>OZ005654.1:303863566-305063566 GCA_963930645.1 Salticus scenicus
AATCGTTCAGTGCTTTTTGAAATATTTGACAAATCGTTTAAAATCGAAACTGTCCAATCATTTAAGGAGAGGCAGTGTATAAAAAATAACCGACGGTGTTTAGAAAATATGTTAATATGTACTACTTCAATAAGATAAAATAAAATAAAATAAGATTGTTTTTTTATTATTATTATTTTTTTTTTTTTTCATTAAGAAAAGGAGGAAATTTTGAAAAATATCTTTGATTGTCGTAGGACAAAACGCTTTATATATATAAAAAAATAAAAAAGTGGAAATTTATGAACTGTTTTTTTATTAATTTTAAAAAAGCAAATTATTTACTATCGAAGTTTTTTAATAATAAAATCTTATTCCTAAAACAATATGTTTCACATATATCAAAATGACAAACTTTCGACTTATATATTAGAAAGTGTCTCGTATGAATATTGAAAAAAAAATATCTGGTTAAATAATATTACTATATATTTTTCTTTTTTGTTTTTTGTTTTACATTGAAATTGAGATTTTTATGAGAAAAAATATTTTTACAGACAAAATTTTACCGAATCAAAAATATATTATTAGAGCTTAAAGTCTCCACCATTTTTTCTGGATAGTTTCAGTCATAAGAAATTTCCGTCTTTCTTGGTGCCACTATTTTTATACAGAAACTTTTATTGCATTTTTATAGTAATATGTCACGATTAAATATGATACAATCTATTATTTAAAAAATAGTTGTAAAATAAAAGGCGAAAAGTTGTCAACACTGAAAATGTCTTGAAAAAACAGGCTGGGATTTGAATGTGTGTTTTATATATTAACATTTTTATTTTATTGATAATTTCCACATACACATAAGCAGACATACCAGCATTTTAACTTAATCCAAAGCATTGCTAACAGTTTCATAACATAAGTTTCCATGAATATAGTTAAGGTAGTTGTTGGATACTCAGGAAAAGAATCTCCTAAAATTAAATAATACTTCTCAACTGAATGTAGTGAGAACTCAGTCAAACTTAAACTCAACAAAGAAACGTCCTTATTTCATTTCCCCACTTTTCTACTTCTACTATAATCGTAACATAATTTCTTATGCACATGAAGAATTCGTTGATAATTCTCCCTTTCGCAAATAGGACTTTTTGGCGTCTTTATATTACCACTCTTATTTTTTTTAGAACACATATGAAATATCTCTTCCCTATAAGCACGGTTTTCAATATTCAGACACAATATGTATTTTGCGTTTGTTAACTCTTTGCTGGTATCTCTTTCTCTCTAAAGATCTCTAAACAGTTTTGCAAAATTTACTATCACCAATAATTCTGAGGAGTGATGTTTGATATATATATAATTAATGAATAACCTTCGATTAGGCAGCCGTTACCATTAATATTTAGTGGTGGATATTGAATATTAAAAGTCACTAAATTTGATAACACTTACCAGAAGAGTGAAATTAAATAGGATTGGCAAAGGATTAATGCTGACTGAAATGTTTCGAAAAATGAAAATGTCAACTAAGGTTTATCAAGAAATGATACCAAATTATTTTACCATTATTTGACATTTTCCTATTATTTTTCAATAACGGATAGTTTTGGAACACCAGTGCACGTTTGTTGAAAGAAATTCAACAATCAAGTCAAATAAAGTGAACTTAAAAGCATTCAGTAAAATAAATAACTTAAATTAGATATGGACAGATGGTTTGCAGTTTAAAACTTTCGTAATTCCCTTGCTAGGAAAATCTCAGGAAGGAATATTTCTCAAGAGGTGAAGAAAGTGTCGGCCAGTTAGAATTGGGAGAACTTCTTATGTAGATAAGATAAAGGTCGATTGGTGCCTAGCTTATCCGATTCCCTAGTGGTTAAGCGATTTAGCTTATCCGATTCATAGCTTTACCAGTGATGATGCGATACGTAATGAAAAGGAAAATATCACTATTGGTTCTATGATGCATTATTGATATAAAAATTTTCATCATTTTTCGACTATTCTTTTCTTCTGCAAAGTCAAGCTACATTTTCCTTTCTTAAAAAAAAAAAAAAAAAATAATAATAATAATAATAAAAATAAAATAATAATAAAAATAAAATAAAATAAAATAAAAAGACAAAGTTTCGAGAAAATTACGCAGAAATATTGAGATATCCTTAGTGGAGATGGTATTCCTTATGCCATGCTGTAGGAATACCTAACTATCCATCCCATATTTTATGGAATCTGAAGTTACCACCCTAGAACCATGAATCACTGCATATGGTTATCTTATGACGCATAAACAAAGAGTGATACAGGTTTTTATCATTTTTTCTTTTACTCTTTTCTCAAGGAAAACTTTCCGTTCAAAAAACATTTTTTTTTTCTTTAACTTTGTATCAATTGTTGCTTATCCAGATATAAAGTTTACTAATTCTATTAACAAATCCTAAATAGAGTAATGAATATCAAATTTTTAAGATACAAATTCAATAAAATAATAGTGTCCAAATTAAAACATTGATTTATTTTATTTGAGTTATTTGTCAACGAATTTTTTAAAATTTATTCTTCCTAAATATGGCTTATTTACTATAAAATTTTGAAAATAATTAAATATATTAATATCTCCCGATATTTCTGTACTGATAAGTATAAAGGATTTAAGTCCATATTCTTGATTTTTCAGGAGACGAGAAATAAAGTTAAACTAACTAAAAACTAATCAGAAGAATCGATTAGGAAATAGGGATTATGTTGTTTTATACCCTTTATACCGTTCAGTGATTGTCAACCTTCATTTAACAAAGGGAAAAAATTGAATTAAATATGTTATACAAAGATAAATGCTAAATTTCTGACTTGAATCTTTTTTTACCAATGGATTTTCTCAAAGACTAAATGACATGGATTTAAATCCTTTATACCAATCGATAGATAATTTTTTTCTGGGTCTGACTATGTACTTAACTCAAAATCGACATTTTTGGACTTAAATCCTTTATACTTATCAGTACAGATTTAAACATGCTATTTCTTAAAGTCACAACGTACAAAAATGGGTGATATTTACTATAATTGAGTATAAGCTCAACGACTATATTTCTTTTTTACATTATTATCCAAATGGTTATATTTGCAAACAATATATAAAATATACTGTTAAAAGTATTAATTCAATTTTACCCCAGAAAAGGTTAAAATTGGAAAAATATAGCTGCAATCAGTATTTTAAAAAATTTCGTGCTGCATGTTTCATCATTTAAGTAGTGCTTTTTGAAACGTAAGCATCAATTTTATGGTGCTTTTTATTATAACAGCACAACTAAAATGGTGATGCTTGTAGAACCAAATCTTTTAAAACGTTAGTTGTAGCTAATTTTTTCTAATTTGGACATTTCCTTGGGTGAAACATTAAACTATTATTTTTATAGAGTAACATATTGAAATTATGTACACATTTTGTAAAACTATCGGATTTAAAGTTTTACAAACATAAATAATTATACACTTGTTTATTTGATGAATATTACCCTTATAAGATAAACATGCTGAATATTTACTTAAATATAACATTTCAATAACTTTTTTTTTTATTCCTTAGTGTTTATTTGAAAGCAAATATCGAATATTACATTGTGTTACAAATTCCAGAATATAAATGTTATTACTATACGTATTTATAATTATGCATTTAAAACTTGTTATATAGATAATACTCCAATTTAAACCACGTACTATAAGTGAAATGAAATATAGTTTTTGTTAACATGTCTAATACATAGATATGTATTTATATATATATATATATATAATATGACTTGTAAAACTAAATCTTCTATCGTGTAATTTAAAATGAAAAGTAAGACAGAAAGTATAATTAACATAATATACAATGTTTTAGTAAATATGTTAATTAAAAGTTACTAATTTTTAACTAGATAAATTTTATAGTTTTAGCAATTTATATACTAACAAGCTATTTGATGGAAGTGTACATCATAATTAATAGAACTGTATTTTAAGCTCTTTGAAAAACTATAAAAGAAAAGAATAAAAATTAAGCCTTTGTAGAATGTTTGACTTAATGTCTTTATTTAAACATTCTTTTCCACTTGCTTTAAAACTACATAAATAAAATTTTATTCCCTCAATGAAATCTAAGAAAATTTCTCTTCATAATTAATCTTTTAACCATGATACAATAAGGAGAAGTTACACACGTATGTTCAATTTCTCACGAGAAAAATGTCTTCAGAAATATAATTTAGAATCTGTCATTCTTATCGAATGAATTTAAGAAAAATAATACAGTATGTTTATGGTTATGTAAATTTATTTACATAACCATATATTACATTAAATACATATCATAGATTAAATTAAATAAATATAAAACGTCCACCAAAAGGCGGTGAAAGTAAAATAATTTCTTTTGAGAATGTAAATAAAGCACGAAGGTAATTAAATACGTAACATTCTAATTAAAAAATGAATAAGTCACATGGAATTTTCCTTATATCTTCTAAATTTATAATTATGTTATTATTTGTAAAAATATTAAAGGTTTTTAAGAATGCTTGTTAAACAACTTTAACATCAAAATTAGTTTTAAAATGTAAAGGTATTTATTTAAATTTTGTCAGTTTCGAAACTTAGTTTTTGTACTTTCATACATTAGGATAATTAATAACTTTAAGATTAATAATAATAATAATAATAACACGTTATAAGCGTTTTCCCACAGCGTCATTATTTGACAATTTTTAACAAATTTATTTTCAAATATATTTCTTTTAAATGTATAGATGGTACATAAAAATAATGTTTAAACCTAAAAATAATAAATGAATAATATAAAATAGATATGTATTAAAATAAATTAATAATTTTTTCTTGTAATAATTTTAAATAATTTTCTGGTAGTTATGTACCGTCGGCAGCTAAATTATTCGAGCGCTAGCAATAATTCCTATGTAAAAAAGGTACACATAATACTACTACTTTCTTAAATAAATTCTTGTGGAGTCATGTTCTTAGTCAGTCTAAGAACATGATTCGATAGGGATTTATTTAACAAAACAATGTCAAGTGTACTTTATATATATATATATATATATATATATATATATATAGGAATTAATGCTAGCTGTCGAATAATTTTGCTGCCGACTGTAAATGATAAATTCTTCTTCTTCTTCTTCTTTTTTTTTTTTTTTTTTTTTTTTTTTCTCTAGAACCTTTTTACAGATAATCAGTGAAGATTTAAGCATGCCATTTAACTTTTTAAATTATTTATGCGTACCAATACTAAAATTTATTTCAGATTATTAGCATCATCCTTTTTTCTCTCACCACTTTTTAGTTAATCGTAAATACATATTGGGGAAAATTTATTCTTTTGTAATTTCATTACAAATAACGTAGTAAGCATACCTGCGAATTTACTTATTATTATTCCGGAAGATTATCGGTACCCGCCATTTTTTTCATACCAGTCTTTTTTGAAAGTATTTTTCTTCTTATTTAATCGTAATTGCATTTGAAGAAAATTTCTCTAAAAATAAAGTGATGTAGTAAAAATAAAGTGATGTGTAAATTTTATTTTAACTTAAATTTTAATCAGTTTAATCATTTCTTCTAAATGCTATCATTTTTTCCGATAATTACAATAAATAATAATAATAATAATAATAATAATAATCCATATCAAACAAGTTATTTAAATAAATACAAAATAAAAAATTGTTATATTGTAAAAATTATGCATAAGCATAAGTGATATAAACAGTATTATTTATTTATTTATTTTAAATTTAATATGTTTATGTTTTTATTGTTTTACTATAAGATTTCAATAAATATAATAAATAAAAAAGAGTCGCCTTCTAATGAATGAATTAAATAAATAAATAATAAATAGTTTAATAGCCGTTGATAAGATACGCAGATGATTGAAATTAAAGAATAAATTTTAGAAAATGAAACAGAAATGTCAATTAATAAAATCGAAAAAAAAAGAAAAATGAATAATTTGAAATTTGAAATTCGAAAAAATCTTTATGAGGTCCACACCTGCAGGGGCCAACTATCCATCAGTCAAGTTATAAGAAAAAAAAAAAAAAAAAAAGAAGAAGAAGAAAACAATCCTTAAAATTGACTTAAATGTTCCCCATTATCGGCATATATTAAATATTCGAGAAAGGTATTTGTATGTTGTGGTATGGCTACAAAACCTTTTTGTATTATAAATATTTTTCTAAGAAATTATAAGAAATAAGAAAATGTATCTTATTTATTTTCTTCTCTTGCCATTTTTGCATATTGCAGTAAAAAAAGGATCTTTTCAGAGACAATTGTGAATCGGAATTAATTTGCTGCATAATTATTATGAAGTAATTCTATTTTTAAAAAATTTTATTATACAGGGTGTTTTAATTACAGTTAAAATTTCAAAATGCTATAATTTTGAAACTACCGATCGGAATGACTTGATATTTTACCAAAACAATCGTGAGACGATGGAGTTTTGTTTGACAAAGGAAAAAGAATATAGTTTCAATTAGGGCTGGATTATTTATCAATATATCCCCAAGTATCGATATTTTTTAAATATCCCGATAATAATATTTAAGATTTTGCTCAGCCAATATATCCCTTTAACGATATTACCAAATGCGCACCTACCGCGCGATCAACGATATACCGATAAGTACCGTTATACGCAAACCACGGATTAATAGAATAATGCTTCCGCGCTAGCGCGCATCACGAATGGAACCCGAATGAAACCCGAGCGAAGGAACCACGATCAGCGAACGATCCCGAACGAAAAGAGCGCGCAATCTTATATCTTATACTAATACCCATTCTCTTATTTTTCTCCCATCTCTCACTAATAAAAAATATATATATATATGTAACTCCACCCCAAACGATCACTCCCCTCCCACAATGCATGTACTTCCTCTTCCTTCCTGCGTGCGAAACCTCAAATCTAAAATATCACTGCTTTAATAAGTCCACCGCATAAAAAAAATAAACAGTATTTATTGAAAGCCATCTGCTTTTACCACAGTATATTCCATAACTTGAGTATATTGACTTACCACAGTATATTTATACATTCATGCATTTACTGACGCTAAACGATAATATGAAAGAATTTATACTACCGTTAGTATTTGATAATATTGCACATCACTTTTCGTGGATCATAGGTGTAATATCACAGTAACCAAACCACAGACAAGGCAATATAAAAACAAACGCTTATTATGACGAATGAAAACAATATCTTTTGTTTTAGCTCATTTCCTGCTAATGGTTCATTGATATTGGTTTATTTCAAAGTATCGATAACTTCTGGCTAATAAGATGCGACCTTCAACATGTGTTTAGGGTCAGTGATGCCAGATTGGGGATTTTGTCCCCATTTTGGGGATTTTTGAGGCTTCTGGGGACTTTTTGGGGGAATTCTAAAATTTTTGAGGACAAATCTGGGGAGTTCTTCAACTTTCTGTCAATGTTGGCAATGTAATGATTTATCCCTACGACCAGGGATTTTCAATAGCATTATTGTTATTTGGGGATTTTTTTCAAAAATCGCCTTCATTTGGGGAAAAATCTGAGCTTGAATCCACTTAAATCTGTTTGATGTTTTCTTTTGAAAAATTATTTTCCCTTTTTAGTAGAAATCAAGTTGGGGATTTTTTCGAAAAATAACCCTGATTTGGGGAAATTTGAAGACCTGTTTGGGGAAATAATTTTCGACCATCTGGCATCACTGCTTTGGACTGTACTTCAGTCAGATAGCTCTCCCTTTCTCCTTTCCCATGTTATCCAATGGGATTTTCGTTGCTTCGTTTTATAAAAATATCTCATTCAAAAATGAAGTTTTTCGAATTCTGTTTTTTGAATATTACTCTTTGAACGGGTCGCCTTTTAGCTTGATGAACAATTTTTCGAAAAAATTAATTTAAATATTTTATTTCAATAAGTAAATTATGGACTCTAAGTGTGGACCTCTAAGTAAAATATTTAAATTTATTTTTTCGAAAAATTGCTCACTAAGCTAAAAGACGGCCTGTTCAAAGAGTAATATTCAAAAAACAGAATTTAAGCTAAAAGACGACCTGTTCAAAGAGTAATATTCAAAAAACAGAATTCGAAAAAGTTCATTTTTTAATAAAATATTTTTATAGAACGACGCGACAAAAATCCTATTGGATAACATGGGAAGGGAGAAAGGGTGCTATCTGACTGATGTAAAATAAACTTTTATCTTCAGTAATTTTACAGTGACAGTTTCTTTATAGAATTATATAATATTGGATAGTTTATTACTTTTTTTTATATAGCATTTATTTTTTCTCTTTCCTTTTCCTTCTTTCTTTCTTTCTTTCTTTCTTTTTTTTTTTTTTTTTTTTTTTTTTTTTTAAGCCGTACATGTTAAATAAAATTGGTTTAAATGCAAAATGAGTTACTTTAAGTAACAAAATGAAACTTTAACATAATTTTGTTTAAATAATATAATTTTTATACTGACAATGTATACATATATATATATAATATATATATAATTCAATTTTCAATTGTTGTGAAACTATTACGAATGTGAATTGAACACATATACATTTTTAAAATATTGCAATGATTTGGTATGCAGATACAAAAATAAAAATGACAAGTAACTGACATTTAGGATGCATATAAGAGTTTTAAGTAAAAAATATTACTCTCTACGACCAAAAAAGGTGTATCCAATGGCATTTCTTAACTATTTAAAATGATTTTCCTTTTTATTTAATACCTACATCTTAAGACAATTTTTCTTAAGCTTTGTTTTTAGTAGAATTATGAATTTTGATATACTTGGTACAAATAAAACACAGAACACATATTAGCTGTGTTAAAATATGATTTTAAAATAATTAAAGCTTAAAACGGGAAGAATAGAGGATAAACTATACAGAGGTATACTAAAAAGCAATAGTATAAGTTATAAGAAACACAAAATATTGATTCACTTTTTATGCATTTTTTTTTTTTTATGATAAACTTATGGTAGTAATATACCAGAAAATTCATGGAAAACACTCTATACTTGTATACTTTAAAATTCGTGTGCATATGTCTTTAAAAAATAACAAATGTCTATTTTTTCCTATGTTGAAAGAAATATCGCAATATATCACCAATATCGATATTAACTTGGTGATATATCGCGATATTTAATTTCTGATATCGTCCAGCACTAGTTTCAATATGTGCTGTTAATCATCCGTATGGAGTTTGTTTCATGGAGCTTCTCTTTTTCTGTTGTCTCTATCACAGTTTTCGCTATAAACACATATTCTTGTTTATATATATATACCTGTACTGATAAGTATAAAGGATTTAAATCCATATTTTTGATTTTTCAGGAGACGAAAAATAAAGTTATACTAACTAAAATCTAATTAGCAGAATCGATTAGGAAAAAGGGATTATGTTGGTTTATACGCTTTATACCATTCAGTAATTGTCAATCTTCATTTAATAAAGGGAAAAAATTTAATTAAATATTTTATACCAAAGATTAATGCTAAATTTCTGACTTGAATCTTTTTTTACCAATGGATTTTCTCAAAGACTAAATGACATGGATTTAAATCCTTTATACCAATCGATAGAGAATTTTTTTCTGGGTCTGACTATGTTCTTAACTCAAAATCAACATTTCTGGACTTAAATCCTTTATACTTATCAGTACAGATATAATGTCGTAAACCCTTGTAATATATTTTTTACTGCAACTTTATTCTATTGCCAACAACATTCCTGTGTTTAATGAATGCATTTATGCGTTCAAGAAACAAAATTCATTGCCTCGTAATTGTTCTTGTAAAATGTCAGGTCATTCTGACCGGCAGTTTTAAAATTATATCGTTTTGAAATCGTAATTTTAATTATAATCATCCTGTGCATTGTCTCTTGATATGATATTAACTCTTAAATTTTAATTTAATATTCTCCTTTAACTGTATATTAATTTCATAAATTTCCTTTATGTATATAAATTTTTAGCTTAATCGATAAACGTTCGTTTTAAAGTACATATAATAATGCAAGTGCAACTTTTGACCATATAATTTATCTAAAGTTTTCTCTTAATTTCATTTATTTCTATTTCTAATTACAAGTAACATGCAATTAACATTGCAATAAATAAATATTAATACATATTTGAAAGATACTACCATGACTTTTTCTTTTTCACTTAATTAAATATGAAAGCAGAGTTTACCAAAATAAAGGGTAAAGGATCTTTAGTTTTACAAAGTAATTTACTTTAGTAAGCAATTTCAGATCAAAGATTTTATCTTCTTTCATATTCTCGGAAAGAAATTTTAAACCACTTTAAATATAAATAATAAAGCTAGAAATAAAATACCTCACTCTAAGCTTATAGGATGATATATTTATTGAAAATGTACCTTATTTAAAAGAAAAAAAAAAAAAAAAAACAGATGTCTTTAAAATGTATTCCTTAAGTCAAGCGGTATAAACTAATTTCGTTTTATCATCAAAGATACACTTAAGCAATATGAAAGTTATCTATTTTCGTTTCAAAGAAATCCTAAACAAATTTCTTTTAAGCCTGAGGCAATTTTATTTCTGAAACCAAACAATTTTAAATATAGAGATAACTTTTAGCTAGTTACCATATGTTTTTAAAATGCTAGTTACCATATATTTTAAGTACTTCTTTAGAACACTTTCCAACAAAGGAGTGTTTATGTTTTCAGGTTGTCTGAGTGGCTGTTCGCTTGTCTGTCTGTCTATCTGTTCATCAATCTCCCAGTCTATACCCGCTCTAACTCACATAAATACTTATAGAATTCCTTATAACTTATATATATATATATATATATATATACATATATCACTTTTGCATATCATCTAATTAAAATGGTATAAATACCACAATATGTTTGTGTATAAAGACACTCAAAATAATACCAATGCATTAAGTTTTATGAGAAGTATTTTTATAAATCAGATTTAAATAACTTTGTACTGCACAATCGGTAATGAAATTGACATTTAATATTTATATATTTAAAAAAAATGTTTTCTATAGAATATGATATATTAAGTGTTATATTAACAACGGTAAAATATTTAGATACAGTTAGGGATACAACTGGATTTTTTTTAATTGCATTTCGGTTTTTGATAATCATTTTTAAGACTTCCCAACTATGTTTAGGAGTGATTATGAGTTTAATTAGTCTACCTGTCTGTGCTTCTGCCATTCCGTTGTGTGATCATGCACATAATTTTAAATGTTAGAAGATGCAATGAGTAAGTACAGTTTGAAAATGTTAATAATCTATGCAAATCGCATGATTTTTAATTCTCGTTTTAAATTGAATTAGAATTGTTTTATTAAAATAAAATCTTTTCAGAATTAAGAACAGAAAAAAGGGGAAATGATTAAAAACAGAATTAAAATATTAATAAGGCTCAGGCACATAGTAAATTGCTGTGGTCTGCAGCAAAATTATTTCAAATTAAATCCACTTTAAATATCCAGGAAATTTTTAATATTTGACGCATGTAATATATGATTCGAATGCTTCGTTTTTTAATCCATAGTTGAAAAATTAAAAAAAAAATTCTAAATATTGAAAATTTAAATTTTTGCTAAATGTTGAAAATTTAAAATAATGGAAATTTATATATTGGAAATTTATTTTTTTAAACATTTATGAAATGTTTTTATAGCTGACAACATTCGCTTTGGACACAGTATAAAATAGTCTTAAAAGTTATACAATATCTTTTACAACTTTTATTCTTTGCATTGTTGAAATAGTAGTATGCAAAGACGATGATGATGTTATCAAATATGATGTTTTCAACACGGCTTTAGTTTATATATATATATATATATATATATATATATATATATATATATATATATATATATATATATATATATATACATATATATATATATATAGATATATAATTTTTCTGTGTTATTTCTTTTTTCTGTTTGTGTTTATCTTTAATTAAAATTACCTTTATCAATAACATTATACTTAAACTAAATGATCACTTTATAATATGTAAATACTTTATAATATGTATTTAGCATAAGGAATATTCAATTAAAAATATATTTTTATCTTGAAATACGTACTTAACATTAACATGAAAATATTTTCAATAATTTCTTCGTTTTTTTTCGATGATGTTACAAATTACTAGGATACAAAGGAATATTTCGCATGAAGAGTTTTGCAATTTATTATAATTTAAATATACAAACATATATATCGTCATATATTAGTGTCGGGGTTTGTTAACCATAGCTTCATATCAAAGCTTTGTTTCGGGAAATTTTTTTATCCCTAATGATCCTGAGCATAAGTGTACACACATTTTTATTACAGAAATATACATGGAATAACATTTAATGAGCGTGAGCTCCACCTAAAAATGAATTAAGTGTTCCTAGATATCTAGTAGGGAAGTTCTTGTTCTCTCAGTACGGATTATCAGAACTACATAGACTAATACGACATTACATACACTCAACCGATTAATTAATCTTTAACACAATATATTCACGAAGAAATTTAACTATCAATTTATTGACAATTAGAAATAAATCTAGATAAAACTTTAAGAAAAGGACGACCAAAAGTTAATATGTTAGTGTACAGGCTGCACTTTTTGCTTAATCCACGAGATTTTCTTTGAAATGTTGAAATTTATCCTTATTTATGCCTCGATTTGTAAAATTATTTTGGTTGAATGTATTTCGAAAATAATATAAAACTTTGCAAAAAGTCATTGTCATTAAGTTAATGATAATTTATTTATTTTATTTTTTTTAATCTGAAACATTTTAAAACCAATAGACAAATTTTATAAAGCATTCATAAAAACTTGTTATTAAGATTAAGTAGTCACATCCCCACTTTCTCTACAGCGTTTCCAGATTTTGGGATTTTTTATTCAATAGTCACTAATCTTTTTGAGGGGTGACATTTGATATGCATAATAGGCGATTAATTGTTTATTATGCATATCAAATATCACTTCTCAAAAATATCGGTGAATATTGATAAAAAAATAATCGCAATGTCTAGCAACACTGTTCCTCCATTGTCATGTATTCAAATGGGATTTTTGTTGCTTTGTTTTATAAGAATGTCGTATGTAAAATGACATTTTCCGAATTCAGTTTTTTTTTTTTTTTTTTTTTTTTTTTTTTCATCTTTTAAACACCTTTCATTTTTGTACGTTTAAATTTTTTTTTTTTTTTTAGATTAAAAATTAGAAACTTGGGTTTACTTAATGAAAGTGAATATTTAAATTTATTTTTTAAAACAAATGCTTCCTAAGATAAAAGATAACATGTTCAAAGAGTGAAGTTTAAAAATCAAAATTCGAAAAAGTTTATTATTGAATAAGATATCTGTATAAAATGGAGCAACAAAAATTTCATAGAATTGAATGGGAAAGGAAAAAAAGAATCTGATTTCTATTCCCTCCTAAGTTTACTTCTTATGAGCATGTTCTTATTAATATAAATCAATTAAGATAAGAGTAATATTGTTATTAATCAGAATTTACAAACCGTTACTCAGTGGTATGTTCTAATGAAAAACTTAGAAAAGAGAAAATAAATCAATTAATTGTAAAGTTTTAGTCATTAATGTTCTTTCCCACAAACAAAAATAACCTATATCAATCATTAATTTAGAAATTATTCGAAATAGTGAAGTCCTTAAGCAAAAATTTCCGCATACTGACATATTTCATACGGCCATAACCCCCCACCTTCCTCCCCAGGGGACGAGCGATGTTCGTTTATATAAAATGTTTTTTTATCTAGTTAACTATTACTATTATAAATTATTCTTTCTATTTCCATAATGATTTGGTATAATGACAATGTTAAATACGTTTAAACAAAATTCTATCCATAGGCCTAAAAAATAAAAAATAATTTGAAGTATCCCCGTACACATACCATAAACAATATTGACACGAAAAGCTATACAGCTATTTCTGTGTTGCCCGTGAACTTGTATACCAATTTGTAAATCAGCCGGGTGAATTTTACGGCTGCTATCGCGGTACAGACAAATTCTATTCATAGGTCGTAATGTTAAGGAGGAATTTGTTGTGCCCCTGTTCATGAACTACGAACAGACTATACACTCAAACATACATAGCTAATTTCGTATATCTTATAAATTTACTTATTATTATTCCGGAAGATTATCTGTACCCGCCATTTTTTTCATACCTGTCTTTTTTTAGATTATTTTTCTTCTTATTTAATCGTATTTGCATTTGAAGAAAATTTCTCTACAAATAAAGTGATGTAGTAAAAGTAACGGGTTCTAACAATCTTCCGGAATATTAATCAGTAAGTTGGAAAGTATGAATATGCGTGGAATAACATTTAATGAGCGTGAGCTCCACCTAAAAATGAGTTAGTATTTAAGTGTTCCCAAACATTTTGTAGGGAAGCACAAGTTCTTGTTCTCTCAGTGCTGATTATCAAAACTACATAGAATAATGCGACAATACATACACTCAACCGATTAATTAATCTTTAACGCAATATATTCACGAAGAAATTTAACTATAAATTTATTGACAATTAGAAATAAATCTAGATAAAACTTTAAGAAAAGGACGACCAAAAGTTAATATGTTAGTGTGCAGGCTGCACTTTTTGCTTAATCCACGAGATTTTCTTTTGAAATGTTGAAATTTATCCTTATTTATGCCTCGATTTGTAAAATTATATTGGTTGAAAGTATTTCGAAAATAATATAAAACTTTGCAAAAAGTCATTGTCATTAAGTTAATGATAATTTATTTATTTATTTTTTTTAATCTGAAACATTTTAAAACCAATAGACAAATTTTATAAAGCATTCATAAAAACTTGTTATTAAGATTAAGTAGTCACATCCCCACTTTCTCTACAGCGTTTCCAGATTTTGCGATTTTTTATTCAATAGTCACTAATCTTTTTGAGAGGTGACATTTGATATGCATAATAGACGATTAATTGTTTATTATGCATATCAAATATCACTTCTCAAAAATATCGGTGAATATTGATAAAAAAATAATCGCAATGTCTAGCAACACTGTTCCTCCATTGTCATGTATTCAAATGGGATTTTTGTTGCTTTGTTTTATAAGAATGTCGTATGTAAAATGACATTTTCCGAATTCAGTTTTTTTTTTTTTTTTTTTTTTTTTTTTTCATCTTTTAAACACCTTTCATTTTTGTACGTTTAAATTTTTTTTTTTTTTTTAGATTAAAAATTAGAAACTTGGGTTTACTTAATGAAAGTGAATATTTAAATTTATTTTTTAAAACAAATGCTTCCTAAGATAAAAGATAACATGTTCAAAGAGTGAAGTTTAAAAATCAAAATTCGAAAAAGTTTATTATTGAATAAGATATCTGTATAAAATGGAGCAACAAAAATTTCATAGAATTGAATGGGAAAGGAAAAAAAGAATCTGATTTCTATTCCCTCCTAAGTTTACTTCTTATGAGCATGTTCTTATTAATATAAATCAATTAAGATAAGAGTAATATTGTTATTAATCAGAATTTACAAACCGTTACTCAGTGGTATGTTCTAATGAAAAACTTAGAAAAGAGAAAATAAATCAATTAATTGTAAAGTTTTAGTCATTAATGTTCTTTCCCACAAACAAAAATAACCTATATCAATCATTAATTTAGAAATTATTCGAAATAGTGAAGTCCTTAAGCAAAAATTTCCGCATACTGACATATTTCATACGGCCATAACCCCCCACCTCCCTCCCCAGGGGACGAGCGATGTTCGTTTATATAAAATGTTTTTTTATCTAGTTAACTATTACTATTATAAATTATTCTTTCTATTTCCATAATGATTTGGTATAATGACAATGTTAAATACGTTTAAACAAAATTCTATCCATAGGCCTAAAAAATAAAAAATAATTTGAAGTATCCCCGTACACATACCATAAACAATATTGACACGAAAAGCTATACAGCTATTTCTGTGTTGCCCGTGAACTTGTATACCAATTTGTAAATCAGCCGGGTGAATTTTACGGCTGCTATCGCGGTACAGACAAATTCTATTCATAGGTCGTAATGTTAAGGAGGAATTTGTTGTGCCCCTGTTCATGAACTACGAACAGACTATACACTCAAACATACATAGCTAATTTCGTATATCTTATAAATTTACTTATTATTATTCCGGAAGATTATCTGTACCCGCCATTTTTTTCATACCTGTCTTTTTTTAGATTATTTTTCTTCTTATTTAATCGTATTTGCATTTGAAGAAAATTTCTCTACAAATAAAGTGATGTAGTAAAAGTAACGGGTTCTAACAATCTTCCGGAATATTAATCAGTAAGTTGGAAAGTATGAATATGCGTGGAATAACATTTAATGAGCGTGAGCTCCACCTAAAAATGAGTTAGTATTTAAGTGTTCCCAAACATTTTGTAGGGAAACACAAGTTCTTGTTCTCTCAGTGCTGATTATCAAAACTACATAGAATAATGCGACAATACATACACTCAACCGATTAATTAATCTTTAACGCAATATATTCACGAAGAAATTTAACTATAAATTTATTGACAATTAGAAATAAATCTAGATAAAACTTTAAGAAAAGGACGACCAAAAGTTAATATGTTAGTGTGCAGGCTGCACTTTTTGCTTAATCCACGAGATTTTCTTTTGAAATGTTGAAATTTATCCTTATTTATGCCTCGATTTGTAAAATTATATTGGTTGAAAGTATTTCGAAAATAATATAAAACTTTGCAAAAAGTCATTGTCATTAAGTTAATGATAATTTATTTATTTATTTTTTTTAATCTGAAACATTTTAAAACCAATAGACAAATTTTATAAAGCATTCATAAAAACTTGTTATTAAGATTAAGTAGTCACATCCCCACTTTCTCTACAGCGTTTCCAGATTTTGCGATTTTTTATTCAATAGTCACTAATCTTTTTGAGAGGTGACATTTGATATGCATAATAGACGATTAATTGTTTATTATGCATATCAAATATCACTTCTCAAAAATATCGGTGAATATTGATAAAAAAATAATCGCAATGTCTAGCAACACTGTTCCTCCATTGTCATGTATTCAAATGGGATTTTTGTTGCTTTGTTTTATAAGAATGTCGTATGTAAAATGACATGTTCCGAATTCAGTTTTTTTTTTTTTTTTTTTTTTTTTTTTTTCATCTTTTGAACACCTTTCATTTTTGTACGTTTAAATTTTTTTTTTTTTTTTAGATTAAAAATTAGAAACTTGGGTTTACTTAATGAAAGTGAATATTTAAATTTATTTTTTAAAACAAATGCTTCCTAAGATAAAAGATAACATGTTCAAAGAGTGAAGTTTAAAAATCAAAATTCGAAAAAGTTTATTATTGAATAAGATATCTGTATAAAATGGAGCAACAAAAATTTCATAGAATTGAATGGGAAAGGAAAAAAAGAATCTGATTTCTATTCCCTCCTAAGTTTACTTCTTATGAGCATGTTCTTATTAATATAAATCAATTAAGATAAGAGTAATATAGTTATTAATCAGAATTTACAAACCGTTACTCAGTGGTATGTTCTAATGAAAAACTTAGAAAAGAGAAAATAAATCAATTAATTGTAAAGTTTTAGTCATTAATGTTCTTTCCCACAAACAAAAATAACCTATATCAATCATTAATTTAGAAATTATTCGAAATAGTGAAGTCCTTAAGCAAAAATTTCCGCATACTGACATATTTCATACGGCCATAACCCCCCACCTCCCTCCCCAGGGGACGAGCGATGTTCGTTTATATAAAATGTTTTTTTATCTAGTTAACTATTACTATTATAAATTATTCTTTCTATTTCCATAATGATTTGGTATAATGACAATGTTAAATACGTTTAAACAAAATTCTATCCATTGGCCTAAAAAATAAAAAATAATTTGAAGTATCCCCGTACACATACCATAAACAATATTGACACGAAAAGCTATACAGCTATTTCTGTGTTGCCCGTGAACTTGTATACCAATTTTTAAATCAGCCGGGTGAATTTTACGGCTGCTATCGCGGTACAGACAAATTCTATTCATAGGTCGTAATGTTAAGGAGGAATTTGTTGTGCCCCTGTTCATGAACTACGAACAGACTATACACTCAAACATACATAGCTAATTTCGTATATCTTATAAATATTTGTACCAATTTTCAAGTTAATCAGGTAATTTTGGCGGCCGCTATCATAGTATAGGTAGATACAGATACAGTCAAACAGAACCGGAACACTTTTAGAATGTCAGCATAGAGGTCTTCACTGACGGTTCTGCCATAATGGTTTTGAGTGAAAAATAATTACCTATTCTGATTGTTTGAAAAATTTATGCACATCTGAAAGGATATATAGTCAAATGAGGGAAGTGTTAAAGATTAAATTACAGGGGTGGAAATATAATTCACTTTATTGAAGTGATAACAAAGGTGATTCATTGAACGAAAAAAGTGCGAGAAGTTTTACTTTTTGCGAAATATGTTTTATTTACAATATTTTAAATGCGATAATAGGTTAAGAATTCTAATAAATTTTAAACAGAAAAAAGTTCAACTACATAATAAATATTATATGTAAGATGAAATAGTTTATGTTAGAATTCTGTGTATTACTATAATATATATCTTTATATATATATTTCTTTTGTGCGTGTGTATGTCACTGAACTCCTCCTAAACGGCTGGACTGAGTTTAATGAAATTTTTTGTGCGTCTTCAGGTGGATTCGAGAATGGTTTAGATTTACAAATGAAAGTTGTAACTTAATTAGTTCTTTCTTAATTAATTTTTAACCAACTCTTTCAACAACTTTTCCACCTAGATGGCGTGAGTTGTCGTGAACACGATGTCAGAATTTATTTAATGTTGAAATGAAAAATGAATTTTTAACGTATCTTACGAAGTGTTTAAAATATTTTTTCAAAATTAATATTTTTAGAATCGTAACCGTATCTTACGAAGTGTTTAAAATATTTTTTCAAAGTTAATATTTTAGAATCGTAAACACGATGTCAGAATTTATTTAATGTTGAAATGAAAAATGAATTTTTAACCGTAAGTGTTTAAAATATTTTTTTAAACGTTAATATTGTTAAAATGTTAAAATTACTTAAAATGGTATATTCTTTTAAAAAATTCGTCAATATCCGACGGAGTTATTTTATGTTAAAATGAAAAATGAATTTTTAGGCCATTATTATTTGTGCAGATGGAAAATGTGCTAAAAGTTTTCCGAAAAATTTCACGATCACAAATGTTGATGGATATCCAATATATCGTCGAAGAAATCCCGATAATGGCGGACAATCTTATCATCTATGGCGGTCATCTATGTCAAAAACATAGATATTGACATTGCTAACCGTTGGGTGGTACCATATTCGCCTCTGCTGAGCAAAACATTCAATGCTCATGTTAATGTTCAGTTCTGAAGTTCAGTGAAGAGCATCAAATACATTTGCAAGTATGTGAATAAAGGCAGTGATATGGCTGTATTTCGAGTTGAAAATACCAATGTGAATGCTCCTACGGTGAATAACAACGATGAAATAACACTTTACCAAATTGGCCGGTACGCCAGCTCCAATGAAGCTGTGTGGCGTATCTTTGGTTTCCCAATTCATGAACGAGATCCAGCAGTTCTTCATTTAGCCGTCCATCTTGAAAATGGCCAGCGCGTATATTTCACGAGCGAGACAGCGATTGATCGTGCTATAAATCCACCAAAAACTACACTCACCGAATTTTTTGAATTGTGTAATCGTGCGGATGCTTTTGGTGCTTTTGCACGGACATTATTCTATTCAGAAGTACCACGATATTTCACATGGGCTCCAACAAAAAAATGGATGCCCCGCAAGCAAGGCACGCCGATTGATGCATGTCCCGGTTTATTCAAATCAAACACCTTGGGACGAGTATTTACAGTCAATCCAAGGCAGACTGAGTGCTTTTATCTTCGACTGTTATTGGTTAATGTCATCGGCCCTTTGTCCTTTCAACATTTGTTACCAGGAGACTTGGTGTCATACAAATCTAATGATACAGTTTGCGATGCCACCGAAGCTGTAAATTATCCAACAAAGTTTTTAAACTCATTGGATTTACCAGGCATGCCACCGCATATTTTACAACTGAAGGTTGGATCTCCGGTTATTTTGCTTCGTAATTTGAACCCACCACGGTTGTGCAACGGCACGCGATTAGTCATAAAAAATTAATGAAAAATGTTATCGAAGCCATCATTTTAAATGACAAATTCCGAGGTGAAAATATATTACTACTGCGAATCCCTATTATACCCACAGATGTGCCAATTCAATTTAAACGCCCTCAATTTCCAATTAGATTGGCATTTGCAATGACTATCAATAAGTCTCATGTCCAAACGATGTCTGTCTGTGGCTTAGATTTGAGCACATCATGTTTTTCACAAGGACAATTATACGTGGCTCTCGAGTGGGCAAACCATCCAGTTTGTTTGTATTGGCGAAATATGGGATAACAAAAAATATTGTAAACTCTGTTGCATTAAGGGATTGATATTGTTTTTTAGTAATATTGTTATAAGTAGCGATATGTATATAATTTTAAAGAATCAATTTTCAGTAAATTAAAAAAATAAATAATTGGTGTTTTGTTATTTTTATATTCTTTCACCGTTCACAGCGCATCACACATCTTCCACTTATACACCACATCCTTACACACTTACAATAAGTTAGTTATTTTTTTCTAGCAAAATATTCTCTAGAAATAATTTATATGACAAAACAACGTTTGTCGGGTCAGCTAGTATATATATATATATATATATATATATATATATTATAATTGATTTTATATAAACCATAAAAGAGTTTTAATGTTACGAAACAAAATAAAACATTTAAAAGCAATCTTTTTTTTTTTTTTTTTTTTACCGGAACCTCTTTATGCCAATGTGACTACATAGGAAATATTAAATTAATTTTAATTTTTAAAATTAAACTTAATTTTAATCATAGACAACAACAAACATGAATTGTTCTTGAATATTAAATTTTGTTAAAATTAAATAGTCGAGAATTTTCTACACTTTTAAGAAAAGTCTAGTAAGAGATTTATTTTTGAACAAAATATGCATTAATAAATAGTGTGACTAAATTATCTCTATTTCTTTATAAAAAGAATGCTTATTGAGTAAGGAAAGTAAACCGCAATGGTTTAATTATTCTACATGTGAAATATGGAATGCTGGTTAAACAATGAATTATTTGTTTATTATTACCCAGACATCTTAGAATTGTTAAGGCCTTATATTTGGTATTTCGTTAATTAAGCTTTTGTTAACACAATCAGTATTGCTAAGCAACATGATAACCAGCTGTTGCCAATTAGAATGAAAATACAAGAATTCACAAAGTAATTATCTGAAGTACAAAATATTGTGTTAATACGAATTTTTAACTCCATGCTTTTCTTAAAGATAAATAAAGTTTCATTAGTCACTTCTACATAGTTTCTACGGTATTTAAACATTGTTTATGAACAAGTAGGCTTACGAAAAATGCATCTCAGAAACTTTAAATACTTTTATTAAAGTAAGAAACGGTTAGCTAGAAAGGGAAATATTTAAAACTGAACATTTTTTTGTCCCTCATAACTGAATATTTTGTTTAACATAGAAATTATTACTGTTGATTGTACAGAGTATTGCATTTGTATGCTAGCATAAATTTAATAGAGATATATAGTTTGATATTAAAATATTTTTCTCTTGATTTTCATTGGGTAGTAATATTTTCTATCAATATAAACAAGGGTGATCTGAAATCTGTTGTTAAAGTTTAATTGTCTGTCGGTTACATACTCAAAAATGTAGGAATCATGTGACCCTAAGTAAAATATTCTACTGCTATGGGAAGCTAATTTATAATTAATTATTTAAAGTATATGAATGTTAAATAAAATAATTCGGCATAGGAAGACCCTGATTATTTTCTTATCATATATTTATTCTAATAAATGTATACTATATATCATACTATATTCATAATGAGAGCAATAATATCGCCTGATCGTCCAGCACGAATATGGAGACTCAAATCTCTCACTCTATCATACATTTATCTTATTTTATTTTTCCTCTCATTATATAGCTGTATAATCCATGATTTACTTTTCAGGCTATACTACTTTTTTTTTTTAAAGTAACAATTTCCACATAGAAATATTTAAGAAATATGGTACTTAGCCGTGTTATGAAATGCTTTACTTTGGATATCTTACGAAATTTTTAAAGTACAACGTTGACATTCATTAATGCCCATGCCTGAATCATAAATGATATTTTAAAACTTAGTATGATGTATTTACGATAAAAATATATCTAATAATGCACGTTTATTTTAAATATTTTTGAAATTATATGAAAATTTTGCATCATGAATAACATACAAAGTTTTCAAAACAAAGAACTGAAAATTACTAAGGATCTGAAAATTAAGATCCGGAATTTTCCCCCCCCCCCCAGAATTTAATGGTCAAAATCCATTTTGCATATTGGCAAATTATAAAGAAAAGTATAGTTGGCAATAATAATAAAATACACTAAGTCCTTTGCCTCCCTGATGTTTCCACAAAATGTTCATACGTCACTAATACTTCATGCGCTGAAAGAATACAAAAAATGTTTCAAATGAAATATAGTGAGAAATTAATATGTATGTTGTTGTCCGCAGGCATATAAGGAAAATATTTTTTTTTTCTTTTATTCATTTATTTGTTTAGTATGTCTTTTTTTTTTTATGTTAAAATATTTTATGGAAGTAGTGTGAATGTATAAATGTAAAATAATAAATATTCTTTATGTATTTATTTATTTATTATTATTATTATTATTATTATTATTATTTTATGAAATTAATTGTAAGTGTTTAGTACATGTAACAAGCATACAATTTAAAAATGTTAAAAATGGGAATGTATATGGCGTAGTTACAATTAGAGAAAAACCAAAGATAATAATCTGTGCAAAAGTCTGGAGTGAATATTTTTTTAGTTTCATGCGAAGCCACACAATCATGAAAAAATATGATTGATCAATATTTATCAAAAATGCTTAGGTAAAATTTATGTTAATTTTTTTAAACTAGTCCATTTTTGCTTTCTTCTATATATAGAGAGAGAAAATATTGGATTCATGAAAATTTTGAACACCAGCTTTCGATGGATTTTTACGTTTTAGGATGCCCTGAACACGATTTGAAGGTTTTTAGAAAATGTCTGTCTGTGTGTGTATGTCAGAAATTTTGTGGATGCCGTATATCAATGAACGAAATGAACCAATGAACGAAATTTAACCACGCTTGGTATTAAGTTGGACCAGACACAAACAAGTGATGATTAGATTTGGAGATCTATCGCTTAACATGTGGCGATGTGATTCCTTCTTTTCTAAATTTTTAACACGGCAGTATAAAACAAAATTTCATATAAATATACATAATTAGAGTTATTTTTCACGTGTGTTTGTAAAATTATTATGAAATACTGATAATAGTACACTGTAAACATAAACGTCTTAAATTAAGTTTAAAAAATTTCTTAAACGGATGATCGTTTCTTAAGCAAAAAAAAAAAAAAAAAAAAAGTCTTATATATTAAGACACCTTTTTGTAACTGAAATTAAGACATTGCAAATGTCTTAAAACATCGCCATGTTTTTTAGGCTTGAAAACACCATGTTAGGATTTCAAACTCCGCTATTTTTAGTGTTTTTAACACGCTTTTATTAGCTTCACCTGTATGTATGTTTGTATGTATCAAAGTATGTTTGTATGTATCAATGTATGTTTGTAATCGCTCTGGGAGCAAACAAAAAATCTATATTGTAAAAAAAAAAAGACTTTCCCTACGTGAACGCTGTGGCTGTGAGGTAAAGCTCTGCGCTACGAACCTAATGGTCTAGCGTTCGAGGCCAGTCAGGGGAGATTTTTTAAAAATGGTTTTTGTTTAATTCTAAATTATTTTAATTAAAGATTTAAATGTATGTAAATATTATGGTGTGTCACTCACACGATTTTCTCTTACCCTGCATTTTAATACTAAGTAGATATTTTGTGCTTTTAAGTTCACATTTCTATAAATATTTCTATCTATTTGTATTTCAGACACATTTCTGTCTTAAATTAAGTTATTTATAATGTGTAAGGTGTATATTAAGGCATTTACACATCTTAAGTGACTTCGCAGTTGTTTTTATGTCTTACTTTAAGACCCCTTTATTTGCAGCGTAGTCGTAAATTAGGAAGAAATATTATTGCATGTAGGTTGTAGCTCCACCCTGGAGGGGAATTACCCCCCCCCCCCCCGCGGGTGTAAGTTTTCAATATGAGTATCTTTCGAAAGATCTCGGTAATCCTTTAAAATAAATGCTGGATGTTTTTTTTTTTTTTTTTTTTTTTTTTTTTTTCATTTTTAACGAAAAATATAACTTAGGGGGATAAAATAAAATTCCTCCTGATGTTAGCAAAAAAATGACTTTGTTTCATCATTTAGTGTTATAATGCTGTCACATAAAATTTATCTTCATTTATCATAGAAAATAATTTTCATAAATAATAGTTTAATAAATAATTTGTACTGCATGGATTTGTGTAAAACTATATAAAAGAAAATCTTGCGGTGGCCACATCATACTAGTTTTGTGATGATAATAATTAGCATAATGCAGTTTTTAAAGAAATTTTTACTGACATGTTGCGAAAATCTTAATTTTCGAATAACTTAAGAAATTTTCAAATTTGATTGTACAAATTTATTAGAAGTCTTTCTAAATTAAAATTAATATCCTAAAACTCATCTGTTATTTTTACTATGATTGGTTGTTGAGACAATGTCTGCAGAGGTTGAGATTGGGTTTAACGGTACATTAGAGCTACTATAAACATTTTAGAGTTATTAAAACTTTCCTTTAAGGCAGTATAAAACATAATCGAGACGCTTATTAATTTTTCTATACTGACCATGGAATGCATTCAAAAGGATATCTAAAAAGAGGTATGTGTAAAAGTTTCAAAAAAATTTCAGAATTATCTTTGAGATATTGTCTTTTGGTTCCACTTCTGACATGAGCCAAAAGTTCTCAAACTCATCCTTACACGTGAAACTAGCTAATAACTACAAAAAGACCTCAAAAGGTGGTTAATAAGTCGAGTTTAAGGAAAATCTTTTAAATCATTTTACGATGCTAAAATCTGAAACTTAAAATTAACGTATCAAATCTAGATGCCTATGAATTTCGTTGCAGTATCGAAAAAATATGTAAGAAAACACATGTAAAGGAGGATTTATGTATCAAATTTATAGAATATCGTCAGAAGCATTTTTGACATACGTACTTTCTATGCCTCTGTCAGTTTTCCAATTTTATCCAAAAGTTAACAAGCAAAAAGTGGAAAACTTTTTTTATTTTGGTAAATATATCTCCCATATTAAAATAAACCGATTTTGAAATATATACTACATTATTGAAGAATCATCTTTTCTGAGAGAATACAAAAAGGAACTAGGATGTTATAGCTACCACATGTCTTTCTTCCAAATCCTCCTATTTAAATTGACTCTCTAAAAATAATTTATTAAAATTATGTTCTATGATGAATGCATACGATTCCCATTCTAGAGAAGTAGCACAACACTAAATTTCTAAAGACAGTAAATTATATTTTTTATATGATGTATTGAAAAAGCACAAATTTTTTCAAGGTTTTTTTTTTTTTCCTACGCCTGACTCCAGTCTGCAAACCGCCAGCCCTGATATTTCACCGACAAGTGCACAGACCAGCCTGACTAAGATGTGTGATCCTACTGATGTTACAGCGGAAACCTTAAGTCAGGTGATATCGTTCCTTGTCTATATATTAATTTGAAACGTGTTTTTGTGTGTCTCCACTAAATTGAGAGAACGGCTAGGTGTAAAAATTAAGTTGAGGTGTTTAAAAAAAGGTCTTGGTCTGTAGAGGTGAAAAGAGAAAAAAAAAAAAGTCGAACGGTCCCCCCCCCCCCCCTGGGGGGCTGGGCAGAGTGGATCGAAGTATAGGCAGAGGCGAACATAGGAACTTTATGGTATTATTATTATCTATGTATGATGTTTTTTGTCACATTTCGATTTAAATATGTATATGTGTATGATAGTTAAAGCGATTCCATGTTTTTTTTAAACCCTTTATAAGGCCGAGGGAATATTTTCCCCACCAAATTCGTTATCGTTTTATTCACCTGGCACCAATTTTTTAAAATAATGATTCCTGTGTATCATTTTTCTGGAAAAACATCAGTATGAAAATTATTTTGATAATTCTAGTGGGAAAAAAATTAAAAAGTAGTTGTTTGTGACAATCCTGCTTATGCTAATACGATGGGTTGTGAGAGGTATGCGATTGACTAAGAGAATAAGATGCCAAAAGTAAAATTAATTATTTCTAATAGGCTAAATGAATTTTTTACTTTACATCACATTTTATTCGTGAAAATAGTTTAATGTGCCATTTGAGGAAAAAATGGTTTAATAAAGGGGTTAAGCGGTATCATACTTTTCTGCTGCAAATAGGTATTTAGAAACATACCTGGTAAAGAAGCAAATGTTGTATAAAAGAAGAGAATAAAAGAAAATAAATAAAAATTTCGGGAAGAAAAATCTATATTTGTAACATAATTAATTTAGCACACAATGATAAATATATCATTAGATTACTGCTTCTTTTTTCTTTTCTTTTTTTTATGTAGTTTTTCAATAGAAAACTCATGCAGGCATTTACTGACAAACTCTATGAAAAAAATCACTTTTGTCTTTATTTTACTAAAGTTTTTTGGAAAGCAGGCGATCAATAATTAATGAATATTTTTGATTGAACTGGATTTTTTATTTGTTTTATTTTGCTATCTGAAATAATTTTTAAACAAATAAGCAAATAAAGTGAATTCTTATCAAAGAAATTTTTAAAAACGTTGTTTCTAGTTATTTTTTTTAGGAGGACAATTTTGAAAGGCAAATTTAGGAGACAAATTCGGAAAATTTGCACTGGAAACAGCGAAACAATGTGTCTCAAAATATGTGTGGTACTATATGCCAGCTTCAGTTCACAAACTATTGATTCATGGAAAAGACATAATAGAAAATTTTTCTATTCCAATTGGGCAATTGTCAGAAGGAGCTAGCGAAGCCCGAAATAAAGAGTTTCGTAAATACAGAGAATAACACACGAGAAAAATCGAAGAGCGTGTAACGAAGATTTGCTACATCACTTGTTCTTAACATCTTACCCCCTGATTTCAAGCATGAGAACGAAAAAAAGAAATGTGCAAATGAAGGAACATTTTCCAGAAACACAGGAACTTTTACTTTAAATCGTAATATGTAATTACATTATTTAATTTTAACATTTAACTATTTAACGTTAAACATTTACTTAATTTTAACATTTTATGACATATCACGGCAACCATTTACATTTCCACTTTTTTTGGGGTCCAACGGTACTTTTCAGTACCGTTAAAGTAAAATTACTTATTTTATTAAATATTTAAAAAAAAAAATAATAAGAAGTAATTTCTGATTTATTAAATTTGTTTTAACTATCAAAATTCCATAATATTTTCACTATAAAAATTTAAATATATTTTCTATCGTTAATGAATACAGTTATTCAGATAAATTTATCGATTGATAATTTGGGGGTAGACAGAATAAAAATTTATTTTTCTCTAAAAGTGGCGATTTGTGGCGAAAATCCTTTTCACAGATTAAAATGTATACTTTTGGGAGTAGTAAAATGTGTTTGAAATTTTGGACAATTTTGGACAAAAAAAGTTACATAACTTATAAATTTAATTTTGTTGTTAATTTCTTATTCACATTTCATGCTTGAATAACAATATAAAAAAACAACAAAATGTTGGCAGAAGTACCTTAAACTTTTATTAGGACATTATTGAAAGTATTTTTATTTCGTATTTTTTCATAGTTATCTTAAGTGCTACTTGATGGCTATTCAAATAAAGTCACTGAAATTCATCGAAAAATCTTATTTCTGAAAGTTTTCGTTTTGAACTTATTTATATACAACAAAACTTCGTATAATTGAAGAAATAACCATATATTTGTATTTTTTAGACATTCTTTTAAATTATTTCACTGCAAAATATCAGTTATTTAGAGGTTGATTTTTGGGCCTATGTTCGTATTTTAACATTGTTCGATGCACTGTGCGGGGGTTAAAAACACGTATGCGAGCTTAACTCAGCTCCAAATTACTTCACGGTGAAGAAATTGTACATGGGGGAACTAGACTCGAATACTAAAAAATTAATTTCTGAGATTTTGGAATTTTCGATTTTAAAGGGGGAAAGTAGATTTGAAGAGGGGGGAGCGAAAAAGGGAAAATTAGTTTGATAGGGAAATTCGTTCTAGACCCACACATATAGCACTTCATTTTTAAGGCACCTCATTAGAACACGCTGTGCCCCCTGGTGGTGGAAAGTGCAACTAAAGGATTTTGCAGTTGACACCACCATGTGACACCTTATTTGAAAGATATTGAAAATTCAAGACGATTGGTGATGTTCGTATACAACATACTGCACTCCCTGGTGAGGAAAGTGGATTTTGCAGTGCATGCGTAGCATGCCTGCTATACGGTGCCGCAGCCACAGGCAGCGGTAACACGAGTCAGAGGTTTGTTCGGTTCAAGATTAATTTTTGAGAATTTTTCCATGTCATTAGCGGCCTGCATATGCGTGCCGAAGGCACGGGGTCATGAACCCGAGTTCCGTTCTGTTTGAGGTAATTTTTTTTGTTACAGATGATTATTTTTTTGTGATGTTTTCATTTAAAAATAAAAAATTCAAGTACAATCGAGTTAAACACATAAAACCATACAAATTTAAGTTGCATTTAAGGTTATTATCTTGGGCCCGGGCAATGCTGGGCGGGTTCGTTCCGTTCCAGGTTAATATTTTGGAATTTTTCATGGTATTAGCGGCCCGCGTGTGCGCTGCCGCAGGCACCGGGGTCACAAGGCAGAGTTTCGTTCGGTTCGAGGCATTTTTTTTTTTTTTTTTTTTTTTTTTTACAGCTGATTATTTTTTTTTCGCAATGCTTTTATTTAAAAATAGAAATTTAAAAAAAATCAAGTTAAAGAAATAAAATCATACAAATTTAAGGTTCATTTAAGGTAATTAATTATCATGGGCCCTGGCATTGCCGGGCGGGTTCGTTCGGTTCCAGGTTAATTTTTGGGAATTTTTTTATGTTGTTAGCGGCCCGTGTATGCGCTGCCGCAAGCTCCGGGGTCACAAGGCAGAGTTTCGTTCGGTTCGAGGTAATTGTTTTGTTACAGATGATTATTTTTTTCGTTATGCTTTCATTTAAAAACAGAAATTCAAACAAAATCGAGTTAAAGGTATAAAATAATACAAATTTAAGGTTTATTTAAGATATCATGGGCCCGGGCAACGCCGGACGGGTCAGCTAATATATTGTCGTAGTACTAAACGAAATAGAAAATAAAAGATATCATCTGTTTATTTGGAGTCAGTTTGACGTCACATTGACAGTACTTTGTAGAAAGTGATGTCATATACAATATTTCTATTTATAAGCCATTTTACGACTTTCTTTTTTTAAGTGAAATGTCGCAAAATTATATTAGATGTTTTAACGTGAAATACATTTAAATAATGATGCGACGATTTTTGAAACATTACGGACAATAAAGTGATCGTCGAATTCGACGGTTTCCAGATAGTTTTTTCTATTGTAAAGTGCTTTTCTATCAGAGCTGTACCAAAATGTGCGACATGCCTTGAAGCCTTTCGGACTTTTAAACTTTGTATGAAAGCAAAGGACTTACTCAAGCTTAAAACTGCAAAATTTAAAATCAGTGCATGAACTTTCACATTGAAATTCATGTTTCAGCTTCTATGTCAGCATTTTTGTTCTCTCTTAATATATATTTTATGTATGCCCATTAAGTTCTATTACTTTTTAGCCATCATCTGCAGAGCTGGTAATATAAAATGTTTTTCTTAGACCTTTGTAACAATTTCCCCCCTTTTCATATTTCTATAAATAATGTATTTGTATATATAAAATGAAAATTTGTAATTGTAAAATTTTGTATATGTACTAAAAGTTTCTCTGTATGTATGTTTTAGGGTGGGGAAGTGTTTTTTTTTTTTTTTTTTTTTTTTTTTTTTGGCTATATGCATCAATCGTGCTTAACTTTTAACTCTAAAAACACTAACAACTTAGTCATTTTTTTCGTTCATGCTATAGCCTAGGAAAGGAATACTTTTCTGTATATCTAAAGTATTTTATGTATTCAGAGACAAATTGTCTCGATTGTCTTTTCGCATGAGGCAGTTTAACTTCTCTTTTGAATATGTTACTGTAAAAAGCTTTTACTATAGATATTCTCAGGTGAGATGTCCGAAGTATTTTGATGATGTTTCTGTTGACGGTTCAATCACCCCTTCCTGACCTCAGACTGAGGGCTGATCTAGTCTGCGAGCCTTCGTGAGCATACCTCAGCTAGTAAAGTCCAATCATATCCTAGTCTCGAGTAATGAAGATACCAGTTAATCTCCTTTGATGATGAACCTCTTTACAAGACAGCTGATACCAGGATTTTTTTTTTTCAATAAAGACTTCACTTTTATGGTTATAATGTAAACCTTTCTACTGCAAAACTGTTTTTGCATCACTGCACTTTGTTCTGGATTGTCGCATTTATGTAAAGCGACCCACCTGTACAAAAATCCTTTTGAATTCAAGAATTTACCTTCCTGGGTTGACAGGAAGATGTTTGTTAATCCCTTATGTATTTGTTGGGCTACACTCCATTTTTTTTTTTTTTTTTTTTTTTTTTTTTTTTTGTTTCCGGAGATTTTTGTTGTAAAGGGTCCCCAATTTAATTTAAAATTTAAATTTCTTTTATCGGGTTTTGTCAGGTTTTCCGCTCAGGAATTTTTTTTTACCCACCATTGTATTTTTAGCTGTAAGCAGTTCATTGCTAGGTAAATTAAACTTTCCCCCCTTTTTTCTAACTTATTCTAAAGTTTAGTTTTAGAATTTTAAGTAACGTCTACTCTTGCTGTAAAGTTGGCTTAGTTTAGATGATATATTGTGTTTTAAAAATTTAACGGGTAAAAACCCGTTGGGGATTTTTACGTATTTTTTTTTCTTTTGGGGGGACTGTAAGGTCTGTGTGTAGTAGAAGTCACGTCAGCATGGCGCTGCAGCTAAGTTCACAAGTTGCGAAGCTCGAGTGAATAAGGGGAAGTCGTAGAATTAAATGAAGTGAGTGGAATGGATGAATCTTAGACATAAATATGGATGTGTGAAGGGTGTGAAAGTGTGAAGAGGAGAGTAGGAGATTCGACGGAGAAAGAATTTGATTGAGTGCCTTTTTGTGATTAGTTCTTAGCTTTGGCGAATGTCATAGTTAATTTGGTAGGTTCTCATCGTTAATGCGAAGTTACGTGAACCAAAGCAATCCTGTCATCAACGGAGCATTGTGGATAGGCAGAGAGCAATCGTCGACAGTGACTGTATTGGTGAGATTAATTTACGTTTATTTAATAAATTTCTGAAGTTATCCCCTAAATTTATTAAGAGTTACTTCTGAGTTAGCCCAACACCCGCCTTAAAACTGATCGTTAATAAACGTTGTTTGTATTTAACTTTGTATCGTTATCTTATCATTTACTACTTAAGTAATTAAGTTAAGATTGAGGAATGGAGACCACAAATTCCTCACAAGTAAATTTCAGAAAACAATTGCAAATGCACAAAATTAAAACATTTTTAAGGAATTCACACACATATTCTTTCTAATAAAAATGATATTCAAATTTTGTGAATACTTAATATGAGTAGTAACTATGAGTAGTATAAACATATGGAAGGAAAAGTGATGCATGTATTCACATTATGAGTGCAAAATAATGGCTGTATTTGACCCGTTTTCTTATGAAAGAAAGAAGTGCATTATTGTCAAAGTTTATAGAATCATTGAGAAAGAAAACTTAATTGACGTTAGTTTCCCCCTAAATTCTAATCTGATAATCATATTTATTATTTTAATGTATTAAACAGGTTTCCATTATGATTTAACAAAACAAGAACGTAAATCTATAAAAAAAATTATCTGTTCCACACTATTTTATGACCACTGACATTTACATTTTCTTATTCGTCATTTCAAAGTGCACAATTTATTTTTTCCTTCTTCTGTATTCATAAAAAAAGCGGTGTCATTGTAAAAATTTTTAAATTTCGATTTTTGGTGGATTTACACCTTTTGTGAAATTAAGATTAGGCAATTTAAAATAAAATCCAACACTCTGTCTGTGTGTCCCCCTAATTGACAAATATTTTCTAGTAACTCTAAATAAAGAACTAATGAATTTTTTTTTTTTAATTTTTCCACCTGAACATAAAATGGTGTCTATCATCCTTTTGCATATATCGCCTAAACGTTTCTCCATATCGAAAAAAAAAAAATCTTATCTTCTATAATATACCAACAATCAAAAACTGCTCAAAACTAGCGAATTTTGTTAAGTTTAGTTCATTTATATGGCTGAGATAAAACTTTAAGTATAATTTCACTCAGTGAATTTTAGCCTCTTTTTGAAGTTAAAATTAAAACATATTTCTTAGTATTTTAGAACGTCATGTTCTAACTTTATTTTTAAGTGCAGTTGCGAATCTAAGCGAGAAAATTTAAAAGAAATTATATCTCACAAATTTGCTACTTATAATGGAAGTCTTACGTAATTAAAAAAAAAAAAAAAAAAAAAAAAAAAAAATGAAAGAAGCTTTTTTTACCAATAATGGTGCTACAGTACATCAACTCTCATATTCACGGTTGATCTTCTCTAAAAATCGAGCACATCACCAAGAATTGACCTAAAGATAAGTAAATAAATATTTTTGTACTTATTTCATAGTCATAAAAAGCTTTTAAAATATTGATACAGATAATTTTCGTTTATGAATGAAGCAATTTGATAAGAATACAGAAAAATATGTCCTTCTCAAGAATCTTAACAATGGTAAATACTTTTAATGATAACTATGGCATTTAATGTAAATGGAAAAATTTCTTTTCATGCTTACCTTCTTAATTCTTTTACCATCATTTTGAGAAAATTATTTTTTATTGGGTCAGCCAGTGGCCGAGAGATTCTGGCCATTAGGGTGTATCGAAAAAAACTTATTTTTTCTATAACAAATTTCCAATAGTGCGGAAAAGTTGCCTTATGCTATTGGTAGTATATGTGAAAAATTTTGTTGATTTGAATTAATATTTTCAGTTGCCTCTGGGGTCGTTTATATAAATATTCGTTAACTTTCGTTTTACAGTATATATATATTTATTTAATAAGAAATTGAAATCCTTAGTTCCAATAGGGCAGAGCGTGTGCAATTTTTTATTGGTGTGGGTCAAAGACTTCAGTTGCCCCTACGGGTCACATATCTGGACAAAGTTACTCATTTTACTGATTTTCCTTCAACACTTCTAAGGACTGTAATTCTTTTATTTATTATTATTTCTATTCACTTTTCTTTCTTTATGAACAAATAATCTATTTGTGCAAGTGTGCAATGCGTAAATTGCTAAAAAATACGTAAATTTACGGGGCTTCGACCGTTTAATTTTTACGATCACGACCATTTTTTACCTATAAGACGGGCATACCAGATTTTTCTGATATGTCTTGATACTTTCCACTATACCACAATTTTCTTAGCAGATTTTTACCGCTTTCATTTTATAATAAACTTCATTAATCATTTGTAGCACATATTTTCAAAGGAATAATATAAAAATTTATTTATATATAGAGTGGTATTCAAAACGATAAATTACGGGCAAAACATACACTGCTAAGAACCTTGTGGTATAGCGGAAAATACGGGTATGTCCGTCCTGTAGGCAAAAAACGGTCGTAACCGTAAAAATTAAACGGGCGAAGACCCGTAAATTTACGTTTTTTTTTTTTTTTTTTTTTTTTAAACAATTTACGCATTGCACACTTGCACAAATGCATAATTTGTCCATAAAAAAAAAAAAATGTGAATAGAAATAATCATAAATAAAAAAATTACAATCGTTAGAAGTGTTGAAGAAAAATCATTAAAAGGAGTAACTTTGTCCAGATAAGTGACCCGTAGAGGCAACTGAAGCCTTTCATCCACATCAATAAAAAGTTGCACACGCTCTGAGGATACCATATGGCAATTATTCGGCCCTATTGGAACTAAGGATTCCAATTTCTTATTAATATATATATATATATATATATATATATTGAAAAACGATAAAATTAACGAATTTTTATATAAACGACCCCAGAGGCAACTGGAGATATTAATTCAGATCAACAAATTTTTGCACACATACTAACAATAAGTATAATTGGAAATATGATATTTCCGCACTATTGGAAATATGATATCGAAAAAAAGTTTTTTTTTTTTTTTTTCGATACACAATACTTGCCATAAAGCTGTTGGACCCGTGGTGGACCCGGGCTCGATCCCAGGTCGCATCATAGGCGAAGCCGTTTTCTGTGTTTTCTCTGAATTATGCATAAATACGGGCTAGGACTCCCTAAAAAGACCACCAAGGACGGCACTCCTCCTCAAACCTAGGATCCTAGAACAGTCGATTGGTCTTAATTCCGTTACCATATCTATACATTTTTATTCCTGTATCAAATAATTTCTTTATAGGTTTATCCAATGTTTGTCAATATGCTTTTTTAGTAATAATTTCAAACGTTTCGAAATCTTATAATAAATATTCAAAAATCTATAAAAAGTTCTGAAGTAATAATTTTATGTAGTTTTAAGTTTACATTTTATAGATATTACATATTTTGTCTACCTAAGTATTTTTTTTATTAAAAAATTAATAAATTGCTGAGTTATAGTACAAAAAGATTAATTTTGACATTACGGGTAGATTATTTTTCAACCAGGTAAGAAGAACTTATTTATCCACGAAAAATTAAAGTAACAGAATGTAAAACTTTTATGCATTACAACTATCCGTATAACGATATAATTAAAATACATATATGCATTATAACTAAAAAAAAAAAAAAATGCGAAAAGCTGCATATATATCTTCCCTACTTAATATTAATCGTGACTTTGGATTGAACTTTCTCCTGAATACACATTTTATGTTTACATAAATGTTCTATTTACATAAAAATCCTTTTCTTTCACGAATAAAACCATTACCTTTTGATCACGTTTTCTGTTTTTAAACAGTTATTACTTATATATTATTCTTTAATAGGTATGCCGAATATATATCCTCGATATTTATTTTATTTATTTATTTATTTATTTATTTTTATTATTACAATTATGAAAACATAGAGCGTTAGGATTACAGTGATAAAAGATTTATAAAAAGTTTGGGAAAGAATCATGTTAGTAATCAGTAAATTTCTCTTTCATGTTTCTGTAGAAATATATGATGCATTTTCCGGTCTCTGACAAAATGAAAATACAAATTTAGTTAAAGTATAACATAATAGAAACTATATATATATATATATATATATATATTAAACAGTTTTTTTTTTTAAATAAAAATAGGGATTTTTTCATGCAAGGTATCCATTACAATGGATACTATAGAAATGAACTAATGAATTGATGGTGACTTTGTATGAAAACTTAAACAGTTTTATGTTTTTAACATATTACAATAATTGCTATTATCATAAACTTTCTTAGATAAAGAATAAGCAAAATTATTTCAGATCGAATTACTAGCTTATCAATTCCTACATGATTGAGTTTAAAATCAGTTTATAAAAATATTGTTATTGCAGGATACAAAATGTGTTTAACATACGAACGAGGAGTATTAATAAAAACGTTCTGATTTTTCCCCCAGCATCTGTTGTCCTATTAATTTTTTTATGAAAAGCTATTTTAATGCCTAATTATTCAGTGTTTACAAATAATAGAAATATGACAAATATATCCGATTTTCAAAGGGAGGACATTTGCGAGGACATAAAATAACTTTTATGAGGTATTTTTTATTCAAATTATGAGATGTATATTTTTTTCAAATCCATAACTATGCATATAAGCTACTAATTGTTAATATTATATGACAAAAAATTAACAAAAATAAAAGTATCAAATTATCTATGTAATAAAATAAAATTACATTTTATAAATATAACCTGTAGCTAAGAACTTGAAGCTATTTTTGATGTGAAATATGCCAGAATTGTTCATTAATCGTAAAATTAAATTTGTCTAATTTTCTTTGACAATTGAAAAAGAATGTAATATCAAATAGGATGTTTTGATCATACATTTTAATTTTGAAGAATATATTTTCTGTTTTCTGCTGAAATTATGGTTTTTATTTCTTATTTTATCATCCGTAATTTGTTTGACATTTTAATTTTGCAGTATAATCTGTAAATGTATAATACTTTACATTGCATGTTTATACGCTTTTATATGTAAGTAAACATAATTAGACATTTCCGCTTCAAGGTACTCAAATTCAGCAGTTAGTTCAAGTCAAGAGGTTAATAATACTGCTTGAAAACTCATGCATTCTGAAAGTCACTTGCATATAAATGAATACTTATATTGTGCGGTACACAGAACTTAAACATTTCAAATACTTAATCCGAAATGAGCATCTGAATTAGTTTTAAAATGTAGTTTTCAAGTTGATGTCTAGAAACCTCCATAGTTTAACTTTCATGAGTCTCGAAATAATTTACGAAATAATACCTTCTAATATTTACCTACTGTATAGAACAGAAATTATATATAAAATTAAAAATGTCGATTGTGTTGCATTTATTTTGAAAATTGAAATTCTTAAAAATATTGGCTCGTTTTCTCATTTAAAAATATATGTTAACAGCATTTTCAAATTACTACATTCTATATTTCAATTAATACTTTTGTTAGAAGATTATTACCCGGTTATTAAAGCATTATTCGTGCTGCATTCGAAAGCCAAAAAGGGTCTTATTTTAAATTATTTTAGCATTTGAAAATATTAATATTTAAAATATTGAATTATGTGACAAGAACAAATGAGGATATGTCGTAGTTTTTTTTTTTTTTTTTTTTTTTTTCAATGTAAAAAAATATGGTTTAATGTACTAGCTTTGTTTAATTAATCTAAATACTACTTATGTGAACAACTTCAACTGAAAGGTAACTAGAAACATTAAGATTGTCATTTTTTGCATTAAAAAAAAAACACTGCTCTGCAAAAAAAAAAAAAAAAAAAAAAAAAAAAAAAAAAAAATCGAAATCTCATACCATTTGTGCTGATTCTTATGTAAAATGCCCTCCTGGATCCTAATATGACTCCCATTTTGCCCAGTCACCCACCGTTTTCTAGATACACCATGCCCTCCCCCAATTTCTTTCACTGTTCGATAATTTTATGATCAGGAATTTGATTTGGAGAATGAAAAATAATTAATTTATCGCCTAAAATCTAAAAAAAAATGTAAAGTTTAAAAAAAACAATAATAACAGATTTAAAAAAATATATATAAGATATGTAACGCATAATTTCATTGGCGAATCCCCCCCCCCCCCACAAAAATTTTCCCTTTTCGCAAAAGTCCATTTTTTAGAATTTTCAAACTCTGTAGCCCTCAGAAAATATTTAATGGTTAAAATAATCCTCCCCCCTCTTAAAAATCAAATTTATAGCCATAAAATCACCGAAAAATGATAAAAATAGGAGGCTATTGCTAAAAATCGGTAGGTGATATGGCAAAATGGGCATTATATTCCTATTCAGGAGGTCATTTTACATAAGAATATGTTGAAATGGTGTCAGAGGCAATTTTCATGCCGAGCAGTGATATCGGAACATATCTTGAAGATTACAAAATGTTATTTATTAATGTGTTAACTAATATCACTTTAGACATGAAAAAAATCTCCCATTCCCCACGTGGCGGCATAAAAATTTTTACACCTTATAGCATTTCTCTTCTCTCGTGACCATCATTAGAGAAGGAATACAATAATTAACCACGTAAAATTTGCGTATTTCTACAATTGACTGTGAATTATATGAAATGAGGTAAAAGAAACGCGCATTTCGAAAATGACCTAAAAACATTTTGGCACATTTCGTACGCTAAATATCGGAAGAACGTAATTAATTTTGATTTTAGCAAAATAATCACTTATTTTAGCCGTACGCTTTTTAAAAATGTTAGTTTTTGACGATCAGCGTCAAAATCGTCTGTTACAGAAAATGTGACCGATTAAATTATAAGTATCAGAAATTAGCTATAATTAAATATATATTTAAAAAAACAGTGACACATTTAGACACTCGGTCGCATAAAAAGGCGCTTCGAGTGATAAGGACCTCACACCTGATAGCATGTTACCCAGGCCTATTACACTATTTGAAGAAATCGTTATTAAAATTCAATAAAATCCATAAGTTAAAAAATTATAAATAAAAAATATTTATTTATTTATTCAAAAACGTATAATATCAAGGAAAGTTATTTTAAAGAATAATGTTATCCCTTTGGAGCTGATCCAGTCATTTTCTTATAAAGAAAATACATATAGCGTGCGTTTAGTATCACCAACAAAATTCTAGTCTTAAAAATGCATAAAATATTGAAAAAAATCGTAGAAGCCGTATAAGCATAACAGTAATTAATGTTCTTTCACAAAGTCTTTGAGATGTATCTTCTGAAAAAGCTAGTTATATCCACACCAATATTCAAACGACTGCCATTCATGACATACATTTATTTGAATGACTTAAAATAGAATAAGCTTTAATCTCATATTTACATAGTTATAAATATGCTTTTTAATTTTTTTGTAAGAATATTTTCTTGCCCATTCTATAAACATAAAAATATATTAAAAATTTTCTAAAAAACCAGTATATATAAAAACCAGTATATAAAAACCAGTATATATATATATATATATATATATATATATACACTGGTTTTTTAATCAAAGAAAAATTTTAATATATTTTTATGTTTAGTTATTTTTATGTTTAATATATTTTTATGTTTAGTTTTTTATGTTTTTAATATATTTATATGTTTACACACACGCACACACACACATATATAATATATATATATACATATATATGTGTGTGTGTGTTAGTACTATACTAAAATTAGTTTAGTTATATCTTTAAATTTACACTTTCAATAACAGAAATATTTTTTAGCTTTATTTTATTAAAATGTTTTATATGTAAGTAAAATGTTATTTTTGTTTGACATAGCAAACTTTTTTATCCATTTATTTATTTTATTTATTTATTTATTTACTTATTTTCATGAGTACAAATAATTTAAACAGATAAATTCTATCAAAAAGTAACATTTTATCGTTTAAAAATTAAACTACAATACTTTTTTTTTTTTTTTTACTAAAGAAAAGAAGAATAACATTTTTATTTTTATAGGCTTTGATGTGCTTTGAAAAAGATCCACAGATAAAGTATTGGTTTAGAGAACTGATTATGTTGGAGCATCACGATAAAAAAAGAAAAAAAAAATATTTTATCTGAGAATAGTTTAAAGAGATAAAAATGTATTTTTAAAACTTTAAAGTAGCAACTAAGTACCAAATTCAAAACATCAAATTTATTGTATTTCTTTAAAAGAATGCACTTCGGAACTGACACATTCTAATCTATAATTTATTTTTTTCTACCAAACTTGTTAAAGCCTACAATTGTAAATTCAAAATAAAATCTTCTAAAAACTTTTCTACTCAATACATATTTCCGTTGAAGCTGTATTAAGCATATGTAGTAATATGATCATAACTTTCAATGCAGCGAAAATAATTGGAAATTACCAATTATTAAGTAAATAAACTACATATTAAAATTGTTATTGATACTTTAAAATTAATTTATCATACTACTAAATTTAATAACGGCATGTGCCAGTACTTATTTTATTTAACTATGTACTATAAAAAGAATTAAATATTTAACACAATATAGATATGTTGTTCATGCTTTTTTAGTCAAGTGACAGCAGAGAGTAAAAAAAAAAAAAGTTTTAATAAGAAAATGTTAAGCTTACTATATATATATATATATATATATATATAAGCTTGACTTTCTATTTACTTTATTCAAAACTTTAAGAAATAACATTGAGATTACAAAATATCAGCAGAATTTGAATAGATTGATCTAAAATTATTTTTGGCGTTAATAGTAGATGAGAGGAGGGTATTATAGAATACCATTTACATTTCTTAAAATAAGTTTACTTGTTTTTAATAAAAATCCTCAAAATCATGATGAGTACATAGTGTAATTATATGTAATGAATTGTCAATGAAAAAAAAAATCCAAAAAAAGAATTTTTGTTTTTATAAAAAGTTTACTTAAAAAAAAAGTTACAAATGCAAGGTTAATATGAAATAGTCGGGTAATATGGAATAGGTGATTTAAACTGTTTAAACCATAAAAGAACTAATTAGAGTTCATAAAACCACTTTCGGAGAATTTTCTGTGATAAAAGATACATTCGGCATCTTTATTTTCTGTTTCTTTTGTTGAATACGATGTCAATTTCAGATGATACTATGAAATACCTAATATTCCATAATACCCGACACGAGATCTTTTAAAATGAACTTTTAAATTGATGGACAAAATATTTTCAGCTAAAAAACGAACAATGTATAACAAAATACAATTCGTTGAGCATTATGCTTAACATAAATGTTCAAATCACATGTGTACTAGTAAGTTTAAACGTTTGAAAACTTGCCTGCAAAAACTTTTAAAAATCACAAAACATACTTTGTTATATAGAGAATGGTACAAAAGGCAAAAAGCGGCTGCTTCTTACTGTATTGCTTCATGGGAATCCTTCTTGAGTAATTCATAGTATTTTCAAGAGATAGCAGCACTAATCGGAGCCAAAACCTCGGTATTCCATATTTCCCGACTATTCCATATTCTCCTCTACATGCTTTTTTTTTTTTTTTTTTTTTTTTTTTTTTTTTCTCAAACCTTCAATGGGAAGTTAAAACAAAAACTATTTCAAAAGCTTACTTTTGATTTTACATCTAAAGGTTTACACTAAACATTACTTCTAAGGGTACACTGCTCAAAACTGTTACATTTATTTCGCGTGCGTTGTGAGTTATATTTTGCATTATTTTCATCAATTATTAATCGAAATTATATTTTTCAAAAATCATTTATTTTCCCTCAAAATGCAACTTATTAAATTATAAATGATTTGATGTAAAATGTGTTCCACAAAATAATAACAGAGGTAAATAAATAAATAATTACTTATTTTTTGATACAGAAAAGTTGATATATTCATTGTAAATAAAAGCATTTATTTAAAAAAATATTACCTTAGGAAAAATGAATAATAGGAATAAATTTGAATGATAAATGCAAGACATTACCAATTAACGTCGTTAAAAAACAGATACTCAGTAATGATTAACTTAATTAATATTCACAAATTGAGTATCTTACTGAAATCTTAAGTCATGTATTATCACTTCAATATTTATCACATAAAAAAAATTAAGATATGTTATTTAATAGCATAATCTGTTGAAGTAAAAACTGATAAGTTTCAGAATTGCGGTATGTAAAATCATTAATAATATGTATAAATCTTATTTTGTAGCATACATTAACAACAAAATTATCTAATTTATTATTTTTTTTTAATTATAACTTCTTAATGACATTTATTCCTGCTTCATTAATATTCATGCTATCATGAGAATTGAATAAATAGCGATATCTTGAAACTATGTGCATTTTTCCATATTTCAGTAATAATTAGTTTTTTTTTTTTTTTTTTTTTTTCTTAGATGGCAATTTCATTTATCTGTATAATAAGTAAGATTACATATTACAAAATGCGATGAATGTAAAAAATAATTTTCATTACAGATAAAAAGTAATATGTTACATTATTAAATTGTATTGTGTTAAAAATGATAAATTTCCCGTTAAATTTGAATTCAAAAACATTTTTCCGATAAATCTCATATAAAGATATTATAAAATATGAGATATTATAATAAAAAAAAATTTCAAATTTTAAGGATGAACTTTTATTGATATGCTAATTGACCCACATGCCTTTGTTTACAATTTTGGGATATAAAAATGCCATCCCCAACCACAAATACATTATATATTTATTAAAAACAACAATCGTTTGCTGCATATCTTATTTTTTGTTTCTTTGAGATATTAAAGGATATGTGAAAAACACGTTTTGCCTTCCTCCCCAAAATTTAAAAAATCCTAAACTTGTATTTTGGGATTTCTGTTAGTTATATTTTAAAGCAAGAATCTTTATTTTTTTTTTTTATTATTATTATTCTGGAATATGAATAAAAATACTTTTAAAACTCATTTCACTGAATCCTGAAGCATTTGCACAATACACTGTTTTTTCTTTTTTTTTTTTACTTATTTATTTTTATATTCTAATATCGCACAATATTTAATCACTTCAGAGCAATATTCTCGGCAGCTGAATCATTGAATAATGCCATTATTTCCGTTGCAAGAGCACTGCTTCCGTCTGCTATAACCAACTAGCTGAAGGTTTTTACTTTACAAAAGTATTGTAATCATGATTTTTGAAACACGTTTTGTATCTCTCATAGCTCGAAAACGAATGGTCGTGGATATTGCAACTTTATATTTCTCACAGTCATGACGTCTGATTTTAACCTTCAAATTTGATGTTGACACGAGCTCCACTTTCAGAGATATCTACGATTTTACACGATTTTTCATTATGCATGTGTGTATGTGTATGTGTTTATGTTACGCATATGCGTGTGAGTGAACACGATAGCACCTAAACGCTTTATATTAATGAGCTCAAAGTTGGTACTTATAGTATAGGTCACCGTGGCATGAAATGTATAGGTTTTGGTAAAACTAGCACACATAGCTTTTTACAGGGTTCAACAAAAAAACTCTTTATTATTATGGCCTACGGGCTAAAATTAATTAAAGTGCACAAGCGCCTAAAAAACGTATTACAATAAATTGAAAATTCATATACATGTTTAGGAAACTGTATAGATTTTGGTGAATCTGGCATTTACATGTTTTCAAAAGGCACAAAGAAAAATTCATTATCGTTATGAATATGGGCTCAAATTATTTAAACTCCAATAGTGTTAAATTCTTTCAGACTCCTCTTACATTAATTTATTTAAATATCCATTTATTACTGGATGTTCAGAAAGTCGAGTGGAGTCTAGATTTTTAAATTTTAAGTTATCGTGATGTTACATCTTTTATCATGATTGTTTACACTACGGTTATAATTAACATAATGAACTTACTTTTTACTTTCCAAATATACATATGTAAAGAAAGTATTGTAATCATGACAAAATTTTGACATTCATATTTTGGTGTATCTACAAGTTTTGACGTCCCTGAGTTCATTTTTGCTATTTTTTCGGTGATGTAAGTGTGTGTATACATGCATGTGTGGGAGTGAATACGATAGCGTCTAAAGCTTCATTCAAATAAGGTGAAAGTTAGTACGTATGTTATAGATTACCGTAGCACGAACCCTATTGATTTTGTAAATCTATCAGTTATATATTTTTTACACAACCACAGAGAATTTTTTTTATCATTATGGTTTAAGGGCTCAAATATTTTAAAGTCTGATATCGTCTAAATCATTTATTCGATTGAGCTACGAATTTATATATATATTATAAGTCACCATCGCTTTTTTTTTACGGGACTATCAAAAAAAAAAAAAATCTTTATCATTATGGCCTATGGGATCAAATATTTTTAAGTGCGATATCGTATAAATTATTTTTTCCATTGAACTGCGAATTTATATATATATATATGCTATAGGTTACCGACACGGAAAAATGTATATATTTTGATGAATCTAGCTTCTATATATATATATATATGTACTAGCAGGCTTTGCCCGCTTCGTTGAGCACTATACATAAAAAAAAAGTCAAAATTCCATATCATTATTAATAACCTAAGTTAAAGTTTCCTCTGTGTTCCGTAGAGATTTTTCTCGCTCGCAACGTGAGGAATCCGAGTCCACACTGCCTTCGGCAGCAACTTACCCACTTTTTACTTCCCCTTCCCCAGCGGCTAAGTTAGAAATTTTGCAAAATCTCACCAAAGTACATAATGCGTACACATAATCAACATTCACACACCGAAATTCATCATTCTAAGATAATGTAAGGCGAATTCAAACAGGATAACGTGTTTTCAAGCGTGTTTATTGCTCCCCCCCGACCCCAAAGGGGTAAGGGGGCGAATTTCATAAAATCCCGTTGCAATAATTGTCGGATACATATAAATAATTTGCGCACCAAATTTCGTGACCGCAGATCCCATAGATTTCCCAAGACAAATTTAGCGCTAAAAAGGAGTGGGGTCTTGAATTTGCTACTTCGTAACAGCCTCCCCCCCCCCCACACACACACACCAAAAAAATAAAATATAAATATAAATAAATAAATAAAAGAAATCGAAAATGTGTAAATAAACGAAAATGTGTTTTAGAAAAAACGATTTTTCCCATCCCTCCTTTAAGAATCAAGAATTCCAAAATCGTACATTATTTTCTATTTATACTTAAGTCTCATCATGTGCAATTTCTTCACCGTGAAGTAATTTGGAGCTCAGATATGCTTACAAACATTTTTTTTGCTTCCTGTCCCCCTAAGGGAAAAATTTCGATAAATCCCGTTCCATTAGGTACCGGATGCATATAAACAATCCAAGCACCAAACTTCGTGACCGCAGCTCTCATAAATTTCCCAGGACAAATTTATCCCTAAAAAGGGTGTCTCGAATTTGCCCTTTATAACGCATCCCCCCTCCTCCACCACCACCACCCAAAAAAAAAAAAATTACAGATCACAAAAAATCAAAAATATCTTTTGGAAATATCCTAAGGAAGCTGCATAGTTTTTTTCAATATCTTTGTCTACTTTTTGGTAAAGTTCTACTCATATCAGGAATTTTCGAAATTTCCCGCCAAAAATCGATTTTTCCCCTTCCTTCCCTTAAAAATTGAAAATTCCTACATTGCAGATAATGTTTTATTTGTACTAAAGTCTAGTCTCCCCATGTGGAATTTCTTTATTATGAAGGAATTAGGAGCCAAGTTATGGTTACAACCGTGTTTTTGTCTTTTGTCAACCGCAGGGGGGAAGGGAATTTCGGAAAAGTTTATAGATATAATTTTAAGTTGGGTAAAGACCAAAATTCCTGCGAAGTGCAGTTGAATTCCGTCAGTACATTCTCAAGTGATACCCCGACAAACGTGTTTTTGTCTTTTACCCGCCAGGGGGGAAAAAGCGGGGTGAATTTCCAAAACGTTGATAGATGTAATTTTAAGTTGAATAAAGACCTTAATTTCTGCCAAGCGCAGAAATTAAGGTCTACTTGTGGCTCTACTTGTAATCTGTCACCTACTCTTCATCGCCAGACCTTGTTCCTCTAAGAGGCTCAAGTGGATTTTCCTGGCACCCGGTCTAGCACCCCCGCCGGAGAGCAGCTAGCTGTTCAATGCGAGATCTGTGGGTCCTCCCTTCCCGCGGACTTTTCCCGGGCCCGTGCCCCTGTCCGTGGGCTCGCTGGATAGTCAGATAGTCGTCTGCTGCCCGGGTGAGCTTCGCTCATGACCATAAACCGAAAGGTAGGTCGGCAGCAAGAATATCTTTCTTAAAAAATATAAATAAAAAATATATCTTTAAATATATCTTTAAAAATATCTTTCTCTAACTAGAAGGCAAAAAAGATATATATTGAATACATGAGATTCAAAATTAAATTATCATAATATACATAGTCCTATGAACTTAAATAATTTTAATTAATGTTTATTTTTAACTTTATTAACGAATAATTAGATTGTTTTAAACTTAAATTAAATCATATTCTTACCACAAAAAGAAAAAATATGTATCCCATTATTTATGCATTCGTAAATTACTTCTATATATTTTTCCTTTAAATATTAGCTTATCTTTCCAAATTTTAATTTTATTATACTGAGTATCAGAGTTAAATTAATTTCTGACACAGTTTCTGTTTTAAAAGTTATTGTTTACACATTTACAACACAGAATCTATTGAAAAGCAACATTTTAATTTTCCTTATACAAGGCCCCAAGAAATAATTTAATTACATATTCAAAATAAAGCTTTTTTGATTGTTTTACAATATGTAATTAAACTAAACATAGAATTTTTTTTCTTAAATTTTAAAAATATTTACATAAATGCTTTTTATCACATTATAAAAAGGATAATTAAAATGCTAATTAAAATGGTAATGTCTTAAAGAGGAAAATTAAAAATTGAATAATGTTTTGTAAAAATTTAGAAGGGTGAAGTGTAGTTTGTGTCAATATTACTTGATGTTAAAACATTTATATTTTCTTGTAAGAACTTGGTAGGATAATTGCTCTAGATCATATATTTATTCTTATAAGTTGTTGTTACAAAACATAACACGTTCATGTTAAGAAAATTTATTTTGTCTATCACCCGATATTCTCAAAGACTAAAGTGCTCTATCTAGTAGGCTACCCTTCATTAGATTCGATACACGTATCTTAGTCTAAGTTGCTGATTGGTTTTATTAATGTTAGTTTCTTATTTTAGTTTGTGTGCAATTCCATTCTCTTTCTAATACAATGATTGTCATAATTTAAAATTATGTGAAGCATTGCCTTATTGTGATACGTTAAGAAATAAGCATAAATTTCAACTTACAATCTTTTTTTTTTTTTTTTTTTTTTTTTAAATACAAACATCTTTACTGCGAAAATATTACTCATAATGAAGAATCGCGTGAAATTTTACCATATTTTACACGTTCAAAAAATTTTAAATTTTTAATAACTTCCTAAGTTCCAAGGTAGGATGTAAAAATCAACAATATGTTTATTCCATCATCATAAATCGTATTTTAAGGCTGACCTGAGTTCTTTTCGATAAAATTAATCCTCATAATGGAGATTAATGTGAGAATGAGTAAGTTTTACTTAGCACTAGTACTACACTATGGGCTTTTGGCAACGGTATGAGACACACCCTAAGGGTGGTCAGCAAACATACCATCCCGATTTGATCTCCCTTGAAGGAGATAGCCCCTCCGCTTCAGTAGCCTCCAGAGGATGAGAACATGGATAAATGTTAAATTTAATGTGATTTTAAATGAGAACGTGAAGATTAATGTGAAATTTTGCCCTATTTTCTAATGTTGAGAAAGTAGTAGGGAAAAGCTATGAGAGATTGCGCGGTAGAAGAGATTGCGCACATAGGCGATCGGCGGGAAAGGGTAGAGTGGGCGAGTTGCGATTTCATGTGGTTGTGCAACATCAATTGTGAAGTGTTATCTTGAATGTGCATGTTCAATGCTTTAGGAGTCTGAGATAAAGCTTGGTTATTTTGTTTCGTTTTAATAAATGCTTAAATTTCCATAACCTTTCCTAGGAATTTCAATACAATGGTAGTAGTACAAAATATTTTTAATTTAAACACTTTCTCGTAAGCTACTAACCTAAAATAACGGTATGAGCTCAACGATTTCCTCTAAAAGCGAATAATTATTTAATAAAAGACTGCGCAATCTCTCCTGCCAATACGGGAGAGTTTACACTTTTACTATTTAGGAGATATTGCGCATTGAGTTTTATAAAATTCCGTACTAATAGAGATTTTGTAGCTTACTGGTAATGTCAAGACAATGAGAATGAATTTGGTGAATGTCTGGAACTATACCAGGAAATAATTTCGACAAGTGTCTGGACTAATTCAACCCATTCGAAACGGTGTATCTTTTTGGAGACTGCACCCAGAACCGGAAAGTGGAGATTTTTCAGGATGTCACGATCGACAAAACCCATACCTCTGGTGGAATTTATACCTCGAATGCTATTGTTAGCCCATGAGAAACTTATCGCAAAGTATTTAAATGTTATTGTATATCTGTTTAGTTCTGCAATATTTTAAAGTATGATGCTCAAGTTTTTTACAGCTGTTGGCTGCTTAAAAAGAATCGATAAAACTAAATGCAAGCAAAAAATGTCAGACTACTCAAACTTTTTTAAGGACCATAATCATCGAAATTTTAATAAAATAAAATAAAGTAAACGCAAAGAATTTTAAAGTTAAAACGAGAAGATTTCAAACCAAGTAAACTTTAGGTTTTTTTTTTTTTTTTTTTTTTTGAGCAATTTGTGTGGAAGATTTTGAGAAAGAAAAAAAATAAACAGTGGGCGGACTCTGGATTTAAAAGTGGATGATAACAACCCTATATCATTTTATACATACAGAGTGCTATCTTTTTTTTTTGCTGTCGAAAGAGCATTGCACACATGGTGTGTAATCCGGCTTGAACAGGTTCACTTGTGGCAGGTGGTTCCATGATAACTTCACCATGTAGATAAGTGCAACGATTGTGAACAACGAGAGATTCGCTCAGCAAACAAGAAATCATTTAACCTGAAAAGGGAATTTACAGATTATAAGTTAAACGTGTTAGTTAGTAACTTAATGTTATTTTGCAATCTTTGTCTAGTCTTGTTCTTTTTTCTGTTCCTTTAATATTTTTTTTTAAATAATTTTTTGTAATTCTTTTCAAATTTCTTTTCCTTTTCTGATGTTTTTATTGATTTTAAATATTCACTCTCAGTACAAAAATATTTGTTTACAGATACCTTACAACAATATGATTTAAGTGTTGTAATTGTAGTTATAATTAAGCACAATCTCTTCTACCCATGTGCACAATCTCTCTTACCCTATAAGAGAGATTGTGCGAAAAACAGCTCTCTTGGTTTTATTATAGCTGTTGTTTTAAATTATAACATAAAAACAAAATAGTAATGGAAATTCATAGAAGAAGAACCAATTCAAAATCTACATCAATAGTTCAGCAAAAAATTAATATTTGGATTTTTTATGATGTTCTGTTGAATTGTACGCAAATTCCCCTAGCATTATCTTATATTTCAAATAAATTATAATGCTTCCAAAAAAGAAATTTGTAAATTAATAAGGTTTTGATAGATATAGGAATGAAATAGAATAAGTACTAGTATTCAATCTTCTGTTTTTTCTTGATTTTTCAGCTTCTTAATGAAAATGCCTATAGTAGTAGAAATGGTTAGTTTTTACACTTGTTTCAGCATTTAATATGCTGTAGGATATTTTTATTACTTATAATAAACTTCAAATATTGTTAGCCTTTTTCAGATATATGTCAGTTTGTATCCCTATATATATATATACAGTGGTGGACATTATTATAAGACACCTATCAAATTTGACAAGTAGTAAAAGAAAAGATTCAGAACTTAAAAATGTTTTATTAAGTACGTCAAAAACATAAATTTATTCTGTTATCACACGTAATTGTTTTACAGAAATGATATTTTTATAGAGTTTAATTAAAAAAAAATTAAAAATACCATGGACAAAATTATAAGACACCCTAACATTTTAATTAGAACACCTGCTTTTTTTACAAAAATAATGTGCAATATGCAAATATTCTGCACGCTGTTATGACGTCAGCACTTAACTACAGAAGACGATAACCGACTTCACGCATTTACAAACATGCCACGAGGTACAGAGTTAAAAAAAGTGAAATTCGCGAAATTTGGAGATTAAAAGGAACTGATGTTTGAATTAATAATATTTTAAAAGTTATTAAACGCTCTAGAGGGGCAATTAGAAATGTTTTGAAAAGAGGAATTAATGGATCGGTGATTAAAAGATCTGGACGTATTTCTTGCTTGTCCTCGAGAGACAGACGCAATGTGCTTTCGCTCGCTACACAGAATAAGATGACCACTACAGGCATTAAAAATGCTTTCAAACTGAATTGTTCAAGGAGAACCATTCACAGGGTGTTGCATAATGCTTCCTATGTGAAAATAAAAAATTGAAGAAAAAACCACCGCTTCTAAGCCGGCACAAAATGGAGCGTCTGAACTTCCCTAAACAAACTATGGCCTGGACTTCCAAATGGTACTCTGTGTTATTTTCTGATAAAAAAGAGTTTAACCTGGATGGTCCTGACGGGTTTCAATATTATTGGCATGATTTACGGAAGTCTCCTCATGTACTAATGAGCCGCCAAACGGGTGGAGGCTCAGTAATGGTTTGGGCTGGTTTTTCATCTAAAGGGAAAACGAGTATTGTTTTTGTGCATTTAAGAAGGAATTCCGAAAAGTATAAGAATATTCTTAAAGATAAACTAGCCATATATGGTGAACTTCTTTGTGGCGAAAACTACACTTTCCACCACGATAATGCGCCGATTCATGTATCACACGAAACAAAAAAGTGGCTTTCAGAGCAAAGTATCAATGTTCTCCCGTGGGCCAACCACTCTTTGGGGGTATAAAAGGAATGACGACAGAGGCTATTGTATATTAGACTTTTGTAATTCTAGAGACTACTGTATTTTGAACGACACTCACCAGCCTCCAACGTACTGGACTCCAGATAATTTTAGTTATCCGGATCTCACCATTTCGAGTCCGTCCTTATATGATAGCTTAAAAAATTGGTCTGTCTCGGTGGAAGAGTCATGTTCGGACCATCGTTACATATTATATGATCTAAACTCTACCTTTCCTCATTTGACCTATAAAAGATTTGCTACCAAATACTTCAGGCCAGGAAAATTTAAACATTTGATTTTAACAAAACTCAAGCCTCTCGAAGAAAACCTGATACAATGTTCAACTGTTCAAGTTTATGACCTATTCTTAGATCAACTTAATCGTACAATAGATAATATTTCTTCGCATATCTTTAAAATTAAATCAAAAAACAGACCAGTCTCTATTTCCTGGTGGAATCCAGAATTAAGGTCATCGAGAAACAAAGTTAAAGCTCTTTACAGGAGACACAAAAGAACTGGAGACTTAAATGACAAAATAAAGCTCAAGCAGGCTAGGGCCTTTTATAAAAAACAAATCAGATCAGCTAAAGTTAACTCCTGGAAAACATATTGTACGAATTCCAACAAGACGTTTGGTAAGGCCTTTTCTGTATTGAAATCAAAAAGCAATTTCCATACTTTCACTAACCTGGATGGTATGCCATCAGATTCAAGTGCGATCGACATAAATAAAAAATTGTTAGAGTATCACTTCTGTATAATCGATGAGCCCATTACCGAGTCTTGTTTTTCTCACAATGTTTCACCTGTTCGTGATAAAGAACTGGATTTCTCTATAAGATCTTTTAGTAGTAATAAAGCTCCCGGTCCAGATAGAATAGACTTGAGAATTTGGAAATTCATCCATAAAATTATTCCTACCTTCTTGACAACCCTGTGTAATAAATTAATAACTTCAGGATACTTCCCTAAGTGTTGGAAAAAGGGAATCGTCATTTTTTTCAGTAAACTGGGAAAGACTCCCACTAGTCCTGCTTCGTACAGACCAGTGTGTTTGCTCAATACGGTTAGCAAAATCTTCGAAAAAATTATAGTTAATAGGCTTACGTATTTTCTAGAGAGCAATAATCTTTTGAACAAAAATCAATTTGGTTTCAGGGAGAACCTCAGTACCACAAAATGCCTTAAAAAACTAATAAATGAAATTAAAATTAGAAAGGAAAATTATAAATATACCTCTACCGTCTTCTTCGACATTACTGGTGCTTTTGACAACGCCTCCTAGCCAAGAATTATTAAAGCACTTACAGAATTAAAAGTTCCAGATAATCTAGTCAATATAATCAAAAGTTATTTAACAAATAGATTTGTTACCACTAACACCATAAGAGAGTACTTTCAAGTGGGTAAGGGCTGCCCTCAAGGCTCTTGTTTAGGGCCAATACTTTGGCTTGTATTGATTAATGTTGTTTTTGCATTGTTTGAAAATACAGATTTTACCTTACTGGCTTATGCAGATGATTTCGTCTTGATTTCTTCAGGAGCCTCTAGGGCGCAGCTAGAACTTATTACTAATAAAAACATCGATATATTTTGTAAATTTTGTGAACAAAATAACTTAACAATCTCAACTAGTAAAACAATGGCAATGCAATTTGGCACGGAACTAAAAAGACCACCAATCTTTAAAATAAATGATATTAATATCAAGGTGGCCAATACTTACAAATTCTTGGGCATTCATCTTGACTCAAGACTCAGTTTCTTATATCATCTCGATCAAGTAAGGAATAAAATTACAGCTCTAAACATTAATTTAAGGAGGATCAGTGGAGTGAAATGGGGTGTGAAACCGGAACTAAAGAAACTTTGGTACGTGGTGGTTATTAAACCCATTATTTTATATGCTTGCGAGGTTTGGTACCCCTGAATTAACGTTCACGGTAAACGTAAACTCTCATCATGCCAAAGACAGTACATTAGATTCATTTACCATTTTTACAGAACCGTCTCGACGGATGCCATTTGCCGAATCACAGGCATTTTGCCAATCTATATTGAGGCAGAAAAATACGTTAATAAATTCATTATCATGCATGAAAATAAATCATGGTATCATGACTACAATTATTTTAGTAAAAATGATTTCGAGCAGAAAAATTTTAAACGTGAAAATAATCCAGCCGAGGAGCATAAAACCATAAACTTCATTGAATCGGAGGATTTCGTGCATTGTGAGAATAAATTCTATACAGATTGTAGCAAAAATGAAGAAGGAACGGGCTGTGCCTTTGTAGCTGTACTTAAAATTTTTTTGTTTCATGATTAGATGTATAGGTTAAAAACCGGAAATTCTGTTTTTCAGGCAGAAGTCCTCGCCATTATAAAAGCTTTGGAATGGGCTTCTTTCAAAAAGCTACAAAACATTCTAATTAGAACTGATAGTCTTTCAGCTATTATGGCGCTTAACAATTTGTTACCAAACTCTATTCTTGTGAAGCAACTGTTGGATAAGATAAATCCATTTAACAAAATTATTAATATTGCTTGGGTCAGAGGCCATTCAGGCATTACAGGGAACGAATTGGTGGATTCGTTAGCCAAATGGGCTATTTACTCTGGAGTATATCATCCTCTCCCCTACCCTATTTCCTATTTCCTATCTCCACAGAATCCTGTTGTCTGATGCCTTAAAAAAATGGCAAAATCACTGGGACTCATCCGACAAGGGCCGCATTACTTACGAAATTTTTCTGGAGGTTTCTACCAAACTGGCAATTAAAAATCAAGTTCTAATATATTTTGTTACTGGACACGGAAGTTTTCCAGCCTATCTGTCTAGATTTAATAGCTCCAATGATCCAAGTTGTCCTTGTGGTGAGTTGGGTGATTCTATGCATTTCCTCCAAAACAAATGTTCCTTCAGTAAAAATTATATAAAGAGGTTCACAAGAGAGAACATGAACGAATACATTTTGCGCATTGACAATTCTGCATATTTGACAAGAAGAGTATGTAACATTTACAACGAACTTATTAAAAAATACTCTAGTCTTATAAAATATACTTTCTGATTGTGGTGTTTTTCTTCGAGTTGGGTAATGGTGTTCTTCTTTACCTTTGTTTGACGTTGTGGCTTAATGAGGCTATTTGAACAATCTCTATTTCATATAAACTAAATCTCAAAGAACATTTATGTCCGAAGTTAACAGTGTTTACATGAACTTTTTGAACTACCACTTTATAAATCTTTATGAACAGTTTCACATCTTTATTGGACATTTAGGACCAAGATGAACATTGCTCACACGAACTATATGAACTATCACTTACTTAAATCTATTTTTGTTCTGTTTTGTTTCACAGGCAATTGTCCTGTATTTCTACAAGTGTAAAAATTCTTTTGGCAACATATTGTTTAAGTTGCCATCTACTGTTCTTAATTTTAGTTATTTCTTTTATTTTGTTGTTATTTTTATTTAGCAACCAATTGTATAAGTTGCTTTTTTTATTGTTTGCTTCATATTTTTCTTCAAGTGTAATTTTCTTCCAAATCATAATAAATGCCGTCTGGTTTTTTCTGGGCCGGTTCCTTTGGCTGTGGCTTTGCTGGTAGTGGTAGGTACTTCTCTCCCGCCACCCTTCGGGCTTCGGCTGGCCATAAACCTTCGGGTTGGCCGGTGGTTAGGGGCGTATCCGTTCTCCCGTGGGCTTCTCGCTCCCCAGAGTCAAATCCCATCGAAAATTTAATGGGGGATCATAGGTCGTACGGTTTACCGAAATGGGAGGCAGTTTATATATGTCGAAGACATAAAAAATGCTATAAAATGTGCTTGGGAAGAACTGTCTTGCAATATTTTGTTAGAAGTGATAGATTCGTTGCCGAATCGCATCTTTATAAAAAAAAAAATGGCGGCTCCACAAAATATTGAATAACCATGTTAGAGGATTTTCTTTTAGATCATTAGTGTCTGCTAATTATGTTGACCACTGTATTTGGAAAAAACGGTTGATGTCTTATAATTTTCTCCATTATGTTTTTAAGTTTTTTCTATATATATATCTATAGTTTTTTCTATACATTTTTTATATCTATAGTACTATCTGCCTAAAAAACATTTTATTTAAATCTGCGATCTAATATTTACTGCATATTTTGTTTGAATCATTAAAAAATTAGCAATAAAGAGAAATATATATATATATATATATATTATAAAAAATAAAATAACAAAACAAAGAACTTAGAAAATTAAAGAACTGTTTAATAATAATAATAATAATAAATAATAAATAAAATAAAAAGTAAAATAAAGTAGTTTTATAAACATCCAGTGCAATTTTCCAACTATTTTTCATGAAAAAATAATAATAATAAAATAATAATAACTATAATCATTCTTTTTTTTTTTCTATGAAAGTGTTTATCTTATTCGTTTAAAAAAGGAAGAGAAAAATGTAAGAACGGAATATAAGTTAAAATAAAAAGGGAGCGCTAGAAGAAGAAATGTTTACAAAGAAGCCGTTTTTACATCCGTTAACAAATCCTTTATTTTATTTTATTTATTTATTTTTTTTTTAATTTAAAGACTTTATTCTTATTAACGGTAAGATTTAAAAAAAATATATATATTTTTTTTAACACTTAAAAAGTAAGTGCTTATAATATTAATATTGATTTTTCATTTTATTATTGTATTTTATTTAAAAAAATCATTCAAGCGTGAGATTTTTTTTATCAATTTTTATTTTCGAACCATATATACATATACGATTCTGAAATATTAATTATGTTGATCGTGTTAAATTTTAGATGTCTATTAAACAATTTTAAAGACTATATTTAAAGAAAATTTGTATAACTGACGATTTTTTAATGATTAAAAAACAATATATATATTTCTTCTTTTTTTTTTTCTTTTTTCATTTCAAGATTTAAATGTTTAATATCTAATATCAAAATGTTTAGTAATTTTCCGTTTAAGGTAAGTAGTAAATAATTGTGTTTTATTGCGTTATTCATGCTTATGCTCACATATTGAAATTTTAATATATGTTAACAGTAAATAAAAGTTAAATGTTAGAATACCTTTCATGTATTTTAGTCCTGAAATAATTCAACAAATTAATTTTTAAGTTTGTCCTATTATTTAAAATAGAAAATAACAAAAAATTTATTTTAAAATTATTAAGTATTTATCTTTTTTTTTTTTTTCAAGAAGTTTTTATAGTTATTCTATAACCACTGACACATTCTGCAATGCTCAAAGAACATTTTTACCCGTAATTCTGCAATGTTTGTTTTGCATTTTACAATTAAATAAGTTAAGAAATACCGTCCGAAAACAATGACGCTTTGAGGTCAGGTGATGCTTTAGTCGGCCATTAAAAAAAAAAAAAAAAAAAAGTGTAATTGGAGCAAATTTTTGTTGATTTATTTTTCTTGAATGAACTAAAAACTTCAGAATTCGTAATAAAATAGTATAGAACTGTAAAACTACAGAAAGCATTACAATATTTTAAGTTAACTGTCAGTTAGATATTGACATTACTATCAATTTAAGATCCCACTTGGTTATTCAAAAGTTAATAATATATAAAACAGAATATTTTGCAGCATCTTTTAATAATACCCTGAAATAAATGTCGAAAATTTTATATTACGAGATCGAATCAAATAGAAAACATATATATACATTTTTTCACTTGGCCATTAATGCGTAGGGAATGGGCGCACTGCTGCGCGTGGTATGTGGTGATGTCATATGTGACTGCCTACAAAGCAGTAAGTTCATTTCTTACCGCACTTCTTACCGTCTGCGTTCGACAACACTACGTGTAGTCACTGAGGTTCGACACATTTTTATGGCGGGAACGGCAATTGACATGTAAAGTTTTTTTGACGTTCAAGTGTAAATATATATATATATATATATATATATATATATATATTGCCAGCACTGTATGAACGTTCAATATCCTTTGAAGATTTGACGCACAATTTACAGAGAAAAGTCTGAAGTAAATCCAAGTGTATGAATGAAAAAAAAAAAAAAAAAAAAAAAAAAGACTATCTGAGAGTCAAAATCTCGTCTCTAAGGTAGAATAGCCCTTACGACAGTATTTTGGACGTTAAAAGGATTATGGCACATCATCTTTCTTCATGAACATCATAAAATTAATGCTGTCTACTAATACTTTGGCTTTTAGATGAGACATATTGTATAATTTTGTAGAAAATTCGATGAGATTTCCGATCAGAAACGTTATCCAGCTTTATATTAAGGACCTTTACTACACACCAGGCAGTAAGATGAAAGGTGGAGGAAATTCATAGAACGAATGAGCAACCTCCCTACAGTCCACAGTCAAGACCTATATCCACGGAAATATCATAAGTTTTGAGAAATCGCTTTGGAATTCTGTAACGTTTTTCTCTCCGCAGATTCTCTCTTCTCGCAACATCACAAAAAATTGCCCTGTTTCATCACTTTCATCTCATTCTAAAACTGATGCTTTGAATTCGTATTTCAAGACTTCATAGTAGAAGATTGTAGGAACAACCTTCAATGCAAAGTGAAGCTAAGAACGACTTAAAAAGCTTACTTTTAGAGTTTATAGAAAAGCTAATTTTTCCTGTTACAGCTTTTAAACTTAATGTACTAATTTTACTCTTATTCTTTTTTTTTTTCAGTTTTTTCTACATTACTTTAATAAAATTTGAAGTTTTCAAGAAACATATACTTTTCCTAAACATATGATCTTTTAATTATAAATATTATAATTGAATTATAGTCGACGAAAATAATTAAATCTGTAACTAAGTGCAGTAAATATTTGATTTCTGATAAAGAAGAACTATTAACGCTGATAATTAAACTGATAAATTAACGATAAGAAAAATAAGACATTTAGAGATTATTATCTTAATTAATATTCAAAAATTTAGTTTCTTACTGAAATTTGAAATCATGCAATACCGCATGAAATTTATAATATAAACAATTAAGATAAATCATTTAATAACATAATCTAATGAAGTATGAATTGATAAATTTTAGAATTGCGATATGTAAAAATATATTTTTTTTTCAAACCATATTTCGTACAATAACAACAAAAATATGAACATATTTTTTTTTTTTTTTTTTACTGAAACTTCTCAATACATTTATTTTTGCTTCATTAATATTAATGTGACTATGAGAATTTAATAAATAATATTAACTCTGAAATATATGCAATTTTTCATGATTCATTAAGCTGCAGTTTGTTTCATTCTTACATAAAAATTTGAATAATCTGTATAATAATTATAAAATTTCATATTATAAAATGTAATAATCGTGAAGAAGATTTTTTTTTTCATTACAGATAAAAGAAAATATGTTTTATTATTCGATAAAGTATTGTTAGAAATAGTAAATTTCAGGTTAAATGTCTAAATACTGTTATTCAGAAAATGTTTTATTCAAATAAGTCTCACATAAGAATATTAAAAAAAATATATATGAATAACAAAATTCAAATTATATTCAAAGAATTTTTAATTATGTAGTAGTGATACTTATTTGTGATGTAACTTTCGATCTTAAAATGATAACCTCCCAAACATAGAAATTATGTGTATACTCGTATTATAAATATTAACACAACGATCTTTTGCATATGTGTTTTTATTTCAGGGCAAGAGGGATACAACAAAGAATACATACAAAATAGGTTTTGACCCCTCTGCCCGTATTTTATAAATTCCTGATATTGGTATTTAGTCATTCATTTTTGTAAAATCTTAAAGTAAAACAGAAGGTCTTCACATTACTTTATAATTTACTTTTCTCTTTTGCATTTGAGATACAAATTTTGCAACTTTAGAATAATAGTCTGTTTTTTTATCATTTGATTGGACTATAAAAAAAAAGTTATTTTGAAAATGGCGCTTAGAATTAATAGATGGTTCAAAGGTTACGTAAAGGTACTTTCCCAGTAGAAATATTCGTATCACCAACTTATAAAAAAATCTTTGTTATTGCATTTCAAAAAAAAAAAAAAAAAAAAAAAAGTACTTAAAATTTATTAAATTTGAAAGAAAATAAAAGTTTAAGTGAAAATAAAAATAAAAACATGGACGTGAAACTTCATTCTAAAACTGTTCAAACGCAGTTAAATATCAAGGAAGTGAAGTCTCTGATCACAAAAGAAAATCCGCAGTAGTAGGAGAATGTACGTTGAACCCCATAAGGAGCAAAGAGCTGTGGCGCTGCGGAGTCCGGAGCAGGAGCAGGGTCAGCGTGTTATCTTATCAGCGTTCTTCCGGTGTCGCATGAGCCTAAAAGATAAGGATGTTATTATCTTTGATGACTATTATTTTAATTATGATTTTAAAATTAATTGTAAACTTAGAAAAAATTATGGAAAATTTAAATATTCTGATTTTTAAAAGATGGTTTTAATGATCGGTGGTGCTACCATCTGTTAGTCGATTTGAGAGAATTTAACGAGATAAAAATAGGCAATGTATTTCGAGGACTTACCATTTTTCGCGATGGTCAGAGAATTTATTTGAATGAATTTAGGTGTTTCCATTCGGAGATTGTAAATTTATATTAGTAAATTTTTGCAGAGTTTATAGAACATGTTGATTTAAGAACTTTGTGGAATTAAGTGCTGATTATACACCATTAATTTAGGTGTCATGTGATTTTTTTTTCAATCAATCAGAAGCATGGGTTTTTAATGAATAGTATTATAAAATTAAGTGATTTTAGTATGCAAGTTTCAGAAAAAAACACGGAAAACTTTAAATCTCGTATAAAGAATGGGTTTAAATTATGATGAAATTTCTACTATTTAAACGATAAAGATTTTTAAATCAGATCTTTTTTATAGTAATTAGAAAAATTTACAGAATGGAAAATTTAAATGTTGTGATAAGTGCATGATTTTTTCTGTCATATGCAGTAATAGAGTGATTAATAATTGTGTAATCCACTGTTTATCTTTGAAATAGTGTATTTAAAGAACTTTATCAGTGCACTTTCTTAAATTACGGGATGTTGATATTACCTTTTACACTTGCAATTTTTAGTTTGAACTTAATAAAATAGATATATTGTCTTCTAGACTAATATATTTCAAATAAATAGAGAATCTTGTGAACGAGTTGACTTAGAAATTTTGTGAAGGAAAATTTAAATAATGTGGTAAGTGCATATTTACGGTTATATGTAGAAATAGTGATTAAGAATTGGGTCGTCGTCTGTTTATCTTTGCAATTCAGGAAATGTTTAAACATAAGATCTTGATTATACACTTTTAAATAGATAATGTATATTTTGAATGAGTTGTATTAGAAATTATGTAAGAAGATATTTTTATGTACATAATTGCTAGATAAGTAGTTTTTGTTTAAAAATATGTGATTTAGGATGGAACTTTGATAGTGAATTCACATAGATAACTACAGAGTTGTGATAACTGATAGCGATTTCCGAATATTTAAAGTGTTAACCAATATCAGTTGTTTTTATTTTCTCGGATAAAGTCTATTAATATATTTTTATCAACTAGATATTAATAGTGAAAACTTTAACTAAGAATTAATTAATAATCGCGTTGAGGTTTTGAATATGTAATGATGATATTTTTAGAAATGTACTTAGCTTTGTTATGACATAGAATTGAACCCGTCACCTTTCAAATGAAGTCTTAACCAATTAGAAATTTATTAAATTTGGAATCGAACCCGCTATACTTTTCAACTTAAGTGGTCATATTTAATATTGTAGTTTTAAATGAAGACCCACCCGCTGCATTTTTTGAGTAAATTTTAACATTTAGTTTAAGGCACTGTTTTATATAATTTTTAGTGTGAAAAAATATTAAATAGTTAAGGTTTAATATGTAATTTTGAAATAATAAATAGTAATAAATGAATAAGATTTAGTTTTGACTTCAAATTTTGATCATTTAAACAAAATTTTTTAACCTTATATGTATTTATACACACACCATTTTAGCTGTATAATCTTTTAAAGCACACTTACAAAAAATATTTAACATTATAAATGCACTTTTACTCTGATTAGCATGCTTACATATGTATATTCGTGTATTACTGTTTAAAGAGTATGCACAAGATTTTTTTTTTTTTTTTTATTAAAATAGTCACTCGAATTTATTTTGATAAAGGAAATTGACGACAAAATTAAGGTATAAATTGAGAGCAACGGAAAAATTTCATCAGTTGCTGCCTTATTTTCGTGGAGTGCGGACGTTTAATTTGGTTGCTGCGTAATACTCTGACTGTCGAAGCAAGAGATGGATCGACTTGAAGAAATGCCTGTTCAACAAACTTCTTCATCTACTTCTGACGATATGAAGTTGACTTGCCCGACTTGTAATGCTACTTCCTCTAAAAAATCTAACTTGGCTAGACATATGAAGATTCACAACGGTCGAAAACCGCATATTTGTGTTATATGTAAGAAAGCATTTTCTAGGATAGATGATTTAAAGAGACATTCGAAAATTCATGAAAAGATCCCTATAGAATATGAATGCAATCAATGCAGTGAAACTTTTAGATGGAAATACGAGTTACTGAAACATGTTAGAAAGAACCACCGAAAATCTTTACCTCAACATTCATGTGATGTGTGTGCTGAAACCTTTGCATGGAAATACAAGTTGTTGGATCATATCAGAAAAAATCATTCAAAGTCTCCACCCCAAAATTCATGTGGTGTATGTGCTGAAACCTTTGCATGGAAATACAAGTTATTGGATCATATCAGAAAAAATCATGGGAAGTCTTCACCCCAACATTTATGTGATGAATGCAGTGAAAAATTCAACCGCAAACATGATTTATTGAAGCACAAGAGAATGAATCATCAAAAGCCATTAGTACCTATTATGAATTTTGACCAAGTTCTACTTAAGGAAAAAACTATGCATTTTAAAAGGCGAAATACACTTAATGTTTTCACAACCACCACCTTTGACAATGAAAATGGTGATATGGACTTGTTTTCATTTTTTAATAATTTAAGAACTGACCTTTTAAATGAACTGAACTATCAATTAAGTGAGAAAAAAGCGATGAAATGGTATATAGTTGTAAACGTTACCCTTAGTCGCTCTACTATAGATGGAGAAGAATTTATTTCCCCTCACTTTCGATCAAAAATGGAGACGGCATTTTTAGCAAGTGATATGGAGAATGATCTGCAAATAGCTTTTAACAAGATAATGAAGAGTTTTGATAATTTTAATGAACGAGGATCAGGGTGGAATTTAGTAACAATCAATATATTAGAACTACGTATGGCCAAATTTAACCCATTTTAGATGCGACACCTATTTTTGCAATTGAAATGTTTAAATAAAAGTATGTCTATGAAAAACTTTATGTCTTATTTCCAATTTAAATTATCATTTAAGTTTTTTATATTGTTATTATACAAATTTTATTCATGCATTTTGAATTTTTACCCGTAAAATTTTTTATAATTTAAACATTTAGATAAATGAAATATATATAAAGCTTCTTTAAAATTAATATATTGATACTATATTCCAAATTTTAATAGATAATGTTGAAGAACATTAAAGTTTAATAGTTGCATAGTTATATTTTATGTGCATATATAGTACTTTTGCGATGTTATGTAGCTTATTAGATGTCCAATAGTTATAAATATTGCAAAAATGTTGAAGTACATTAAGGTTTAATAGTTATATTTTATGATGAACAATACTTATAAATGATGTAAAAATGCTGAAGTACATTAAGGTTTAATAGTTGCATAGTTATATTTTATATGCATATATAGTACTTTTGCGATGTTATGTAGCTTATTAGATGTCCAATAGTAATAAATATTGCAAAAATGTTGAAGTACATTATGGTTTAATAGTTATATTTTTTGATGTTATGTAACTTATTAGATAAACAATACTTATAAATATTGCAAAAATGTTGAAGTACATTAAGGATTAATAGCTGCATAGTTATATTTTATATGCATATATAGTACTTTTGGGATGTTATATAGCTCATTTGATGAACAATACTTATAAATGATGCAAAAATGTTGAAGAAATAAATGGACTAGTATTCAACATGATGGCTTCTTTTGTGGTCACGTGATTTTTCTTTTTTTCGAGCAATCAGAAGCGTGGATTTTTAATGAATAGTATTATAAAATTAAATTATTTTAGTATGCAAGTTTCGAAAAACCGAATAGTATTATAAAATTAAGCCCTTTGTGGAATTAAGTGTTTTTATATATACAGATATTTTTGAGGTACCATGAACCACTCAAAAGTATGTATTTTTAATGAATAGTATTATAAAATTAAGCACTTTGTGGAATTAAGTGTTGATCATATTCAAATAATTTAGGAGTACCATGAACCAATCAAAAGCATGGACAGTATTACCATTATGAAATTAGGTTTCTAAATGATTTAAGTATGCAAGTTTTAGAAAAAACCATGGAAAACTTTTAATATCTACCAGCTTTAAAATCTGTGATGCGCAAATTATTTGTTTTCTCATGTTGATAAACTAGAATTTTTTACGATATTAAAATGATATATATTTGGCGAGATTAATAGGGATTATAAAGAATTTGGCTGTTTCACCGAGTGTACGAATTTAGGATATATTTGGCGTGATTTCGCCGATAATTACAAATTTAGTGGTAAACCTACAGTATAAATGCAATCGCAAAGAAAATTTTGTCAGTTGCTGTTATATTTTTGAGGAGTGCGCACGTTTAATTTTGTAACTTGGATTTTGTATAACACTCTACTTTTTAGTGAGAGAGATGGATTTATCTGAAAAGATGTCTATTTCAAATGAGTTGTCATCAAACTTGGATACTAAGAAAGTACCGAAAACTTTTAGTTGTGTTTCTTGCAGTATGGTATTTAAACGAAAATGGGATTTGCTTCGTCACATGAAAATTCATCTCAATGAAAAAACTTTTATTTGCAATGAATGCCCGAAAGCATTTACCAGATCAGATGAGTTAAAGAGACATTTAAAAATTCATGAAAAGATTCCTATTGAACATAGATGTGAGCAATGTAGCGAATCCTTTAATCGCAAGTATCAGTTGCTGGTGCATATTAGAAGAAACCATCGAAAACCTTTACCAGTGCATGTCTGTGATCAATGTGCAGAAACATTTAGACAGAAATATAAACTTTTAGAGCATGTTAGAGAAAATCATCGAAAACCCTTATCGCAAGCAGCATTAAAGGGGTTGACAAATTCTGACCGAGATCTACTCAAGGAGAAAATTATGCATTTTAAAAGAAAAAATGCTCTTAATACATTTACAATAACCACATTTGATAATAAAAACAAAGATTTGGATTTGACGTCATTTTTTAATAATTTAAGAACTGACATTTTAAACGAATTAAACTTTCAATTAAATGACCAAGGAACATTGAAATGGTATATTAATGTAGAAGTTATTTTTAGTTGTATTTATGAAAATGGAGAGAAGGATTTTATTACTCAAAATTTTAGGTCAAAAAGTATAACAACTCTTTTAATAAATGATTTGAATAATGATCTTGAAAACGCTTTTAACAAGGTGAAAAAGTGTTTTGATGAATTTAGCGAACAAGGATCAGGTTGGACATTAACAGAAATTTTCAAATTAGAACTTTGTATGACTAAATATGGTTCTTTTCAAATGTAATATCTGATATTACTATATATATATATATATATATATATATATATATATATATATATATTAAAAATTGTTAGTTGAATCTTATAAAATTATTGTAAACTTTGTATAAAAATGATGCATGTAAAAATCTTATAATTTAAAAAATAAAAGTATGTGTATAAAAATTGTATTTTTAATTATTTATCTCATATAAAAATTTTATGTAAAAGTTTAAACTATTAATCGGATTTTTAAAATAAATGCACTTATGTTAATGTAGAGGTTTTTTTTTTTTTTTTTTTTTTTTTTTTTTTTTTTTTAAATATGATTTTAAAACTATATATTTTAAAACTACATATTTTTTTAAAAACGTTATTTCATAAATAAATTGATATTTTATAGTAAATATATAATCATAATCTTACCAATTTTAGAGATTGTATAAAAAAATCATGAACTTTGCATTTGACACATAGTCTAGAGTAATACTAATCTACTTAAAAGTTTAACTTTTCTGCATGCTTGAAATTAGACATGAACAAATTATCTGTTTTAACACGTTGATAAACTAAAATATTTTATGAGATTTTTTAATGTGATTGAGGATAAACTAGAATATTTTACAAGATTTGGCTATTAAAATAACATATCTGCTAAGATTTGGCGAGATTTTTTTAATGTATTTGGCAATAAATACTGATTTGGCATTAAACATAAAGTATAAATTCAGTCTCAGAGGAAAATTTAATCAGTTGCTGACTTGTTTTCGTGGTTCAGTTTTCATATAGCATTTTTAAAGTTTTACTTTGATTGAATTTATAATGGATCTATCTGAGGAAGTGCGAGTTTCTGTTCATCAACAACCCTCTTCATCATGTTTTGAAGATGAGACTTTACACTTAAAGGATGCAAAGCCATATATTTGTGATATATGTAAGAAAGCATTTAGGAGATCGTACGATTGTAAGAAACACTTAAAAATTCATGAAAAACCTCGCATAGGATATGGGTGTGAATACTGTAGGGAAAATTTTACTCGTAAACGGGATTTTTTAAAACATAATGCAAAAATTCATAAAAAGACTTTACATAATCACAGTTGTGATGAATGTAGTGAAGTGTTTAGGACTAAACAAGATTTATTGAATCATAAAAAAATGCTACATCGAAAGGTTTTACCTGAATATCTATGCGTAGAATGCAACGAAAGTTTTCGATATAAGTATGAATTATTACGTCATAACAGAAAAAATCATCGTAAAGATTCTTCTGCTTACGTATGTACAAAATGCAATGAACGAAATACTCTGCCGATCAACAACTTAGACAGTGAAAATATGAACTTAACGAATTTTTTTAATAATTTGAATACTGCTTTTTTAACCAACAGCTATTCTTTAGCCAAAAGCTTTCATGATGAAAATAACAATATGTATTTTTTAATATTTTTAAATAATGAAAATATGAATACCGAACGCATAACACAAAATATTGACTCACCAACCAACAACTTTGAGAGTGTAAATGAGAACTTAACGAATTTTTCAGATAATCAAAATATTGTTTTCGGTTCATCAACCAGTGAAAATGTGATCTTATCAAATGTTTTGGATAATAATGAAAATGCATACAACGTTTTACCCACTGCTAATGGAAATATGAATACTGAATGTTTGACACAAAGTAATATTTATGACTCACCAACGAACAACTTTGAGAATATAAATGTGGACTTTACGAATTTTAATGTAGAGTGTATGAGTAATCAAAATAATTTTTCACCGGTGAGTGTTGATAACGACTTGTTGACATTTTTGGATAATTTTAATGTACAGTGTATAAGTCAATGTAACCTTAACGATTTAACAACAATTTAGATTTATATGAACCTGTTTTTATATTGACAATAATAATGTAAAATAAATTACGTAGTAAGCTACGTGACTGATAACACAAACCCTACACTAATGTAGTATACGTGACGTAGTAGATACGTGCTAGATACGTCATACTAGACAATGTCATGTGACGTAGTAGATAAGAAAGCTTACCACGTGATCTTGATAAGAAATAGCGTTATCGCTCATTTCACACTGTGCGAGTAGAAGAGAAGGACGCAAATTAACAACTGTGTTGAGGTAAGTCCAATTTTTATATTTAAACATAAACATATTTTTATTTAAACATAAATAAAGAGACCAGTGTTTTATATTAAAAAGTATTTTTTATTAATAATTTAACCAATAGGGGGCTGAATTTGGACGTTTTCGTTCCTTGGGTACAGAAGATAACAAAAATTTGTTTTTAATAAAGGTTTTAGGCATATCATTAAGAGCTTGCAACAATTCGCCCTGTGCATTGATAGGCACTTTCTTATTCGTAGAAAATATTTAATAAATGAGCAATATTAGAGTTCTTTATTTTACGGTTTTTATAAGTCACTTCGTCCCATTCCAATTTGTTGGGAGAGAATTTATTTAAAACGAATTAAAATCACCAAGTCTTATTGTATATAAATGTATTAAACGATTTAGTTAATAAGAAAGCAAAAATATATTTACACATGTTTAGATTTTTTCGTGACTTAACGTATCTATTGTAATATAAAATGGTGTGTAGAAAGTAATTTCATAATAAAAACACAATTTTTGATTAAAATAATTTATTTTACATTATTATTGTCAATATAAAAACAGGTTCATATAAATCTAAATTGTTGTTAAATCGTTAAGGTTACATTGACTTATACACTGTACATTAAAATTATCCAAAAATGTCAACAAGTCGTTATCAACACTCACCGGTGAAAAATTATTTTGATTACTCATACACTCTACATTAAAATTCGTAAAGTCCACATTTATATTCTCAAAGTTGTTCGTTGGTGAGTCATAAATATTACTTTGTGTCAAACATTCAGTATTCATATTTCCATTAGCAGTGGGTAAAACGTTGTATGCATTTTCATTATTATCCAAAACATTTGATAAGATCACATTTTCACTGGTTGATGAACCGAAAACAATATTTTGATTATCTGAAAAATTCGTTAAGTTCTCATTTACACTCTCAAAGTTGTTGGTTGGTGAGTCAATATTTTGTGTTATGCGTTCGGTATTCATATTTTCATTATTTAAAAATATTAAAAAATACATATTGTTATTTTCATCATGAAAGCTTTTGGCTAAAGAATAGCTGTTGGTTAAAAAAGCAGTATTCAAATTATTAAAAAAGTTCGTTAAGTTCATATTTTCACTGTCTAAGTTGTTGATCGGCAGAGTATTTCGTTCATTGCATTTTGTACATACGTAAGCAGAAGAATCTTTACGATGATTTTTTCTGTTATGACGTAATAATTCATACTTATATCGAAAACTTTCGTTGCATTCTACGCATAGATATTCAGGTAAAACCTTTCGATGTAGCATTTTTTTATGATTCAATAAATCTTGTTTAGTCCTAAACACTTCACTACATTCATCACAACTGTGATTATGTAAAGTCTTTTTATGAATTTTTGCATTATGTTTTAAAAAATCCCGTTTACGAGTAAAATTTTCCCTACAGTATTCACACCCATATCCTATGCGAGGTTTTTCATGAATTTTTAAGTGTTTCTTACAATCGTACGATCTCCTAAATGCTTTCTTACATATATCACAAATATATGGCTTTGCATCCTTTAAGTGTAAAGTCTCATCTTCAAAACATGATGAAGAGGGTAGTTGATGAACAGAAACTCGCACTTCCTCAGATAGATCCATTATAAATTCAATCAAAGTAAAACTTTAAAAATGCTATATGAAAACTGAACCACGAAAACAAGTCAGCAACTGATTAAATTTTCCTCTGAGACTGAATTTATACTTTATGTTTAATGCCAAATCAGTATTTATTGCCAAATACATTAAAAAAATCTCGCCAAATCTTAGCAGATATGTTATTTTAATAGCCAAATCTTGTAAAATATTCTAGTTTATCCTCAATCACATTAAAAAATCTCATAAAATATTTTAGTTTATCAACGTGTTAAAACAGATAATTTGTTCATGTCTAATTTCAAGCATGCAGAAAAGTTAAACTTTTAAGTAGATTAGTATTACTCTAGACTATGTGTCAAATGCAAAGTTCATGATTTTTTTATACAATCTCTAAAATTGGTAAGATTATGATTATATATTTACTATAAAATATCAATTTATTTATGAAATAACGTTTTTAAAAAAATATGTAGTTTTAAAATATATAGTTTTAAAATCATATTTAAAAAAAAAAAAAAAAAAAAAAAAAAAAACCTCTACATTAACATAAGTGCATTTATTTTAAAAATCCGATTAATAGTTTAAACTTTTACATAAAATTTTTATATGAGATAAATAATTAAAAATACAATTTTTATACACATACTTTTATTTTTCAAATTATAAGATTTTTACATGCATCATTTTTATACAAAGTTTACAATAATTTTATAAGATTCAACTAACAATTTTTAATATATATATATATATATATATAGTAATATCAGATATTACATTTGAAAAGAACCATATTTAGTCATACAAAGTTCTAATTTGAAAATTTCTGTTAATGTCCAACCTGATCCTTGTTCGCTAAATTCATCAAAACACTTTTTCATCTTGTTAAAAGCGTTTTCAAGATCATTATTCAAATTATTTATTAAAAGAGTTGTTATACTTTTTGACCTAAAATTTTGAGTAATAAAATCCTTCTCTCCATTTTCATAAATACAACTAAAAATAACTTCTACATTAATATACCATTTCAATGTTCCTTGGTCATTTAATTGAAAGTTTAATTCGTTTAAAATGTCAGTTCTTAAATTATTAAAAAATGACGTCAAATCCAAATCTTTGTTTTTATTATCAAATGTGGTTATTGTAAATGTATTAAGAGCATTTTTTCTTTTAAAATGCATAATTTTCTCCTTGAGTAGATCTCGGTCAGAATTTGTCAACCCCTTTAATGCTGCTTGCGATAAGGGTTTTCGATGATTTTCTCTAACATGCTCTAAAAGTTTATATTTCTGTCTAAATGTGTCTGCACATTGATCACAGGCATGCACTGGTAAAGGTTTTCGATGGTTTCTTCTAATATGCACCAGCAACTGATACTTGCGATTAAAGGATTCGCTACATTGCTCACATCTATGTTCAATAGGAATCTTTTCATGAATTTTTAAATGTCTCTTTAACTCATCTGATCTGGTAAATGCTTTCGGGCATTCATTGCAAATAAAAGTTTTTTCATTGAGATGAATTTTCATGTGACGAAGCAAATCCCATTTTCGTTTAAATACCATACTGCAAGAAACACAACTAAAAGTTTTCGGTACTTTCTTAGTATCCAAGTTTGATGACAACTCATTTGAAATAGACATCTTTTCAGATAAATCCATCTCTCTCACTAAAAAGTAGAGTGTTATACAAAATCCAAGTTACAAAATTAAACGTGCGCACTCCTCAAAAATATAACAGCAACTGACAAAATTTTCTTTGCGATTGCATTTATACTGTAGGTTTACCACTAAATTTGTAATTATCGGCGAAATCACGCCAAATATATCCTAAATTCGTACACTCGGTGAAACAGCCAAATTCTTTATAATCCCTATTAATCTCGCCAAATATATATCATTTTAATATCGTAAAAAATTCTAGTTTATCAACATGAGAAAACAAATAATTTGCGCATCACAGATTTTAAAGCTGGTAGATATTAAAAGTTTTCCATGGTTTTTTCTAAAACTTGCATACTTAAATCATTTAGAAACCTAATTTCATAATGGTAATACTGTCCATGCTTTTGATTGGTTCATGGTACTCCTAAATTATTTGAATATGATCAACACTTAATTCCACAAAGTTCTTAATTTTATAATACTATTCATTAAAAATACATACTTTTGAGTGGTTCATGGTACCTCAAAAATATCTGTATATATAAAAACACTTAATTCCACAAAGGGCTTAATTTTATAATACTATTCGGTTTTTCGAAACTTGCATACTAAAATAATTTAATTTTATAATACTATTCATTAAAAATCCACGCTTCTGATTGCTCGAAAAAAAGAAAAATCACGTGACCACAAAAGAAACCATCATGTTGAATACTAGTCCATCTATTTCTTCAACATTTTTGCATCATTTATAAGTATTGTTCATCAAATGAGCTATATAACATCCCAAAAGTACTATAGATGCATATAAAATATAACTATGCAGCTATTAATCCTTAATGTACTTCAACATTTTTGCAATATTTATAAGTATTGTTTATCTAATAAGTTACATAACATCAAAAAATATAACTATTAAACCATAATGTACTTCAACATTTTTGCAATATTTATTACTATTGGACATCTAATAAGCTACATAACATCGCAAAAGTACTATATATGCACATAAAATATAAGTATGCAACTATTAAACCTTAATGTTCTTCAACATTATCTATTAAAATTTGGAATATAGTATCAATATATTAATTTTAAATAAGCTTTATATATATTTCATTTATCTAAATGTTTAAATTATAAAAATTTTTACGGGTAAAAATTCTAAATGTATGAATAAAATTTGTATAATAACAATATAAAAAACTTAAATGATAATTTAAATTGGAAATAAGACATAAAGTTTTTCATAGACATACTTTTATTTAAACATTTCAATTGCAAAAGTAGGTGTCGCATCTAAAATGGGTTAAATTTGGCCATACGTAGTTCTAATATATTGATTGTTACTAAATTCCACCCTGATCCTCGTTCATTAAAATTATCAAAACTCTTCATTATCTTGTTAAAAGCTATTTGCAGATCATTCTCCATATCACTTGCCAAAAATGCCGTCTCCATTTTTGATCGAAAGTGAGGGGAAATAAATTCTTCTCCATCTATAGTAGAGCGACTAAGGGTAACGTTTACAACTATATACCATTTCATCGCTTTTTTCTCACTTAATTGATAGTTCAGTTCATTTAAAAGGTCAGTTCTTAAATTATTAAAAAATGAAAACAAGTCCATATCACCATTTTCATTGTCAAAGGTGGTGGTTGTGAAAACATTAAGTGTATTTCGCCTTTTAAAATGCATAGTTTTTTCCTTAAGTAGAACTTGGTCAAAATTCATAATAGGTACTAATGGCTTTTGATGATTCATTCTCTTGTGCTTCAATAAATCATGTTTGCGGTTGAATTTTTCACTGCATTCATCACATAAATGTTGGGGTGAAGACTTCCCATGATTTTTTCTGATATGATCCAATAACTTGTATTTCCATGCAAAGGTTTCAGCACATACATCACATGAATTTTGGGGTGGAGACTTTGAATGATTTTTTCTGATATGATCCAACAACTTGTATTTCCATGCAAAGGTTTCAGCACACACATCACATGAATGTTGAGGTGAAGATTTTCGGTGGTTCTTTCTAACATGTTTCAGTAACTCGTATTTCCATCTAAAAGTTTCACTGCATTGATTGCATTCATATTCTATAGGGATCTTTTCATGAATTTTCGATTGTCTCTTTAAATCATCTATCCTAGCAAATGCTTTCTTACATATAACACAAATATGCGGTTTTCGACCGCTGTGAATCTTCATATGTCTAGCCAAGTTAGATTTTTTAGAGGAAGTAGCATTACAAGTCGGGCAATTCAACTTCATATCGTCAGAAGTAGATGAAGAAGTTTGTTGAACAGGCATTTCTTCAAGTCGATCCATCTCTTGCTTCGACAGTCAGAGTATTACGCAGCAACCAAATTAAACGTCCGCACTCCACGAAAATAAGGCAGCAACTGATGAAATTTTTCCGTTGCTCTCAATTTATACCTTAATTTTGTCGTCAATTTCCTTTATCAAAATAAATTCGAGTGACTATTTTAATTAAAAAAAAAAAAAAAAAATCTTGTGCATACTCTTTAAACAGTAATACACGAATATACATATGTAAGCATGCTAATCAGAGTAAAAGTGCATTTATAATGTTAAATATTTTTTGTAAGTGTGCTTTAAAAGATTATACAGCTAAAATGGTGTGTGTATAAATACATATAAGGTTAAAAAATTTTGTTTAAATGATCAAAATTTGAAGTCAAAACTAAATCTTATTCATTTATTACTATTTATTATTTCAAAATTACATATTAAACCTTAACTATTTAATATTTTTTCACACTAAAAATTATATAAAACAGTGCCTTAAACTAAATGTTAAAATTTACTCAAAAAATGCAGCGGGTGGGTCTTCATTTAAAACTACAATATTAAATATGACCACTTAAGTTGAAAAGTATAGCGGGTTCGATTCCAAATTTAATAAATTTCTAATTGGTTAAGACTTCATTTGAAAGGTGACGGGTTCAATTCTATGTCATAACAAAGCTAAGTACATTTCTAAAAATATCATCATTACATATTCAAAACCTCAACGCGATTATTAATTAATTCTTAGTTAAACTTTTCACTATTAATAGCTAGTTGATAAAAATATATTAATAGACTTTATCCGAGAAAATAAAAACAACTGATATTGGTTGGTTAACACTTTAAATATTCGGAAAACGCTATCAGTTGTCACAACTCTGTAGTTATCTATGTGACTTCACTATCAAAGTTCCATCCTAAATCACATATTTTTAAACAAAAACTACTTATCTAGCAATTATGTACATAAAAATATCTTCTTACATAATTTCTAATACAACTCATTCAAAATATACATTATCTATTTAAAAGTGTATAATCAAGATCTTATGTTTAAACATTTCCTGAATTGCAAAGATAAACAGACGACGACCCAATTCTTAATCACTATTTCTACATATAACCGTAAATATGCACTTACCACATTATTTAAATTTTCCTTCACAAAATTTCTAAGTCAACTCGTTCACAAGATTCTCTATTTATTTGAAATATATTAGTCTAGAAGACAATATATCTATTTTATTAAGTTCAAACTAAAAATTGCAAGTGTAAAAGATAATATCAACATCCCGTAATTTAAGAAAGTGCACTGATAAAGTTCTTTAAATACACTATTTCAAAGATAAACAGTGGATTACACAATTATTAATCACTCTATTACTGCATATGACAGAAAAAATCATGCACTTATCACAACATTTAAATTTTCCATTCTGTAAATTTTTCTAATTACTATAAAAAAGATCTGATTTAAAAATCTTTATCGTTTAAATAGTAGAAATTTCATCATAATTTAAACCCATTCTTTATACGAGATTTAAAGTTTTCCGTGTTTTTTTCTGAAACTTGCATACTAAAATCACTTAATTTTATAATACTATTCATTAAAAACCCATGCTTCTGATTGATTGAAAAAAAAAATCACATGACACCTAAATTAATGGTGTATAATCAGCACTTAATTCCACAGAGTTCTTAAATCAACATGTTCTATAAACTCTGCAAAAATTTACTAATATAAATTTACAATCTCCGAATGGAAACACCTAAATTCATTCAAATAAATTCTCTGACCATCGCGAAAAATGGTAAGTCCTCGAAATACATTGCCTATTTTTATCTCGTTAAATTCTCTCAAATCGACTAACAGATGGTAGCACCACCGATCATTAAAACCATCTTTTAAAAATCAGAATATTTAAATTTTCCATAATTTTTTCTAAGTTTACAATTAATTTTAAAATCATAATTAAAATAATAGTCATCAAAGATAATAACATCCTTATCTTTTAGGCTCATGCGACACCGGAAGAACGCTGATAAGATAACACGCTGACCCTACTCCTGCTCCGGACTCCGCAGCCCCACAGCCCCACAGCTCTTTGCTCCTTATGGGGTTCAACGTACATTCTCCTACTACTATCCGCTGACTCAAAAATCTATTTCATAGAAAGTAAGGCATGTCTTCTGGCACTTTAAGTAAAATCATTCAAAAACAAATTGAAATTAAGAAAATGTTAAAACCTAAAGTTCATCTCCGTTTAGAAAAGCATACTGCTAGGGAAAAAAAAAGAGTAGGAAATTATGTGAAAAACACCTAGCTGCTGAAAAATGGAAATTTGTAAAACACTTGATGAGGCATGGACATATTTAAATGATTGTAATAAAAAAAGATATATTTGCTAATCCTAAGTTGACGCGAATGACCCTACGAAATGGCTTTGTCATTGCAGTGAAAAGTTCTCAAAGTGTTTCATGACAGTTGAGGAATTTTGTTACAACATAAAGCTAAAAATAAAAAAAGTCTGAATTAAAACTAATATTAATTCTCTCTGCTGTCAACCGAATGATTTAGAACAAATTTTTGATGGCAATAGAAGTTATGTTTTTGGGGTCTTTGAGAAAATTTATAGTCAAATTAGTGTACAAAAAATTATGAAAATTAAAAGCAATACGTGTATGTATATATGAGTGCAAGTTTACGAAATCTACTTATTAACCATAATGTTGCATTCTGTATCTTCACCAGCATAGTAAGCTACAACTAAGACAAATGTATTTTCTAATAATATATTCTGAATAATAATCAAATTCTCGAGCTAAAAGACGGGCGCAACAGCTAGTATATATTGTCAAGATTGAAGTTAAGTGAATAGTAGGTCGTCGCAGGTAAGCAATGAAAAGCGAATTGTAGCACAGCACCACAGTTTCAGAATAAGTTTGGATCCAGTGCTCCCAGTGACATAATGCTTGGGAGTTAGGATGTAACGCTAAAAGTCGACTGCGAATAAATAGCGCGGTGTTTAGCTAACAGTGTGTTGTGTTGGATGGAGCAGTAAGTTTGGAGATAGTTCTGCGGATAGTAGTTTTAGGAGTTGATGTTTAGTTGAGTTCCGAGTGAGTTTAAGCTGTGAGGGGATTGTGATCATCTCTTTATAGTACAAACCTAGTAGTGACGAGTCATCTTTGTGACAGCAGCCACAAGTTCCGTTATCTTAGAAATTCTCAAGGGTGGAAGCCAATCTTTATATTCTCTTGATTTATTTAGTTGATCTTTAATAAAGTTTCTCATTATTAAAAGATACTGCCCTTAAATTACAAGTTGAAATAAAATATGATTTTAGTTTACATTTAAGTCTCGAGCTTTTCTATTACCTAGTTAGTTACCTAATTAGTTAAATAAGATGGAGTCTGTAACCACACAGACTTCACAATATATATGGAGAGAAAAAGAAAGAAAGAAAGAAAGAAAAAAAAAAAAAAGGTTGTTTATAATAAAAACTTTTACTAATGAACAGGATTATTTTTGTAAAGCAAATATATGTTATTTCGATTCGATAGATAGGAAGATTAGACTGAGGTTATATTGAAGAAAATTTCTGAGTTATACACAAAATATTGAAATTTTCATTTAGATTTACTACAATATTGCAGAATATTGAACAATTTCAAAGCGAGTTTTTTTCAGAAGATGAATCATAGAGTTGCGTAATTATGGCCATAACTATGATGTTTCTTCCACATGTTGCAATAAAGTGGCGAAAGATATTTAAATTTAAAAGCTTTAAACTTTTTGCATTTATCGTGATTGTTTACATGAAGGTTATAAATTGCATAATAAGCATACTAATTTTGTAAATCATAAGTATTATTTCGTTAAAATAATAATAAATAAATAAACATTTCTTATTTTGTTTCAAACCACATAAAAAATTATAAATTTCATTTTCCAAATTTCAATTTCTTTCCTAATTAGAATGCATATAAGTTGTTAAGTAAATTATCTTGATAATTTAATTATAATAATATACAGTGTTCTTAAACAATTTAATGAAAGCTCTTTTTAAATTCGTTAAGTAATAATTAGTTTGTAAAAAAAAAAAAAAAATCTTAATACAGAATAAAAGCATATTTCTCTCACTATTTATGTGTTTGTTAATTACCTTTTCATTTTCTTCCTTCAAATATAAGTTTAGACTGAATATAAAAGATTAGACTTAAATTCTATTAAACAAAATGTTCTGGGGTGTACCAAAATATTATTATTATTATTTTGTGATTTACTTTACTATACTAACGCAGAATATGTAAAAACTTTAAAACAAATTTTCTTGGCAGATGAATCATAAAATTACGCAGTTTGGCCATTTCAAAGTCACTGCTTCCATCTACTATAATCAAAAAGATTTTTAAATTTCAAAATTATCACTGTTTTGTATTTATCACGGTTGTTTACACGAATGTTATAATTTATATATATATATAATATATTTTATATAAATTTATTTAATTTATAATACAATTTTTATATAATTTATATACAAATATATTTGTTATTATTTTTTTTTTCCTTTAAACCACATAGAAAATTATAAATTTTATTTTTTTTTCTAATTAGCAAGAAAAAAAGGGAAAAGAAAATGTCCATTGATTAAATTATCTGGATAATTGCAATAATATACAGTGTATTTAAATAATTTAAATTCAATCTATTTTTAAATGCATTAGAGAATAATTGAATTGCTTTAAAAAAAAACAAAAAAAAAAAAAAAAAAACAAAAAAAAAAAAACACATTTGTTAATACACAAAGAAGCATATTACTCCCACTATTTATGCATTTGTAACGCACCTCTTTATTTTCTTTCTTCAAATATTAGTTCAGTTCTCCAAATTAAAATTTTATTATACTGAGTATCAGAGTTTAATTTATTGCTGACAAAGTAAATTTATTTATAAGATATTGTTTATATGCTTATAGTATTGCATATAGTGGAAAGCAAAATTTTTATTTTTATTAAGCAAGTTCCAGAGAGATAATTTAATAACACATTGAAAATAGAATAAATTCATTATTTTAAAACTGTTTTATTAAGATAAATTTAGGTACGTGTTACTTAAATTACAGGAAGATTTACATCACTACGAATTTTATAATAAATATGCTAATTTCGTAAGAGAAAAAATAAAAATTATATAATGTTTATAAAGATATAGAAATTATGAAAGTAATTCGTGTGAATGTTATTTAGTGCTAAAACAATTCTTTTCTTTTAAAAAGTAGTGGGAATAGTTAGACACTACCTAGTTCTCCATCATATATTCGTTTTCATAAATTTCTTTTACAGAGAATATGTTTATGTTAAGAGAATTGGCCGTTCACTCGGCTGTGTCACAGACTAAAATTCCTGGGTCACAGCGTTTCTGTATTTTTACGAATCGGTTTATTATACTGTTACCACGGTTTTCAAAAAGAAAATTTTCCTGAAGATTTTCATGATAAAATAGCAAATAAAATTTTAAGAAAATTATCTTTTTGAAAACTGGGGAGAAAGTATAATAAAATGATTGAAAAAATACAGAAACGCTGCAAACCCTGCCTAGTAGGCTACCATCCATTCATTTGGATGCATTTATTTTTACCCTAATTTGCTGATTAGTTTTGTAAGGCTTAGTTTCCTATTTTAGTTTGCATGCTATTCCGTGCTGTTTCTAATGCAATGATCTCCATAATACAGTTTTATGTCAAATATTGTTTCATTGTGCAATGTTAAATATCTTCAATTTCGTATATTTCTAAAGCAATGATCTGCATAATGCAGGTTTATGTTAAATATTGTCGTTTTTGGCCTTGTTAAAAAAAAAATCTTAAATTTTGAATAACTTACAAACTTTTCAAATTAGAATATTTATATTCAATCATAAATGATATTTTAAAATGGTTTGACATCTTTACGATGAAAATTTTCCTCTTATTAAAGCTTTATATGAATTTTTGCCCTATTTTGCTATATTAAAGAATTCTCAATTGCGAATAACTTACAAAGTTTTCAAATTGGAATATTCATAGTCAATCGTAAATGACATTTTTAAATGGTCCGACATTTTTACTTTGAAAATATTCCTCTAAATAAAAATTTATGTTATTTTTTTTCTCGTTTTCCATATTATGAAAAGCTTAAATTTCGAATAGGTTACAAAATTTACAAATTGCAATGTTGCAAATCAATAGGTTCCTTCCATAGATATCGGAATACACTTTATACACTTCTGGGGTTTTGCCAGTATCATAAATGATATCTTAAATCTAGTCCGATATTTTAAAGATCTGCTTGCTTTTGAGATAATGTGGAAACAAGCTTACATACTAATTCACTAGCTATACCAAAATGTCTATCCTGAGGACGGACACAACAGCAATTTCGTGATTATTGGATTCACACAATACAAAATTAAAGAAATGTCGAGATTCTGATGTCGAAAACAATTATAAATTCTTGATGTCCTATACCTATAGTATGATAGGTATTTAAAAAGGACAACGGCATAAATTACTGGGAAGCTTGAAGTACAATAGAAGAAATTCTAACAATTTTCAGAAGTGTTTGCAGTAGATTGAAAATGATTGACCGTGTTAACAATTATGTCTGGCTGTGTCAACATATAAGTAATTTTACTGCATAGTAATACAAAAACTATAAATTATTTTCTTTTCAAAATGTTTAAAATAATTTCAAATTAATTTGTTGACATTATATTAACTTATGAGATCGGTATTAATTACTTTTGTACTCATTTAAACAGCGTCTTACTTATAATGGCACTGCACAGAGGAAAGCTATTTTGTAAAAATTATTTTTTATCCTTATTTGTTCTTATTTTCCGATATTATGTTTTTAGTTTATATTTATAGTTCTTTTAAAACAGTTATAGAAATCCTGCTGCAGTCCTTTATATCAATTTTATCAAATTCTTTAATTTTTACCTAAATTGCATACAAATTTCAGAAAGTATTATGTAAATTATAAATGCATATAAAAAACATTATTTGTCACTTTAACGCTTAAGTACAGTACAGCCACTTATCCTAAAACTAGCAGTGAGGGCGCGTTCAAAATGTTGGAGGGACACCAGCTTGAAATTTGGAAAGCATCCAGTAATTCCGCGCTCTGTTATTGCTCATTTTCTTTGAGTCAGATGACTGTCACCCCTGTCTTAGCATTGGACTTGTTGAGTTAGCACTTGCGCAGATGCTTCCATGGTTTCATGAAATGTGTTCGAAGAATATTACGTGACCATAAAATGATTTGTTATACGGCAGTAAAATTATTATTCATATTGTGTGAGTATAAAAAAAATGGTGGAAAATATTTACAAATTAATCAAATAATAGCTGCGGATTAACGATTAACATTTATGATAGCACACTTAACGCTTTATATGGCAGAAAAATGTAAATAATTTAGACATGAGAAAATTACTTTAAAATTAAAAAAAATAAAAAAAGATTTAATATTTTAATATTGATCCCTAATATATCATCTTTAATAACTTGTCGAAACGAAAAGCGCAAATTTTTAGTTCGGAAATGTCAAAGAACGTTTCCATAATGACATAGATTATACTAAATTAAAAAAGTAAATCTTTATTCTCTAATATTATTAGCCGTCAATCTAATAACATGAATTCATCGTCATCATCTGATCGATCGAAGTCGAATTCGAAATTAAATTTCTAGATTAAAGATTTGAAAATTAGAATTAAAGAAAAAAGTACTTTACATAATTTTAGCAGCTGCTGTTGCAACTTTTTTTTTCCCTTAAATAAATGAAATTATCCTTCTGTGATTGTGAAATATCGAGAATATTCTAGAAATTTAAATAATACTTATTTCATAGTAAAAAAAAAAAAAAAAAAAAAAAAAAAAAAAAAAAACTAATGTTTTATGATTTTAGAATTAAAATTCAAATGAAAGGATGATTAAAGGATATCTTAGAAATAAGTAAAAATTTTAGAAAAATGGCGCTAAATGGTAAAATGAAAGATTATAAAGGAATGCGATAAATATGTTACAAGAAAATATTTTTAAATCGTACACTCAGGAGATTCTGAAAAAAATTCTATTAACAGTATTTACATAATTTCTATCAATCAAATTTATCTGTCAAAATTACCTATGAAATATTTTAAAACGTGATAGCGTCTATAAACACCTTAATCGTCTTTTCTGAAAATTTATATACACGTTATAAGTCATTGTTGCACGAAATGTATAAATTTTGGTGAATCTAGCACTTACAGATTTTTACAGCGACACAACGAAAAATTCTTTATTATTATAGTCTATACGCCCAAATTATTTGAAGTGCAATAGCGTAAAATTAAACAATGGAGAAAAATACTTAAACACCCTATTACAATTTTTACTTTTATTTATTTAATGTCTTGTCTTACTTTAATTTATTTATGCAAGCATTAATTACTTAAAGTTCGTAAAGTCGAGTGGAGCAACTTCAGATTTTTTTTTACTTGAAACGTTATATGCACATATATATGTGGATAGATAGATAAATAGATATATTTAAAAAATCAACTTCTTATGGGTTTGAATTATATATTGCATATAGTAATCTTGCTGTTATAAATTAATTTCATTATGGGTATACTTTAATTTTTAGTTTCTATTTTGTTAAATTATGAACAAGATCTTTATTTTTACAACTAGATTTAGAGTTACTTATTCTACTCATTTTTGTTTTTTCATATTTTCTTATATATTTCATTTGCAATGTCTCCTTTAGTGTAATTGGGCTTTGTTTGCTGCAAAGTTTTGGGAAATGCACGCAATGCAACATAAATTACATAAAGTATTTGCATACAACACTCTATCAAAGCCGCTGATGGCGTATTGTATGTTGCATGCCTTCATTATAAGGATACTGGATAAATTTTCAATATTTTCCTGTTCTCCATGTATATGTGTGTGTATGAGTAAATGTTATTTACCACTTGTTGATTCGAAGCATCGCATCTTTTTTTTTTTTTTTTAAGGTCTTTGTACCCTATTGATGAGAAGGAGGTATGTGGTTAATCATAAGGAGGTTAGTAGGAGGTTAATCATAAATAATAAACGTAAGAATAACATATAATTTTTAAAAGAATATTAAATATGTGCATTTTGAGATATTGAAGGTCAAATATAAAAATGCTTAACCTGAAAATGAACATTTAAAAAAATGTATGCACGTGATATATCATTTAAAAGCCTGTAATATAAACTTTCTAATGATACCAATTTTATATCTGTAAGTTAATTAGGGAACAAAGTATAGAAAACTTTATAGTAGAATAATTTAAAAAAATGTATTTTTTATCCAATTTTGCATCCCTGAATATTAAAAATTAAAAAAGGTAACTATAGTTTTTAATTGGTACACATTCCTTTCTCCATATAACAAATAAATGAGCCCAATTTCATAGAAATCTGGGGGGGGGGGGGGGAGGATTTTAGTTTGTTGATTTGACATGGAGTGACTATAGTAAATTACTATTATAGTAAATTACTTTGCTATATATATATATATATATATATATATATATATATATATATTTCCTCATCCAATCCTCTTAAAAATTTGTGTGAATATTAATCAGTGCATTTGTCATATAACTGGGCTTTCATTCTGAAATAAAGTAATTATTACATTTAAACTCTCAAGTTTAGTAATTGAGATATAAAGTATTCAATGCAATCTGGTTAAGTAAGGCTAAAATTACGCCCGATAATTTTATTGTCTTCTCTTTAAATGTACTCCTATGTTTTAAATTTTTTAATTAATATGAATAAACTCTTACAAATCTTCTGAGTTAAAAAAATAAAAATAAAAATAAAAATAAAAATAAAAATAAAAATAAATAAATCTTGTAACAAACCGCGGATTTGAGTTTCAGTTTAATTTTTTACAAGCAATCCTATTTATACGTATAAATAAAGCTCTCTTTTAAAACATAAATTCTATTTCTTTCAATCTCTGACAAAAAGCGCTGTGACACTTTCAGTGCGTTACCTGAAGTAAAATAGGATGCATTTATTTTATTTTATTTATTTTTATTTTTATTATATATATATATATATATATATTATGGGATACAGCCATTGTTAAAACTCACAGAAATATGAATATCAATAATTTAATTAAAATTATCGTATTTATAACACGTTTAATAAAAATACAAATTATTATGTTTGAATTGCCATGAAATTGCAATAAAATATACTAAAAAGATTTACTACACTGCAAATAAAAGCGTCTTAAAAAAAGACAAAAAAAAAAAAAAAAAAAAAAAAAAATCAACGGAAATGGCATTTGGGATACTTTAATGTCTTAATGTACAGTTTAGGCATTATAGATATCTTAATTTAAGACAGCAATATGTCTTAAATACCAATTTAGATACAAAAATGTCTGAAACACATAAATACGCAAACGTTTAGACTGTAAACGCATCTGAATTTTCAGACACTTTAGAAATTTAGACGCTTGCATTACTCAGAATTTTTTTCAAATGGAATATACTTAAAAAAATATATGCTTGTCCTACTTCTTTCTACATTCAATAAATATATTATTATTTTGTATAATATACAGTTAAGCTACTCAGACTGTAGTAGCTTTTTGAAATTAAATTTTTATGGAATAATACTCTAGAGACGCAAACAATATTTGCATGCAATTATCTTTAACATACTTCATAAACAACAGATTTAAATACAAAGCTTATTTCTTAAAAAAAAAAAATAAATAAATAAATAAATAATAAAAAAAAAAATCTTTGCATTTAAAGCTTTCTCATATTAGAAGAAAAAGTATGAAGATGAACGCAGCAAGTAATTTGTAGAGAAGTAAGCAAATTTATAAGTGAACAATAATGAATAATTTGTTCTTAACTTGTTTCTTTATTTATTATTATTATCAATTTAAAAACTTTTTTCTTTCACATATTTATCTGCACCTAAATGTAAAACAACAAATTTTCTGGTATTCATGATTATAGTTTGTTTTCATTTAAATAACACATGAAGGAAAGAATAAATATCGAAGGCTGCAACCGTCACATTCATGTTATGCATTATTAAAAAATTCTAGTCCTCTAGATATAAAATTTAAGATAATAATACTCGTATTTATTAACTTTAAGATGTCATATTATCAATAGTTTTACGGATAAAAAAGAAAAAAAAAATAGAAATGAACCATAACACAGCGATTTGTTTCGCGAATACTGGTGTGTATTTTATCATAAAAAAACATTTTCCTGTACTCAGCGGTGGCGCGATTGGAAAATGCTCGACACCGACAATGCTTAACTCCAGGTTTCGATTTCCAAGGGCAATGTGAGTTCGATTTCCAGGGCCAGACAGATAATAGGATTTTTTTTTCTTTTTTTTAATATAAATATTTCATTAATGCTCTAAAAATACTAAAATCTATTTTTAACAGAAAAACAAAAACACACGCCATATTTATTTATTTATTAAAAGTCTTAATAACGCTAGTATTTTTAACCCTAACATGGCGGTGTTTTTAAGCCTAAAACATGGCGGCATTTTAAGACACTTACATTGTCTAATTTCAGATGCAAAATTGTGTCTTAAAAAGTAAGACTTTTTTTTTTGGGGGGGGGGGGAGGGGCTTAAAATGACCATCCATATAAGACACTTTTTCAACTAAATTTAAGGCATTTACGTTTACAGTTTACAAACTATTACCGACGGCAATAAAGGACCCGCCAGGGAGCAAGGATTATTTGCAACTAAGGTATATATTTTAAAATAACGATGTCAGCTGTAATATTGTGAAAGCTTTAATATTTTTATCAAATGTTTAATTAAATAAATTTTAATATTTCTTAGTAATGAAGCTTATAACTAAGTAAAACAAATTTAACCAAAATAAGTCATTTTCACTAAGTATGTTTCGTTTGTTTCATAATTCATAAATCCGAAGTTCAATTTACCTTTATTTTATAAAGCACTCTCATCTCGGCCAACTGTTCAAATTTCGAAGTTCAAATCATTGCAGTTTATGCCTGCAAAGCGACAAATGTCACCGAAATCACACTTATGGACGACAAGTTTATCTCCTAAAACATTTTTATAATTCAAGTTTAACACACTGTTAAAAATTTCAACAGAAAATTCTGTGTAATCTGTTATCTTAAGTGTTACGTAAAATTACAGAGAAAAATAAACTGAGATGTTTAAAAACTTATTTTATACATTTGTTTTAATAACTAATATTAATTTAATTAATTATTGGTGAGAACATATTTCGGACTTAGAACTTTTTTTCTAAAGTAGAGAAATTCATTTTAATTTTAATTAAAAAATCAAATAATAAAATTATGTAAAAATACAGAATAAAGATTGAGAATCTCGATTATTCACTTTTAACTATGAATTGCTGTAAATTTACACAGACTCTGGATAAATATTTACATTAAATTTACAGAAAATTTTAACAGTACAAATATGCTTTTATAGTCATAAAATAACGTTAAAAATTTTTCCACGTATTTAAAACATTTAAAACAGACTTATAACTATAATTTTCAGTGTATGGTTTGAAAAAATCATTAATAGCTCAATGATGGATTTGAAAATGTTTTCTACATTCAAGGTTCTGGTACTAAAGAAAGGGGATAAATTGCTGCCAAATTAAACATTTACGACGCTATGATATGATTAACCTCAATTAATTACAGTCGAATAGCATGTAGATTGCACCACAATGCTTACTCAGTATCTGTAAATTTCTTTACATTGCAGTCTCATGGCACCTTTCAAGGTTGCAGTCTGGTGGCATCTTTCTTTGTTGCTAGCAAAAATATGCAGGTAATAAACTGGATTGTTTTAGTCTGAATACAGATTCAGAAGCGAAAAAACTGTAAAATAATAATACATATATAGATGTGATGAATTTTATTTTTTAATAAGGCTTTTTAACTCTGATTATTTTTCAAGACGGCTCGTTTCACTAGATATACAATCTGTGTTGTCAAAAAGTCTAGAATGTTATGTTTTGGTTTTAAGTTTTATTTTGGATACATTTGTTAATATAAAAAAAGAAAAACGTATTTTTTTTTTTTTTTAACCAAAATATAATATCAAAAAACAATACCTGTTCACTGACATTCATTTTAAAAACACTTTTATGCAATTTATCATGGAAATTTAGAACGCATAAATACATTTTAAAAACATGAAATATTACATTCTAAAAGCATGAAATATTTCAAATAGGTCAAAATAACTCAATTTTTATAGATACTTATTAGATGTTTAATTTTAGAATGAAGATTGAAATACCTGTTAATTATCCTGAAAATCTGTCTCTTAGTGGATTTGGAATCTACTGTTATTAGTTTCTTAGATTTAAAAATTATTCTTAATAGTAATAGCCATTTGGAATTTGACTTATATGATAAACGGAAAGACTTCCTCTTTAAAGTAAATTTTTTTACTAATTTTAATACATGCTTATATAAATCTGTTTTTGTCAATATTCTTCTTAATTTTAATCAACGGATAAAATATTTAGTGTCTGATAAACATCAAAACGTACAGCACTATTCAAATATCTATATTGAATATTTGAATCCAAAACAAAAAAAAAAATAATAATAATAATAATATTTTTACCTGCTACATGCTTCCTGGCCATTTTGTACAGACATTATATGTATTTTATTTCTGTTTATTTTATTTATTATTTTTTTTTCATTATTTTCATAACATTACTGTAGATGGCAGCATCATTTATGTTATTATAATTAATATGAATCCTAATTTATGTAACGATTCAACCTGTTTAGGTTAGTGAATTCTCTATTTTACTCCATGTTCACTGCTAATTTTGATGCTGACTAACTGTGCTTTTAACTATTATCTGCTTGTTAAATTTCACATGTATCTCGTTCTTCCTAAACTATGAGTTGCCTCTTTTTCAGTAAAAATTTTTTAGGTAATTTTTGGATTAATATTTGTAGTGTTGAGTTTATTTTGATCTACGTTTTTAAATGGTTATTGGATTATCATTTGTAGTGATGAGTTTTATATTGATCTTCGTTTTTTCTGGTTTTATTTACAATGGGTGTTTCGGGCCTGAGAACAAAGAAATTCTTAGCTTTTGTTTTCTTTGTGACAGAAAAACATCCATTTTTTAGCATTTTTGCATTCTATCAGGCCCTTGATAACGTTAGAATGCAAATATTGCTTTTTTCTCATTCCAATTTCCTATAATTCATTTAGATTTTACTTTATTTCTTTTTTGGTTTGATTTGAGTGGTTTTCGTTTTAGATCAGAATAATTTTTTGAATACTGTAAAGCGCTGTAGGCTGTAGGCGCTAATTTACTGTAATTAAATTTAAAATGTTTCCAATGCTAATATTAAATTATTATTATATCACTATATATATATATATATAATGTGTATTTTGTAGAAATTAAAAAAAGAATCTGGAAAAAAAAAAAGTCAAGGAAGGAATGAAAATGTTTCAATATACAGTATTATTATTATTGTTTTTTTAATTGCAGTTGTCCAAAATAATAATTTAACTAATATATAAAATATTTATATAAAATATGATTGTCTTATAACATTGGAATCCTATATATAATTTTAAAATAATATGTCTTCAATATATTTTATGTATGAAAGAAAATCATGGTTTATAATTATAAAACTGAAATAGAATTATATTAATTCATTTCTGAATTAAAAACAGAATCAATCTGCGTTATGTAATTAAACAAATAACCCTGAATTAGCCTTGGTTATTTTCAAAACGGAACATATGGACAGTAATATTTTCAAAATTTTCTTTTATTTAATTAAACAGAGTCGTAATTACTCTGCACATCTAAGAAATTTCTATTAAAAGATTTATTCTTAAAGTTATTGAATTGCTTGACTGGATTTCCCTTTTACTTTAAAAGAAATGCTTTATATTAAATAACCAACGGGAAGTTACAATGGTTTAATTAATCTACATGGAAAATGTGGAATGCTGGTAAAACAATGAAATTATTTATTTATTATTCCTCAAAGTTCTTAGAATTGTTAAGGCTTTATATTTGGTATTCAGTTAATTAAGCTTTTGTTAACATAATCAGTATTTCTGAGTAACATGAAAACCAGCTGTTGTCATATATTATGAAAATATGAGAATTCACAAAGTTACCGAATTGTGTTAAGTACCTAAAGTACCGAATTGTGTTAATGCTTTTTTAACAACTAACTGATTTTCTTAAATATTTATAATTAATGTTTCATTGGCGATTTTACATGGTTCCTCTGGTATTTATCAATTTGTTTTAATAAATGTGCGTATAAAATGTTGTATCTCAAAAGTATTAAATACTTCTATTAAAATAAAGAAATATAAGAAAAAACAAGGAATGAACAAGTTAGCTGCGCAATTTCTTTTTCTTGTTAAAGTTCGTTTTCTTTGATAAAAGGATTATTTCGATGAATAAACAAAATATTTCATTTTTATTGTGTAATGTGAAATTAAAATCTTTCCCTCCCTTTCTTTTAAGTCCACGCATACACTCTCACACACCCATCATGTACAGAATGAGAAAAGTCATTCATGACTTCGAGTGCAATGTTAGAATTTAAGTATAAACCTTTGTTAGGAATCATATTTTCACAGAATAGAATGGGGAATAGAGAAAATATGACTTGGACGCGCTAAACAGAGATGAAGATACAGAACGTGCAATCACAGAAAGGCGTTATTATTATTATTTTTTTCATTAAAACAACACAGTACAAAAATCATAGAAGGTACAATTATTATAATTATCAATTGTCACAGAATTCTACAGTTATCGCAGAAAGGGCTTAAAACGTTGGCATTAATACGTGAATGACATCTGCGTGGCATGTATTAGCGAACAATTTCAATGATGCCTTCCATTTTGCAGGTTTTAGTTGTATCGATTCTGATTCGTACTGCCAGCTCCATTTAAGAAGTTAATGGCGTGTCTTAAACAAAGATTTTTATGACACCCCGCTGAATATAATCCTAAAGAATGAAATCGGTGATATTGCAGTCCACATCCAATTCAAGGGTTTCTAAAGGTCAAATGACCACGCTCGAATCTATCGTAACGTAATAATGCTTAACTCTGTTGAAATCATCTGCGTCAAATATGGTCAGAAACAACGAGAACCAATTTTGGAAGAATTTCTTGGCAACATTCACACATTTACGACCATCCAGTGGATATAGTAAGATGTATGGAATAATGGTACAGTCCTTCACGAAAAACTTTAACATTGTAACTCCACTGAGTATCAACTGGTCGGTTTCCGTGTGTTTTGTCTACGTTTCATATATGTTCGTTGCGCGTATTGAAACGTCTTTCAAGTAGAGATATGCGCAATCAGACACGCTGTGGAATGGCTACATGCCTCACCATTTAATTCAATTTTAATACTTTCGGATAGTCAATTAAGACTCCTGGTATTGAAGAAAGTGGAATCGCAAGACTCACTAATGGCAAAATCAATATAAATTGATAAATTTATATTGAATATATATGATAAATTTATATTGAATATATAGAAATTTATTTTGACTGGGTGAGTTGTCATACGGGTATTCAAGGAAATGATCTGGCAAATGCATTTGCAAAGTAGGCAGTCAGGAATGAAAGTGCGAAGCAGATATTTCAACCAATCACATTATCATCTAATAACCAATCTTAATCACATTATCATCTAATAACCCATCTAATCTTTCAACCAATCACATTATCATCTAATAACCAATCTTAATCACATTATTATCTAATAACCCACCTAATATTTCAACCAATCACATTATCATCTAAATATGAACTAATAAACTTACTCCAAATCGCAAAAAAATATGGGAATAATCAGAAAACTGGAGCTATACATTTAAATTTATCCCACAAATAAACCACAAATATAATATATATATATATTTGAATGGATAGTTGTATGGTTGGGTTTTACGTCGCACTAGTGCTGCACAGAGGGGCAATTGGCGACGGTCTGGGACACACCCCTAGAGGTGGCCCGAAGACATGCCATCACAATTTTGATCCTCCACGGAAGGGGCATATATATTTGGACAAATCACGGTCCTTTTAAAACTTATTTATACAAAATCGGAAAGAGATCTCCAAACTGTATTTGCGGCAAACTCTCAAACTCTTTGCACTACATCTTTAACTGCCCCTTAACACAGTGTTACCTCCTATAAAAGTACGATAACCAGTCACTAATGAGCTGATTCAAACATATTACAAAAGACAATAGTTTAAGAGGAAAAATAATAAATTTTATGAAATTTGTTGAAGAAAACGAATTCATTTTTCAAGCTACACAACCAGAATTAAGTGAAGATCCCTAATAATAAATAATAATTTAAAATTCATGATCCGAAGCTGAAGTTGTTCAAAGTAAAGAACAAATTATTTATTTTGTCTTTTTTTTTTTTTTTTTTTTTTTTCTTCTTCTTCTTTCAAATAAAAAAAAATAATGATTAACTATAAAAATAAAAACAATTGTTGAATGGTTACAAAGGCAGTTATAAATCCCGTTAAGATCTTACTAAATAAAAAAAAAAATACTATATTTATTAGAAGAAGAACATTCCTACTAATAGTAGAAATAAATAGGTTTAACAAAACTATATCTCTGTAACAACAACAAAAAAAAAAAATCGAAATATTCATTTTCAACTGTTTACATCTATTTATCTATATAGAAAATGTGTTTATACAGATTGTGGATTGTCATCGCCAGACCATGATTCGTCCCCGATAAGGATATTAGCTTAGGGAATGGTTCGGAGCACCTATACCCCCCTCCCTCCTGAGTGTATTAAAATAACCACCACGAGGGGAGGGGGGGGGGAGATCCTTTGCAACAGAGGTGCAAAAAATGTTAAAGAAATCATCGTGAAAATGCATTACCTTATGGTACAATATCCAGCTGCAATACTTACATACTTTGCAGTTGATAGGACTGTAACCAATGTTGTGATGAACGCAGGAGACTGTTTAACGAGATAGTTAGGTGACTGAGGTAAGCGCCTTTGAACTTGTTCCGGTATTTCATTATACAGTTTGCAATAATTCTTCCAACAATGAGGATGATCGGGCTGCACGATGTCGCCCTGTGTCCTTCATTAATGCAGCAAACAACATGCGTAACACATGCATTCTGATTTATGTAAAAGATTATTTGGTAATATGGCTGGAGTTTCATTTGATATCTTTCTCGCAATAACTGCACATAGCAGCCCGTATATTTCCATTTGCTAAGCAATTCACCAATTATATATCGGTAAACTTGGCGTCTGAAATTAAAAAGCCACATATGCTGCACTTAAGAGTGGTCAATACCTAATCTTGTCAACAGCCATAGTCCATGTTATTCTATGGATTTTTTTCCATAATTTCTCATTGTATGGTATTGTATATTTTAAAATTCCATTTTCGCATTCAGAAAATTCACAATCATTGAATTAGTATTTGTTTTTCAAAATTTATTTTTTATATTTTTAATATTCTATTTTGCGGCTGAAAAATAAGGAAAATGCACTTTCTGAAAATTCACATTTTGGAACTCAAAATTGAATAAATAAATAATAATAATAACAATAATAACAATAAATTGAAATTCAGTACTAATTTAACGTATGGATTTTCTGAATGTGGAAACGAAATAAATATTTAAGGTAATGAATAAATGTGGATTTTTTCCCCCATGGAATGACATGGTCATTGGTTGTCGGCGCTATTAGATAGTGTCCCCTCTAAAGATTTACATACAGGTTAACCTGTTCGTTTCATCTATGCTTTCCAGTGTAGTCATAATTCATTTTCTGTATCTTTCCTTCAAGTTTATATACGTCTGGACACGCGGCATACATCTTGTGCAAATTTTAACAGTTGCATTTTTTTTTTTTTTTTTTAAGATATTATAATGATGCTGCCAAATTTTCCGATTTATATGCAATAAAGTACCGCTGTTTTTCAACAGTTATATGTGAGTTGTTTAATAGCAAATTTAATTACAATATAACTTTTCGGAATTACAGTTTTAAAAAAAAGAGAGAGAGAGAGAAAAAGAAAAAACTGCAGCAGTTAATTTTTAGTGACTATACAATAACATAGATTCTGCCTTATTTGTCGTTGCAAAATATTTTAATAGATCACATAAAATTATTTATAATTATAAAAACCACTGTTCTAAATCTCCTTTTAAATTTTTATAAAACCAAGTAAAACACCGAAAATTTAGAAGCCTGATAGAAATAAATATAACATAAAATATTCAAATATTAAACTTTTATTTACAGGGTGAGGCAAATAAAAGTGGCTACAGAGTTCCAAGTTACAAAGAAACACAACAAAGGTAAGGAAATATTAGTTCGTTAACCTTCTTATAGCTGATGTTGAAAATGACCACCATTCATCATGATAATTTTGGGCCCTGGTCAGCCAGTTGCTGAAGGCAGATCGAAGCTAGACTTCAGGAATTGCTTCAATCTCACCAGAAATGTTCTGCTGCAGTTCTTGAAGACTATGAGAGTTGTTGCGATATACTTTAGACTTGAGGGATACCCACAAAAAGTAATCGCACACTGGCAGATCAGTTGACCTAGGTGGCCAGCTAGGGCTGATATCAGAATGATTTCTGTTAACAACTCTGTTAAGAGTGAAGATTGTGTAAACGTGATCCATGGTTCGACGGGCTGTATTGTCAGTTGCTACATGCTGTTGGAAGTTACTGTAGGTCTCTTCGTCCTCAGATAATGCTGCCACAAATGGATTAAAAATGTTATAAATGTAATGCTCCAAATTCAGCGTATGATGACAAAAAATGGAATAAATAATGCGCTGTGCAGACACTGCACACTAAACCCCAAAGTTCTGTTTATAGGACATCATTTTGTGACTAATCGTTGCATGGCACTCTTTGCTGGCATTTTGACAACATTAAATTTATGAGTCAACAACCGACCACGCTCTTTCCAGGAATTTGTTTTAACATAACTTTCAACAACGATCATCCTCTGATGCACTGTAAGTAATATCTTCCTCTTAGCACTGACCAACTCACACTTACATAGCCTGACCCTATTATCTGAACAGGTTTCGATCACGTGGTGTGCGTAAACATTGTGTGCGCGTCAATCATTCCCGTTCAATCGTATTCACTTATCCGGGCCACTTTTATTTAATTCACCTTGTATAATTAAATTATACCGTTATTTCCAAATAAATAAACATGAATAACAAAATAATAAATAATTATTCATTGTTTATTTTAATTAAAATTATTAAACATGTTCTAGTTAGATTTTCAATACTCGTGATTTAAAATAAAAATAATTTCAAATAAAGAGGAGAAGAAGAAAATTTTCTTTCTGCCATTAAAAAATAATCTGTTAACATTTTTTTTTTTAATATATATATTTTCTTCAAAGTTGTTTTGAAAAACAGATTTAAATTTAACATGTTGAAATTCCTCAAATGTAAATGAAAATCCTTTGAATTAGAAAATGATAAATAAGTCACAAGCATAACTTATGTTTTTATTTATTTATTTATTTTTTTTTTATAAAACTAAAACTAAATAAAATAAAATAAAAAATAAATAAATAAAATAAAAATTATTAATTTTAGTATTTATATCGTAAAAGCATCTTTAAAAAAATCTAAAAAAAAAAAAAATTTTTTTTTTTTTTTTATTTATTTATTTATTTATTTATTTTTTTTTTTTTGCTATCCGAAAATAAAAATAGTTTAACTCAATTTAAAATCGTTGTTAGCGGATCTATTTTTCTTTTTTTTCTTTTTTTTTTTTATGTTTTTCTTTTACCGTTTCCCTATTCTTTTAATCATATTCCGTTTTCACTTTTTATTGCTTTTTTAAAGAAAAAGAAAATTAGCAAAACCTTTTTATAAAAAAGAAGTAGAATGAATAGAATAATTAATATTTTTTTTTTTCTTAGTGAAAAACGTTATAAATTTTAATTAATTTAAACAAAATTAATTTAAATATATACATTATATAAATATATATATTTTTTTTAATGATTACCATATTTCAAAATTTGCGTTATCTTAATGGTTTTTTGGTATCTTGCATACTTTTAAGAGACATCCAAGGCCCGAAAAAATTTTCTCGGGCAAATATTTGATGATTTCATTGGCGCCACTTTCGATATTTTTCTTGATATAAAACTGGAGGAGAGCACCCATTTTTCTTTACTAGGTTATGGTAAAATCGTGATTGACGAATGCACACAAGATTATCAATAAAATGAGGATTTCCATACATCTGCAGCAGTAATCTTATTACTTTTCTTACACAAACCATTGAAAAAATCTAAAAATTCACCATTTATAATATTGTCCATTGCGCAGCTATAGTTTGACGCTAAAACTAATCAACATTTAACTTTCAACATCATTTAGAAATAATGAAAATACAACAATGATATTTGAGATTATTCTGTATTCATATATTTAATGAAATTGACAATATATATATATTGTCAATTTAATTAAATATATGAATACAGAATAATCTCAAATATCATTATATATATCGCAAATATCAATATATATATATTGAATTTTGCGAAATATGCCGCTGAAATTTATCCCCCCGATCTTGTATTAAATCGTACTGACTCTGAGGACCAAACTTCTTTTCTGGATTTAAAAATTAAAAAAATAGATAATAACTGGTTAATTGGGATTTATGATAAAAGACAAGATTTTAACTTTAAAGTTTGTAATTTAACAAATTGGTTCTCCTGTATTACTCATAAAGTTTTAAAAAATATTATGTTCACCCAAATAAATAGAATTAAAATGATTTGCAATAACAATTTAGACCTGAATCTGGCTATGAAAAATCTCAAAAATATTCTGTTAACCGCTATCCTGTTATTTTAATCAATAAAAATTTCAGTATTTTTTATGACAATCCCACTTAAGGTTTGTTGTTCCATTTTGGGCGACATTTAAGTGCTGGTAAGTTGCCCTACTAGCTGAAAAGGGGTCTATGTTTATAAAGGGGGTGGTTTTCAATTTTCCAGTTTGTCCACGTATGTATTTATATATTCTTGTTTTATTTAATTTCTTGTATTTTATATTTGATGTATTATATTTCTTGAATTTTATATTTGATGTAATATTTTTGTGCTATATTTATGAATTTAATTGCTTTTTATGCTATGTATTAATTGAAATTCGTTTGCTGCATGGTCTTGCGTCCATCTGTGAGAAGCTGGGGGGGGGGGGGGCTAGAAACGTGTTTTTTTGTTAATACCAACGTTTCGTCAGAAACTTCTTATACTCCTTTCCCTACATGGGGGAGCTCCCCTGATGAAGGCCGTCATGTGTTTTAGGATTAAATTTTCATCTGGTTTTGATTATTTTGTTTATTTATTATAGTTTTATATTTCCTTTTGCTGCTTTTGCGCATTGGTTTATAAAAACTTTGTTCTAGTTCTATTTATTTAATTATTCAGGTTTTACTCCCTCCTATATTTAAATTTTATCTTATATATATATATATATATATATATTATGTACCATAATTATGTGCATATAACAATTATGATATGTAATTATGTAAAAAATCGTAATCTAATTATGAATTTTTGCATAACTAGAAAGACGCTGATATTAAGTCAACCAAATCTAATTTAAAGCCAATCATCCGAAGCGTTTCCAACTTTTGGTATTTATTTATATCACCATTTAAGGTAAGTTGTTTGCATTTTATTAATTTACAGAGTTTTCGACATAAAATAACGAAAGTATTTCTTTTGAAATTTATTAAAATTCAAAAATTCAGAGGGTCGGCAAATCTGAATTTTAATATAAGGTTAAAATTGAAAGCAATATCTTGAAATCATTAATCTGTGCGACCCAGGTCATAATTCAATACACTTCGAGCAGTTTGACTCAAAGAAATTATCACTGGCTACAATAAAATGAGTTATGGTTGCTGTGAAATTGTGGAGAAATTTCATTAGTTTTGAAGTTAAATTTCTTTGAATTATTTTTAAGATTTAAATTATTTTTAATAATTATTCATAATGTAATCTAGAGCATATATTAGACTGCACCCAAAATGTTTTTATTTATCATTTCTCATCCGCAATTTGTTTGATATTTTCATTTTACACTATAATCTGTGTGGCGTATAATACTTTAATTTAACGTTTAAACATTATACTTATAAGTGCATATAAATAATCATTAAATTTTAATGATATAAATATATCATATAGATGATATAAAATTATATAAATGATATAAAATGATATAAAATGATATATCGTATGAATGATGTAAAATTTTCTGCACAAAGTATTCCATTTAAACAGACAATTCAAATCGAAAGGGTATTACTCCTAACAGAAAATGTATAGATACTGATATAAATTAGTACTTGTAATGTGTTGTATATGGAACTGAAATACTTCAAACAATTAATAAAAACTAATATCAGAATTAGCTTTAAAATATAGTTTTCAAATCAATCTCTAGACTATACATTTTATCTTTCACGGATTACAAAATATTTGTCTATATATTTATTTCTAATTTTTGCTTATCACATAAAATTGAATTTATATTCAAAATTAAAAATTTAAAACATGCAATTAGATCTAAAATTAAAAATTTTATAAATATTGTTAATATTAATAAAAATAAAGTATTTCTTACATTATTCGTGATGCATGATTTTATTTTTATGTTTAACTATAATAAATTACTATAATATTTTTTTCGGTATTTTACTGTACATTATTTACTGCAAAAAGTTTACATCCAATCCTTTTTTGACTCACCACTCATTGGTGGCTTTGAATCATAATTTTCGTTTTTCGGGTATTGTAATTTTCGGGTATCATACATTTTGTATTTCTCGTATTATTGGTGCATCTGAAGGGGGGTTTTGTGTGTAATTGCATTTTTCTGCATTAATGTAAAATATTTACTTACTTATTTATTATTATTATTATTTTTTTTATTTAGTTTATATCTTTCACTATGCAATCCATTTTTTTTCAGCTCTAGCATGGCTCTTTCAGGTAGAAAATAAAGAAAAGAAATGAATAACTTACAGTCGTCAGCAAAAGTATCCGAGCACTCGACAATAGTTCGGATATCAAAAAAGTACACTTAACCCTACAAGGCTCAATTTTTTTTTAGTGCGCGACAAAAATATATAGGTTGTAATTAGTGATCAGAAGATAGGGAAAACTTATAAATATAAAAATAAAACCATATTTTACGGAAAAATCAACTTTTTAACTCAACGTACCGTATGTGGAACATACATAAAAAATATGATTTACTAATACGTTTACTATTGTAATAAAAAAAAAAAAAAAAAAAAAACTTACCTCTGTAAAATATACACTTAGTTATAACGCACAGTATTTTTTTTTTCCGAGTCAAAACTGTTCAATAACTATTCTTTTTTTTTTTCTTTTAATTTAGACAAACGACTAACGTATCACTTTCCTTCAAATTTCACACTCAGTGCACTATAACAAAAACACGAACGACATCTTTAGGTAAAGATTCGTATTACTACATTTCTAAATGTCAGCTTCTATCGAGATGTCAAGAGATGTCGCTACTACTAGTTTTATAGCTATAGGAACGATTAAAGTCGGTGTTCCACATATGGAACTAGGTGCCTTGTAGGGTTAATACTGTTTTGTTAAAAAAAATCCTTGTTGAATCATGTTCTTAGACTGACTAAGAACATGACTCGATAAGGATTTATTTAACAAGGCAGCTACTCAGGAATTGAAATTAATTCATCATAGTCATATGGTAAATAATGTATTTTGTTAAGCTAAATATTCATAGCTTGGTTTTTTGTATATTAACACGTTTTGAGCTTCCTGTCAAGTTTTTAACATTTGACTTTTGTATGTGTCTGTTAGAGTAAATAAAAAACAAATAATTTCAGGCGATCCAAATGTTGCAGTATGTTGAATTTAATACATTTGTTACTAGAAAAGGTAGTTGAAGATAGATAAGTTTCAAGGAATTATGCGTTAGAAAGTTGTTTGAATAATTCAAATGAATTTTTGAACTTAATAAAAAAAAATTGCATTCTATATAAATGTAGGTACAAAAATGAAACGGTGAGTTTAAGGGAACGATACCCCCCCCCCACACACACATAGGATTATTTATCAAAATTAGCTGTTCCGAAGCTTAATTTCAATTGTTTTAAATTAAGTTTACGTAACAGTACTCGTTACCATAACCCTTAATCTCCAATCTGTACTTATAGTATTAAATTACAGGGTAAGAAAAAATCGTGTGAGTGACACACCAGATTGTTTGGACAGGGGTTATTGCTAGTGCTTGGATACTTTTGCTACCGACAGTAAAACTAAGTTTTGCTTGATTAAAAAAAAAAAAAATCGTATTACATATTCAAACTGTAAAATCTGCAATTTTCAACTGAAAAACTTCATTTTCACAGCTTTTGCTAAAATTAGACTAAGACATATTTTCAAAATTGTTGAGAAAAATCACAGTAATATTTCACCAATTACAGCAACTTTAATTTTAGGCCAATACATAAAGAAAATTATAAATAAATAAATAAGCAAATAAAACGTTATTATTTCTGGTAATGATCTCGCCAATTTGTCCACGATAGGATTCATATAAATGTAAAACTCAAGAGAACAAAAAAAAAAAAAAACCTTTTTCCTTACAATTTTGCTCTTTTAAACTGTTTGTTTCGGTTGTACTTTCAAACTGATTTCAGTTTGTTTGTTTTTATGTCCGTTGCTAAATTAAAATTTTACATCCATTTAAAGTTTTCTAAATATTAAATATAAAAATAAATATAATGTAATGAAAAAATATGAAAAAGATATAACCAAAATATAAACATACGAAAGATAAAATACGAGTATATTATTTCAAATAATGAACGGGCGACTATATCTTAACTAAAAAAGAATAATTAATTAATTTCAAAAGTAATACATTTTTTAATACATTTTAAATATTATATGTATCTAAAATCTTTCGAGCAGATAAGTAAAAAATATTTTTCTTTTAATAAAATTTATTTATTTTGTATTATGTGACGACAAATAGTATCGATTCATGAGTCAATGACACTATTCACAATATTAACTCTTTTTAAGTCATCAAAACCAATACATTGGCGGGCAAACAAATGATGCCCTCGCCCTCAATACATCGTCAACAGCAACAGGGCTTTATATATAAGCTTTATCTAATAATAATAATAATAATAATAATAATAATAAGTAAAAAAAAAAAAAAAAAAAAAAAAAAAAAAAAAAACTCGTAAAAAGCTACGATGGCACAGAATAAGACACACACGATCTCAAGATGTCATGGTTCAAAGAAGTAATTTTTATAGAAGAAAGTATTGGTTTTCAATAGAAGAAAATATTAGATTCTTAAAAATTTTCGACTTCCAGTTTTCGATGGATTTACGCGTTTCGAGAAGTCCAGAAAACGATTTAATCATTTTCAGAAAATATCTGTCTGTCCGTTTGTCTGTGACAAAAATGTGTGGCGATTGTATCTCAGGAATCATTACATAGAATTTCATATAAATTTATGTGTATATCCACCTTCACCTAAATTCGTGTCTATCAAATTTTGTTATCAATCGCTGAACAGGTGTCGCTACTGTACAGCGATTTCCTAAATTTGAGGAAAAACGATATCTCAGGAACTACGGCACAGAATTGTATAAAAATTTATATGTCGATGCACCTTGACATAATTTATTGCCTACTAATCATTCGTACCAATCGCGTAACAGGTGGTGTTGCTACATAGTGATTTACATAATTTAAGGGAAGGGTAAATCGCAGGATCTATTGTGTAAAATCAAATAAAACTTGATATGTGAGAAGGTTGTTGTGAGACGTTAGGCTGATTCACTTTGAATGGATTTCGATGAATAGGCGGTGCTGCTATATTGAAATTTTCCCAGAGATTATATCCAAATTTCTATGGCACATAAATGTAAGAAACATTAAATGTGTTAAATGTGATATAACCATTATGAAAACGCATTTTTAAAGATTTTTTTTTATAGATAATAAAACTCTTCTTCTTTGGATATTTAGTGTTACATTTCTCTAAGATGAAAAACTTCTTTATTCATCACGGTGCATAATTTTAATAAATTATTTTAATAATTATTTATACTGAGTGAATTTATATAAGAAAATATAGAAGAAAGTCTTGTGGTAGCCTTAATATGCTAGGATTTCATTAGTATCGTCAATTTACGACGAATAATCTGTTGTATTTTGTAGATGATCTTGCGATGTTTTTTATGTCAGGGAAGTTTTATTTAATTTTATAAATACAGAAAATTTTATTAATATTGAAATATCTTTAAAAAATAATTTATCAAAGAAAATTGCATAGTTTTCTGTGAATATCTAGACATGTGTTGAAAAACAACAAATTTAACCTTCGTGGAATTTTAACAATTAATTGCACAAATGATATTCTTTATTCATTCAATTTTTTAAATAAATTTTCAAAAGTAGCTGTTTTTGTAAACACATAACTTTCAAATAAGTACTTTGCTGCATCCAGTTTTCGAAGAAAAAATTTTCAGTTTAAAACCTTATTGAATGATATAAGTAATATGCTAATTTAATTTTTAAAAAAATCATCAGGTTAAAATGGCGCCCAAGAGTTCTTTTGTAATCAATCAGTTATAACTAAGTAAATTTATAATCAGACATGTTTTAAACTAATTATTTGACGTAAATAGTATTCCCACAAAAGAAAAAAAACCACTTTAAAAGGCTGTTTTTCATTATCTATTAATATACGTTTTATATTAGTTTAATTTAAAAATGTAAGATATCTTTTGTCAAAATCGCGGACCAGAACATTTTTTTGAAGTGGTCTTACCCCGCATATTTTGGGAGGCCTCTTAATCAATATTGAATAGAATATAAATATTTAATTTCAAATTAAAAAAAAAAAAAAGAAAAAAACTATAAAATAATTGAAATAAACAAAAGTGTGTAGATTAGTATGTCAATAGTATTTCATATTTTCTTTCATTTACAAAAGAAAATATATATATTTTTTTTTTTAATGAATAAAAATTACATTATTGGACACTTCCTTAACGAATGGAAGAAAGACAATGTTTTAACCATCCAGAATAAATTTAGATATATGCTAGAATATTTTTAAGGATTTTACCTGTTTTTTTTTTTTTTTTTTTTTTTTTTTGGAAAAAATTGTGAAAAATTTTCGTGAATACTGGAGACTTTTTTAGCTAAAGTTAAAACTATAAAGGACTAGTTTATTAGGAAGAGATGACTATTACTTACGAAAAAACATAGTTACTGTGTGGCGGTAAACCACCTTGCATAAAGAAGTGCATCAATAATAAAAAAAAAAAAGTCTAAATATATAAAAGTAAATTTTGTTAGGGACAAAATTTTAGCTTAAGAATCGCGCGATAGATGAAAATTTTAAACGGTTTATTCTTCGAATAGCGCTATCATTGGCTATTGCCCTTATATGCGTCTTGCAAATTCGCCATATAGCATGGAGGTCATCGATGAAAAAATTACTTTATTTTTTTTCTCTCTTTTTTTTTCTTTACATATATCTTTTTTTTCTTTTACTTTATAAATTCTAAAATCGGTCTACATGTGTACATTTTTTCTTGTTTGTTTAAAAGATTTATTATTATTATCATTATTATTATTATTATTAAAAGATTTTTATGCATCAAAACTTTGAAAATTTTTCAGAACTTTTTCACAAACCATTACATTATCAAAAATTAAGCCACGCACCTTAAATCGTTATTTTATTTATTTATTTATTTATTTTTATAATTTTCGGAAAATATTATATTAGTATCTTAAATCAATTTTATTTTTAAAATTTTAAATCATTTTCGAAAGAGAAATTAAATTACTGAAATTAGTTTTCCATATTTCTCCAAATACTTTAGATTATTCTTTTTAATCAGATTTATTTCGAAAGGAAACTAAATCACCTTTAAATATTTTGAAATGAAATTAGGTTTTACCTTGTGTATTCATATTATTTAGTATACAAATACTGTGCTTCAGAAATAAAGTTTATTAGTAGAAATAGATTCATTTTAGGCAGAATGTAAATTGCGGTTATACTAAATTTTATATGAATATAGAATGTAAAAGAGATACTTTTCAGCAGACTTTCATTTTGTTAAGAGGATTTATTGATAATATTTTATTGACGCAAGTTAGAGTAAAACGAATCATCTTATATTTAAATATGTCTTATGTTAATGGAAATTTACATTTCATATGAACAGAAACATCTATGAATATATTTGTATGCGTTCCTGTTATTTAAATTAAATTCTATATTTTATTTAAATAACAGGAATGGTTAAATGCAATTAATGAAAATTCATTTTCCGAACTTTAAGATAGGTTGACATATAAATATAAATTTTTTATATAGCAATATGGTGTCGAAAATGAATAAAATTAGCGGAGAAAAAAAAAGATATGAGGAAATTAATAAAAGCTCTTTGCTTACATAATATTACAGTAAATGCTCAAATGTGCAACTACCAACATCGATACAAGACTGGTAGTGTCTAGAAAGTGATAGGCTTATTTTTCAAAGTTTCCAGATATTTCACGAACAGTTTAAGCAGTTACTGAAACATTTCCAGCGCAGACTTCATCAGAGACAATTGTAGTCTCATAGACGAGTGCTGTGAAGAGTGGCCATACGAAAAAACTGATTATTGATAAATATGGTGAACATGCTAGGCAAGCTATTTATTTACCTCGTCTAATCCATTGAAGGCAAAAAGTGATATTGACGTAATAACATACGTTATTGCTGAAATTAGATAGAGACATATTGTGCTAAAATGACATGGCATTTTGAACTGCAACTGGAACACTATCAAATAATTCCGGTAATGTCAAATAATTCCGGTAATATCATATAATTCCGGTAAAGAAACACTCGATACTTCTTGACATTTATCCAATATGATAGCAAGTATGGAGCAAAAAGGAAATATTTCACAATACTCATCAACACATTTACAGAGAACCGCTCTTGGAAAGCATATGGGTTAGAGGTGGCCCATACATAGCGATTATGGAAAAAAAAAAAAAAAAAAAAAAAAAAAAAAACTCTATCTGGAGAGAAGGTGTCCTCATCTGCGAAAAGTACAGTTTCGTAGAAGGTCGAAGTGATTGTAGATTACTGCAAAAATCAACGACAGAAATTTACATGCTGAAAATAATAAGCTTTCATGCAGTGATTGCTTTTTCTGTAAGTAGTATAAAAAAGTATTTTCTCGTGCAAAATTTTACATATGGTGTTTTTGCTAACGCCTGTAGTTCATATAATCGATCCTGTGCTAGTGCTTGGATTATCTTCTTATTCTCTAAAAATAAGTTCTTCCATTTCTGGAACTCATACAAGTCTCGAGCGAACCATATCCCCTCCTTTGACAAAATATGAACCAGTCTCGTATAGCTGGTGTCGTAATCGAGGAAAAAGTTTGGGATCCGACTTTGTTTCATTGGGGAAACGTTCACAGTATAGCCTTAACACATGTCTTCTTTTACAATTAACAGACCCGTACATAGTGATACATGCATGTTTTTTCAGAAAGCGTAAATATGTCCATCGCGAAAAAAAATATTGTTTAATTATTCTTTAATAGCAAAGTATAGTTTTGAAGCTCGCGTAACACCCTTCAAACTCAATAAAATTTTCTTGAAGACGATTTGATAATGCAAACAATACAGACCTCTTTATCTTTTTTTGAAGTATGTCACTATACTTGTATATCGTTCGCTCTAAAAATTATGCATAAAGAGCTTTTTAACATTTCCTCGGTATTTCTTGTTTTACTGACAACACTTTTCATTCTTGACCTCAATATTGCTATTCAAATAATCCTCCTTTTATATGTATTTTACCTACCCTTAAAGTTTGGCCCTTAAATTCAGTGATACCCTGCATATATATCGGAAGTAAAATGTTACCGTAAACCTCGTTTTAATTATAGTAAGCGTCCTACAAAAGAACATTATTTAAATTGCAAATGTGTTTTGAATGAAATAGGTAACGATGATATGCCGAGAGAAAAAGAAATAAATAAAAAATCAACATTTAAATATTATATGTAAGGGTTACAAAAGGTAAGGTCACAAAAGCTCTGAGGATGTGCAAATTATCCGTATGAATAAAAATCCCTCTGACGATAATGAAGACAATCACGTTAATGAAGCAACGCCGGTAAATTGAGCTGGTTGTCGGGTAATATGACTAAATCTCAGTTAAAAGATTCCTGTATTGACGGGAACATTGTCCGCAATTGAAATAAGAAGTGTGAGAAGGTTTTTGCATTTAAAGGAAAATTCTCCAGCTAAAATACATCGACAATTGGTAGAAGTGCACGGTAGAAGTGTTATGTCACGAAAATAGGTGTGTTTTTGGTGCATGGAATTTGAAAAAGGCAGAACAGCTGTACGAGATGAAGAACGAATAGGGCGACCAAGCATGTCCACTGTAGATGACATTGTTTGCTGTGCCGAAGCTTTAATTCAAGGTGATTGTCGCATTACTCTGAGTAAATTTACACAAGAACTCAATAACTCCATTAGCAGTGCACACAATATTGTGCATAAACAATTCGGCTATCGGAAGAAGGGACTGCTCACAACAGGCATCATATTGTTACATGACAATAACCAAGCGCATACCGCTACAACTATGTGCGATTTCTTACAGCGTTTTCGGTGGGAGGTATTGGACCACCTTCTTTACAGTCCTGACCTCGCAACCATGGGATTTCCATCCTTTCGCGCCTTTAAATACACACTTGGGAGGTCAGCATTTCAGAACTGATACTGAGGTTCAGCAAGGCATATTCATGGGGTTGCACAACCTTGGAGCTGACTTCTTCGATGCTAGTTTTGATGGTTTGGTGTACCGATGGAACAAATGCCTCGATATGTATGATGATTATGTAGACAAGTAATATGTATCTGTGCCTATCTACATTGTATATATTCCCTAAGTAAACGTGTACTCTGAATGAGCTTGTTAAATTTGAAACACCCTCGTAAAATATAAATTTTTATACGATTTCAAATACCACTTATATTTTTTAAAACAACCTTGAAATAATCAGTTAAAAAATAACTGAGAATTAACTTTCTACGATTAAAATTTCTCGAGTTATTGGACTTCAAAATTGTCACTGTTGATTTAGATATCTAATGCAGAATCGGCTGAAGAAAAAAAAAATTAGAATAAATCTAGTTTGAAATTAGCATCTAACGTAAAATCGGTGTTTCCTAGAATTAAAGCAAAGGGAGAGTTGCACTTTCATAAAATATATGTTAGTGTTTAGTGAAGTGGGTTTGATCAGTGCATTGAAATCGATCAAATCGTCTCTAGCTGGCGAAACACATAATTTCACAAATCTAACTATGAAACTCAGTAAGACATTCAGAAAATATCAATTACAAAGTCATAGACTGATTTTTAGTGCTTATGATCAAGCCTAAATTTAAACTCATTTGACGTACAAAAATAATAATAAAAAGATTTATGATAATAATAAAAATCTAAATTGTACAGAATAAAGGAAACAAGCAAGCATGGAACAAAATAATAAATAAATGAATAAAAGCAATGAAACGACAAGCTATACTGTTGTTGTTATTATTATTATTACTATTATTTTAACAAAAATCAGAAAATAAATCGCATTAAATAAGTAAAGTATAACTCAAGGAAAATGAAAACACAAAACATATTATAATCGTTTGCGCATTTTTCTAGTTAATTTCAATGTATTATACTTGAATATATATGCAATATAAAAAATCCAATTTAAAATTTACGATGAAATAACTCGATCAGTTTCAACAATATAATAAGGATTGATTTTTTTTTTCATTTTGAGAATCAAGATTACTTTGCCAAGTAAGGACTTGGAGACGATCATTTTATTAAATTGGGTTCTAATATAGCACAAGGTCTTCCAATTCAATATATGGCTTTCGGAAATTTTGTCAGTTACGAGCACTAGCAGGACGTTTGCATCCCATGTATATCCTGGCTATAAAAATTGTGTAATCTTTTGCAGGCACCGCAGAGCCTTCGCCTATTAGCAGAAATCACCAGAGTCTTCGTGTTCTGTGAAACTTTTGACCACCAACATGCTGGAGTTCTCAAGATCCAAAATATTGGCAAATTAATCCTGATGTCAAGCATTAAACAATCTGTACATTTGTTTCTTAAATTTTTAATCAAATATAAAGGCAATATGTTTATTTATTTATTTATTTATTTATTTTTGCACTTTCTATTCACATATATATGCAACACTTCTTAGCAATAATTTAATTTTCCACATATTTGATAAAAAACTGAAATTAAACATGACGAAAATTTCATAAAACATATTTTTATGTTCTTTTTGCATATGCAAATATATATTATCCCGAAAACATGGTTTTTATTTCTCACAGTCTATGGAAACTTAAAATAACTTTAAAAAATAATAATTAAAAAAAAAAAGGAATAGAGAGATTTACACAAGATGATCAGATGTTGTACAAATTCATCTGCATACAATTTTACGTGTATCTATGTAAGCATTTCTTTTCGAAAACTGCATTCGAAATACTCTCACATAAAGACAAGCAATTTTATTGATAGTATAGAGATTCATGTATCTAATATAAAACTGATTAGAACTAAGTTAGAAGGACATTGATAAAGTTAACTTTCAATCAATATGAAATAATTATTAATTAAAAATCTTAAGTCTTTAACTACTAAAATCAAACAATAATTTATATATTAATCTTAAAAATAAATTATTATTTATCTTATTAAAATGAATTTTTCCGTATTCGTATTATTTACGATTATATTTTAACATTTTAACATCTAAGCATTTATTACTTTACATTTGTTAATATATACTATCTGTAATTCTGTAAAGTATGTGCATGCATAAGTTACATGCATATACGCTAATTTAGAATTTTATGGTAGAATAATATAGAGCAGTTTGCATCGTCAAATGAAAAGATTAGCAGATGTACATTGAAATATTAAAAGTGATTTTAATATTCACATAAAGTTAAATAGGTTCTAATATTCCACGGCACATAACATTCATATGTTGCAATCTTTCCATTTTGAAAGCAACGTTCCATAAATTTTGAAGGATTATTGCATAAATTATCTTCATTTCAATTCGAATTATTTCATAAATTCTAATTTTCTATTGCGTGCAACAAGAGGAAATATTATGCTGAGAATTTGGATCTTACACACTATGCACTTTTATTTAATTGCATATTATTTTACATATTAATATTTTAAAATTTTAATTGTAATTTTCTTTAAATTAATTCAAATAAAATTTTACTTCAATTATAATTTGTTGAAAATTTTTATTAAAAAAAAAAATTATAGTATTTAAATAAATAATGTTTTATTTATTTCTTTTATTTCACTTTTTTCATTTTTTTTACAATTTACTCTTTGTAGCGAAGCTAAATAAAGAATATTTAGTTGTGGTGAAACAAAAGCAAATAAATATAGAATCGCCCTTTTAATATATCTTTCTTATGAAAAAAAAAAATACAGAGATATGCAAACTTAAAAAATATCAAGAATTAATTAAGAAATCATACATTAATTATGATAATTTTATCAAAACTTTTTTTTTTCATTTAAGAGGATTGACAATTGAAAGGGTTAATAAAGTAATGTATTTATGGGCAAATAAATAAATAAATGAAACTAATCTTCTATCATATATTAAGTTTCTTTTGATATAAATGGAGCATATAGAAGAGCTTCCAATACGTTTTTTTTTTTTTTCTTTTTTTTTTTTGTATGTACATCTTAATACTTTCTTTTATATACTTTAACATACTTATATCCAATAAGTTTTAACATTTTTACAATGATCACGATTTGACCATTTTAGAAATTTTTAAGAAGAAATTATTAGATTCGGGATTTGTTTATTCGCGTTTTTTCATGGAATTATACATTTTGAGATAACCAAAACGCTTTTAATTATTTATTAAACTGTCCATCCGTCCTTCTCTCACTCTCTCTCTTTTTCTATGCATATTACGAAATTTCGTGGACAATTTATCTCTAGAAAACATGCAAACAGTTTAAAACACATTATATTTATGGACCTTTAAACAGATTTGCGCTTATATTGTTCAGCAGAAAACACAGCTACACATTATTATTATTATCATGATTATTATTATTATTTTCGGAAATATTATAAATCTAGTGTAAAAATACACTAAACTTGATATTTAAAATGCTTATTATATAATAGTATGCTGCTTCTTTTATGCTTTTGGCTTTTTGATATCGCTGCTTTAATGCAAATTACGGAAAGCTTATTATATCTCAGTTTCTGTAATGTACATATGTACTAAACTTCATATGAGAGATAGCATTTTTCATGAATTTTCAATTTTGTATATGTTCTATATTTAGAGCACGATAACGTATCATATTAATTGAATTGCAGGTGCAGATGACAGTCATTTAATATTTATACACTATTTCATTTTTCTCCTCCAAATGAATTAAAAATATATGTAAATTACTAACCCTACAGAATAAGCAAACAATTTAATATAAAAAAATCTGGTGTGAAACAATCACACGGCTCCCATTATAATAATTTACGCGATTATTGTTTCTGTTCCTTTTCTCTCTTTTTCCCTTCTTCAATACTTTATAGTTTATTTATATTTTGGATGCGCTACTAGGCTTAAAATGGCTGAGAGTAGAGTCCTTGGCAGATAATTTCCGTTTTACTTTAGCATCAAAATTTTTAAAAATGCCCAGAATTACCTATAAGTTTATTATTATGCTTATTATTTATTTAATTTTTAATGTCATAATAGCGTCATTATTGTCTTATGCATAGGCAAATTTGTCGAAAAAACAATGAACTCGTAAATTTTTTTGCAACAGTTAAATTTAAAACTAATATTTAAATGGCTAATTTTAAAGCTATTATTAGGTTGCTACCAGCGAGATAAATAAAATAGAGTGATAAATGGTAACCCTGAGATGGTCCAACCAACAAGGAAAATAACGTTGAGCACTGATTTAATAGATAATGGAGTAGCTTTTTTGGTTCAACATGAACCACGTGATATGAACCAATAGACTGTTATGTTTGTGCGTTTATCGCTATTTTGACATTCAAAATAACATTCAATTGACATTCAATTTCATTTCGGCAAATTATCATTATTATTAGGTAATACGATAGTCCTATGACCGAAATAAATTGTTTTTAAAGTATTTTTTCAGATATTTTACATTATAATAAATATCAAAATACATTTTTTTTCATTATTTCCCAACAAAGTTTAAAAGTGTTTATAAAGAAAAGTGATCACCGAAAGAAAAGTGAGAAAAGAAAATTTTATAAAGAAAAGAGATGGAGCGCTTTTCTTGAAAAGCGCTGGATACATACACACATACAAACATCTTTATATATAGATAGATAGATAGATAGATATAGATGGATAGATGTTTTTTCGTGAGAGGACTGGCGAGTTAAAGTACTTTATGCTGTAAAATTGCATTAGGTTCTTCTTCTTCTTCTTCTTCTTCTGTTTTCTTTTTTTATGTTCTTTAATAATTTTTATTCAGTTAATTTCTTGAATACAAATTGGTCTTTATTTATGTTTTCATTTATTTGGCAATAAAGATTTACTTGACTTAGTTAAAATTACATAAAAATTATGTTTCTAAAGTATACTGATAGTCATATCACAATTTCAAATCACTGTGTTGAAGTAAGTAATAAAATAATTTTATTATAGATTTTCTAAAATGTAAATTCATTAAACTTGTCTCCAAGTAATATATATATATATTTCTTGAAACTTCAATTTCATTATCATTTACAACTGTACAAATGTGGCGGAAAACTATTTCTATGAATATTTTCCCGAGTAATGCCAAAAATTCATTTCAAAACTCTAAACCATTTCATGACTTTCAGGAAGTTCTAATATATCACAAAATGATTTCATTGTAAATAATTTACAAAATCTTATACTTCATTAAAAATGTAAGACTGCTCACTACCGTTTAATCTAACTGTATTTGATTTTAGAGTTTTTAAAGTATAATAAAATGCATACGAAATAAAAAATATTTGAAACCATATTTCTTTGTTTAAAAGAAAAATAAAGTTGATTAAATTTAAGATTTGTATAATAAGAATGCTATTATCCTCTTATTAAAATTTAAGTTTTCCATGTCCAAATGCTTATAAAATTGATGTCTAAATGCAGTAAAATACATTCAATAACAGGATGTCAGCGCTAACACATATATATTTTTTATTTTTATACCTGACAAACATAAAAAATAAAATAAAATAAATAAAAAAAAAATCTCAATTAAAAAATATGTGATATGTCATTTGAGTACTTAAAAAGTTACTTAAATCTGAAATCGCTCAGAGAACAAAAAAAAAATAAATAAATAAATAAATAAAAAAATAAATAAATAAATAAAAATGTTGAAGTGAAGTTGTTTGCATTTTAATCTCTCTCTATAAAAAAAGTTGCGTGAGTGTGTATATCTGCCACTTTGTAGGCAAACGACTTCTCGAAGAGCTACAGAATTTTGCATGTAGGTTGCTATTGACCTCTTCAGATGTACCTAGAAGCCCGATTTAAGAAATTTTTATTAGTTTGAAATATGTTAATTTCCGAAATGATTGATTTTTGAGGTAGAAGTATAAATATAAAAATGTTTTCCGTATCCCATTATCTCACTTGGTTTTTATGCTAATATTGCCAAAGTCGGGGCTTCAATCCTACTAAGGCGAATGTGTTATTTTTTACAGATAATTAATAGAAAATGTGTCAATTAATAAAACAAATTTTTTTCAATGTCTACACAGTATTCTAAATCGTATTGATGACGAGAACAAAAAGATACAAAGTTAAACTTACAGGTAATTTGTTCTCTTTCTATCGGCAAACTGCTGATCGTAGAACTACAAAATTTTTCATAGAGGTTTGGACCTCTCCTAATGAAACTTGAATTGCAGATTTCGATATTTCGATTAGTTTTCTTTTCTTTTCTTTTCTTTTTTTTTTTTTTTAATTAATTAAAACTTTTGCAACTGGGGAAATTATTTAGTGCTGCCATCTGTTTTTAAAGAATGAAGATGATAATATGTCGCAGTAAAGTTTGCCCAAAAAACATAGTTCTTAAATAATAACAGCACCCCTTATCATCCAGTTAAGCTGCAAATACAAACTGTGGGGACGATGGAAACGATATAACGTAAGCGGAGAAGACGCTGTCAGAAGCTGCAGAATTCTATATTAAGGTTCTAAACGATATTTTTTTTTAGTTTTTTTTTTTAATAAGATATTTAAATATAAACTAATGACAGAGCTGCCAACCTAATCCGGCAAATTGTTAGTACCGACCATTTTTCTACACCACTTAATTTTCAAGGTAGGCATAATTACAACATTTCTTCTAAAAACCAAACTCTTTAAATGACCCCTTAACCAAAATGTCACAATTAAGATCGAGGTAACGGACCGGTTATGTAGTAGAAAATGAAAGGCTAATCACTCTGTCAATATAAAATTTTGTAAGAAAAATCTTTGCAAATGTAAAAATAATAGTTTTAAATGTCGATATGGCTTGAAATTTACCACATTTATTTATTAGAAATTTTTTCGAGCATTTTGACGGTAATTCTTGTTTTTTGATGTATGTCCTTTCGGAGAGGACATTTTAAAATTTTGTTTTGTTTTATTTTTTATTTTTTATTTATTTATTTATTTATTTTTTCAGATCTCTAGAGCGCATCTATTCAAATGTCTATATACAAATTTTGAACTCAATATTCATTTTAGTTAGAACTACAGAGTGTTCTTAATAGGCCGAGTTTAATTATGGTCACCCTGCATTACTTATTACTATTCTTTATTATGCTACTGGAGATTGAAATTGTTACACCAGAAAGGAAAGCAAAAATAACAGAATGATATTTATTGAACACATATGTTATATTGGGAAGAAAAAGCGATTAAATTTTCTGAAAATTTTGAGATATCGATCCTGGAAAATCAGTACTCAGATGAGCCAAATGGACCATGTGACTGTGGCTTTGACTATCTTTGAAACTGTATCATAGACAGGAGCAGCTTCATTGATGTGATCAACGATGAACCCGGAGACCGAGTAACATCGTCTTTTCAGTAGAATCACGGTTCTTTTTACAGCATGAAGATGGTCGTTTGTGGTGGCATGGCGGAGAACGCACATGCCTGCTTGCATTTGACATAGTCTTATTGACCCATTATGTAGAGTTAAAGTATAGGGTGCTATTGGATATACGTTTCGAACACTTCTCGTCCGCATTGCCAGTACTCTAAATAGCGGACATTGCATATTTACTTTCTTACAGACTGTGGCTCTGCCCTGTATTTGACACAACATTTCAGCAGAACAATGCACAATCGCATGTTGCTCGTTTTGCCTGGAACTTGATACAGAACGTGTTCGACTGTCGCTATGGCCAGCACATTCTGCTAATCTTTCACCAACTGAAAACGTCTGTTCAGTGCTTTCCAAACACTTGACATGCCACTACTCTGCAACTACTACAATCGATGAATTGTGTCATCGGGTTAAAGCCTCATAAAATGTTGTACCCGTTGCATCTGTTCGATCTATGCCTTGGCAGATTAGTGGTGTTTTCACTGCCAGAATTGACTGCTCTGAGTACTGATTTATTAAAATCTATACCACTGAATTTTTCTGAAAATTTAATAACTCGTTCTTCCCACTATTATGTATTTGTCCGATAAACATCATTCTGCAATTTGTATTCTTGAAATTTAAATAGCCATTAGTATACTTAATTTATTATTAATTTTTTTTTCATTTAATTTTTAATTCTTTAGTAGGCTTTGAGCGCTTCACTGGTACCTGTATTTAAATGAATTTTCAAACAAATGCATTTTTATATCATTTTACAAATAAATAAATAAATAAATAAACCTATTAAAATCGCTCGAAATCTAGCTTCGAGTGCCCTCTACCTTCGAAAGCATATTCCTTTGTCAATTCTATATTGAATCTATATTCCTATTGCTTACAAAAGCATCTAAATCGGGCACCTTAGTATCTACTGGACATTTTATCTTTTTAACGACACATAGTATATCATACTATGGTGCATATCATATTATGGGTATATATTATACGTATTCCAGGGACTACTTTTAGAAAAAGTGAGATTTTTCTCCATCAAAGTTGAAAATAACTGTTTTTTACAGCAAAATATTATTCAGCGATTACCTCCGATAAAACACAAGATTATTTTTTTTCTTTTTTTATTTATTTATTTATTGGATTTACGTATTATCTAATGAACCATAAAGTGACAGAATATAGTGCCAAATGTAGTATGACAAGATTCTTTAAGTGGTATCTCAACCCTATGAGACAGCTAATTATATTGTGATTTTATGTTACTTCCTATTTTAAATACTTTATTTTTATTTATTTATTTAAACATAAATATTAAACGTAAAAATTAAATTTTTATATGGCTGTCAAGTCTTAGTACCAAAACTATTCAAACATTGAAATTGGCGAAAAAAAATTTAATAAACAGATATCCTTAAATTGATTCACTAAATCTTGTCTCAATAAAATACAAATTAAAACTACTCGTTCATATATATATATACTAGCAGACCCGGCCACGCGTTGCTGTGACTAAGTTATACGTTGAATAACTATTTAGTACAGTAAGTTTAAGGACTGTAAACTATTTAGTACAGTCAAATTATTATTTACGAACAAAGACGAAAACGTTGTAGCCGATGTAAAAACCCACAGGGTTGAGATTTGAAACTTAGGTCAAAATTTGGAAGCGATTGATAAAAATTTTCGTAGTGTTGATATTAAGCACAAATTAATTTTATTGTAGGGTCCTAAAAATTTTAATGGAGAAGTGATATATATTATTTCTAATGCTACTTTGGATAAAATTGCTAAAATGACTAATATATAAATTAAATTCTATTAAAATTCTATTAAAATAAAAGTATAAAAGAAACAGACGATTTTAAAATCAATTTTTATGGAGGAGTGAAATACAATATATGCTATAATGGATAATTTTACTATAAAATGACCTCATCATTTTAAATATTTTAAAGAGGGCAACAGCTGTAGTTATAAAAAGGAAAACAATAAGGCTGAACCAGAAAAATAAGAAAATTTGATAAATATTTTAAAACTTTAAAATTGGAAATCTTATGAAATATTGGACATTTAAAGTAAATACATGTATCATTTTAAATAGAAAAAGATTTTGGAAAAGTTTAGTGTATTTTAACGAAGTGATGAGAAGTTTTTGAGTATGTTAAAATTTTAATAGTAAATTAAAGTTAATAAAGATGGGAAACATTGAGGATTAAGATAAGAATAATTATAAGATTAAAAAAAAAAAAAAAAAACTTTTTATATACCATGCTTTTAAATTTTAATATACTAATAATATACTAATTAAAAGGAAAATGATAAATATTCTATCATAGTTTGAAGTCAAATTTGTTTTCAAATGTCTAAATAAAATATCTGATGTAAGATACTAATATTTTGCAGCGGAATAGATTTCATTTCTGTCATCCTTGGCGAAAAAAAAAAGAATATCGCCAAATTATCTGGCGAAAATATTTAATTCCTTTCAAAAATCATGGTTATTTTAACAACTTATATTAAAAGAGTAATGAATAATATGAAACAATATTTCGTACAATACATATTACATGTCATACATACGTACAATGAATAATACATATTACGTTTCGTACAATGCATACATCTGGCATGTATATTTTCGTGTTACGCTTTTGATCGCCAAATAATAATAATAATAATAATAAAAGCCAAGGGCGACAGAGTTTTGAAATTTTAAATTAAAATTTTGTCAATTTGACAGCAAAATAATTCAATCTAACACCCGCGATAACTAATACATATCTATACCCAAATATAAGGATTAAAATCGGGAAATAAATTTCCTCGATTTTTAATAATTTCTTACAAAAAATCCAGTGGGCAATTAACATAGGAAATCTTTTTCTTGGCTGCACAGACGGTCAGTGAGTCACACTTCGCTTGCGTATAGAACTCATAGATATAGTATAGCATATATAGAATAGAGTGATCATTGGGGAGAAAAAAGTTATTCCTTTTCATTTGGGAAAAGACGACGTTTTTACCAAAATATGGCCGTCTTTCCCCGAGTGAATACATACGGGAATACATACTAATATTTTAGCAAATAAAATTTATGAATAATTTATTTGCTAAAGGGGAATGGAAGACTCCAGATACAGTTTCAAATTCATATTTCTTTCTTTCTTTTCTTTCTTTTTTTTTTTTTTTTTTTCAATACCACTTAATGGCTGTTTCCAAAGCTTTTATTTATTCATTTTTTTTTTCGGCATCAAAAATCTTTGTACGATAACATGGGGATGAGAGATCTATATATATTACTATATCTATGATAGAACTACATTAGCACTTTATCAATGTGTATAAAATCTTTAAATTGATTATGACGTCAATTTTCGTGAAATGCATAATTTAACTTTTTATAATATTTTAACGTTCACGTTTGATTAAATGTATTTATTTTTATGTCGAAAGAAAATGAACTCGTATTTTTTTTTTTTTTTTTTGGCAACAATTAAATTAATGGTACTCACAGATATTTTGGAGCAACTTTAATAAAGGTCTATAATTAACAAATAATTGCAATAAAACAATATTGTGACAATAAATTGAGATAAAAACTATCCTATCTCTCAAGTTGGACCAAACTGCACACAGTGTGCAAAATTTCATTAAAATCGGTTCCTTAGTTTAGGAGTTTACCCCGGACAAACATCGTGACACGTAATTTATATATATATACAGATATCATATATGTATATGTATTTTTTAAAGGTATAATGACGTCCTTTTTGACAGATGCATAAACAAATTGAATTTTTGAGAAATGTTTATTTTACTTTTATTATACACATATAAATGTATACCTTGTTTTTATGTAAAAAAAAAATAACGTACTTTTTTTTTTTTTTTTTTTAATGATATACGAGGTAGAATTTTTATACCTTGCATTTCTCATGTTTACTTTGTAGTGGTAAATTGTTTAACAAGTTTAAAAAGAAATAGATACATAGATAATATTGTGAGCTCATTACTTATATGCATTTTACAGGGACAAACAACACCAAATTGAAGAGAAATACTCAAATACCAATTAGGATTTCTCTCTTTAGTTACTTTAACTACTTCTACTGTTTAAATTTTTATTAAAAAAAACCTCCAAAATGTGCGAAAAGCCGGGTGGAGTCACTCCCGATGTTTACTTCAGTCATAGAAGATAATAACTGATAGTTGTTTTTTATTGCATAATTTATTCTATTGTCTGTAAATTGTCCAATTTCCACAAATAAACAAACAGGAAACAAACTTTTTAAAAATATTACAGCTGCTTAATCATTTTAAGTAAAAATATCTTCACACATTTAAATTGTATTTCATTTATTAGATTAATATTTGACAGACAATTTTTGCTTTTAATTAAAATACATATTTATATTTTCATAAAGATCATATGAGAATGTGCATTCATTGATGATCCCTGAATTGAAATTTTATTTATTTAAGATTTCCTGGTCATTTCTCTATACCATGGTTTAACGAGTTGGTGTTCTATAACTGATCTATCTCGAACACTAATCACATTGTATTGGTAATTTTTATGGAGTATATTTCCATTTAATCAAGTCTATTGAAATATCGTATGTATGGTTGAAATCAAATTTGAGCAACCTTTATCAGTAAGTAATTTGCACTTCGGAATAGTTCCGCTGTAGAAAATCGAGAGATTAATCAGTCGACCCCACATCCAGTTTGTAGCTAGGGCATTTTATGCTCTGAATAAAACTATTTAAACTTTAACCTTAACCTATTAATTTATGAGGCTGAAGTGAAGAATCTATATTTTACAATATAATTTATTTCATTAGCTACAATATCCAATTCTTTCCAATAAATGATAGGAAACAATCTTATTAAAATATTACAGATCCTTAATTACATTAGGTAAAAATATGAAGAAAATTTTAATATATATTTTAATTATTAAACAAATAATTCAGAAAAAATTTCTCTTTTCCTTTAAAACACACAATAAAACTTCCTAGGATTTTATATGGGCATATACATTCTTTGTCATAGAATAAATAAAGAAAATAAAAGCTATTATTATTTTTTTTTTCAGTTATGAAAGAGAGTAATTACTAGTTTCTTTTTTACAAAATAATTTATTTCATTAGTTAAAATGCCTAATTCTTTTTTCAAAATGACCGTATTAAAACTTCGTAATTCCTAAATTATTTTAGATAAAAATATTTAGAAACATTTTATCTTTATTCTAATTGTTAACCATGATAGTTAATGAAAATATTCCATTTTCCATTAAGATAAATCATTAGATCATATAATAAAATGACATCACATTCCTTTTTTAAAACATAATTCATTCCATGACCTAAAATATACATTTTTTTTTTTAATTAAAGATTTGAAATAACCTTAGAAAACATTACATTTCCTTAATTATTTTAAATAAAATATTTAGAAATACTTTATCTAAATTTTAATTATTTAGCTAATATTTTACAGATAATTTATGTTTCCCTTTAAGATACAAATTAAAATTTCATGAGGGTTATGCATAAAGGAACACAATCTTAAATTAAATAGAGCAAATAGAGCATATAAATTAAATAGAGCAAATAAATTATATTATTTGCAATTTATTTTTGGATTCATTGACTACTAGTTCATCCATTATAACATAATTTATTCCATTAACTAAAATATCCAAGTCTTATCAGTAAAGGACATGGAAATAACATTTCAAAAACATTACCTTTATTTAACTCTTTTAAGTAACCAGACACAACACAAAAGAATCTTTCTGAGAATCTCACGGGAAATTTTCTCAGACATTTATTAAGTTATTGTTATTGTATATTTTATGTTATATTAATAAAACTTCCATTTAAGAATCTCTGCGACTATAAATAAAGAAATTCGACGAAAAATAAAGAAACTTTCCTGGAACAGAAAATTAGTAAAAGTTTTATTTTTCATACATTTGTATTGGATTTCCTCCATTAATTAGAATTATTTCTTCTTTGATTTAGTGATGATTTAATCATATTTTCTTCTTAATAGGGTAATAATTTGGATTCTTTATTAAATTAACATCAGTTATTTAACAGTGCACTACAATATAAAATTAATTGTTATTAATTGGTATAGTTATTTGTTCACGAATGTTATATACATATTAAATCACAATGCTATTCTAATTTTTAATACACAGTGTGTCCAAACGTATTTGGACATTTTAGATTTTAAATATTTTCCAAAGAATTACTTATTGAACTTATCTGATTTTTTTTTTCAAAGATATTTATTAAAGCTACATATTTCAATGACGATTTTACTTGTTAAGTTAGTAGTAAACCACCATCGAATTAAAGAAAAAATAATCTGATATTTCAATCACAGGACTTTCCCTTATCTTGCATTTGAAAAATATAAAAATATATTACAGATTAAGCTGTAATATAATTGCACACTTCATATGAATTTGTATTAAAAATAGTTGAAAATAGTTTTAGAAACAGTCTTATTTAACAATATTTCTGTACGAGGAGAACTACGACCTCCCACAACCCCTCGTTTTAACATACTACTTTCATTCACAAAGTATTAAGGATTTAATTAATTTAAATGTTTCTTCAAAATTGTTCATGTAACATTCAAACAAACTACTGTTTTAAATTTACCAACAGTTGTTAAAAATTTTATTTTGTATATTTTTTATTTTTCTATATTTTAAATTATTTTTTAATTTAATTTTTTAGTTGTCTAAATTGCGGCAGAAATAGTGCTCATAGCATAATGTTATAGGGATTAATTCTTTGTCCCACATTATTGGTACTGTTGCAATGAAAGCAGTTTTACAAGTTAAGTGAAAACAAAAGGAGTTCATTCATTCACTTTCCATAGGGTCACCCTTAGCGACAAACTTGGTGAGTGGGCGACCAAATTTGGTGAGAGGGCAAACAAGTTTGATGAAAAATGGTACTTTAGAATTTTTCAAGTTTCGAAGATCCCTGACACATGGGAGCACAGATCTCGAGCTTTCCATGGGATTCTTGATGGAATCATCGCAAAAAGTTATAAATAGGAATGAGTTGATTTATGCTAGAAGGTATGTACTCACTGCGAATCAGAGTTATTCAGAGAGCAATTCTGAGTGATTGCACTTTAAGGATTGAGGGCTACATTTGTCTTGGACATTTATCGTGAGCTTGCGAAGATTTATGCTCCGGAGTATCTGATGTTATTTTCTTGTGGAAGAAGTGACTGCTTTTCAGATTGTTCTAGAACATTCATTGAATAGTGACTTTTGCTATATGAGTAACAGCTTCAACTGTTTCCAGAATATTTGAAGAATAAGCTTTACTATTGGACTGTTTTCGAGAATATTCGTTTCAATAATAGTTTTGTTGTATAGATTCGAGAAGTTAAAAAAATATTTAATATTACTGAGTAGATCCCATACTAAAGCTGTTGCGATAATAGTCGCCAATCGAAATATATTTATTTAAACGTTTCAGTTATTCATTTAAAAAGAAATCATTTTAATGTAGTGATCAGCGAAGCGGGAAAAGCCTGTTAGTAAATAATAAAAATTCACCATGGGGGCTTTATTCTAAAGCTGTACCCACATTACTTTGTAAACCACAAAATAAAAAAATAAATAAATAAAATATAAGGTTATTTGATTAAATGAAATTAACATTTTTGATATAAATAAATTAAAAAAATCAAAGTGTTATGATATCAGTTTCATCAAAATTTTTGGATGATACAGGTTTAATTTTCTATTTTTTTTAATTATTTTTCACGTGTAGAGAAATGTATCTCTTTATGATTGAAAAAAAAATGATAAACAGAATTGTAAGCTTTTATTTTATTCTTGACAGTCAGAAAGACGCCATTTCGTTTTTATTGAAAAGATATATACATATACATATATATGCTATAAATTAACTCGTGTGGTTTCTGCAGTCTTTCTACACTCCCCACAACGCATCTCTGTCTGTATATATCTACTGACCTATATCAATATCCATATGTATATATATAGTATATATATATATATATATATATTGCCCAAAATGAATATAATATAACTAAAGTACATAGACAATGGTTACCATGCAAAATAAATATCTTATCTGTATTCTTTTTGTGTAGCCTTGTAAACTAATTATTAAATATTTAAAGCACAATATACCATTTTCTACATAAATCACGCTTTTGAATATCTTAACGTAGTTTCATTTTGTAAAACGCAATGTAACGATGCCCATTGGAAGTTAAATTCTCACTATCTGCAGACCGAAATCTATAGAAATTCTTCTTGGGAGTTCAGCTAATTCCATAGAACTCATAAATATTTGTACCAAATTTCCAAGCTATCGAATGATTACATATATTATCAGAATTATTGTGCATAGCATTGTAAAATAATTATTAAATCTTTACACAATTAAACACTATAATACACTTTTAAACATTTTAACAATGTATGGTAAATTCATTTTATCGAATACAATATAATGATGTTTAAAAGCATGTAAAATAAATGCGGTCTGCTGACTAAAAATAATTTAAAATCTGTTGTGAAATTTGTCGGATAACTCCATGTAATACATAAATATTTGTAGATATTTTATAGTCAATCGAATGATTACATGAAACATCAGATATCGTTTTACCTAGCCCTGTAAACTAATTACTAATTGCTTGCTTACTATTTTCTATTGAAATTAGCAAGTAAGTGAAACTAGTAGGTAACAAGAATCTAGTACATAATTTTACGCATTTTAATAACGTATGGCAATATTATTACGTTGAATGCAAGTAAAATGCTTAATTTCACTTGTATAAAATATTATTTATAGACCGTAATGTGTCACATTTCATGTAATGTCTGTGATAATGTATGTGAATTTCATTATCTTGAATACAGTTTAGCCACGATAAAATGTGCGTATAAGATTTCGCATATTCCGCCCATCGGTGGAAATAATACAAAACACTTTGGTGTTTTCTTGTGCATGAACCGAAACTGTATACATTACAAAAAGTACGAAATATCTCTGTACAGCACATGAACTTATGTACCAATTGGTAGTAAATCGTCTGTTCTGTACAGCCTATATTACGGTACACTCCCACGGGCAAACACATACACAAAAACACTAATGACTTTTCGAGTCGTAATGTCCTTTACTGACGTTACGTCAGTTAATACAATAACGACAACAAATTTAAAAGGGTTGAAAGTACATGATTTATTCGTTTGGTTGACTGTTTTTGCACCTGTCAATGGAAAGATTGGAAACAACTGAATATTCGAGAAAAATCATTCGGAGATCTTTAAAGGATTCGCAACAATTCATCGTTTTATAGACGATGATAGAATTTTTTTTTCTATCTGTTGTAACTCGACATGAGTTAGAGATAAGACTGATGTACTATCTTTCACGCTACCATTGGGTCAAATTTGACCACAACGTTTGTTTGACAATAATAAATGTATATCAGAAGTTCATCGGTGTTATTTTTAATTTATCCCACTAAATACCAATGGAGTCACAGGTGACCCCAGTAACATTTCTAAGAAGACAAGATAAAATATGGTCAAATCGTATTTTGTACCTCTAAAAACGTATAAATCCATCACAAACCGGAAGTCGAAAATTTTTATGAATCCAATACTTTCCTCAATTGAATATGGAAGAAAATAAAAATAAAAAATTCACAAAAAAATATGCATTTTTAATTTGAATAAATTTTACCTAAATTAATTTAAAAAGTCATGATAAAAAATTTTTACGCTACTGCTGTTTCCTATCACTAAAAACGTAATATATGTAGTTTATTTTATGAAATATATGAAATTTTCGAAATACATCTTTCAATGTTTTCTTCAATAAAAAAATAAATGTATTCCGTTTCAGTACTAGTTAAGAGTAAATAAAAGCAGATTTTGAGTTTTTACGTCGAAAGGCGAATACTAACTATGGTACGACATTTCACTAAAAAATACTCGTGATCGAGGATTTCCCTATCCTTGATTGCAACTAATATAGTACACAGTTTTTGTTAAACCAAGAACGAATTAATTGCAGACTGTTTTACAATATATAGTTGTAGCTATTCATTAACTACGTTTCTTGCGACCATGAAGTCTTTCCGCAAGTACTGACTCGACCGGCCGATTGATAAAATAGGGGTGATAATTCTTGTAGTTGAAAGAAAATAGCGATATGGAAACGACGAATGACTGGAGGTTTAACAAATCTTAATCTCTCTGTCAATTTCGCACCCTTGCAAGCATTTGGAGTCCTTCTTAATTCTAGGCGTGAGAAACGGGGGTACACTATAGTGTGTACCAAGTTTTCATTCAATCCAGTACAAAACTTCCGTAGTGTGTTGTTTTGTATTTGTCTTGTATTATGCATATTTCATGTCCCTAATCAGTAAAAGACAACACGTTTTGAGGAGCAGAGTCCTGTAGTAAGAGAAACATTTAAATATTTTTGAGATAATTCGTTTTTTTTTTTTTTTTTTTTTTTTTTTTTTTTTCGTAGCAATTATTTACTGCATAAAGTACATACTTCAAAGTACCCCGATTTAAATATATATATGCATAAATAAATAAACAAATGAAAAATTATCAAAAATCCCTTATTTGAAACATTTTAAATTAAATATTGCTACGATTTGAAGAAAATAATTTATTATAAAATAATTGTAAAAATTATACAGCCATGTCATTATTTGTCATAATATACCTATTTTATTTGAAATTAATTAGTTTGGCATCAGATTTTATTTTCAAAAAATCGGTATATTTGACAACATATCGATTTGTTGTCAATGAATACACTTTCCCTATGTCCTAGATAAAGTCTATAATTAAAAACCTATTATGTATTTAAATGATTAATTGTGATTGAAAATTCAATATAACTCGCAAACTGCTTTAAAATTTTAATTTTCTCTTGGATAGTAAATGGCGTTACTAATAAACTGTTCATGTTTCAGCATCGAAAATTTATTTTTCAGAGTTGTGAAATTAAAATTTTTACCGTAATTAATTATATCTTAGCTACTGCATATTTTCAGGCGCCTATTTTTCTCTTCTGTTAATTTATTCGTATATACTATCGGAAAACTATTTTTCTCTCAGCTTTTAAGATAAATTATCTCAAGATATCGAAGACTGTAGCAAGAAAATGTAAGCTTTTGTATTTATTTTCCAAAAGTAACAATCTTTTAATCTTAAATTACATTATTTAAAAAATATTGACTTTTTCATTCAATATGATATAAAATGTTTGATTGATAGCTTTTAGACAAAATAAAACTTTTCTAAATTATTGGAGTCAAAGACAGTCCAAAACTAAACTAAAAACAATAATAATAATAAATATATAAATAAATATATAAAAGAGCGAAACGTTTTTTATAGTGTGTTATTAAAATTTTCTAATTTTTTATAAATATATATATATATATTTCTGAAATAATATTATATATTAGAACACAAAACAAGATTTTTAAAACCAAAAAAAAATCAATCATTTGTGCATATGCAGGAATCATTTAACCAATCTGAAGATGGAAACTTCCAATATTTTTAGGCAAGTAAACAATCAAAATCAGTCACGCGATTTATCCGTGCTGTTGAAGAAAGTGTGGTAAAAGCATATGGATAAAAATAAGTCGTTCGGTGGTAGTTGTGTAAACAGATTGCTTTGTAATTATAAATTTTTAGATTTACAAGGAATTTATCGATATTTATCCTTTTAAAATTTTAAATTCTTCATTCATTAAATAAGCTATATCGATAGAATGGCGAATTGATGTGTATAAGACATATAATTTTTTAATTGAATATTCAGAGTCTATTATACAAATATTAAACAACCTGTTAATTTCGACACAGAAAGTGTTCTTTAACATTATTGCTGCAAATGTTTATTAAAAAGAATACTTCGAGTAATAGTTGCCATAAATTCTTGAGGCAAGCTACCAATTTCGACATATACACACCAATAAATGTGTGCAGAAACTGAAGCAATTCCCTTTTACCTAAAAAAAAAAAGTTCTGGACAAATCTCGTTAGTAGCTATTATTCGAAAGAAGCGTTGCGATGGCTCGATGCTATAAAAGAGTACTTTTTGTGCCAATAGGTAACTCGAAAAAATATTTGGGGTATTGATTTTAGGATTTTCTTACCCGGTTGTTGTATGACAGACAATGTATGAGAAGCAAAGTCTGAGATGCAATTAGTGAACACAATTATTCAAAAGTTAAAAGACGTTGTCATCCATGTTTGTCATTCAGGCCATAATAAACAAAATTAAGAAAACCCTGACCGTTAGAAGCTACGTAAATGTATTTTCCAAAAGATAATATATTAAACTAAAGATTTTGGAAAGCAACATTTTCATTTTTTTTTATTGATCTGTACAAAATTAGAATTTGTTATGCATTTGTTTATGAGTGGGTTGTTTGCAAAGAATTTGACGGTACTTTATCAATTAAAATTGTGAGAATTTTCTTTCAATAAATAAGATATATGATGGGTATTAGAAACTAACATGTATAATTCATATAATTTCTAAATGTATATTCTGGGTAGAGTATCCAAAGTGCTGATTTCGACACAGAAAGTATTGCTTAATGTCATCATTGAAAAGATTTTATGAAACGATAATTTTATTGTACACATGCATGATTATTTTTCAGCTTATATAAATCTGTTTCGATTCTTTTGACAACTTCCCTCCACTTTATGTAGTTCATTACATTTATCGTTATTATTTGTTTGAAATATTAAACTATTCTAACGTTAAATTGCCACATTTATGTACTTAGGTGGAGAATAATACTAGAAAAAAGAAAAGTGAGAGAAATATGTTGTAAGTACTTCATTTATAATACTGAAACCTGGCACAAAAAGTATACACATTATTTTTTATATCGTTAATGAATGGGAGGTTTATAAAGATTGTTTTCAGCGTGTTATTCATTTAAACTACGCAAATTCCTTTTCAGTGAATACGAAATATGACGATAATGAGTAACTATGATTATTAAGCTATGTAATTTCTGGTTGCATTCTGAAAATGCATTATACAAACATTATTCAATCTGCTAATTTCGACACAGAAATAATACTTATTATTAGTGCTGCATATGTTCTGTGAAATGATTATTCATGCAGAATGAAGTTTATTAATATTATTCTTCTGTTGCATTATTCGTAGTTTACATATTGTATGGGTTTATGTCAAAGTTTGGTTTCTCCTCTACCATAGGAATATGTATTTAAGTTAAAGTTACGTTACTAAACTGGTGTACCATAAGACTTAAATTGTAAAATTAAATATCTTATATGCGTCAAGTTTGTATGGGTACATGATAGTATATATTTAATATTAAAAAATATTTTTCGCAATAAGTATAGAAATCTGGTTTAACTGGAAAAAAGAAAGTTCTTTTGGTATTGAGATTAAATAAATTAAATTATTTATCAGTCGAATAAAAAAATAGCAGAAGTTCACCGATGCATAAAGCATGTACAATTACCATTTCTCATTTTAATGCTGTTGTCATAAATTCTTCTTTTTTCGTCGGGTGAAAAGACGTTTGTAATATTCTGAATCCATATATATATATATATATTTCTATTTATAATGACTGATTGAGAAGCCTCCTCTTCAGCATCAGAATGCCTGTGCACTTTATGGCTACTAACTTCGTAATTTATTGAGTCACTGAATCTATTTTGAATTACTGTCTGTACTGGTACTTTTATATTCAACATTTTAGTTTTGTTTCTTTTAATTATTTTAATATTTCAAGCTTATAATTTATATATGTTTTTTTTTTCTTTTTTAATACGTATATTTAAGAACACTGAAATTAAACACAAAACGTCCAATTTTTAAACGAAATCCAATATGCCGAAAATTTACACTTAATTTGATAATGCTGGAACACTGATAATTCTAGAATGAAAATAAAATGATATATATTTTATAGCAGAATGTACTGGTGAAAACGGATGCCGGCACAATTGGATGTGAATTAAGAAAAGGCAGCTTAATCTCGATATATATTTTTTTTCCAAAGTTTTCTGCTTTACAGCTTTTATTTTTTTATTTTTTTATTTATGTATGCGTGTGTCACATTTCATGATTCAAACACTCAGTGCTTTTAACTTTCGTTTCATAAATTTGTTTTATCTGAAAGCATTTATTAAGATAAAGAAAAATTATTTATGGAAACGATTTTAATAAAAAATATATCCTTTAAAATTATTTTATTGGTTATGAGGGTATACATTTTTGTTTTTCTTGTTCTATATGAGAAATTTTGTATTTGTTTTCTGTTTCATTTTGATTTCTCACAGTTTTTATAAAATTATTAATTTCTACAATGAATGAAGATTTGAAATATGAAGTTTAATTTAGGTTTAACGTAAGACATCGTTAATTTTCATAATGATAAATTTAATATTTATGTAATAGTAGATGATTAAAAAGCAATAAATTCGTATTTATATCGCACAATTTTTTCTTAATATATACATATTATATATAATTAAATTCAATATAAATGACAATAATTAATTTGTATAAAAAAGGCGCTCAATCCTTTCAGTTTTTACAATTTTAAATTTTTATTACTATTCAGTTTTAAATCTAATTGGAGTATGTTAGCCTACATATCTTTTGAAACCTGCTAGTACTACATGGTTATTAATAGCTGTGTTCCCTCCTGCTGAAGAGAATAGTGCAGCATAATTTATTTTTTGGCTTAAATAGTGTTTACCTAATTTTCTTGTTTATTAACATTGTTAAATAATTTTTCTTGTTGTTTATTACATTTCACTCTCATGTCATCACTTATCATTATTTCAATATATTATATTATACATATATATATATATATATATATATATATATATATATATATATATATATTAATTTGTCGTAAACTGTAAAAAAAAATTGTATGTAAAAAATGTAACTTTACTCAACAATTTTGAGGCAGCTTACTTGCTACAACTATGTTGAGAAACATTACCAACTGTAGTTGCGTAATCTTTGCAGACAGGGAAGAAAATTTACACACTCGCAAAGAGTAACTTTACAAAAGTATTTTGTGTAATATATTCAGAACAGTAGATAACGTTCCACTCTCGCAAACGGTAACTTCACACAACATTGTAGTGTAACGTATGCATATTAAAAGGTAAGGTTTCACTCACCCAAACGGTAATTTTACGCAGTATTATCGTGTAACGTATGCAGATCAAAAGATAAGGTTCCACATTTGCAAACGATAACTTTACACAACGTTTTTGTGCATTGTATGCTGATCATTAGGTAAGATTCCACTCTGACAAACGATAACTTTACACAACAATGTTGTGTAACGTATGCAAATTAGTAGGTAATATTCCAATTTGGCAAACAGAAACTTTACACAACATTGTTGTGTAACGTACGCATACCAATAGATAAGATTCCTCTCTCGCAAATGGTAACTTTACACAACATTGTTGTTTGGAGATCAGTAGGTAACATACGTTTGGAGATCAGTAGGTAAGGTTTCACTCCGGCAAATAGTAAATTTACACTACGCTGTTGTGTAAAGTAACTCTGCATACGTTATTCTGTATGCAATAATACGTATGCAATAACGTATGCAATAATACGTTACTCTATATGTTACTCTGCATACGTTACTCTGTTAACATATGTGTTACTTTAATACGTTACACAACAGTGTTGTGTAACGTATGCATATTAGTAGGCAAGATTCCATTTTGGAAAACGGTAACATTGAACAATATTATAAACATATGTAACATATGCAGATCGTTAGGTAAGGTTTCTCTCTCGAAAACATTAATTTTACACACCATTGTAATGTAACTTATGAAGAACAATTGGTAAGAGAACGGTAACTTCATGAATTGATGTTATGAGATCTATGCAGATCAATGTGATTGGGGACTTAATACAAGTTTGTTATATAATATATACAGATCATTAATTAGAGTTCCACATTTAGTTCGTTAATTTTACACAACTTTGTTATTTAAAGTATGCAGACGAATAAGAAATATTTTAATCTAGTGATCTATTACTATACTTAAATTTTCTCCGACATACAAATCAGTGGATAAAGTCTCACTTTTCATTCAGTGACTTTATGTAATTTTATTGTGTTCTTTAGGTATAACAGTAAGTTTTACTTTGGAAATATTGAAAATTTATCCTATACAAAACGATTTTATAATTATTTTGAAATGATGGTGGGCGTCATAAATGCTTATTAAATTACCGTGTTACAGTTATAAATATTTGCATACATTTGAATTCAATATATCAACATACTAAAATTTCTCAAAAATTATTTACATGTAAATATATATATATATATATATATATATTTAAAAAAAAAAAAAAAAAAAAGCATTATTTTTGTATTTTTTTTAAATTAAATTTTTAATGCAAAATTAGTATTAATTATCCACTTCAATTTTACATTATTATAGTTTAAACATGTATTTCAAACATGTTTGAGTTATGCAATATGTCCTTGATAAAGTGTTTTTTTTTTTTTTTTTATTATTATTATTTTTGTTTCAATATAGAAATTTAATACAAATTTTTGGAATTCAAACAAAATATTTTAACATTTTCTAAATCTACCAACAAAGTAATACCCAAATTTCTTTAAATATGCTGGTTAACTATAATAATGTAAAATCGAGGGAGGGAGGATTTTAAAACTAGTTTACACGCAGAATTTTTTTTTTTTTTTTTTTTTTTTTTTTTTGAGAATTTTTTATATATTTTTGATAATTGCATTATGAATATTTAATTTTTTAATTGTGAAAACCAGTAATATATATATATATATATATATATATATATATATTGTCATCATCTCGTAAAAAATTGCCAATAAAATTCATATTTTTATGACCATTTAAAGAAATACACAATAATTCGTAAAGAAAACCCCGGAAAAAGTTCAACATTTTATGCAATAACTTAATGATGTTTAATTATAATTAGTGTTCCTGCTGGCATGGTAACAAAGCGACAGTTGTTAACCAGTTACTACCAAATGTCACCTTTATGACTCTTATGAAACGCAAATATATCTGCTAAAAAATCTTTACTAAAATGTATATTGATATCAATAAGTTTCTAACAGTAATTTTCGATGCTTTAATGGTATAAATCATTAATTTCTTTATGGCCGATATGAAGATGTTCTTTACATTCGCATTTCTGTTACTTGATATGATAGATTGTTGCTAAATTAAATTCTTACGATGTTGTTGAATAACAGGTTCATTGTATAACAACGTTTATTTAATTTCTATAAATTTCTTTTAAATTAGAATTTCATGTCACCATCAACAGGCCTTTTGGCTTTGTTTTTAAGAGAAAGAAGATACTATTCGTTTTACAAAGTTATGCAATTCGTGTTGTTAATGAAATCACATTATTACGTTTTCTTTCGTACTGCTTATAATGACTACATTCTTCCCTCATGATGGGTCAGGCTTAATTATTTCGATGCGAAAAAACAACTTTTTGTCAGTTAATGTGCATTGCCAGTTTTATGTGCACTTTATTGCAAGTTTAAAAAAATATTTAATGATTAATTTTTATATTTATATATCTATCTATCTATCTATCTATCTATATATATATATATATATATATATATATATATATATATATATTTAATTAAAATTTTAAATTTTAACTTTAAAAATTTAAAGGAAATATTAATAAAATAGAAACTCCCAGAAAGCTTTATTCTGCCATTAATTTAGAGCAACTTTAGAAGCACAAAAATGATATGGTTAATTCAGCGTATTAAAATACTGAAGAAACAATTCTATATATAATTTATATAAATCAAGCTTTTTTGGAAAAATTTTCAATTGTCAGTTGCGTGAAACCGGTAATTTATTTATTTTTTGTAGGAAATTTTAAATAAGGAACGGTGAAAGTAGTGATGTAATTCAAGGATGGTGAAACAGGTTATTTCTGAACCTGTTCTTCTGACGTTCACGGGTTATTTCTGAAAAATGAAATCTCTTATGACAAAAGTAACTGAAATTTATAGTAGAGTATTACCAGACTAAATAATAATAATAATAATAATAATAACGCTACAAAGAAACTAAACCAATAAAAATACACTTTTTTAAAAACTTTATTAAACGTTTGATGCAAATTAAATATGTAAAATAAAAATGTATACATTCAAAGTCAATATTAAGTACATAAGATTCTAGAACTTTCTAAACTTTTATTGAAAAAAAGTTGTAGTAGCATTTTTTATTAACAAAATGCTTTTCTCCTGCATTAAAATAAAAATGAAGCTTTTTCACAAATTATTAAACTGTCAAAATGTAAAAATAAGTAATAAATGCAATTACGAAGTATATAAGTAATTAACTGATGACATGAATTGATGCTTGAAAGTAACGCTCATCTATGTGCTAAAGTGTAGGGGGGTACGTATTCAAGAACTTAATTGATTTATCAATTCATTTACATTAAGTTTTGATCCCACATCAATTTTTGTGTCCATTGCAATTTTCAGAGTCTGCCATCGGTTTTTTTGCAGCTGGTGGGTAAAGGCTTAACAGAGATCACTATATTTTCTGAAAATGTGGATAAGTCTAAATAATTTTTAATCTCCAAAAATTCCTCAAAAACATTATATCAGATTCCAAGTAAATTTATATTCTGCCATTTTTTGTAACAAACACATAAAGGGCTAACAACAAATCCAAATTTTTCAAATATGAGAATTACTCTAATAGATTTTTTACTCCATAAGACCTATAACCGCAAATTTTTATCAAAATGGTTACATCCATTTTCAAGAAACGACAGTTAAAGGCTAAAAAGTAAATATGAATTGCCTTGAATATGAGGATATGTCTAATGAATTTTTTACCCTCACCCCCACCCCCCTGGCCAAAAAAATAAATAAATAAATAAATAAATAAATAAATAAATAATAATAATCCAAAAACTCTTTTTTAAATCCTTACATTCATTTCCCATTAAACCCAATTTCTGCCGAAATTTGAAACCGGGTGATAAATGTTAGCAGTCAGCGAAAGTTTTCCTGGAGATTAAAAACAGTCTAAACGATTTTGCACCTCAAAAAATAAATAATTTAAATGTTTCGTCAAAATCATTATATCAGTTTTTGAATAAACCCAATTTATGCCACATGGTGCAAATGGCTGATAATGGGTTAACAGAAAACGGGAATTTTCCTAAAGATGAGGATGCATTTGATATATTTATTGCTTAAAAACATTTAACTCTAAAACCAATCCCTACCATATGAGGCTTTAATGATTAAACATAAGTTGAGTAAGGTTATATTTAATAATGAAGAATAATCCGACTTCATAAACTTGGATGCGCGCAGCCGATGCGAGTTCACACATATTCGATGGGAGGGAGAGAGAGAAGCGCGGCTGTTACAAAGGCGAACTCTCTCCGTACCTAGGATTTTTCTTAATTGGGTTAAAGAAGTGGGTTGTGGAAATTTTTCAATAGCTTTTCCTCTATGTGGTAATGGTTTTAAACCTTGTTCTGGTACTTGAAAACCGAGAAATTCGATACATGGTACTCCAAAAAGACATTTGGAAACATTTATACACAGACCATATAATCACTTAATCTAGAAAAAAGAGATTTCAAGTGTAACAAATCTTCATCTTCGTTTTTAGACGCAATCAAAATATCATCAACAAATGAAAATACCCCTGGAAGATCACGAGTGACTTCATCCACGAATCTTTGAAATGTTGCAGCAGCCCCACAGAGGCCGAATTGCATAACAGTGCTTTCAAAAAGGCCAAATGGTGTGACTATGGCTGTTTTACGAACATCAGATGGATTAATTGGGATTTGATGATAAGCTTTAATCAAATCTATATGTGAAAATTCTTTAGAACCATTTCATTCTGAGGTGAAATCACAAATATTTGGCACAGGATATTTATCCTTCACTGTCTGAACATTTAACATACAATAATCTCCTACAGGTCTCCATTCATTCGTGCCTTTTTTTGGCACCGTATGAAGAGGAGAGGAATAATTACTTTTAGATGGTCACATATGGCCTAAATTTATCATGTTTTGAATTTCTAATTTAGCAATTTTCAATCTATCAGGAGCTAGTCTCCTAGGCTTACATGAAACAGGAGGATCTATGGTTTCAATAAAATGAACTGTATTATGTTTTACACTACAATTAAGATCAGGTAATTTTGACAGGGAAGGATAATTAGACAATAATTTATAATAAACAGTATCATCAGTAATAGTTTTAACAGAATGTACATTAACAGCACTTACCATACAAGAAATTTTTTAATTACTTTTTAGATCAATAAGCTTTTTCCTTTTTAAATCAGGAGTTAAGCTAAAGTAATGCAAAAAATCAGACCCAATGATATTTGTTTTAACATTACACATGTAAAAAGAAAAAATTAAATATTCTGCGTAGTCATTCGAAAGGACATCTAATCGAGTGTTTATATAGCAACTTTGAAGAAAATCGTTAGAGCCGTTTTTGAGATTCGGATTTACGTTCTCACTTCCGGTTTCCGATGACCCACCTCCGGTTTTCAAATTTTCCCCAAAATTGGAAATTCGTCTATGCAACAGACCTGTATCAATTCTGAAGTTCCGTATTTCTATCTTTATTAGTTTCGGAGATGTGAAAACCAGAAAATTTCACGCATACATACACACACACTAACCAATTGCCAAAAACTACATTTTTTGACCTAGGAGACCTTAAAATGTGTAAATCAAGTGAAAACTCGATATCGAATTTTGAATACATTACTTCCATTACCTACGGTAGTAAGGCAATGGAAGTAAAAATAAAAGCGAAATAACTGCCATTCGTCAGAAATAGTACAATAAGAATCAATAGTAAGAATATTTTGTGCAAAAATGAATTCATAATTTTTCAAATCAAAATTTAATTTAGCAAAATTTTTTTTTAATCACAGACAAGTTTAACCACAACAATTCAATCCATATTTTGTACTTTATTGCGGACATTGACAATGACAAACTCATTGAAACCTTCAAAAGCTGTATCAATTGCATGGAATTTTGTTCATGATTTTAATAATCTTGAAACTCTTTACTTTAAAATATTACATTTCTCCCAAATTTTAATAAAAATATAATATAAGAGATGCCCGAAATGAAAACTTTATAAGCAAACACATAAAACCAAAACACGTAATAACCGATTTGTTTCGAAGTAAAAAAACATGATCCTTCATCCGACGAAAAGATATTGGTTCAGTTGCAAAACGAAAACTGTAATGCTTATAAAGTTTTAAATCAATATAACACTAGTATTTCATCTTTTTTTCTTCTATACTTAAAATAATTTATCTTTCACAGTATTTCTCATTAAAGCATGAAACAATAACATGCATTAAAAAACTTCTTTCTTATATTAAATATGCATATGTGTATAACATTATTCTGTGTAAATATTAAAAATAATAAAATAAAATGTAAACCCTTCGCATGATAATAAGTAAGTTATTATAGAGCTTTGATAAATTATTGATCCTCAAGATATTCAAATCTTTATGAATAAATTTATTTTAAATAGGATGTTTTAAACTATCATTTTTATGGGTAACTAAAGAGTATTTTCATTTTCATTTTATATACATTTTATGTAAAAAAAAGGAAAAAAAATCCTTGGACGCGTTTTAAAATTTAAAATTAATAATTACTAATACATAACACGTAAAGACTTAAGGATTAAATTATTAATCATTCTTTTTAACAACGCTTTTAATGAAACAACAGGTTCTACAAGTATGATATATTTTTGTTGTTAAGTATGGAAAAAAGTTCCTGAAAGATTTTTTTGTTTGTAATTTAAAATAAATTATCGAATAATTAAACAAACATATAAAGCAGGGCTCAAATACACCTACCGTTGGCTATTCAGTCACTACTCTAGAACAATAAACTTCTTTTTAGAAGACAAGTCTGTCAGTCAGCGATTTCACTTCGTCATCTTTTTGTGTGCTTCACCTTAAATACATCAAGTCTGCCGCTATACAAATATACACTGTTCAACCGATAGCTACAGAAATTTATTCACTTATTAATACCGAAAACATCTAGCTAACGCTGTAATTTTTAGTTCAGTCGGATAATTAGATGAAAAGAATTAAATGAAACCCGTCTTTTAACTTTAAAATTATATATATATATATATAAAAAAAAGCTCATACCAAAATACATATAATAAATAAATAAATACAAATTCATTCACATTTTTTTCGATATAAACGGAAATAAATGAGTACTTCCTTATACAAAGTATAAGGAAGTATAGCAATCCCGATTTGCAAAATGAATTTTTTATTTCACATAGCTCAAAAATGAATGATCTTAGAATGTTTCAAATTCATATGCATAACTGTTAGGATGTCTATTTGTACATCTGCAACTTTGGTTTTGATGCAAGTTCTCGTTTCAGAGATATCAACGACTTTACATAAATTTTCGTGACGTCTGTATGTAAGTATGTGTGTGTATCTCGCATAACTCAAAAATGGTTGGACGTAGACCGTCTCAAATTGGTATATAAGTTTGTTATAACATCTAGTTGTGTACCTCCCTTTCTGGACTTTCTATGATTTTCCGCTTTGGAGATATTTGGAAAATTAAATTCATAATGACCAAAAATACAAAGTTTCTGCCATTATTTATGACATAGTATCATAGAGCTTTTAAAAGAAGCTAATGATTGAGCCAGTAATGATATTGTTATGAAAGTTGAAGAAATTTTTGCGTGTAGAAAGTTATGCTTAAAGACATAAGTACGTTCTTGTCGACGAATCCATTATATTTAATGAATATTCATCCCGTAGACAGAGCCCGTAATGTAACTCGTGTTTTCATAAAAATATATGTTTTCATAAGAATATGTATATTCTTATGGTTGTATAAGGAAGTGTCCACATCAATTTTTTTATTTATAGCATTTTTATATCAAATTTCATGCAGTGTTTCTAGTTTACTGCTTTTTACTTTCTAAACATACATATGGAATGAAAGTATTCAAATCAGAACAAAAATTTGACTTTGCGATATTGGTGTTTCTATACGTTTTGAAGTTTCCTGGGACCATTTTTGCTATTTTTACTGTAGGGTATGAATGTATGACAGTATGTATGTATACGACTGAACACGATAGCGTCTAAACACTATAATCGATTGAGCTGAAAGTTGATACGTACGTTATAGGTCACCGTAGCAAGAATTTAGTACTCACAGATATTTTTTAGGGACACAGACACGCACACACAATTCCTTATTATAATGGCCTATGGGCTCAAATTTTATAAAGTGCGATAGCGGTAAATTAAAGAGCATACTAAATGGGGAAAAACACTCAAGCATTCCATTATAACTTTTACTTTTGCTTATTTAACGATTTCTGTTATTTAATTTATTTATAAAACCGTTAATTAATGCTCGGAAAGTCGAGTGGTGTCACTCCAGATTATTTTTTTATTTATTATGTTTCACTAAAATAAAAACTTTTATATTTTATAATTATTAAAATAAAATTACATGTAACATTTGACTTCAATTTAATTTAAATAGAAAATTTGATTTTGCAAAAACGCTGAAAAGCTAGGAAAAAATTCAGAAATATTAATCATGTACTAAGCACTGTTAAGACAGTATAATCAATATAACTGCGTGCTTTTTCTAGTTTAAATAACTTTCCGATAACGCACAAAACAAAACAAAACAAATAAGGCATATATATATATATACTTTTTTTTTTTAAATTATTATTATTATATAAAAATGAAAGTAAAGGATGATGGGGAAGACTTCAAAGTTAATGCAAAATAGTAAAGAGGAAATAGCTTTAAACATTCTACGTCAACAAGTAATAGTTAAAATTCATGATTTTTTACTTCATGACTCATCATATTTATCAGTTAAGTGCTTTCTAAAAATATTTTTTAATTATAACATGTATTTTTAAAATACACTATTTTTATAAGAAAGTTTATTTTGATTTTGTACATTTTTTTGACAAAAAAAAAAAAAAAAAAAAAAACATAAATAATGAGTACATTAAATTGATTTTAAAAATAATTACTAAAGCTATGGATTTTGAAAAACTTTAAGTTCAGTGAATCAGTTTTCTATTTAAAAAAATCCCTTTTCGGTAAGTTTAAAGATAAAAGTGGATTCCTTTACGTTGTATGAAATTACATTTTCAACTTACAATTATAACATTAACATTGATTAACATTGGACCATTTGTGCACCACTATATTTCAATGTTAATTGTTACGAATTTAGTAAATTGTATGATTTGGCGAGATTTTGGAGACAAAATTTGCGACTTAGCAATGAAATTTGTGATTTGGCGGCAAAATTTGATAGCTCACGACGAAATTTTTGAATTGGCGATGAAATTCGTTATTTGACGACAAAATTTGGTGAGCTTAACGACGGAGAATGGCAGCTTTGGCGTCATTATATTTTCTTCCCACGCAAAAACCTCTTATTTATTCACAGACCAATGATAAAAAGTCAAAGGAAGATGTAACGCATTATTCTCAATTTCGTTCGCAAATTTTAAATTCTTGCCTAAACCAGCATTCTAAACTATTCACCACAAACGATTTTTTATTAATACTAATGTATTATTTTCATTCATATTTTTAAATGATTAATTAAAGCAGTTACCATGTTTATTATTTTTTTCACAGACCATTTTTATTATCATTTTTATTATCATTTATAAGCATCAGATTATAAATTTAAGCAATATTGTATTTATTCAAAATTTTATACTTATTATTTAATAACTGTTTCAGCTTCAGAGAAAAGTCTGATAACACTCTTTCTTTTCTCCTCACCATTACACATGCTACTACGATTTAACTAAAATTATTCATTTTTCACTAAACAGTAACTTTTAAGATCATTATTTTTTTTTTCCTGAAACGATGCTTTTATTCCTTTGTTCATTAAAATGAAGCATTATATTTCGCAACTGCGACAACTTTAGTTAAATTTTTACATTCTTGCTGAAAAAAAATGCTGACATAATTGCAACCATTCTTTTATTTGCCATCATTGTCCCCTCTTATAAATTAAAGTAATTATGTTTCTCCCACCCCAATCTATTCCCGGATAAATTATATGTTTATGTTTTGTGTTTGTGTGTCTCCTCCCTCAGAGATAAATTATATATATTGATGTAAATAATGCAGTTTTTCATAAGTTGTATAGAGAGTTGCAAAAGCATCATTATGAATAAAATAACATTAAAAAAAAAAAAATCCTCATTTAAAAATTGAAGCTAGATAAAGTTGTATAGACTTGCTGAGAGATAAACTGAAGTAAAATTTTAATTATACCATACTTCAGCTATCATAACGAATTTTATTAAACAATTCTGTCTGTATAAGTGTAACGTTAACCTAGCCCTTATTATTGAATTGAGGTACGAAAAAAAAAAAAAAAAAAAAAAAAAGACCATGCCATATAACTACCAAATTTGATCTTCATTTTTATATGTTTTGCAATTGTTTAATGGTTTTACAACTAAGCTATAATGGTGCTTTTTAAAATTAAAGATATATATATATATATATATATATATACATGATTACAGACACACACACACACGTATATGTGTGTGTGTGTGTGTTTATTGCTTAATGCAAGGATTTTTATTTTGAAAAACTATTATTCAATCAAAAATAAATAAATAAATAAAACTATACTTACCACACTGAATATCTAAATTTATTTACTATAAAACAATTCTACTATATTTACTTTACAATGGTAAAATGCGAAACAAAAACACATATTTAATACATTTAACAGTTGTCTAAAGTAATTAGAAAGAAAATATTTAACTTATTGGTAGAAAGTGATTTCATAATCAAATTGGAGAGAAATCATTTCTCTCTGATAAGTGAAGGTAACGCAGAAAGAACAGCTTCGTTTATTTCATTAATGGAAATAAGATTAAGCATAACAATGTTTTACTATTACTAAATCAATCTCTCATATTTTTTGTCTATCTCAAATAAAGCAATTTCCTAAAAATTAGAAACCTATTTAAAAAAGAAATATATATATAATCCAATTATAGCAAACTGCTTAAAATAAGATGGCAGTTTCGTTAAATAATATTTTAGCCTGGTCTAATGAAATATATTTCATTATATATAGGATTATTTAAAGTGTTCAGTGAAATCCATTATAAATAAAAAAGAAAAGTTTACCCAAGTTTTGATTATTTACACACATCTAAAATTTAATTACTGTTAAAGATAATATATGACACTTTTCTTAAAAATATAGAAAAAATTATGCAACGCAAACGCTGTAGACACACATTATTAAAATCTTAATGCAATCATCATTAAAAAATCATAGATTCTTTTATTCTAAATTCATAAACAAGTTGATTTGGTTTGTTTAAAATTAATAAATACACAAACGTACCAGAAAGCTAGATATTACCAAATGTTTAGCATTTCTATTTTCTTGTTTATAATCTTAGATTATTATTATTTTTTTTTTTAAGAACGGCAGCATTAAAAAAATCTTTCAGTCAGACATTGCGCTTCATCATCGTAAGCCGTGTTTGACCATGACTATATCTGAATGTTTCTCATTTGGCAATAAATTAATAATGAAGATGTTGAAATTAAAATAAAAATGTAAATTAAATAAAAAAAAAAATGTATTTTTATATGAAAGATGTGGAACATATTTTGCAATACGCGCCTTGGCGAAATTAAAATTTGGCCCCGAAATTGCTCGGACGTTTATCGCCAAAGTCTCTACTTACGCAGTTGCAATAGGCATTATAATTTGTCGTCGTCAAAAAAAAAAAAAAAAAAAAAAAAAAAATCATTTAAAAGTCGCCAAAGCTGTCCTATACTATAGCTGTACCAAAGAAATTTTAAGAAATGAATATAATAACTATTCCTAAGGAACGCAACACTGTTACCGCATGTCTTTATGTGGAAGAATAGGCTAAAAATGTCATGTTGTATTAAATCAAACTCTGTTTTGTACAGGATTGTATATCTATTAGTTAGAAAACAAAACAGGGTTCGTGCTTATTATTAAGCTTATGTTTATGATTTTTTTTTTCTATCTGATGCAAAGAAACCTTTTACATATTTTTGTTTCACTGTTTAATTATTCATTTAAAAAATTGTATATTACAAATGTTAAAATATATATATATATATATATATATATAGTATTAGAATTCCTAAATATTCTTGCTATCCTCAAGCCTCCAATAATAGACATAATTTTTGAAATACAAAATTTTTTGTATTTGATGCTTCCTTGGGTTTGAATTTTCTCGTTTCTTTATTTTATGCGTTTTATAACCACACCTTTCAAATATGATCATATTTTATTTCAAACTTAATAGCAAAATTGCCTTGATAAATACCTTTTATCTTCACTAATATTGCTTTATTTACGTTCCTGCTTTAACATTGCCCTCACGGCAAATAAAACAAAATCCTGCTTAAAGGTTTTTTTTTTTTTTTTAACAAAAAAATATTGCGAGTTTTTGACCTCTTTAAAATTCTTATCCTTATTATTTGTATTAGTTCTCTTTTGGTCTTGAGAAAAATCTTACTGAAAACTTCTCGAGTGTTAAAACGGTCTTTGATTATTGAATAAGATATGTTTTTAAGGATTTTTCACCACAATGAAATGTAATACATCTCAGTTAGAAGATGCATAGTAAATGTAAAATAAAACAATTAAACTGAGAAATAAATAAAATAATAATAATAATAATCTGGTTTGTCACTCACACGACCTTCTTTTACTCTGCATTTCATTGTTTATAAAAATGGATTGTCCATTAAATCATAAGATCAATAAAGTAAGAAAATCATATTAAATATAATTTAAAAATAATCTAAATTAAGTTTCAGAACAATTTTATTTAACATAAAATTCTAAGTGTAGAAAGCTACCACTCCCCTGAACACCCTGTTCAATTATAATGCCAACATTTATTAACAATAATAATAATAATAACAATAAATTCAAGGCTGATACTAAATACTTTTAAATTTGCCAATCTTGATCAAATTTTTCAAATGGTTACCTAAAATGAGTTTTAAAATACCAAATTTGAATTTCCTGCAGTTGTTTATTTTTAAGTTTTACTGTAAACATATATACACTAAAATAATAATAATAATAATAAAAATAAGCCGCACGTTGATATTTTCCTTTTCACTTTCTGAAACTGCAAATTTTATCGTTTAAAAAGCAAATTTTCGAACAGATTTTATTACATTGTTCCTCTCCTTACACTTTAAGATCGAACAAATTGATTAAAACAAAATGCAACTGTCACGAAAATCGTAATTTTAACCCTATAAGCGTTAAGCCCGTCTTTTTCCGGCATGCATAGTCAAAATAAAAGGCTGGTATCTAAATTTTGAAATATATGTTGCTTTTTTCAAGAAAATAAGATTAATAAACATATGTAGTATACAGTATTAAATTCTCGTACTTATACTGTGCATAGTATTAATTTTATGAATCATTAAACGGATATACCGAAAAACGGCTAACGCTGAAAGGGTACAAATCTGATTAGGGAAAATGTCGCACCGGGTTCTCACTGCCTTTGGAAAAAATTTCCCAAAATGCTCTAACTCTTACTTCTATTATTTTCCCTCTTCGCCCCCCCCCCCTCACGTCTATCCTAATAATTTTACAAATTCGAAAATATACGCAATCAATTTGTAGGTATCGAAAACCTCTATGTACCAATTTTGAATGATCTAACTCTATTTTAGTTTATTTTGCCCCTCCGCCCTCCTCCACCTTCCCGGCCTCCTAATAACTTTACACTTTCGAAAATATCCCCATTCGACTTGCAGACCTCTAAAACCTATCTGTACCAATTTTGAACTGCCTAACTGTATTTCTATTTGTTTTTGCCCATAGCCCCCCCCCTTACCGCCCCATCCCCCTTCCCACCCCTCCTAATAATTTTACAAATTCGTAAATATCCGCAATCGATTTGTAAGTATCGAAAACCTTTATATACCAATTTTGAAAGATCTAACTCTATTTTAATTTTTTTGCCCCCCCTCTCTGCCCCCTTCCTGGCCCTCCTAATAACTTTACGCTTTCGAAAATATTCAATGAAAAGTAAAGGTTTAAATAAACCTTTTTATTGCGTTAACAAAACACCCAATTAGATAGAAATAAATCTAATATCCAATGAATTAAAAATTTATGTATTAAAAGATAACTCATTAAAACTTCACTCCATAGATAGTAACTAAACTGATATTACATATTCCTGTATAAATTCTTTTAATATTTTTATTGAATAGTTCAATTATTAGAAATTTTAATGCTGCATATATTGTTCCTAACATTTTTTATACAATATAGAAAAGAATGTAAACAGTAATATCTATACATTTGCATGTTAAACGTGTTATTTATAACGAAAAGAAGAATTGTTCTATTCCCAGTTAGAATGTTAATCCCAAAAGCTTAATAATACCATTGTTCCAACGCACTTATACAACTGTCAAACTATTTGGTAAACAGGGATACATAATTTCAATTAAACTGCAAGTATCATATTAGGGGAATTATCAATAATCCTTTCTATATATTTTGTGTACTGCTTAATTTTGGGGTATTAGAGGATAATCCTTTCCTCGACAATAAATATTTTAAAATACAACAGTCATTGTGTTTGTATTATTAAATTAAGTTTATGCATTTAAGTGAGTAATTTGTATTCTTTAGCACTTTTAACTGTATAAATGGAACTAAACACATGATTTTAAAATATAATGCAATTTTTTTTGGAACTATTTGTTTTAATTATGTTCAACTCACTTCTATGTTATAATTACTATAGTCAATATCATGTTGTTTTTGTGGTTGACAATCTTTAAGTATTCATATTTTTTAATCAGATTCAATATGTTTAAAAAAATATATGTAAATGAGATATTTTATTTATTATAAGTTGATCTTTATATGAACAAAACTATTTTATATACTTTTAAAATTAGCTTAAAATTCAATTAAAAGTTTGCATATGTTATAAACACATCACTTTCTGAGCGAAGAACATAAACTGTTACAGTATACATAAAAAAAAAAACGAAACTACTAAAGATTAAAAGTATAAGAAATTATGTTAGAGTAAGATATAATTTTAAATTACAATATAAACAATTGCAATTGAAGCAGTTGGTTTTATTATGGAAATTAGCCTTTTCCTTTATCAGAAGTGAATGAACAAGTTGTAAATGATTTTTTTCACTTAAAGTAATCATAACATATTAAGCGGATTTAACGTTCGGTTCATTTAGTGTTGTTGTACGCGTCAATCTTAAGCATGGTTAGTAAAACGTTCCACTCGTAATTATGAAAAATCCATAGAAAACTACGAAAAACCCACCACGCTCAAGCCGGAAAAATACAACTGAAATTGAATACAACAATTTCCATCTACCATCTTCGGCAGCAGAACCTCTCGGCCGGTGGCTGGGCTTTTGAAATTCTCAGAAAAACAATCTACATTGCCATTTTTTTTTTTTTTTTTTTTTTTTTTTTTTTAAGTCGACACATTAAGATTTCACAGCCCTTTTTAAAAGGAAAAGTAAGGACATTTCTTGAAAATTAATGAAATGTTGAAAAAGAAAGTGATAAATGTGTTTTTCAAACTTTTTTTAACAACACTCGAAACCCCCCTAGCATTATAGTTGCTAACTAATCATATGTATTGTTTTTTATTCATAAAACCAATTAAAAATACCGTATAAGAAAGAACTATAACTTTATTTTTCTTTATAAATTTTCTGTTTCAGATTCCTCTAAAACCAAAATGTAAATATGAACATACAGAACTATGTTTCTTAATATTGATTTAAATTTAAATTTAAATTTATAGAAGCTGATAAAACCAACCTTGATTTAAAAAGAAAAAAAAAAAAAGACGTTTTATCATATTATTCATAAAAGTACTAAACATTAGATTTACATCAGCATTTATGAAGAGAAAATCTCACATCATCCTAATTAACACCATTTTGTTTTAAGTATTTTTTTTCTTTTAATTGAGGACTACTTTAATTGACTAACATGTTTATTTCACATTACGTCAGTTTATAATTGATATTAATTCAGTTTAGAATCCAAAAGATATCATGAAGAATATGTGGCTAAACCACCATAAAACAAAGAATAATTTATTCTAATTAATACAGAAAACCTATTAAATATATAGAAAGTATTTGTTAATCACTGATTTCCTCTTCCATTGCCAAAAATGTCTTAATTTGCTACTTCTAAACATCATGTCTGTCATTGTATTTAAAAAGTTTCTTAAATGGGCGTTGTATATATGAAAACTACAATATACAATGCCAATAAAAATGTCAGAAATTTCCCCGTGAGATTCTCAGCAAAATTCCTTCGAAGATTTGCAAATATTTGTGTCTTATTACTTACGACAATTAATTATCTTCAATGTATTTATAAGGTAAAATTCGTTTTATTTATTGGGAATAATTGGATTTTTTTTTTTCTAATGGAATATATTATTGTTCGATATATATACTAAGTATTTTTTGACATGATTGAAATAAAAGCATATTAAAAATAACATGTTTATATATTTTTCTGTAAAAAAGAAAAGGTTCTTGGATTAGTATGTATAATATATGAATAAATTCTAAACCAGCATTTTAATAAAAAACAAGAAATTGCTGTGAAATATTATTTAAATAATAACACAATTATTATTTTTTCAATATATTTTTTTCAAAAATTAATAATAATCAGTTACTTACTGATTATATTAGATTCTTTTTTTTTTTTTTTTTTTTTTTTTTTTTTTTTTTTGTAAATAAGTTAGCTTTATAACTTAAAATTACAAATTATTTTGAATATCCCACTACATGAATTGTGAAAAATTTGCAAAACATATTCTTTGTAAAACATGCTTTTGTTTATATAAAAACGAATGCTTATATCATTTTGTTTAGAGAATCTAAACATGTTAAACTATACCTTTCAAAAATTTTGACCATAATTATAATTTATTTAAATTATCTTTGATAATCATGTACTCGAACCATTTGTCCGATCTAACAAAACGCATCCTATATAATACAGATTTAGAATATCGAGTTTAGTTCTTCTGCTAAAATTTAATTTTTGAATTGTGTTGATAAAAGCATCAAAGATACACAGACCAAAGGCTAAAAGCAGTTCCTCAGATTCAAGGACCTAAAAACATAAAAAAAAAAAAACCTAAATTTCAAAAATCCAAAACTTTATTCACCTTATACACTGCCTACCAATTAGAATTTGAACTTTTTCAAATTTAGAATATCTGTAAAAGTTCTTCGGGAATCATTTTGAAACTTTGGATGTATTAAGAAAATGTAATATTTTTGTTCAGAATTAATTAAGAAAATGTAATATTTTTGTTCAGAATTAATTAAGAAAATGTAATATTTTTGTTCAGAATTAATTAAGAAAATGTAATATTTTTGTTCAGAATTAATTAAGAAAATGTAATATTTTTGTTTAAAATGTATTAAATTAAAGAGAAAATCGCATGATATAAATTAATTTTCAAACAAATGTAACGATATTTTGAATGGTAGAAGAGTAAGGCATTTCGATATTCAAAAATAAGTTATACTACAAGAAATTAAAAGATACACGGTTAAAGAGGAAAAACAAATAAAGAAAGAGCAAACAAATAATAAATCAAGAAGATGGTTGAAAAACTAAGGATAAATAAGTAAAGAAAATGAAGTGATGTGAAATACTTTAAAACAAAAATTAGATGTGAGTAAATTGAACATTATTGAAGATGAAGAAATAATTATGGAAAAAATGTATTACATTTAAAATAATAGTGAAACTATATTATAACGTAAAATTAACTGTGGTAATCAAGTAAAACTATCTACTTCTACGTTTTTAAAAAGAAAGTGTAATTTATCTAAATACGTTATCTTTTTTAAGAAAACATTTTGATGCTTCACATGCCATTTTCAATATAAAAAGTGTATCATAACCGCCAGTGAATGTTTTAATTCGGTGATATAAAATTTTTAGTGATTGCAAATATGCGCGTTCTAAAATTTGCTGTTTTGTTATAGGGATGAAACATTTAATTTATAACGTATGAATAGATATGAATAGATATATGAATAGATAAATAGTTTATAGATTAAAAAAATAAAACACTTTATTGTTTTTAGTGTTATGTACTAAATATATTTATAATAAATTAATTTTAGCACCTATACAATGTTATGCAAAAAAAATTCTGAAATATATCATCAAGTAAGTTTTATCATGTAATTTTACATTTATATATAATTATAATATTCAAGATTTTTTTTTTTTTTTTACTTTGCATGATTTAATATTTCTTATAATTTTTTTTTTCAGAATTATTCTTCATTTATTTCTAAATTTTAAAGCCATATCATTATTAAAGTTTCTCAACTTAATTAAATGTTTTTCCAAATTATATATATATATATATGTATAATATTGTATTAGAAGGAATTGGGCAACGCTATTTTAAAGAAAAAAATCTCTGGAATTGATTTTCTTTTGCATCTTTATAAAGAAATAGAGTTCAGCTAACGTAAATATTCATAATGACAAAGTTATGAACTTTTAGTGTCAAAGTCATATGCTATTTTTTACTGAAATAAAAACCTTTCCCATTTCTATTGAAAGCACGTTTCTCAGTAAACTTTAAAGGAAAACTCTAAAATATCAAAAACAATTTAAGGAGATGTTATTGTGCAAAATTTCTGATTTTTAATTTATTTTTTTTATTTATTTCTCGGTTTATAAACATTTTGAATGCCGTTAGACGAGTAAAAAATAAACGGTATATTGATATAAAACGGTTGTCAACTGCAGCTGCATTTTCAACGAAAAATGACATTCTATGATTGTCTAGGAATAGAGTAATTTCTATTTTAAAATTACACGCATACCATATATTTAAGAAAATTTAATTTCACTTAAAGAATATTTATTCTTAAAATACGGGTAACGTATAAGTTCATTTGAATATAGAATAAGTAAATATAAAAAAAAAAAAATAATAGTTCTTTGTTATAAAAATTTAAAACATTCGAATATCATTCTTTGGGAAGTAATATTTATATACTTGTATAAGTATATAATAATATCGTATAAGTATGTAATTTTAATTTTTAAGTTTTTCAAGATTTTTTTTTTGTTGTTGTTGTTGTTAAGATGCTTTTATTTCTTTTTAATTTTAAGAAATTGCCCGTTATTGAATGATCTTCCTTACAAAATATATATCTTTTAAAATTGTTCATTAAAGTTCTTTTTTTTTTTAATAAAAAGATAAAAATATTTTTTAAAACAATATTAGTTCTGGTATATATATGTATATATATATATATATATATATATATATATACATATATAATCACATGGACCTAAAAATCACAACGTAAATCAGAGAACTTAAAGCCTCTTACTTATTATTCATTACAGAACAAATACTTTTAATGGTGTCGCTGATAAGATTTCTTCGGAATTTAATTTATTCTCTCTCTCTCTCTCTCTATATATATATATATATATCTTTATATATATATTTCTTTTGTGCGTGTGTATGTCACTGAACTCCTCCTAAACGGCTGGACTGAGTTTAATGAAATTTTTTGTGTGTCTTCAGGTGGATTCGAGAATGGTTTAGATTTACAAATGAAAGTTGTAACTTAATTAGTTCTTTCTTAATTAATTTTTAACCAACTCTTTCAACAACTTTTCCACCTAGATGGCGTGAGTTGTCGTAAACACGATGTCAGAATTTATTTAATGTTGAAATGAAAAATTAATTTTTAACCGTATCTTACGAAGTGTTTAAAATATTTTTTCAAAGTTAATATTTTAGAATCGTAAGCCGATGTCAGAATTTATTTAATGTTGAAATGAAAAATGAATTTTTAACCGTAAGTGTTTAAAATATTTTTTCAACGTTAATATTGTTAAAATGTTAAAATTAGTTAAAATGGTATATTCTTTTAAAAAATTCGTCAATATCCGACGGAGTTATTTTATGTTAAAATGAAAAATGAATTTTTAGGCCATTATTATTTGTGCAGATGGAAAATGTACTAAAAGTTTTCCGAAAAATTTCACGATCACAAATGTTGACGGATATCCAATATATCGTCGAAGAAATCCCGATAATGGCGGACAATCTTATCATCTATGGCGGTCATCTATGTCAACAACATAGATATTGACATTGATAACCGTTGGGTGGTCCCATATTCGCCTCTGCTGAGCAAAACATTCAATGCTCATATTAATAGCAAGAAATTCAAACTTCTTCACACACCATAAATTTTAAATCAGCACAACCGGTTTCGAAAAGACGTAGCCTTTCTTCATCAGGTGCAAACACGTGCAACTGCCTTGGAGGCAAAAGCAAGACTGAAAGCAGGACAAAATCCAGAGGGGGAGGAGCAACACAAACAACCAATAGGAAGCAACATGCAGGACAGGACCAATCAGAGAGGAACACACGTACACACACACCAAAAAATGAGGAGGGAGGAAAGGAGTAAACAATTATTATTATTTTTTTTTCAATAATATTAAACTAATAAATAAATTTAATAAAATTTATCCATTAATTATTATTACTTTTATTTAAATTAGAATTATTTTATTATAACTAATATGATGTTTTAAACATAATGAAGGAAATTGTTTAATTGCATTAAACAAATTTTTCCAGGCTGTAGACAGCAAAGTGGAATCAGATTTTTCATTGACAATTTTATCACTTTGTTTAATTCAATTAAATAATTTCCTTCATTATGTTTATAACATCATATTAGTTATAATAAAATAATTCTAATTTAAATAAAAATAATAATAATTAATGGATACATTTTATTAAAGTTACTTATTAGTTTAATATTATTGAAAAAAAAAATAATTGTTTACTCTTTTCCTCCCTCCTCATTTTGTGGTGTGTGTGTACGTGTGTTCCTCTCTGATTGGTCCTGTCCTGCATGTTGCTTCCTATTGGTTGTTTGTGTTGCTCCTTCCCCTCTCGATTTTGTCCTGCTTTCAGTCTTGCTTTTGCCTCCATGGCAGTTGCACGTGTTTGCACCTGATGAAGAAAGGCTACGTCCTTTCGAAACCGGTTGTGCTGATTTAAAATTTATGGTGTGTGAAGAAGTTTGAATTTCTTGCTATTGTCTGCACGCCAGTTTTTTAAATTTATTTTTGGTGCTCATATTAATGTTCAGTTCTGCAGTTCAGTGAAGAGCATCAAATACATTTGCAAGTATGTGAATAAAGGCAGTGATATGGCTGTATTTCGAGTTGAAAATACCAATGTGAATGCTCCTCCGGTGAATAACAACGATGAAATAACACTTTACCAAATTGGCCGGTACGTCAGCTCCAATGAACTGTTTGGCGTATCTTTGGTTTCCCAATTCATGAACGGGATCCAGCAGTTCTTCATTTAGCCGTCCATCTTGAAAATGGACAGCGCGTATATTTCACGAGCGAGACAGCGATTGATCGTGCTATAAATCCACCAAAAACTACACTCACCGAATTTTTTGAATTGTGTAATCGTGCGGATGCTTTTGGTGCTTTTGCACGGACATTACTCTATTCAGAAGTACCACGCTATTTCACATGGGCTCCAACAAAAAAATGGATGCCCCGCAAGCAAGGCATGCCGATTGATGCATGTCCCGGTTTATTCAAGTCAAACACCTTGGGACGAGTATTTACAGTCAATCCAAGGCAGACTGAGTGCTTTTATCTTCGACTGTTATTGGTTAATGTCATCGGCCCTTTGTCATTTCAAGATTTACGTAAAGTGAATGGACAACAGTATCCAACGTATAAATATGCATGCCTTGCACTCGGCTTGCTGGAAGACGACAACCAGTGGGAGTGTATGCTTGCTGAAGTAGGACTGAACTGTACAGCAAAACAAATTCGTCTACTATTCGCTATAGTGTTGTCTACATGTTTCCCGGCCAGATCAGAGACATTATGGGATAATCACAAAGATTCAATGACTGATGATATATTGCATCAACATCGTTCACGGTGCAACGATCTAACGATAGTATTCAGTGACGCTATGTACAATGAAGCATTGATTGCTATTGAAGATCTTTGCATTATCATTGCCAACTTACCACTCAGTCATTTCGGTATGCATTCAACAAATCGAAATGCATCTGATTTAATAAGCACTGAATTGAATCGTGAACTACAATACAATACTGTAGAAATGGCAGCGATTGTTGCTCGCAATGTCCCACTAATGAATGAAGAACAAAGAACCATTTACGACCGCATCATGCTCGCAGTTTTGGCAGGACAAGATGGATTCTTATTTTTTTTTTTTTTTTTGGGTGCACCATGTGGAACTGGCAAAACATTCCTTATTTCGCTAATTCTCGCCGAAATACGATCAAATAATGGCATCGCATTGGCTGTTGCATCATCTGGCATTGCGGCAACTTTATTGGATGGAGGCAGAACAGCTCATTCATTATTTAAACTGCCACTAAATATTCAAAATAACCCAGACGCAGTGTGCAACATAAAAAAACAATCGCCCATGGCCACAGTGCTGAAATAGTGTAAATTTCTTATCTGGGATGAATGCACTATGACACACAAACATTCGATTGAGGCGTCGAACAGGACATTGAAAGGTATAAAAAACAACGACAAACTATTTGGCGGCACTCTGTTACTCTTTTCAGGTGATTTCAGACAAGCACTTCCCGTTATTCCGCGTTCAACATACGCTGATGAGATCAACGCGTGCTTAAAATCATCGTCATTGTGGCGTAATGTTGAAAAAGTACAACTGAAAGTAAATTTGTGCGTTCAAAAGCTTCAAGATCCATCCGCTGAAACATTCTCAAAACAATTGTTAGATATCGGCGATGGAAAAGTTACTACAGATGAAACTGGATGCATAAAATTACCGACCGATTTCTGCACAATCATTGATTCTCAAGATACTCTTATTGACCAGATATTTCCCGATGTACACAGACGATACACAAATCATGAGTGGCTGGCAGAAAGAGCAATTTTAGCAGCAAAAAATGTGGACGTCAACAAAATGAATCTCAAGATACAACATTTGTTACCAGGAGACTTGGTGTCATACAAATCTAATGATACAGTTTGCGATGCCACCGAAGCTGTAAATTATCCAACAAAGTTTTTAAACTCATTGGATCTACCAGGCATGCCACCGCATATTTTACAACTGAAGGTTGGATCTCCAGTTATTTTGCATCGTATTTTGAACCCACAATGATTGTGCAACGGCACGCAATTAGTCATAAAAAAATTAATGAAAAATGTTATCGAAGCCATCATTTTAAATGACAAATTCCGAGGTGAAAATATATTACTACTGCGAATCCCTATTATAACCACAGATGTGCCAATTCAATTTAAACGCCCTCAATTTCCAATTAGATTGGCATTTGCAATGACTATCAATAAGTCTCAGGCCTAACGATGTCTGTCTGTGGCTTAGATTTGAGCACATCATGTTTTTCACACGAACAATTATACGTGGCTCTCGAGTGGGCAAACCATCCAGTTTGTTTGTATTGGTGAAAGATGGGATAACAAAAAATATTGTACACTCTGTTGCATTAAGGGATTGATTTTTTTTTTTAGTAATATTGTTATAAGTAGCGATATGTATATAATTTTAAACAATCAATTTTAATAAATTAAAAAAATAAATGATTGGTGTTTTGTTATTTTTATATTCTTTCACTGTTCATAGCGCTCCATACATCTTCCACTTATATACCACATCCTTACACACTTACAATAAGTTAGTTATTTTTTTCTAGCAAAATATTCTCTAGAAATAATTTATATGACAAAACAACGTTTGTCGGGTCAGCTAGTATATATATATATATATACGCACACACGCACGTATGTGTATTGAGACAAAGCGCAAATCTTGTATATATGTTTTTAAACAGATTATTAATTCTACGTAACAGATAATTAATTCTACGTTCAAAGCATAATTGCATAATTTTGATGGACATCATTTCCATCAAAATTATGCTTCGTGCATACATACGTATTGTACGTTAACTTCATTATTATTATAAGATTTATGTATCTATGTTAAATTTCGTTTTAAAAATAAAACCGTCCGTAGATTCCAATGCATCGAGTTTTTTTTTTTTTTTTTTTTTTTTTCCATGACTAGATTACCGTAGGTAATGGAAATATTGTATTCGTTCCAAAAAAGTTTACATAGAATTTTCGCCAGATTTACACGATTTAAGGTCTCCTGTGGCCAATAAAGTAGTTTTTGGCAATTGGTCAGTGTGTGTGTATGTATGTTTGGAATATTCTGTCTATCATATCTTCGAAACTAATAAAGATAGAAATGTGAAGCTTTAGAATTTAGGCAAGTCTGTTGTACAAATGAATTTCCTAAATTTTGGTGAAAATTGAAAACCAGAAGTGGGACATAGGAAGTAAGACCGTAAGTCCGTATCTCAAAAACGGCTCTAACGATTTCCTTTAAAGTTGCAATGTAAACATTCTATTAGATGTCATTTCGAATGATATAGTTAATTAGTTCAGGAAAGTTGATAGACGTCCTGTGTAAATAGTTCAATTTCAGGACGCGCAATTACGATCCTTTGAAAATGGATGTACGGATTTTTTTTTTCAAACTCGCCATATTAACTCCTTTTTAAATATCCTTTTGTATGTAATTATAATTTTCGGGGCTGTAATTGAGTATGCCAAGTTTTGATGTAAGTTGTTATCTGAAAAATGGCTCTAACGATTTTCTTGAAAATTGTTACATAAATCAATTTTAGATATATCTTCTCACATTTTTATTTCAGGAAAATTAACAGTCATCCTGATTAGGTAGATCAGTTTTACATTTTTGAAATTGGTGTGAAAATAAGTCTACTTTTTTTTTTCTTGTTTTTTTAACTCGCTATGTAAACTGTTTTATATGTCATTGCACGCATATCAAGTTTATCTTACTGGAAAATTTTTAGGTGTCTATTTCGTTAAGTCAATTTAATGTCCTCTGATCACATTACAGTGGTGGACATAATTATAAGACATCTATCTAATTTGACAAATAGTGAAAGAAAAGATTCAGAGCTTAAAAATGTTTTATCAAATACGTGAAAAACATAAATTTATTCTGTTATCACAATTAATTGTTTTACAGAATTGATATTGTTATAGAGTTTAATAAAAAAAATTAAAAATACCATAGACAAAATTATAAGACACCCTAACATTTTAATTAAAACACCTGCTTTTTTCGAAAATAATGTGCAATATGCAAATTTTCTGCACGCTGTTATGACGTCAGCAGCTAACTAAAGCAGACTATAACTGACTTCAGGCATTTACAAACATGCCACGAGGTACAGAATTAAAAGAAAGTGAAATTCGCGAAATTTGGAGATTAAATGGAACTGGTGCTTCAATTAATAGTATTTCAAAAGTTATTAAACGCTCTAAATGTGCAATTAGAAATGTTTTGAAAAGAGGAATTAATGGATCGGTGATTAAAAGATCTGGATGTACTCCTTGCTTGTCCTCGAGAGACAGACGCCATGTGCTTTCGCTCGCTACACAGAATAAGATGACCACCACAGGCATTAAAAATGCTTTGAAACTGAATTTTTCAAGGAGAACCATTCGCAAGGTGTTGCATAATGCTTCCTATGTGAAATATAAAAAAATGAAGAAAAAACCACCGCTTCTAAGCCGACACAAAATGGAGTGTCTAAACTTCACTAAACAAACTATGGCTTGGACTTCCAAATGGTACTATGTGTTATTTTCTGATGAAAAAAAGTTTAACCTGGATGGTCCTGACGGGTTTTAATATTATTGGCATGATTACGGAAGTCTCTGTACTAATGAGCCGCGAAATGGGTGGAGGCTCAGTAACTGTTTGGGCCGGATTTTCGGCTCAAGGGAAGACGGATATTGCTTTTGTGCATTCAAGAATGAACTCCGAAAAGTATAAGAATCTTCTTAAAGATCAAATAGCCATATACGGTGAACTTCTTTGTGGCGAAAACTACACTTTCCAGCACGATAACACGCCGATTCATGCACCGCACGAAACAAAAAAGTGGCTTTCAGAGCAAAGTATCAATGTTCTCATGTGGCATTCTTGCTCCCCAGACTTAAATCTCATCGAACACTTGTGGGGAACCTTAGCTCGTGTGGTTTACCGAAATATGACGCAATTTATATGTGTCGAAGACCTAAAGAATGCTATAAAATGTGCTTGGGAAGAACTGTCTTGCGAGATTTTGTTAGAATTCATAGATTCGATGCCGAATCGCATCTTTCAAGCTATCAATCGCATCTTTCAACAGTGGCGGCTCCACCAAATATTAAATAACCATGTTAGAGGGTTTTCTTTTAGACCATTAGTGTCTGTTAATTATGTTGACCACTGTATTTGAAAAAAACCGGTCGGTGTCTTAGAATTTTGTCCATTATGTTTTTAAGTTTTTTCATTAAAAAATGTATGAAAATATGATTATTATAAAATAATTATATATGATAACAGAATAAATTTACGTTTTTGACGTATTTGATAAAACATTTTTAAGCTCTGAATGTTTTCTTTCACTATTTGTCAAATTAGATAGGTGTCTTATAATTATGTCTACCACTGTATGTCGAAAAAATGCATATGATACATATGATAGTTGGAAATGTAAGTCGTGTGGTTGTTTCCCATCAGATTTTTTTTTTCAATTCTGCAGGAGCTAGAAAAACTGCATATATAGGTTCTCTTCATAATACATAATTCTATAAAAATCATAAATGTTTTTTCCAACCTTATAGGCATTTAATGATTTTGGGGACCGTTATCATATTATACACGCATACCATAAATTTACGTCATAAAAACTCAGACTCAATATGGAAGGGGGCATTTTACCATTTAAGCTAACTTATTTAGGTTTATATTCTACTCTAACTAGAAATATTTAATCAAACGTGAAACGCAAAAAAAAAAAAAAAAAAAAAAAAAAAAAAAATCCAGTAAAATTATAAATATTCTTCTATGTTGTACATTAAATTGCAAACAATAAGCTAGTTTTTTTTTTTTTTTTTTTTTATTGCTTACAAAAAATTTACCACGTCTAGCAGAGGTACGCATCATTTTAGAAACAAAATACATATATATATATATATATATATATATATATATATATATATATGTGTGTGTGTGTGTGTGTGTGTGTGTGTGTGTATTTATTTATTTATTTATTTATTTATTATTATATTTTTTGAATACTGTTACTATTAAGGGAAGCCAAGGTTCGGAAAAATACACGAGAACAGTTTTGTAAAGAACGTTAAATTATTTTGCGTAGGGAAAAGTAAATTAGTTATAGCAGTTTTAAGAAAAGGAGTAGAAGATTTAAATGGGTAATTTTAAAATGAAAATTTTTCTAGATATGAATAATAAGAGTCGTGGAATATATTAGAACCTGTTTATTTTTTCCTACCTGTCAATGTGAATTCTATTATTCGATAACATTTGCTTACTTTTTCTTTGACGATGAAAACTGACGAACATTATTCTAAAATAAATTCATAAATCTGTTTTTAAACATGTAATTTATGCATTCTTGTACGTTCGAGGATTGAAGAATTATATCAACGGTTATAAAATAATAAAATTTTAAATATTAAAATATTAAAATATTAAAAATATTCATGAATAAAAATGAAAGTAGAAAATCCAATTTATTCAATAAAATAACACACCTTTTTGTTTTAAAGAAAAGATAATATTATCAGATTGATTTATTAAGTTTCTAGACTAATATATTAAGTTTTTAAATACTTATCTGACTTTCAATTTAAATTACAGGGAGTGATCAAATTATTAGATTTATATATAGATACATCTCGATTTTCTACGAAAAAAAAATATAAATAAATTAATAATAATAATAAAATAAATAAATACAATGGTAGCTTCAGACGAACATTTAAAAACTCATATTTTCCATTACTGATTTAGTCCAGAGGGGACCAATCACAAATTGAAGAATAGCGAAAATACTTTTCATCATCTTGTACCATAAAAAGCTAAAAAAGACTTGTAACTTTAACACATTGGGGCACATAGTATGTATAATATTTGTTTTTGTAGGATTTATACAATTATTTATAGGCAGATAATTTTATTTATTTATTTATTTTTTATTATTATTTTTTTTTAGCAAATTTTTTACTTATAACGAGAACGGATTTTCATTAAATTTTACAAAACTTGTAGAAAAATTGACAAAATATTGGAGAAACTTTATTCTGAAGCATAAAATTCGCACGTGTAATATTCGCTGAAATATGCGCACTTTTTATTTTATTTTATTTATTTATTTATTCATTTTATTTTTTTCAGCTCATGCGCGATTTTTTTTTTTTTTTTTTTTTACATGGGTTAAAAGTATATATTGGACAACTTTTGCCAAAAGTTTATTTGAGTAGAGTGAAAGTTAAGCGAAAGTGTCAGCAAAAGAATAAAGCTATATTTTAGGTATTTTTCAAGGTTGAAATATAAGGGATTTTCGCATGCCTCGTAATTAATTTGAAGATCCAATTACTTTAACCACGTTACAAAAGTTTATTTTTTGTGAAAAATACAATATAGATTTGTAAGTCAAACATATTTTTATTTATATTCTATGACTTGTGATTTCATAAATGATTTTTCACAAAGAAGGTGTTTTGCAGCGTGGTTGAAATAATTGGATCTTCAAATAAATTACGCGGCATGTGAAAAACCCGTTATGAAATTTCAACTCTGTGAAAAATACCTAAAATCTAGCTCCTTCTTTTGCGGGCAATTCGCTTAACTTTTATTCTACTCAAATGAACTTGTGACAAAAGTTACCCAATATATCAAGCTTTCAAACTATGTAACAAAAGTTTCTCTGTATTTCACGCATGTATAGTAATAATCTGGTGTGTCACTTACACGCCTTTCTCTTACCCTGAAATTTAATACTATAAATATAGGTTGAAGATTAAGAAGTAAGATAACGAGAACTGACACATAAACCTATGTTAACGCTATTCAAATTAAGCTTCAGAATAGTTTTATATGATACATAATTCTGTGTGAGGGAGGCTACCGCCCCCCAGCCCCCTGTTTCATTACTGCACCTACATTTATATGGAATTTAAATCTGTTATTAAGATTAAAAGTTGACTTAAAATTATTCCGACATCTTTCACTCGCAACTTTCCTTGAAACTTATCAATCTTGATCAATCGTTTATAGCAACAAACTTACATTTTGAAAATACAACTTTTTGATCTCCTCAAATTATTCCTTTTTAAGTTACTCTAAGAGACACAGGAAAAGATCAAATGTTAAAAATTTGACTTCGGTAATCAGGAAACTTCAAAACTTGTATATATACAAAAATTAAACGGTGACTATTTAGATTTAAGACATATATTATTTACCATATATCTATCTAATTCATTTCAATTCCTGAGCAGCTTTCCAGGACATGATAAAATATTATAGTAGAGCACTAACATTAAAAAATAATGTTATCGCTGAAATATTTGCAGCCATGTATATCTTTTGAAGATTATGTACAGACCATATGGTGCACCTAAATATAATCCTATAGTAATAACGCACGGCGCAACCTGACACTTTCATCAAATCTCAGCTACTGTCGCAATATAATCTAGTTCTTTTGTGTAGCCCTGTAAATGAACAGTGAATGATTTTCCAACCATATTTTACATGAGACATATTTTTACGTATATAAAAAATATATGTTCATTTAATTTGTTTTAGTGCAGTCTGTAGCTGTTAAACTCTTCTTACCAGCAATTTCCACCATAGGCGTAATGTATTTGAATTCTCTTGGGTGTCCATGCACATACCATTGGCTTCATCTCAACGAAAAGCTTTGTGTAGCATCCCTATATGAGAACGCTAGAAGAGGACTGATGAACAGTCAGATGTACAGAAAGACAGACAAATAGACTAATAAATTTCAGAAATATGATATTTTGTTATTATTACTCTTTAATTTAAAAAGTATGTAAAAGATAACTATATAAAAAATCCTACATTTGACATTTAGGAAAAATTATATTTATATGAAATCTGTAACTTTTAGTTGGAAGAATGGTAACTCACAATTTATAAAATGTCACCACATGGCTAGAATTGAATATATATACATAGTCTTTTTTTTTTTTAAATCTCTACATTTTAACTAATTTTAGAGATTTTTGGACTGTGAACTCATAATCACTATTTATAACTGATTCCTAACTTTTGTCGAAATCTGCTAAAAAATTCACCGTTGAAAAAAAAAAAAAAAAAAAAAAGAACGAAAATCTACTTGATTTATCAATGAGCATGTGGTGAAAATCGAGAGAATAACAAACCGCAAATTTAAAACTATGAAGTGGCTTGAAAAATATCACATATTAATTAATTACAAAAAAATTAAACTCATTTCAATAAAATATGAAAAATAATTCTGCATAGAAATAATGGTAGCTAAATATGCGTAATTTTCTCATCCCTGAGCAAAGGCTCCGACTTCTTAGCACTCATCTATTATTTTCAGAATTTAAAGACAAAGAAATGTGTACCACAATTCCGGCATATTCATTATTTATATGTATTACTTATAATTTCATCATATGAATTTCATAATTATAGTTTAGATTAAAAGAATAACGTAAATATATTCACAGATGCCTGTAGGTGTATAAAATATGCAACATTCAATAATATAAGCATATTGAAATAGCTTTAAATAAAGTATGATTTATTCAAAAGCAACTTGCAGCAATAGAATTTTAGCATTAAATCCTCTTAAGAAAATGAGATTTTGTTCTGAAATGCATCTATCATAATTTCTACTTCTGTATAAAATTCAGTATAATTTCTGTTTGCTCCCTGCTCAAAACGAATCCGGTTACCATACCAGGACTTATTTCTGAAAATGTTACACAATATTTGAGTATATGAATATACTACGTGTAAATTTAATTTAATTTCAAAATATTCTCAGGAGGTTCAGTTTCCTTTCAAAATAAATCTGATTAAAAAAGAATTATTGGAAGTAAGTACATTTTGAGAAGTATCGGAAAGTAATTCTGGAAATATAAATTAACTTTCGAAATACTGTAATAAATTATATAATATAAAAATTAGTGTTTTATATCACTGAACTTATTATTATTATTATTTAACAATCTAAATTTCAAACCACATTGATCATTTTTTTTAAAAGTATGATGAGGCCATCTCTAAACGCCCCATCAGAGAAAAGGCAGGTCTGCACTCAAAGTTAGTAGATGGGAAATGCAGGATTCAATTCTAGATCCCGCTCTTCAACCTAGCCACTAGGAGTTTCCCATGGTTTTTTCTGAAAATCTCGTAAATACGTGCTAGGATCCCTTAGAAAAAACATCAGGGAAGGCACTCTAGCTATAGGCCTAGGACCCTTGAGTAATGAATCGGCCTTAAGCTCAGCAAGCAGCAACTAACCAGCAATCACAAAACTTTTTTTTTCTTTCTATAGGAATTCATTCAGTACAAATAAGGCATTAAATGTAATTCTTTAAAATTTACTTTCCATGATGAATACAGACGACTTTCATACTAGAGAAGTAAACGATAAATACACAAAGAACGTTAACTTTATGTTTGTAAAATAACATCTGAAAAAATGCAGTTTTTTTTTTCCTTTTCTTTTAATGAAATTTCTTTAAATTTATTACAACTTACCTCAGAACGATGGTTTATGTCTTTGTTTTAAAGGTACAGTGTAAAACAAAATGTGTAAAAATACAACGAATATCCCGCATCTTGTGATGTGATAAAATCAAGCACTCGAGCTGTAAAAAAATTTCAAGCAGAACGTGCTGTTTTCTTACATTCTCTATGACATCACACAGTCATGTGACACAGATACGCGAATGAGTTTCAAACACAAACTAAAATTTTTAAATGTTTAATACGACTTCCGCTATGATAAACGGTAAACGAAAAAATGGAGGATCGAAGCTGTGATTAGAATTCACATTAGGTCCAACGACAAACAAGTAAGTTATAATTGTTTTAATTTTGATTTTATTTCTTCTCTTTTTTAATTCTGTCAATATAAGTTTTATAAGGGTCTACGTTTTATTAATGAAATCTAATCTTAATTAAAAGCTCTCTCTCGTGAAACTCCATTTTGAATTATGAGTAGTAAAAGTTACAACACAAAAGTTATTTCCTTCCGAAATAAAACTATAAAACAACAACTTTTTCAATGATTTAAATTACTATTACTTACTGGAGGAAAAAAAAAAAAAGATGTAATAGTTTTTAACCTTGAAAAGTGTTATAGCATTCCAAATAAGAACATTTGATAAATACTTAATATGAAAATTTTGTGCAATTTTTAGCACTCGATTACAATATTTTTTTCTTTCTTTAAATTTCAAGTTTCCTTTATTTTATGCATCATGATTACATTTTATTATTTAAATTTTGTTCGCTTTTTTAGATAATTTCAATAACGTTTATTACGCAAAATGTATTGATAAAGTTTTTTTTTTTTTTTTTTTTTAATTGTTTATTTTGTAAAATTAATATGTTTTCTAAAATTGTATAGATATATGTATGTATTTTGCAAAGTATATTTTAATAAAGCATTGAAAATTGTCATTTTAATTTTCATACGTTCTAAAAATTATTAAAGTAGTTACAATTATTTGAAGTACTTATTAAAAATTGCTTGTGATTTGACTAATTTCATATTTCTTTAGCGGATTAAAAATTGATACATATATATTTTTTTTAAATAGAATCAGCAATATATATATATATATATATATATATATATATATATATATATTAATGGTTAAATATTTTTATGTTGAAAAGAAACCATTACTGTATTACAATTGTAATATTACTTCATAAAGAAAAAATTCTTGAAAGTTATTATACATATTATATTTCCTATTAAAATGCATAACATCTTAAAGCTGATATATATTGACAGAATAAAAAAGATGAAATAAATAAACAAATTAAAAAAATATAATTAAAAAAAATAAAACACATATAACTTAAAATAAATAGATAAAATAATAATAATAATAATAATAATAATAATAATAATAATAATAACCTAATTCTTTTTTTCTTTCGAATTAAAAAATCAAATACAACGCAACGTGTTGTAAAATTAGAACACCCCATTTGAAAATTCAAGCACGGATTTATTTACAACACACTTAAAATTTACCACACATGGTGCTGGCGATTTTTTTACTTGCACATTGTGATGTAATCTAGCATGTTCATCTTTTACAGTGTATTGGCCAGTTCTTTTGAAAAATACCGATATTAAAAATTTTCCAACCTCGTGAGGGAGCTTCCCATCCAGGAGGTGAGGCTATGTTTGTACATATACTAAAATTTCCTCGTTGACTATTATTATTATAAATATTTCTCTTGATTTCATAGTTATTCGTTAAAAATAATTTTCATTGTGCACGTTCATACTAAAATGTGTTCTATAGCGCTATTTTAAATGTTTAAGTAATACAGAATAGCCGTGTCACCTAATGGGTTATTTTAACCACAATTTGATAGGCACTATTATTTGTCAAGATGTAACAACATATTAAGTTGTATGAAATACTTCCTAAGATAAAATTGCCACAAAATTTTGTCACACACAGACAGTCTGACATTTTCTAAAAGTCGTCAAATCATTCTCTAGACATCTCAAAACAAGTAAAACTGTTGAAAACGCAAAATCGAATTTTTTTAGGAAACCAATACTTTATTCTGTTTATTATAGAATAAAGTAAAGAAAAAGAAAAAAAAAAAAAACTTTGAATTTAAAGCTTTTACTATACCTACATACTTTTTAAGAGACTCGGCCAGTAAATAGCAGGTTTTCTCACATAATGTTAAAAGTGAGCGTACGATGCATTGGTATTTTAAAAATATCATACGAAAAAATAAAAACTTTCACTTTTTGTTTTTGTTTTTTGTATATCTAATCTTTCATAGAGAAATGTATCACTGAAAATATTCTTATAAATATAAATTTTAGAAAAAAAAATGGTATAAAAGAGGCAATTCTTATGATAAGTTACACAAAAAATAGAAATAAAAATTGTGTATTTCTCCTGCTAAGTTGAAATATCTGAAATACGAGCGTATCGTATGCTCATAGGTATAATACTACACACACAAAAAAAAAAAAAAAAAAACTGCTATTGATTAACCGTGATCAAACTTTTTAATTGGATTGAAAAATATTTTGACACAATGTATGTACACACATATCTTTAAATTCATTACCGCTAAAATATTCAATATATATATTAGCGTTTTAAGTAACATATTTCAATGCAAAATGAGTGTTTGTCATACAATATTCAATAGGGTAGAATGGGGTAAATCGAAAATAAATTAAAAAAAAAAAAAAAAAAAAAAATTCTCTCTTTTTAGAATTTATTAAATACGTTTTAATAAAGCCAAAATGCTCCTTATACTTTTCTTAATAATTAAAAAATACGTATGCACAAATACCTATTACATATAAAAATAGGAAAAATGAAAAGTTTGTATCCATTTATTATTATTTTTACTATTGCGAAAGTTAAATTCCGTTTGTTTTTTCTGAAACATAAAATGTTTTACACAACACAGATTTTGCAAAAAATTGCGAAATATGTTATTACAAGGAAAAGGATATCCTAAGCTATAATTATCTAGTATATGGAATTATTATTATTATATTTTATTTTTTGGTTGTTAAAAGTTACATTGGGGTGGGGGAGCTGAAAAGCTTACCTCCAAATTACCTCATGTGGAAAAGTTGTCAGAAAATTTTTATTTTTTATTTAAATTTTATTTTTATTTAAAATTATTTCAAAATGTTATAAACAACTTACATAAGGCATTTACTTTGATCCCGTTGTTTAATATGAATATTTATCAAGTCAGTCCTAGGTACATCAGTTTTAGTAAAGCGGACTACAGTACAGTAAAGTCATTATTGTATAACAAACGTGAACAGCTTGGATGTTTGTTTTAGAGCTTATTTAGGTTTGACACAGGGCCCACCAATGTGTTTTTAAGTTACTTGTTTTCTTATAAGTATATTTCCTAATTTTAAAGTAATAAAGTTACCTAGTTCGTTCAGGTTCAAAAACCTCGATATTTATTAAATTTCATACGTTTCTTATAAAAATTCTTCAAGTTAAAAAAATTGGTTAGTTTTTTTTTATTACAAATCTACTAATTAGTAACTTATGGCAATGTGAATTATTTACTTTATGTTTTTCATGAGATGGCCAACACAGAACAAAAAGGGTTATAATTGGCAATTTGTATTTTTAACAGCATTGTTCTAAATCTTACATATATATACAATATATAATGAAAGTATTATTTCTGTAAAGGTTTAATTATTGTTTGAGCACTACGTTACCCACATTTACACACATTACTACGTTACACATCAATGTAAATAGGGTTTATAGCCATAACTTCAAATTACCCCAAGTGGGGTAAATTGGAGATTTCTAAGATTTTATTTGATGTTGAGCACCACTTTACACACATTTTTAACATCAAACTAAATAGGGTTTATAGCCATACCTTTAAATTACTCCACGTGGGATAAATTGGAGGTAACTTTTATTTTAATTTCCTTAATGGGGTAAAACTTTTTTTTTAATGTATTTATAAAACCATCTCAGCGTGATACACTAGCAAAATTCCCTGCTGCAGCAGTTTTTACAGTGAGAAAATTGTTGAGAGTATGAGTATAATTAAAAAAAAAAAAAAAAAAAACTAAATTTCCCTACACTACGTGATACATGTTGTTGTAATAAATGAAATGTTATATATTGATTTTTATTGGTTTGAAATTTTTCATGTTTTTTTTTTTTTTTTTTTTAAGATTTAGCGGAAATAAACAGAATAAATAAAATTTACACCTATTACTCCTAATTTTAACATTTAGAATCCAAAATGTATCAAAAATTTTGTAATGGGTTAATCAGAACATTTTTACCAAAGTTACAGAAACGTAACCACGACAGCGACAAAATAATTTCGAATAAAAAAATGCTTTTACAGTCTTCTCTACCCTGCATCTGTACATTATGAAATTTATATAAAACCACTTTTAAACACACGTCTTCAATTTAGATAAATGATGAGCCTAGTTTAATGAAATGGTTTTGAAATTTAATGTATCTTTGTTATTTCCTCACTTAATATTGCATTAAATTTAATACTTATATTAAACGGAATATTTCGCCAAAAATCGCATTTCCAATTTTAGGCGAATTAAATAAAACCAAATGCTTTTTTTTAAAAAAAAGGTGCCAATTTTTATCATTTTGGTATTTCGATAGAAAATGGTACACAATTTTTAAACTATCAGTTGTAAAAAAATTAGCATAAATTGGCTTTTTTGTGAAATGTTATTTTTATTTTTAACAGTGTATCGTAATGTTGTAATATCTCAATGTCTAGTATTTTCGAAAATATTTGTCTACAATAAAATTTATAATTATCCTACCACATATGCTTACGGCTATTTTAACAGACAGACATATTTTTAGAAAATTATTTTTTATTTCATAAATATAAAAACTTATATACATATATATATATATATATATATATTTTATTTAATATGAAATATAATATTTTCATAATTGAATTTATTTAAAATGTTTATTTTCTACCCCTTTATATTTTCTCAAAAATTATTAAGATTACTCTTCATAAAATACTCAGTATATATTTTTTAAAAACCGATGTAAGTGCACTGTTAAAAATTTGCTACTTATTTGCTATTTCTAGGATTAAATAAATACATTGTTATCTGTTTAAATGATTCTTAGAATAAAACTCATCTTTTACTGTAACTTTTTTTTTTTTTTTTTTTTTACAAAATCAGGTCTTTAAGCCAATAATATACCAACGGATCTATTTTAAAAGACATTCTTCTCCCTATAATATATATATATATATATATTTGTTTAAACATTCGTCTTTAGAAAAAAATTTCCCACAAGAAGAAAAAATGAGTTTTTTCAGTTTCATTTTTTAAACGTAAAATGTTAGATTTAAATTGTCTGTTATGTATATATATATATATATATATATACATGTGTATGTGTGTCTATGTGTGTATTAACGTATTTACTATTTTAAATCTAACATATTTACATTCTGCATCTACAATGCACTTCGAGCATTACTTGTCGTTCCCTACTATACTATAGGTATGGGGAACTTAAATAATCGTGAAAATTTTCGACCTCGGATTCTTGACTTTTTTACACGTTTTCAGGTGTGAGGAATCCGAAAATATCAAAATGGGTACAGTGTCCGTCTATAGGCTTTCTGTTTCTGTTTTTAGTGTCACAGTCCGCTAGTGTGTTAATGTGTTAGTCTGTTAGTCTTTGTACACGCTATCTCACGTCGGGTCAGTTTTAAAATATTAATTATGACACTGGAAAGAACCCTATACATTCTGATGGATAGTTGGGTTTTACGTCGCACAAGTGCTGCGCAGAAGGGCAATTCCTATTCATTTGGAACATTCTAGTTAACCTTCAATTGCTCCTCGCGCAGCACCCACGAATATGCCCCTCGGGTCTAAAAAGACCCATGCATATTTTGCACGTAAAATCTGAAGTCTACAAGTTAATAAATGTAATATCTTAATTTATTTTGTTATTTAGTATTGTGAAATAATTATAATAACAATAAAAAGGCAAAAGGATAGTAAAATTTACGTACAAAATCTTGCTTACGGGTACACTTTTAAAACACAAATGAAATTTTAAAACTCCGAATAACAATTATTCCTAATAGTAGTTTTGAGAAACTATTTTCTGATGTTTCTTGCATGTAAAAGAGTGGCACATTACATACTTATATGTATATTTATTATCCGTGTTCTCGCATTGGTGACACCGTCCTCGCTTTTCAGCGCTTTCCAAGGTAACTGAAGTACTCGTAGTTTGTTTGTGGTCTTCTTTTGCGTTTTGAGCTGTTTGTTTTGCTGTTCCTCTCTTGGAAGATGTTGTCTTGTCTCCATATGCTTTTTTACAAGTTTTTCCCCTAAAATTTCCAAAAAAGTACCACGTAGAGTAAAGTACAGTCTTTTTTCCATTATTTGTTTATTTTACAGTAAAGTACATATCCGTTATATGCTGATATATGTAATGTATTGCTAAATACAACCATTGGCAAACTCTTTGTCTTCCTTTTTGTAGTGTAGGTAGCAATAATTTTGTCTAGAGTATCTACTGCGCCTTTTGATCTATTATAATCAATGATGATCTCTGGTTTCCTTTGAACACTTTGTTCTTTTTATCAAACTTATGCAATGTACTTTGAAGAACAACACATTTTTCTTTGTTTGGAATATAAGAAAGAGCATTGTATCTTTAGTGAAAGCAAACGTTGGACTGTATCTTTCTTTTTCATTTGTTTCCAAAATTTGTATAATATACTTCTAAATTTGTAGAAATTACGATCATAGTTTTCAAATTATAGGGAAAATCAGTTCAAAAGCACTATATTCGTCTCTATTCGTGCTGTTGCCAATCGAATAGGCCCAGGGGTTAGATTCAAAATATTACAATTTTGTAATCGACCAGCATTCGAATATGGTTTTCTTTGCCATGCTGCTTTTCCATCTTTGGATTTCATTTCTGGTAATTTATTTTTGGAACATATTTCTTCATCAGATGAAGAATAATTATCAATAGGTACATGATCCTCTTCCTCGGACACAATCTCATGTTCATCAGACATAATATCGTCAGTATTAGAGGCTTCAATGAAATCGAAATAAAACTCTTAATGCAAAAATTAAATAAATCATGCACAACCTTCACTCTCAACAAAAAATTCCACACTGATTCAAAATATTAACTTTCTACTCCTATCAGTAATAACAACAAAATGATAAAAAAGAAACAGACAAAAGTACTTCCACTTGGCGACAGATGTCTCTTTATTTCATCCCTTCTATGAAAATATATTCCTCCCTTTCCCCTTATCGGCGTTTCGAGAAAATTCAGTAAATATATTTTAATTACGGACAAAAATGACCCAATGGACAGATTAAGGAGTTTTTTTGCTACGATAAAACTATTAGCTGGTTTATTTTAAAATTTTAGCATGTATTAGTTAAAAACAAATCCGGAAAAGTCACGAAATTTCAGGATATTGTAATAAGTAATTTTTGAGGCAGAAAAGCTGAAAACTGTGAATGGGTTAAAAAAGACCCGAGGACCTTTTTAGGGTTAAAAAACTCAGAAGTTGTTCAAAATTTACGATTTTATTAACATGAGAGAATAGGGCAAAATTTCACTTAAACGTGAATGAAAAAAAAAAAATCGTAAAGATGTAATAACAGCTTTTTAAAATCAGTTTTGATGCCAGGATGAACATCATTAACTATAAACATGCTACTTTGAAAATGTTTCAAATTATTCTAAATTTATGATTTTTTTAACATGGAAAAATACGGTTAATTTTCGCATAAACGTCGGATTTGAGGGATATTTTCATCGTAAAGATGTCACAGTACTTTTAAAACTATATATAAGATGCTGGAATAAACATCCTTGACTATGGATTTTCTAATTTAAACATTTCGTAAGCCATTGGAAACTTACGATTTACTTATTATGGCCGAATAGGGCATAATTTCTCATAAACGTCCATTTTGAAGAATATTTTCGTAGACAGACTGAAAGACTCATTGACAGACTGAAATTGCCTACATAAAAGGCTACCCACCTTTCTATTCAATACATTTAACTTATTCGAATCTTTTGGTCTTTTTTATTTGAGTCAGTTTCGTAGCTTAGATGTAATGCAATTTCATACTATTTTCAATACAACGATACCCGAAATGCAAATTCATATGAAATAGCGTACAATTTTGCTCTGTTAATAAAATCTTAAAATTATAATACCTTGTGAATTTTACAAATTAAAATATTTGTAGTCAATGATATTGAAGCTAGTACCATAAATGTCACTTCCAAAGAGGTCTAATAACTTTATTATGAAAATATGCCTCAAAATGATTATTTAAGCGAAATTCTACTCTGTTCTGTCATGTTAAGTAAATCCCAAATTTCGAATAACTTACTGCATTTTTAAATTAGGAAATTCATAATCAAAAATATCCATGCGTCATCCGAAATAATTTTTTAAAAGAGTTTTGATATCTTTACTATGAAATATCCCTCAAAATAGACGTTTATGCGAAATTTTATCCTATTCTGTCATGTAAAGAAAGTCGTAAATTTCAAATAGCCTACGAATTTGAATTTTCATAATTAATTATTTTCATTCTAGCATTAGAATTGGTATTGTAATTTAGGCCTTACATCTTTTCAGAAAAAATACTACTTTTAAGGCTAGTTTAAGAGAAAATTTCCTTCATTCTCCTATATTAAGGAAATCGTAAATTTTGATTAACTTACGAACATTTTAAATTAGAATGTTGCAAACCAATAGGCTTCTTGCCAGTTTTATAAGTAATATTTTAAAACTAGTCTGACCACTCAGCAATCAGTTCGTTCTTTAGATACCATGTCATAAACTAACAAACTAACACACTAACATATTAACAGACAACCTATAGACGGACACCATATCAATTTTGTAATTTTTGAATTTCTCACATCTCAAAACGTATAAAAAGTCAAAATCTGGAGTACAAAAATATTCCCGATTATCTAATTTCTCCATACCTATAGTGTGATAGGAAAGTAAAAAACTTAGCTTCATCCAATATTTTGGTGGAATGTGTCACCATTTCATTAGCGCTTCTGGAAATAAGCACTATAAAAAAGTGAAACTTAACACAAGAATATTGCTGAGGCTAAATTTTCTCGTGAATCTTAATATTTAACTTTCAACAAAGTAAAAATGTATAGTTAAAATATAATCAAACATGTTTTGAATTTTAAAATTTCAATATATCTTATATATTACATTTTAATTACACTAAAAATCGAGACAATTATAATATATATTTAAAATTTACCAATTAAAATGTTAAAAAAAAAACATAAATTTATATGTTTCGAGCTTTATTTTAGGCTTTTAAACAAAAAAAACATCATGAACGTAAACGTTGAGATAAACGGGTAGATTTCTTCTACAAAAGTACAGCATATTCGGCAGGGTATGTAAAGCAATATAAGCTTCTACAAAATATATGTCGGCAGGGTATATAAAGCTTCTATAAAATATATATCGGCAGAATATATAAAGCTTCTATAAAATATATATCGGCAGGATATATAAAGTATCTACAAAACACAGCATATTCGCCATACTGCGCATGCTTCATTAAGTTCAAAGACTTCTTCAAAAATTGTAGATTTTAATATTTTAATCATATATTTTAATGCATATAATAATTGTCTCGAATTTTAGTGTAATTAAAATGTAATACAATTTTACGACACGTGATGATTTTTAAACATTTTAAATATTTTAAATATCTTATATACATTTTCCTTTCTCAATGACACGCAAAGGATGTTTAGATAATTTTTATATTCATTTAAAAATAATAATTTATATGTATAAGTCTGGAGTGATTCCATCTACATTTTGAACATTAAGTAATTAATGGTTGTATAAATAAAATACAGTAAGAGAAGCCGTTAAATAGGCAGAAGAAAAAAAATTAATGAGTATCTTTCTTCATATAGCATGATGTATAAATTAACGCTATTGTATTTTAAATAATTTGTTCCAGTAGATCATAACGATAAAGAATTTTTCGTTATGTCCCTGTAAATAACTATAAAAGCTAGATTTTTAAAATTCCATACATTTCGTGTGACAGTGTCCTTTAATATGTACATCAATGTTCATCTTCATCGGATAAAACATTTTCACGCTGTTGCATTTTAAAATTTGAGCCCATAACCGATAATGATAAAGAAATTTGCGTTGTGTCCCTGTAGACAACTGTAAGTTCTAGATACGTTCATACAGTTCGTATAAAGGGGACCTATAATACATATATATATATATATATATATAATTTCAGTCCATTGGGGAGTTTAGGCTCTATCGCACTTTAAATAATTTGAGTCTCTAGACCATAATGATAACGAATTTTTCTTCGTGTCCTTGTAAAATTCTCTAAGGGCTATAGTCACCAAAATCTGCACAGTTTATGTGACTGTAACTTATAATATGTATACACAATTTCAGCTTAAATGGATAAGGCATTTAGATGTTATCCTTCTTTAAATAATTTCAGTCTATAAGGCATAATGGTGCCAAATTTTTTGTTGTGTGTCCCTGTAAAAAAAAAAAATAAATAAATAAATAAATAAATAAATAAATAAATGAACCTTTTAGTACCAAATTCACCAACATCTATACAGTTCGTGTGACCGTTACCTATAACATATGTATAAAATTTCAGTTTATTTGAATAAGGGGTTTAATTATCATTGCACTATAAATAATTTGAGACTACAGACTATAATGATAAAGAATTTTTTGTTGTATCCCTCTAAAAACATTATAAATGCTAGATTCACCAAAATCAAAAAGGTCGTGCTACGATGGCTTACAGCATATGTGCCAACTTTCAGCTCATTCGAACAAAGAGTTTAAACTTAGCGTGTTCACTCCCACATATAAACACACACACACACACACACACACACACATGCACATACACACATACACACACACATACATCACCGTAAAAAATATGAAATGAACTCAGGGCTCCTAAAAACGTATAAATACATCAAAACTCAAAGTCGACTTTTTTATATGATTACAATAACTTCCTTACATAAAATGTTCAGAAAGTAAAAAATTATTAATTTAAAAATTCGACAAAATAGTAATAAACATACACATTTTTTGAAAAAGAAAATAGTCAGAGTTTTCAGCTACTTAATTTTTAGAATTGAATATCAGACAATTTACATTTTTAATTTTACAAATTATATAGTACATTTGTACAGTAATATTGCATTTGTATACTAATAATTTTGTTTAATAATAATTGTCAGATAAATATTAGAATTTTTCCTCGAAATATGGTTTCAAAACAAATGAAAGTTAAATGTATGGTTTTCTAAACATCAGTTTTAACCACTTCACTGGCCACTGTAGTATGCGGAAGGTTATCTCGGGATAGCCGGTGAAGTGGTTAAAAACATTGCGTAAAATTTTTCTCTGATTTTCATTTCAGGTTAAACATTAGAAGTATTTAAGTTTAACGTTTTGCACAGTATAAATATTCATTTATATGAAAGTAATGTTTGCAATCTATGAATTTCCAAGCGGTATTAGTAAATTCTTGACTGGAAGTAACTACTAAATTTAAATACATTGTAGCGGAAAATGTCTATTTACAAGTAAAATAAATTTATAACGAAAATTATTATTCAACTTACACACTATGCTGTAAAAGCAAAATGTCTAAAAATTTTAGATGATGATTACGAAATGAAATTACATTATGTTCATTGAACAAGAGGGGGTAGTACAATATCTAAAATATAACATGTGAAATAAAATATTAAAGAAACATATTCGAAATAAACTTTCTTTCAGTTCATGTAAAAGACTTGAAAATATTTAATTTTTATGATATATATGCATGCTATATATAAATACATTAAATTTTACCACTGGATAAAGTTACCTCTATAATAGATAGTCTTAGAAAATCTAAATATTTAAATCATCATATTAATGTTATTGATGTTTGATGATTTCATTTTTTAGCTTCTTCTAATTTTTACATTTCGAATACACTTATGTAAGGAAAGTATTGTAATCCCGTCAAAAATACGACTTCGTGTATAAATATTCGTGTATTTTTACGGTGTGTGTAATGTGTATGTATGTGTGTATGAATGTGAGTGAACACGATAGAGTCCAAATGCTTTCATCGAATGAGTTAAAAGTTTGTATATATGTTATAGGTTGTTATAGCATGAACCATATTGATTTTTTTTTTAATCTAGCACTTATAGTTTTTTTTACATGAACACAAAAGAAAATTGTTTGTCCTTATGGCTTACGGGCCCGAAATTTAAAGTACAATAGAGTAGAAATACCTTGTTCGATTTAGTTGAGAATTTACACACATATTATATGTCACCGTCGTACAATCTGTATAAATTTTAATGAATATAACACTTATAGCATTTTCTACAGGGACACAAAGAGAAATTCCTTTTCATTATGTGCTATGGGCACAAATTATTTAAAGTGCGATAGCGTCTACAAGCCTCATTCGAATGAGCTAAATATTTTTATACATGTTATAGATCACTATAACACGGTGCATGAATTTTGATGCATTTAGCACTTATAGTTTTTTTTACAGGGACACGAAGAATTTTTTTTTCATTGTAGAATATGTGCTCAAATTATTTAAAGTGCGATAGCGATTAAATACCTTATTTTTTTAAGCTGAAAGTTTATATACATGCTATAGATTACCGTAACAAAACTGCATGAATTCTGAAGAAAGTAGCATTTATTTTATATTCACATACGCAAAAAAAATTCTTTATCATCGAGACTTACGAGATCAAATTATTTAAAGTTCTATAACGTCTAAACGACTCATCCTAACAAGCTGACAATCTTTATAAGACAGCGTCGCACGAACTGAATCGATTCTGATGAGTCTTACACTTATAGATTTTTACAGGGACATAATGAAAATTTCTTTATCATTATGATCTAAGAGATCAAAACATTTCAAAGGAAATAGCGTTAAATTAAACAGCATACTATAACACCCTAGTATAATACCATTTTTTTTTTTTTTTTTTTTTTTTTTTTGCTTATTTTAAGACTTCTCTTACTTTAATTTATATATGCAACCGTTAATTACTTAATGTTCAGAAAGTCGAGTGAATTCACTCCAGATTTTTTAAGTAGGAAGAAGTAGGAAAAGTAAACATTTTCAATTTTTACTTTCCGAGCATACTTATGTAAGGAATTTATTGCAATCATGTTAAAAATCCGACTTTGAAATTTTTTGTTTCAATACATTTCAAGGTCCATGAGTTCATTCATGCTTTTTGTACGGTTATGTATGTGTGTGTGCGTGTGTGTGTATGTGTATGTGTGTGTGTGTGTATGTGTATGTGTGTATGTGTGTGTGTATGTGTGTGTATGTGTATGTGTGTGTATGTATTTGTGTATGTATGTGCGAATATATAGATGTATGTGTTTGCATATATGTGTGTATGTATGTGAGTGAACACGATAGCGTCTAATCGCTTTGTTTGAATAAGCTGAAAATTGGAAGATATGTTATAAGACACCGTAGTCCGAACCTTATTAATTTTGTTGAATCTAGAACTCATAGTTTTTTTTTACAGGAATACAAAGAAAAAATCATTGTCATTACGGCTTATAGTCCCAAATATTTAAAAGTACAATGGCATCTAAATGCCTTAGTCAATTGAACTGAAAATTTATGCACTTATTATAAGTCACCGTCGCAGGAACTGTATATATTTATGTGAATCTAGCACTTATAGTTTTTCTTCCAAGAACACAAAGAAAACATCCTTATCATTATGGACTACGGGTTGAAATTATTTAAAGTGCGATAGCGTCTAACGGACTAATTCGATTAAGCTGAAATTTTTTATGAATGTTATATTTCACCGCCTCACAAACTGTACAGATTTTGAAGTATAAAGCGTTGTAGGTTTTTTACAGGGACACAAAGAAACAGTCTTTATCATTGTGGCTTACAGCTCAAATAATATAAAGTGAGATGGCGTCTAAACGCCTCATACGATTGGGTTGAAAATTTATATATATATTATAGGTCACGGTCGCTCGAATTTTATAGATTATGATGAGCTCTTATAGAATTTTACAGGGGCGAAACGAAATGTGTTTAGTATAATGATCTATAGGCTCAAATTATTTGAAGAGTAAATATGTTTAATTAAACAACATACTATATAGAGAAATATTTTCACCGTACTATAATTTTCTCTTTTGTATATTTAACAACATATTTTACTTTACTTTATTTATACAACAGTTAATTATGTAATGTACGGAAGGTCGAGTGGAGTTACTCTATATTTTTATACTTAATATATACTTTAATCCAGTTTTTCGATAAAGGTTACATTAAAAGATATTGAAAAGTATAATGAACGCACAAAAAGTACTCAACATTAAAAATTTTTAAAATAAAGAATATTAATTTCTTAAAATAAATTTTTTATTTCATTAAGAATTATAATTTCTTTCTCATACGATTAAGGAATGTAAACTAAATTAATAAAAATGTGCGATATTTGGCGATTCATTACTTGCACTTGGTTCACGAGAGATCGCATACGTTTTTAAAAGATTAATGAATTTATATCTGAGCCTACCCCCATACAGAAAATGTTCCAAAATTTCTTGGTTTTTACACTGAATGTATACGTGTTTAAAAAATAAGTTTCTATTCATAAATCACACATGCCATTAAAGAGTTTAAAACGATTTTCTTTAGAATGTCTCGTAATTTTATTAATATTTTAAAAAGTCTTTTGTAGTCTTTTTTTTTTTTTTCCTGTCGTTCATATTTTCTTTTCTTATCTCTATCAGCGTTAGTTTCATAAAAATCTTAAGCACTGAAAAAAATCTAAAATATTAATCTAAAGTTATAATTAAATTTAGCTTATTAAATTATGTTTATTTCAGTGCTAAAACTTATAATAACAAAGAAAATACTTATACTTCGTCAATACTTCCTAGAAACGAAATGTATAAATTTCATATATATTAAGTGCATTTTTGATAATATAACTAACTCAGTCTACATCGTTTGAGTTCTCGAATGTATTTTTAATATATTTGTTTGTAAAATATAAATGTTGCATTTTAAAATAAGTACCGCAGTTAAAGCTGAGTATAAGCTATTTTGTTTTTATCTTCACCGCATAAAAATCTTCAAAGTGGTTTAAAATGTCGTTTCGAGAAAACTAATCTTTATGCTAAAGAGACTTCTTTGATCTAAAACAGCTTAGTAAACTATATTACTGTGTAAACATAAAGAGATTTTAACTTTTATTTTAGTAAACTTTATTTTAAAATTAAATTAAGCAGAAACTGGTGAAAGCATGGTTGCATCTTTCAAGTGAATATTAATATTTATTTATTTCTAATCTTAGTAAAATTTTTCTGCAATTAGATCTAGAAAATAACTAAATATGAATATTTTTAAATGTAGTGAATACAAATTAAATGGTACAAAGTTATACTTATATTTTCTACATGCATCTTAAAATTAATATTTATCGTTTAAACTAAAAGTCTGTGCACTTAAAGAAGGATATGAATTTAATTTGTAGCTTAAAAAGATATTTTAAACTGAAATTGTGAAAAGATAAATAACTAACATAGCAAAATATTATAAACTTATAAACAACTATTAAAGACAACCGTAAAAATATTAGTAATGATAAATTATTATTAATTTTTTTTTTCTAAAAAAAAAAAAAAAAAAAAAAAAAAAAAGTCTTACTTTCTAAAACAATTTTTAGCATGTGAAATTAAGACAGTGCAAATGTCTTAATGCACTACAATTATGTTTTTTAAACCTCCGCCATTTATTAAGGGTTTTTAATAATAATTAAATAAATAAATAAAAGTAGATTATTATAGATTTCTTTGAAAAATAGGTTTTAGAATTTTCTAGAGAATAACAAAAATATCAATATTTTTTTTAAAGAAACATTTCTACTATCCGGCGCTGGAATGGAGCCCATACCTGCCATGGAATCCGAAACATGGGAGTCAAGAGACTTACCAATCATGCCGCCACGGTGCACGGCAAAACTTGTTTGTATGATAATATATTCTTCAATATTATTTAACAAACAAATCGCAAGTTGATGTTTTAATCCGATTTTTTCGTGATAAAACTATTCATAATTGGTATGTATGGTATAGTATTATCTTAAATTTCGTAGAGGTTCAGAATTAAAAAAAAAAATACATAACAGATATGTAAAAAATGTAGCCTTCAATGCTTGGATAATGATTTCTTTCCTTAAACTGATTAAAAAAAAAAAAAAAAAAAAAAAAAAAAAACCTCTATGAACTTGAATATTAAAAAATTTGTTGCTTTACGTTTACATGCAGGAAAATATGCGGAATAAAACAGTTTTTAAATCTGATAATAATAATAATAATAATAATAATAATAATAGTGAAAAAGTTGTGCACAAATTTTGTAGGATTGTTCAGTGACAATTTCGCTTTCTTCGCTACAAGTTACTTATTACGATCATCCTAATACTTTTTCTTTCAATATGAGAAAATATAAAATAATTTTTATTATTATTAAATAAGTTCCACGTCTAAATACGTTGTTTTATAAATTATATTAAGCATTATGAATGCAAATATTATGCACATCTCTACAGATTTATTTCTTGAAAATTTAATTTCCTAAAGCTAACATAGATTAAGTAGCTTAACTACTTAGTATATAAAATAATATGTATTTATTGAAGGTGGAAAGAAGTTTAAACAGAATACGTACGTTGATTAAAATAGATTCCATACGTAAAGTTTATTAAGGTTTAAAGTTTATAAAGGTTTTTAATTTTGAAATATAGACAATTTCAATTATTTAAAAATTCGATTTGCAGTTTTTTAAGAATGACTTAGCATTTACCGATTTTAAATATAATTCTTATATCTATTTTATATATCAGGTTTACATCACATCAAATCCTTTTAGATAAACATATAATTAAACAAGATTATATTTTTCTAAACTCAATTGGATTAAAACAGCATTTTTAGATTTTTGCAGAAAATGTTTATGTGAAAATGTAAAAAAAAATGTACTCTTTACTCTTAGTCATGGCAAGGTGTAAAGATTAATTTTAAAGATTTTTTTTTTTTTTTATGAATAAAATTTTAATTATGTAGTTTTACATCAAGTACACAACTGAATATTAAAATAAAGTTATAATATCTAAGAATTTTCAGAGTATTAAGCTTTAGTTCTTTGTTTTTAGAAGGAATTTCAACAAGCTTAAGTGTCAGTTCTTTTATTTTTCCATAACTTCAAAGATCTTTTTAGCTTAATATTTTGTAAATATTATTTAAATTGTTTTATGAAAATTAGATCTTTATTAACACATTTGCTGAAAACGTTATATCGTGTTTAAAATACTTTTTGGACAGCTTTAATTCTTTATGGGGAAATAAAAGTGGAATAATTTTATAAATATATGTATTTGTTTAATATTTAGAGAAAGGTTAACGCAAAGCATATTTTATATTAGTTGAAACGTGCATAACTTAATACAAAGGACAGGTAGTATACTAATGTTTAAATACAAGTGTTTAATATTTCTTAAAAAAGAAAAAAAAAAAAAAAAAATTCAAAAGTCGACAAATACCACTCGACTTTCCGAACATTAAATACTTAAAAGTTATATAAATAAATTAAAATAAGAAAAGTCGTTAAATGAGTAAAAGAGAAAATTACATTAGTGTATTTGAGTATTTTTTTCAATGTAGTATGATTTTAAATTAATGATATCGCCTATCAAGTAATTTGAGCCCATGATCATAATGATAAAGAAATTTTCAATGTAACCCTGTAAAAACCTATACGTTCTATAAACACAAAATCTATACAGTTCGTGAGACGGTAACCCATAAAAGTATAAAATGTTTCAGCTCAAACGGATGAGCCGTTTAGGCGCTATTGCATTTTAAGTAATTTGAGCACATAAGCCACAATGATAGAGAATTTTTCGCTGTGCCCCACTAAAAAACTATAAGTTCTACATAATCCAATTTTTAAATTTTCTTTACAAACTAATTGTTAATTTTTTCCTTCATTTTACATTATTACAGTTTAGCAGTATAAACTAAACTTGTTTTGGTATTACTTTGTGAATTTATTGATAACTGAAATTTCAACTAAACCTCTTTATTGCGTTAACAAAACACACAGTTAGATAGAAATAGATCCAATACCCAATGAAATAAAAATATATATACTAAAAGATAACTCATTAAAACTTCGCTCTATACTTAGTAACTAAACTTATATTACATAATCCTGTATAAATTCTTTTAATAGTTTTCTTCAATGGTGCCGTTATTAGAAACTTTAAAGCTTCATTTATTGTGCCAAACATTTTTTATGCATTATAGAAATTAAATGTAAACAATAATATATACACATTCGTATGATAAACGACTTATTTATAAGGAAAAGTAGAATTGTCCTATTCCCTGTTACAATTTTAATCCCCAAAGCTTAATAATATCATTGTTCCAACGCACTTATACAACTGTCAAACTATTTGTTAAACAGGGCTACATAATTTCAATTAAACTGGAAGTATCATATTAAGGAAATTATCAATAATCCTTTCTATATATTTTGTGTACTGCTTAATTTTTGGGGTATTAGGGGATAATCCTTTCCTTGGTAATAAATATTTTATAGTACAACAGTCATCATGTTTGTATTATTAAATTAAGTTTATGCATTTAAGTGAGTAATTTGTATTCTTTAGCACTTTTAACTGCATGAATGAAACTAAACACATGATTTTAAGACATAATGCAATTCACACTTTTTAAAACAATCAGTTTTATTATTTTAAACTCATTGCTATGTTATTATTACTACAGTCAATATCATGTTGCTCTACTGTTTGACCATATTTAAGCGTTTATATTTTTATATTTTTTTAACCGTATTCAAAATGTTTAAAAAATTGTACGTAAATGATATATTCTAGTTTACTATAAGTTTATCCTTCAATGGGTAAAAATATTTTATGTATTTTGAAAATCAGTTAAAATTTTTTAATATTTTTCTCAGTAATTAAAATAAACTTTTACATCATAAAACATATAACAAAATTACTAAAGATTAAGAGAAAACAAATTATTTTAGAGTAAAATATGATTTTAATTTGCAATATGAACAAATGAAATTGAAACAGGTGATTTTATTATGGAAATTAGACTTTTCCATTATCAGAAATAAATGAAAATGTTTTTTTTTTTTTTTTTTTTTTTTTTTTTTTAAGTAGTCACAACATTATAAGCGGTTTTGACTTTAGTGTCGTAGTACGTGTCAGTCTGAAGCAATGTCAGTAAAACATTTCTCTCCATATTTACAAAAGAAAATTATAGAAAACAACGGAAAACCCACAACGCTTAAGCCAGCGAGTGACAACTGATATCGAAATGCAACAATTTCCATCTACCATCTTCGGCTGAGGAATTGTCGTCCGCTGGCTGGGCTTTTGAAATTCTCAGAAAAACAATTCACATTGCGACCTTTTTTTTTTTTTTTTTTTTTTTTTCTTTTTGCTTGGTGGGGAGAGATGTGTATCGCCACTTTAAGATTTCAAAGTGCTTTTAAGAGGAAAAGTAATGATAGTTTTTAGAAAATTATTTGAATGATAAATATGTTTTTCAAATTTTTTTAACAACACTCAAAACCCCTAACAGTATAGTTGTCAATTACTCATATGTATTGTTTTTTATTCATAAAACCAATTAAAATACCGTGTAAGTAGTACTATTAAGATATTTTTCTTTATAAATTTTCTGTTTCAGTTATTCTAAAACCAAAATGTAAATATATACACGCACAAGTATGTTTCTTAATATTCGTATTAATTTAAATTTATATAGAATCTGATATAAAACCAATCTTTAAAAAAAAAAAAAAAACTTTTTATCATATTACTTATAAAAGAATTAAAAAATAAGATTTACAGCAGCATTTATGAACAAATAACCACATATCTCTCATAATTAACATCATTTTATTTTAATTAATTTTTCTCTTTTAATTGAGGACTACTTTAATTAGTTAACATGTTTATTTTACATTAAGTCATTATATACTTCATATTAATTCAACATACAATCCAAAAGATATCGTGAAGACTATGTGGCTAAACAGCCATAAAACAAAGAAGTATTTATACTAATTAATACAGAAAACCTAATAAATATACAGAGAGAATTAGTTAATCACTGATTTCCTCTTCCATTTCCAAAATTGTCTTAATTTGCTACATCAGCACATCGTATCTGCCTTTTATTTAAGAAGTTTCTGAAATGGGCGTTGTACATCTGTAAATTACAATATACAATGGCAATAAAAATGTCAAAAATTTTTCCGTGAAATTCTAGTAAAATTCCTCCAAAGATTTGCAAATATTTGTGTCTCATTACTTAAGATAATTAATTATCTTCAATGTACTTATAAGGTGAAATGCATGTAACTTTTTGAGAATAACTGGATATTTTTCTAATGGAATAAAATATTGTACGATATCTATTATGAGTATTTTCATGCATGACTGAAATAAAAGCATATTAAAAATAACATGTTTATAGTTTTTTCCGTTAAAAAGAAAAGATTTCTGGGTTAGTATGTATAATATATGAAAAAAAATTTAAACCTGCATTTTAATACAAAATCAAGAAATTACTTTGAAATATTTTTTTAAATAACATCGAAAATATTGTTTTTTTTTATACATTTTTTCAAACATTATCAACAATAAGTTACTTATATTGATTATATTGGACTGTTTTTGATTGATTGATTTTATTTTATTTTATTTTTACTTATTTTATTTATTTATTTATTTATTTTTGCAAAATAAGTTAGCTTTATAACTTAAAAATACAAATTATTCTTAATATTCCACTACATGAATTGTGAAACATTTTCAAAACATATTCTTTGTAAAACATGCTTTTATTCATATTAAAACGAATGCTTATGTCATTTCTTTTTTAGAAATCTAAAGATGTTAAAGTATATCTTTCATAAATTTCGACCATAATATTAATTAATTTAAATTATCTTGGATACCCATGTACTCGAACTATTTGTCCGATCTAACAAAAAGCTCCCTATATGATATAACAGAAAAAAAAGAAAGAAAGAACGAAAAGATAATAAAACAAGGAGATGGTTGAAAAACTGGATACAAAAATATGATTGGATGGATAAAAAAATAAAGAAAATGAAATAAAGTAAAATATTTTTAAATAAAAGTTATTGAACATCACTAAATATGAGGAAATAATTATGGTAAAAATTTATTGCTTTTAAAATAATAGTGAAACTATATTATAAAATAAATTTAACTGCAATAATCAAATAAAACTACCTAATTCTACGTTTTTAAAAGATTGAACCTACAAACAGTAATACATCTAAATATGTTATGTTTTTTGAGAAAACATTTTGACGATCACACGACATTTTCAATTTAAAAAGTGTATCAGCAACGCCGAAGAATGTTTCAATTTGGCAATATAATATTTTTAGTGCTTGCAAATATGCGCGTTCTAAATTTTGCTGTTTTATTATAGGGATACAACAATTAAGTTACAACATACCTATACTCATTATACGAATAGGTAAATAGTTTATACATTTATAATATAAAACACATTATTGTTTTTAGTGTTATGTACTAAATGTAGTTATAATAGATTCATTTTAGCAACATTATGATGCTATGCAAAATAATTTCTGAAATATATCAGCAAATACGTTTTATCATGTAATTTTAATATATATATATATATATATATATATATATATATATATATATATATATATATATTATTCAAGAGAAAAAAAAATTCTTCTCTGTAGGATTTAGTATTTCGTATGAAATGTTTTTCAGAGTTACTTCCATTTATTAGTTTTAAAGCCAAAAAATATCATGATAAAATTTTCTCAACCTAATTCAATGTTCTACGAAATTCAATATATATATGTATATATAATATAGTATTAAAACGAATTAGCTACGCTCTTTTAAAGAATAAGAATCTATTTTTATACCTCGATTTTTTTTTTTTTTTTTTTTTTTGTCATCTTTAGAAAGAAATAGAGTTCAGCTAATATAAAGCTAAACTAAGCTTTAGCTAATATAAATGTTTGTAATGTAAAACTTATGCGTTTTGGTGTCAGAATCATATGCTATTATTTACTGGGGAAAAAAAGTATCTTCTTTTCATTGAATGCATGTTTTACGCTACACTTTAAAGAAAAACTTTGAAATATCGAAAACAATTTAAACAGATGTTATTGTGCAAAATTTCTGATATTTAATTTATTTTTTTTTATTTTTTTTTTGGTTTATAAATATTTTGGATGCCGTTAGACGAGGGAAGAAAAATTACATATTGATATAAAAGAATTGTCAACTGCAGCTGCCTTTTCAATAAAAAAAAATGACATGCTATGATATTCTAGGAGTAGAGTATTTTGTATTAATTACACAGCATAAATTTAACCTAACTCAAAACAATTTACTTTTACTTAAAGAAAGTAATTCTTAAAATACGGGCAACATAAGTTCATCTGAATTTAAAATAAACAAATGAAAAAAAATATATATATAAATATATATATTCTTATGAAAATTTTAAACAGAATTATATTCGAGTAACAATCTCTGCGAAATAAGTGTTTTATTCTTGTATAAGCATCAGATTATTATGCTATACGATATTATAAATATTTACTGCAATATATATATATACAGGGTGCGGCAGCTATTTGAGAACAAAGTATCGTCCGTAGAAAAAGGAAGCAAACACTATAGATATATCATTTAATGAGCATGGAACGGTGTGTACACAAGAAGAAGGACCTAATGCACGACACCATTCAATAAATCCAACATCAGCTGCAATAACAACCTCAACACGCTGTTGAAACTGTCCGTAGGCAGAAATGAGGTGGACACTGGGAATATTTGTCATGGCATCCACAATAGCTGTCTGGAGACATCAACGGTGTTATGTGGGTACTTATTAGAGACCCTTTCAACAACGCCCCAAGTGTAATAGTCCAAAGAGTTAACATCAGGTGAGCTAGGGGGCCACATGCGTGGAGTGATGTGATCATGAAAATTGTTTACCATCCACTCTTGTGTTGAATGGGTCATATCGGCTAGTGCAAAGTCCTGCTGAAAAACATATGGCCTGCCACGGGCTAGAGCAATAATCCAGTGCTTCACTACCGTGTTCAACACATCGGTACAAGTAACTGCATTGATTCTGGCACGTTGTAATAAGAAATGTGGAGGCATGACGTCACCTTCATTCCTCACGTTCTTTAAGACCATAACAGACTCAGGAAATTTAGTGTGCATGACAGTGGGAATTTCCTCTTGTCTTTAACACAGCCAAAGATTATTTATCTGGTTGATTTTCTGGTCCTGGACGAAGTTTTTCTTGTCCAAAAAAAAAAAACCAGAGTGTTTCTGTGTGTTCCGGATGTTTCAGCTTCTTTAAGAGGTTCTTTGCTCTGATTACTCTATTCTCTCTGGTTTTCTCGGACATGAACTGTCCTCTCCGCATTACATACGACTTGTAACAGAGGTCTTCATTAACCACAGGTGGAATTGTGATTGCCACACGTGACCTCGCTGACCCGCAGATTTCAGCTGACTATCCCTATGGTCTTCCCACGGTCCTCTTCGATGGCAGCTTGAACAGAATTGATGAATTTAGGTGTCCTGGGAATGTCTGAGACCTGGCAATGATGTTTCCTGTGCAAAACAGTTGTCACATTAGCATTGGCAACCCTCAGTTCTCTCTGAACTCTGAAAACGAATGATCGGGCGACTTTCAAAAATGCAGCTATTTTAGAAACGGAGTATCCTGCAGCCAAGAAGACGTAACAGCGTGCTTTTTCCTTTCCTCAGTTAGAATAGATTCTGCTATGTTTATCTGTAACAAAAATGGTTGTTTAAAAATGATATACAGGGCATTGTATCACTTATAACGTGTGTTCTCAAATAGCTGCCGCACCCTGTATATATATACATATATATTAATTCTTTTCAAGATTTTTATTTATTATTTATTTATTTATTTATTTTTTAAAAAGCTTTTATCTCTTTTTAATTTTAAGAAATTGAGCGTCATTAAATGTTATTCCTTACAAAATATATATCTTGTAAAAATGTTAATTCAAGTTCTTTTTTTATTTAAGTTTTATTTTTATTTATTTATTTATTTATTTTTGTAATAAAAAGATAAAAATAGTTTTTTTAATCATAAGTTGTTCTTCAAAAAAAAAAAAAAAAAAAGAACGTAAATCAGGGGATTTAAAGTCTTATTCATTACGTATTCATATGTATTATTCATTACAGAACACATTCCTTTGTCCTTTGATAGTCTCTGATAAGATTTCTTCAGATTTTAATTTATTCCTTCTCTCTCTCTCCCTCTCTCTCTCTCTCTCTCTCTATACATATATATATATATATATATATATATATATATATATATATATATATATATATATATATGTATACATATATGCATATGTATACATATACATGTACAGTAGAATCTCGCACAGCATGCTGCTCCCATGAAGTGCGATTTCGAATAACCCGACGAAATAACTGCGACTATTACTCATACAACACGTTAGAGAGATAAGTTAAACATTTTCTCACATTATAAAAAAAAAATCTTTAAATTTACTGGAATGATTATCGAGAGCCTTTGTTAGTTAAAAATATTTCTCAGTGAAAAATAGATAATAAAAAATTTCTATTTTTATTCTGTAATTAAAAAAATAAAAAAATAAACATAAATATTTCTATTTCCAGAAATGTGTTATAAATAACTAATATATTCCATCAACAGTGAATTAAAGTAATATTAGCCATTAAATATCTATATATAATAGATTTTTCACATCTCTGTTTATTTTTCGCTGTAATATTACACACGATTTAAGATAAATGATTTCCAGTAGTTTTTCTGTTGAAATTTATTACAGTGCATAGTTTCTAATTTTTTGCATAGAAAATCAAATGTATACACTAACCTCTTGTTTTTATGTGAAGAGTGAAGCTGACAGTTTAAAAATATTAGCGGTTTATTAAAATAAATAAATAAATATTAGGTCAAGAGGACAGGAAGTGGATCCTGTACCAGTAATGTACACTTTTAAATTTAAACTCAGAAAACAAGTTTTCTAATTCTTGTATAGGTACAAGTAGCATTCAGTGTTGGTGTTATGTGCTATTAATATCTCGGACAATAAACATTTTCAGTCATCAGTTTTAGATTACGATTAGATTAACTGAAAAAAAAAATTAACTTTATGTAATTTTTTCATACTTGTATTTCAATTCCCTCAACCTCTTTTTATCTTATTTTTTTTAGATCAGAATTATGGGTATTCAATGAAGTTTTCACTCATGAATTAATTAGGCATATGCGAATCATTTAAGTTGTAGCAGTGAAGAGGTTAAAACTGATTGACTATACAAAGATCCTTGGCCTAGGTGGGTCATTTTTAACAGGAGGGAGGGGAGTTTCTTTCTAAGGCAACCTAGCCCGTAGTCGCACAAGTTTCGGAGAAAATCATGGAAGACTCCGAACAGCTAGGCCGAAGAGCTCGACATGGGATCAATCCTATCACTACCCATTTACTAGCTTTGGAAGCAGAACCTTTCGGCTATTCAATTTCTTTATTTTTTCGAAAATATAACGCGCTAATACTTTAGAATATTGAAAGTAAATTTGGATGTACAGTCAAAATAAAAATTCCGAATCGTAATAAATTTCTTTTAGGCTTTATCAAGATAGATTTTATACCACGTAATAATGAAATTAATGAATCAGACGTCTGCATTTATTATTTATTTTTGTTAATTAATTAATTATTTTTATTTCGAGAAAATCTTCCAAATGTAGATAATCCTGATTAAAGATTTTTACTTTATTTTTAACTTTGAAGATTGAGGTTGTAATTATTTGGTTTACTATCGCACTGGAGTTACGCAATTTCCAATTCAGGATGATCATTAGTACATCCCTAGGGGCAGTCTGGAAGCATGCTGTCACACATTTGATCCTTTAGAAGAGAATGACACCTCTACTTCTGCAACTATTTTTTACAGAATAGGTAATGCTTTGCTGCTCGACAGATTTTATACGTATCAGCCACCATTAATGTATACCTAGAGTATTGAACCCGCAATCCCCCGATTAAGAGCTCGACGCTCTACCGACAAGGCTACGGCGGACCTACTCTACTGAAATTTAGTGTAAAATGAAGACTGCGATTCAAGGTACGTCTGAACATGCTCTTCAAACCTTGATTGAAGAAAATACTGCTGTGTAAGTAGTACAAGAACTACCAAATAATAACGAAAAGTAGAAAGTACTGCTTACATCTCAAGGATCAAACTTCATTTGCCAAGTGCGAAGTTCGAATCCCGATTCAAGCAGTGTGACTCGGAATGCAATTAAAGCCGCAGGTTACGGCCTAATGATCATAAACGGGCAAAATATGATCCTAAAGAGATACCTCATTTCAAGCCCTCATTGATCAGGCAGTTCAGTTCAGTCCTATGATTTACAAAAAAAAAAAAAAAAAAAAATCTAAAGCAACTGGCGACTCCTCGAAACACAGGAAAAGAGAGCGGCAGGCATTATAGTCAAGGCCAAGAGTCATCAATTCGTAAAATGTCAAATTTATTAAATTATTATGAAAAAAGTACGATCAGAAATTAACAATAAAAAGAAGAGCAGAAATTAGAAAAAATGCAGAGGAAAAAAAGAAATAATAAGAGAAGGGAGATTATTAAGCAAGAAGTTAAAAAAGAAATGGCTTTAGAAAAGGGAATAAATCAAAATGAAAGAAGGAAACATTTCGAAGAACATATAAATGTAGCAAAAGTACTTTCGTTTATTAAAAAAATATATTTTCCCTCAGAATCGTTTTTTTTTTTTTTTTAAATATATTTTGCTTAGATGAGACCAGGGCACAGTGGACAGCTTTTACACTCTTTTTTTTTTTTTTTTTTTTTTTCACAAAAAACAGATAAGCAATGTACTTTAAAAAAAAAAAAAATAGGAAACAATCTCTAAGCCATTCTTAACATGTCTTAATATTTTTATAACAATATTTGTAATACATTATGAATTTAAAATATATATATATGTGAGCACTCACAAAGTGTACCACTTTGCCCCATCACCGCGGTACAGTGGACCAGCCTCTTTTGTTTATATTAAATTAATAGAAATTACTTTTTTTTTCTTTCTAAAATTAGTTTCTTTATACTATTCTAGTCTAAATAACATAATTCTAGCATTTTCCTGAAATAAAATAACTAAAATTAAATTCAAATAAACAAATAAGGAATCAAATAAGAAATCAAATCTGAGTAAGAAAATTTATTAAATTTAAATAGATATTGTTTTTTATTCTTTTATTAACATTATATAGGATAAAATTAAATAAAACATATTGAGCTACTTCTTTTGCTTTTCACATGTGATCTCTAAAAACAACAAAAATAATAAATAATTCCTACTACATATTACATTAGATTTTTTTTATTAATTCTATATAATGCAAATAGTTAGTAAATTTATATATTAACAAAAATTATATTAATATTCAAATACTTACTCTTTCAGAAATTTATTATTATTTTTATTTTATTATAACATTAAGATATTTATTACTTTGAGATATACTTTACATTATATTTGTATCTATAAATTTAACTAAAACAAATTTATTAAATCTAATTTGTACTTTTAGACACACTGGAAAGTGGTCCACTGTGCCCCATATAGAGGTGGTCCACTGTGTCCCGTGTCAGAGTAAAACAAATAATAATAATAAAATAATATATAGACTATAAATATGTTAATAATTTTTAGGAATTTAAAAACGGCAACATTTTGCCTTCCTTTAACAGCTGTATAGTATTCGTAGTCACTAGTGCAATCTTTATAAAATTTTAAAAATTTCAATATTAAAAAATTGCTTTGAAAACTCAAAACATAAAAACTGCTCAAAATGGTTATCTTACTATTTCCCATGAGATTTTTTTTTCGCTGCATAAAACTAGTACTATGCTGCCATACATGTGTATCCATATGAACTAAAAGAGTTGAATACTAATAGATTTAAATAGGGGTGGTTCACTGTGCTACAAGGTCAACTGTGCCCCATCCTCCCCTATATCTGAAAAAAAAAATTATAATTATAATTATACTTATAATAATTATAATACAATGTGATAAAAAAAAAATGCTTCTTTTGCGCATTTGCGCATTCGCAGTGCAAAGTATATTTAATTCTAATTCTCATATTTCAACAAAAAATAAATTGGAAACACGTTACATTTCTGATTTCTGCTAATTCCGTAAAATATAGTTGAGTTTTATTTTATTTATTTATTCATTTATTTATTTATTTTTTAAATAAAAAAGACCTGCAAACTTATTTAAGTATTTTAGGAAAAGAAAAAAAAAACTTTTCTACATCTGTATAAATATTTATGGTATTTTTAAAATAGAACGAATAATCACGTGGTTCTCTTAGAATATTAACACTTTCCAACTGGATTTACAAGTTGCATGGCTTAACATTCAATATTAAACTACTTGACCTTAACATTCCTACCTGATCTCACAACGAACAGACAGAATGGCAGAAAGACTGACAGACAGACTAAATGAATCCGTAGTTACTCTTAAACATTTTTAGGATTTGTTTAAAATGCTTAATACAAACGGAAATGGAATTCCAGCAATTTAAATTTTTAGGGTAATATACCTGAGTATTTAATTTAATCCTTTAAATAGTAACGCTAAACATATTAAATTCTATAATAATCCTTTATGTTCATGTGAATAATAAATATCATGTTTATGATTTATATTATGATTTATACAAAATATATGTATTCAAATATGGCTTATAGAAATTCATCTGATTGACTGCAAAGCTTTAGAATTCATTTGGATGTCCCTGCACACAACGCAGTGATGGTATTTACCCCATCCTAGTAGACTAATAGAATAATAGACTAATTATTTACAGAAATATGTTATTTTATTATTATTACTCTTTAATTTGAAGATAATATTTAAGAGCTAGCTATATAAAAGTCCGCGATCTAATATTTTGTTAAAAATTATGCTTATATGAAATCTTTAATATTTAGGTGGGAGAATGGAGAATGGTACTCGCAATTTATAAAATGTCACCACGTGGCTAGAATTGAACTTATATACATAATTTCTTTTTTCTTTTTTTTTCTTTTTTCAATCTCTTCTTTTTAATAAAATTTAGAGTTTTTTGAACTGTGGACTCATAATCACTATTTATAACTGATTTAAAACTTTTGTTAAAAATTCACCATAAAATAATAATAATAATAATAATAAAAAAAATCCAGAATCAAAAATCTACTTGACTTATCAGCGAGCATGCGTTGGAGATAGAGAGACTGACAAACCGAAAGTTTTAAACTATCAAGTTGCTTGAAAAAATCACATATTAATTAATTATAAAAAATTAAACTCATTTTCATAAAACATGATAAAAATTTCTGCATAGAAATAATGTTAGCTATATAGGCGGAATTTTCTCATCCCTGAACAAATGCTCCAACCTCTTAGCACCCCTCTATTATTGTCAGATTTACAGACAAAGAAATGTGTACAACAATTCCTGTATACGATTTTATATTTATAATTCATGATATATGTTACTTATAATTTCATCATATGAATTTCATAATTTTAGTTTAGATGAAAAGAATAACGTAAAAACATTCACATATGTTTGTAGATGTATAAAATATGCAACATTCAATAATATAATCATATCGAAAGAGCTTTAAATGAAGAATGATTTATTCAACAGCAACATGCAGCAATATAATTTTAGCATTAAATCCTCTTAATGAAATGAAAGTTTGTTCTGAAATGCACCTATCATAATTTCTACTTTTGTATAAAATTATATTTGCTCGCCGCTCAAAACGAATCCGGTTACTCTGCCAGGACTGATTTCTGAAAATGATGCACAATATTTGCGTATGGAAATATACTAAGTGAAAATTTAATTTCATTCCAAAATATTCTCAGGAGGTTTAGTTTCCTTTCAAAATAAATCTGATTAAAAAAGGTTTACCTGAAGTAAGTATATTTGGTGAAATATCGAAAACTAATTCTGGAAATATAAATTAACTTTTGAAAATGAATTGGAATATTTTAATAAAGTATGTATTATATAAAAATGAGTGTTTTATATCACTGTATTTTTTTATATTAACAATCTATGTTTAAAACTATATTTATTGAAACATTAATCATTATTAAACAAGTATGATGTGGCCATCTCTAAACGCCCCACCAGACACAGAGCGGCTCTGCACTCAAGCTAGTAGCTGGGAAATGTAAGATTCGATCGTAGGTCGCGATTTTCGAGCTAGCCATTTGGAGTTTACCATGGTTTTCTCTTAAACTCGCGTAAACACAGGATTGGATTCCTTAGAAAGAACATCATGGAGGGCACTCCAGCTATAGGACTAGGACTCTAGATTAAACAACGAGCCTTAAGCTCAACAACCGACGACCAACCAGACATCAGGAAACTTTCTTATATTTTTTTCTATAGAAATTCTCTCATTACAAACAAGGTAATGCAAACGATTATTGAGAAGTAAATGTTAAATATACAAATAAAGTCAATTTTATGCTCTACAAAATAACATCTTAAAAAATCCGTTCTCTCTCTCTTTTTCATTTTTATGAAATTTTGATAAATTTATTTCAGCTTATCACAGATCGATGGTTTAGCTAATCGTTTTAGAGGTATTGACGAGTTCTTTTGAAAAATACTGATATTAAAACATTGTGAGTGAGCTTCGTCTAGGAAGTGAAGCCATGTTTGTAAATATACAAAAATATTTTCCTCGTTGACTATTATTATAATATTTTTTTTAATTTCAGAGTGATTCGTTAAAAATAATGTTGATTGTGCACGTTGATACGAAAATTTGCCCTATAGCGCCACGTTAAAAGTTTAAGTAATACGAAATAGCCGAGACGCCTAATGGGTTATCTTGATAGAAATTTGATAGGCTAGTAAAATCCAAGGTGTAACTACGTACCAATTTATATAAAATAATCCTAAGATATAGATCCATAAATTATTGTCACACACAGACAGTCTGATATTTTCTAAACATTTTCAAATTGTGTTCTAGACTTGTCAAAACAAGCAAATCTTTCTAAAACCCAAAGTCAAAAAATTTTACGAAACTAATACTTATTCTGTTTCATATATTAAAAAAAAAAAAAAAAAAAAAAAAAAAAACTTAAATTATTAAGTTTTTATGCATTATATCTACATACATTTAAAAGGCCTGGCCAATCAACAGCAAATTTTCTCCCGTAATGTTAAATATAAGCGTGCGATGGATTAGTATTTAAAAACATCACACGAAAAAAAATCAAAACTTTCAGTTTCTTTCTTTTGTATATCTTTCCTACATCTCTTAATTTATTTTTTCTACATTTTTTTTAAGCATTTGTATAATATTTTTATAGAGAAATGTATAACTTAAAATATTCTTTTAAACATGAATTTTAGGGGGGGGGGGGGAGAATAAATGAAGCAATTCTTACAATGGTTACGCAAAAAATAGAGATAAAAATTGTTGATTTTTCTTGTTAAATTAAAATCTCTGAAATAGGAACGTATCGCATTCTCATAGGTATAGTACAACTGTGATCAGACTTCTTAATTAGATTGCAAATGATTTTGACACAATCTTCACACATGTCTTTAAATTAATTAGCGCTGAAATATATATTCAATCCTAGTAGGCTACGCCCGCTTTGCTGCTCCCTATATTTAAAGGAATTAAAAAAAATGGATTAGTGTTTATTTTTTACATCACATTAAAAAAAAGAAAACTAAAAAAATACATTGAAATTGCTCCAAACCTCGCTTCGAGTCCATGTTCAAACTGCCTGCAGAAATGTCTTTCCCTGGCACTTCAACTTGGGTACTTATCGACGACAGGTGGATCTGCTATTATTTAAGAACAACAATATTAAAAATTACAATATCTCAGCATCTATTAAATATTTTTTTTTTTTATCATTGTATTTTATAGCCCTGCTATTTGCACAATATTATGATTTGATTCTGACCAATGTAACAAAATAAAATTAAAAAAATTAATTGAAAAATTTTCGATTCGAAATTAAAAATAATATCGATGAGGTGCACACCTACTGAGTCTCAGGTATCCATCTGCCAAGTTTTGTAGCTCTGTAATTGGTAGTTTGAGCACCAGAGCGCACACACACACACACACACATATACGCACAGTGATACGCAGACACTTCCCTTTATATATATATATATATATATATATATATTTATTTATTTATTTATTTATTTAGCGTTTTATGCAACATATTTCAATACAAAATGAGTGTTTCAATACAAAATAATATAATATTCAATAGCGTAGGATGGGGTAATTCGGTGGCGAGGTAAATCGGAGGTAAGTTTAAAAAATAAATAAAAACGTTCGACTAATTTTTTTTTCTTTTTTTTTTTTAATAATTTATTAGATATTTTTTAATACAGCCAAAATATTGCTTATACATTTCTTAAAAATAAAAAATTACCTATGTTCAAATATCTGTTACATACAAAATTAAAAAATTAAAAATTTGTATCTTTTTTTTATTATTGTGAAACTTAAATTATGTTCGTTTTTGGAAACAAAAATTATTGTAGACAAAAGATATTTTGAAAAAATAAATAAATAAATAAATAAAAATTGCGAAACATGTTATCACAAGAAAAAGGATACTCTAAGCTATAATTATCTATATGCAATTATTTTTTTATATTAAAGGTTGGGGTGGGATGCTGAAAATTACACTTCCAAATTATCCAATGTGGGGAAAATAGGAATATTTTTTATTTTTTATTTTCAATTTATTAGTTCCCCAACATACTACAGGTATGGGTAACTTAGGTAATCGTGAAAATTTTTAGTTCCCCATCATACTACAGGTATGGGGAACTTAAGTAATCGTGAAAAATTTCGACCTCGGTTTTTTGACTTTTTTACACGTTTTCAGGTGTGAGGAATCCGAAAATGATAAAATTTGTATGGTGTCTGTCTGTAGGGTGTCTGTTAGTGTGTTAGTCCGTTAGTTTGTTAGTCTGTGTACACGATATCTCAAGAACAAATTGTCGCAGAGAGGTCAGATCAGTTTTAAAATATTACTTTCGACACTGGCAAGAGACCTATTCATTTGCAACATTCGAATTTAAAAACTTCAGCAGTTATTCGAAATTTACGTTTTTCGTAACATGGGAGAATAGGACAAAAATTCACTTAAACGTGCATTAAATGGAAACTTTTTACTGTAAAAATGTCAGCCCAGTTTTAAAATATCAGTTTTGATGTCGGAATAAACATCAGTATCTATAAATATGCTACTTTGAAAATTTCGCAAGTTATTGGAAAAGTTACGAATTTCTTAACATGGCAGTATGGGGCAAAATTTCACATAAACTTGAATCTTGAGGGATATTTTCATCGTAAAGATGTCAAACCACTTTCGAAATATTATTTAGGATACCTGCATGGATACCAGACTATGATTTTTCCAATTTAAAAAATTCGTAAGTTATTTGGAATTTACGATTTACTTAACATGTCAGAATAAGGCAAAATTGCGCATAAACTTCCATTTTGAGGATCGTAAATACATTAGGCAACTTCAAACTTTTTATGAAATTTATTTGAACATGACTGAATACAAATATTCTAATAGGAAAATTTCGTAAATTATTCGCAATTTACGATTTTATCAACATAGCAAAATTGTAAATTTTCCATATAAATATGAATTTTGAGGATTATCGCATTGGAAATAATAGCATGAAAACTAAACAACGGAATTGACCCTGATAAAATAAATTAATAGATTAGAATAAGATAAATATATCGAAGTGAACGGTGGATTGTCTATTAGGCGGGGATTTCATTCTGTCACTGTATCAAGCTTTGGTCAAATTCATTTCTTTTAACATGAATGTAAAATGTCTCGCACTAGAAATTTATGAGAACATAAATATGATGGGGAACTGAGCAAAGTCAACCTATGGGAACTAGTTTTTATTTAGAATAATTTAAAAATGTTATAGACAACTTACTTAAATCATTTTGTTTGATCCCTTAGTTTAATTTGAACTTTTATCAAGTCAGTTGTAGGCAAATCAGTCTTACTGAGGCAGACTACAGTAAAGTAAAGGCATTATTGTATAACAAACGTGAACAGTTTGGATGTTTGTTTGAGAGCTTATGTAGGTTTAAAACATGGCCTACTATTGTATTTTTAAGTTAGTTTTTTTCTTATAAGTGCATTTCTTAATTTTAAAGTGCATTTTAAATTTACTTAAATTGTCAGGTCCAGAAACACAGATTTTTGTTAAACTTTATGCGTTGCTAATAAAAATTCTATAAAAGTTTAAAATATATATATATATATATATGAGTTTGTTTTTCTTATTCCAATTCAACTATTTAGTAACTTATAGCAATATCAATTATTTATTTTATATTTTTGAAGAGGAAGCCTGCACAAAACAAAAACTTGTTCAGAATTGGCAATTTTTATTTTTAAATGCATTTTTTAAAGTCATTTTTATTTTGTTATTTATATATTTTCTTGATGAAATTATGTTTTCTGTAAAATTTTTATTTGTTGGTTCAGCGCTACTTTACCCCACACTTTTAAAATCAATCTGAATAGGGTTTACAGCCGTACCTCCAAATTATCCAATGTCGGGTAAATTGTAGGTAACTTTTATTTTAATTTCTTTATTGGGTTAAAACTTTTTTTTTAATTTATAAAGTCATCTCTGCATCATACATTAATAAAATACTCTGCTGTAGCAATTTTTGCACCTGGAAAAGTATTGAGGAAATAAGTATGATTAAAAAAAAAAAAAAAAAAAAAAAAAAAAAAAAAAAAATCCATCTATTTACAGCATCAAAGCCTACTTTACACATATAGTTGCAAAAAATGAAATGTATTGTGTCGGTTTCTATTTTGAAAAAAAAAATTATTATTTAGTAAAGGAAACCAATGATTATATATGTAATTTGCAAAGTGTTTTAAGAGCAATTCCCTGTTGTCGAATAATTGATTTAATTTTAAAAAACCGTTTAAAACTTTTCATGAATTTTTTTCCAAATTTGTTTTATTAGGTTTAGTGGAAAGAAAACATGTGAAACAAATATAAAACAAAATAAAAATGAAATGTACACCATTTTCTGCTATTTTTAATATTTCAAACCCAAAATGTATTCAACAGTTTATAATGGATTAATCTAAACTATCTACTTAAATTTCTGAAACGTAAATACGAATGTTCAATGATAGCGACGAAATAATTTCGAATAAAAAATGCTTTTGCGATCTGCTCTACCCTGCATGTTTACATTATGAAATTTGTGTAAAACCACTTTTAAACACACGTCTTCATATTAGATAAAAGATCAGTCTAGTCTTGTGAAAATGTTTTAAAATTTAATGTACTTTTATGATTTCCTCTCTTGATGTTGCACTAAATTGAACACATATATTTAATTGAATGTTTCAACAAAATTCGTATTTCCAATTTTAGTCAAATTAATTACAACCAAATGTTTTGAGAAAAAAAAAAAAGTGCTAATTTTCACCATTTTCGTATTGCGATAGCACGGCTAAAATGATAAAACTTAGCGCACAGTTTTTAATTTATTATTTGTAGATAAATTAGCATAAACTGGCTTTTTTTTATGTGTGTGTGTGAAATGTTAATTTTATTTTTAACAATGTATCATAATATTGTAATGTTTCAATGTCTAGTGTTTTCGAAAATGTTTTTCTACATTGAAATTTATAATAATCCTAACACATATCAATAGTGCTATTTTAACAGACAGACACAGTTTAAGAAAATTAACTTTTCTTTACAAAATGTAACAACACTCTTTAACACTTTTCATAATAGAATTTATTTAAAATGTTTAATTCTACACATTCGAACAATTTGATTTTTCACAAAGATTATTAAATTTACTCTCCATAAAATACAAAGTATATTTCTTTTAAAAATCACAGTAAGTGCATTGTTAAAAATTTGCTACTTACTTTCTATTTTTAAGATTAAATAAATATATTGTTATCTCTTTAAATGATTCTTAGAATAAAACTCTTTTTTTATTGCAACTTGTTTTACAAAATCAGGTCCTTAAGCCAATATTTTACGAACGGATCTATTTTAAATAACATTTTTCTCCATTAAAGAAAATATTTGTTTAAACATTTGTCTTTAGAAACATTTTTCCCACAAGAGAAGAAAAGAATAAGTTTATTCAGTTTAATTTTTTAAACGCAAAATGTTAGATTTTGCATTAAATTGTCTGTTATACACATGCATTCCTACATACATACATATATACATACAGATATAAAGCAAAACAGAAAGGTTTATTATGATTCAGAAAACATAATTCCTTTTTACACAGAAATTTTAAAACACTTTTACGATAAAAAAATTGTATTAACAAAAGAATTAATTTATAGCTATGGAACGTTAATTATTATACTAGCACCAGTACTGTTTTTCTTGTGGAAAACAAAAATAAATAAAAATTTTAATGAATCTAAAGTTTTAGTGAAAAGAACTAAAATAGCAAAAGTCAAAACAAACACTTATCCCTATTTTAAATTGATAATGAATTATATTCTTTTAAAATAGAGCATTATACAATGAGTGCAGTTCCTTCATCACACATCGCATTCGTAACTTTACTTAACTGTAGTTATAATAAATTAAAGTTAAATATTCAGCGCGATTATCATTATATTCTAGCGCAAAAATTAATGCATTTAGAAAAGCTTCTAAAATAGCTTCTAGACATTATTACATTTTTTTTTAAATCCTGTGTAAATCTTTATAGAAGAGTAAGTCTTTACTTTTAAAGAAGTTATTTTATACTCCAATCGAATTACCACTCGACTTATCATTTGAAATTTGGCAGATAGATATCTCGCAAATTTTAAAGTATCAATTGTAAGTTTCCTGAAAATATCACATTTTATCCAGATTAAAAAAAAAAAAAACGCTATTTATTGTTTAACATTCACAAATTTTCAACCATAGCTTTTTACATTAATTTTACATATGTAGTTTAATGAAATTTTAATCAACAGATTCTGAGATTTAGCTATGTCCAAAATCCTAATAGTAACTTCACATGTTGGTTGATATATACCGACATTAAGTCATTTCATAATGATACTGTCATATATGAAATTCCGTGCAGTTATATGCCGTAGGAGTTGAGATTTATCTTTCCTGTTCAAATAAAAATAATCGAAATAAATTTCAGAACAACACCAACACCTATTAGCGGATACATACCCAAATTAAATCTGCATAGTGTTTCATAATGGCTCCCTCATATAACAAGTTTTGTGCAAATATATACAATATAATATGCCTTCCCGTTCTCGAAAAAAAAGGAGTATAGCAGCACCACCTATCAGTCAATATGCACCCAAATTGAATTAATAATGTTTCATAATAACTTTCCGCATGTTGTTTGTTTGGTTATACGCAATGGAACCTTACTTTATGTGAAAGGAATCGCAGTATAGCTTCGCCACCTGTCAAGCGATTGCCACCAAAAGTTGAAATGCATTAATTTATATTAAGATGCACTTACATATAAATTTACATGCAATTATATGTAAAAATTTCTGAGATATGGCCTTTTCTTAAATGGGTGGAAAAGAGAGTAATCAGCCGCATCTGTTAAGAGATTGCTATAAAAATTTTAGAAACATTAAATTTTGGAAAATATGCAACTACATATCAATTTATACGCAATTCTGCGCAGTAATTCTTGAGATATAGTCTTCCCGTAAATGGGAGAAATCGAGTATTGCCGTACCACATGTTAAAAGATTGGCACAAAATTCGATAGGCATAAACTTATGTCAACGTGCAACTATATGCGTAAATCTATATGCTATTCTTTGAAGTAGTTCTTGAGATACAGTCGGCACAAATGTTTTGTCATTCACACACAGACAGACATACAGACATTTTCTAAAAATGATCTAATCATGTACGTGAACTCTCAAAACTGGTAAATCCAACGAAACTCAAAATACCTAAATTAATGTTTCGAACTCTTTTCACTTTCGGAATAAAACGTTCACTGAAATTTAAGAAATATATTATGTTCTTAACACGAATGAAGTTTCAGAATATTTCTTAAAGTGTTTTTTCTGGGTGTTTGAACAAACATTTGAAATTGAATGTCCTGTCATTAACAATAAAATAGTATATAAGCGGGGCTCATATATGATTTCAGGATTTTATTTTAACTATTATTATGAATCAAACATGTGAATCCAATTAAAATTCATTCGAAAGAAATAAACGGCATAAAATAAATAATACGCAATTTCTTTTACATATTTATTTATTTATTTATTCAAAATATATTAATTGACAAAATCCTAGTATTGTGGTAAAAACAGCAACATTTACACTTCCGGTTAAATTTCAGTTTAGAATTTCTCTTAAAACTCCCATTTTATATTGTTACGAGAGAGGTGTAATTATGTTTTTTTACAAATGCAACAGAAATTGCACAAATATATCCTACACTGCTAAAAACTACTTGTCATGGCATAGGTGAATGCTGCTCAGCTCCACATCATATATTTCTGGTAGAAGACATGTTGTATTCATGTTAAGAGAATGAATGTGACCAATCGCTCGACAAAGAAATAGACTGAAATGACCCATCTAATAGGCTAAACACCGTTCAGATCTATACGTTTACCTTATTTTAATCTGTTGATTTATTTTATTGCGGTCAGTTTTGTAGCTTAGTTTTCTGGCAATTTCACACTATTTTCATTGCAATGATTTCGCACAATTTAGCTATGTTGATAAAATTTTAAATTAGAATAACCTATGAAATTTACAAATTGAAATATTTGTAGTCGATGATGCTGACGCCAGTATCATAAATGTCACTTTCAATGAGGTCTGTTAACTTTATTATGAAAATATCCCTCAAATTGGACGCTTATACGAAATTCTGCCCTATTCTCCCATGTTAAGTGAATTGTAAATTTCTAGTAACCTATTAAATTTTTAAATTAGAAAATGCATAGCCAAAAATATCCATGCTGATCTCCTACATAATATTTTACAAGAGGTTTGACATCTTTATGATGAAAATATCCCTCAAAATGGACGTTTATGCGAAATTTTGCCCTATTCTGCCATGTTAAGAAATTCATAAATTTCAAATAACTTACGAATATAAATTTTCATAATTAATTATTTTCATTCTAGCATTAGAATCGATATTTTAAAGCTGGTCTCACATCACTACAATAAAATTATTTCTTTTAATGCAAGCTTAAGCGGAAATTTGCTTTATTCTCCTTTGTTAAGAAAATCGTAAATTTCGAATAACTTACGAAGTTTATAAATTGAAATATCGCAAATCAACAGGGTTCTTACCAGTGTTATAAGCAATATTTTAAAACTGGTTTGATTACTCTGCGATCATTGTTCTTGTTATATCTTGAGATCATTGTTCTTCTACATAAACTAGCAAAATAACATACTAAAAAAATAACAGACAGCCTATAGATGGACACAATATCAATTTTGTCATTTTCGAATTCCTCACACTACAAAACGTGTAAATCAGTCAAAATCTTGAGTTCAAAATTATTTACGATTAAATAAGTTCTCTGTGCCTATAGTATGATAGGGAAATACAACAATTAGCTTCATCCGATATTTAGGTGAGTGCGCTTTTAGAAGTAAGCACCATTAAAAAAAGTGAAACTTAATTCAAGAATATTGGATAAAGCTAAATCCTACTGGTGAAACTTATCATTTTATTTTGTACAGAGTAAAAATGTACGCTGTAAATATAATGAAACATATTTTGATTTTTATAATTTGAATACAACTTATATACATTTTCCCTTTTCAATGACAAACAAATGATGTTTAAATAATTGCTATTATTCATGTAGAAATAATAATTAAAATGTAAAAGTCAGGAGTGATTCCACTCGAATTTCCGAACATTAAGCAATTTATGGTTGCATAGATAAAAAGTAAGAGTAGTCGTTACATAAACGGAAGAGAAAATTATAAAAGGGCGTTTGCGTATTTTTCTCCGTAAAGTAAGGTGTTTTATTCACCGCGATTTTACTTTAAATAAATTGAGCCCATAGATCATAATGATAAAGAATTTTTCGTTGCGTGCTTGTAAAAATCAGTAAAATCTAGATTCACCAAAATTCATACAATTCGAGAAACAATGACCTATATTATATATATCAATATTCAGCTCCATCGGATAAGGCATTTAGACACCATTGCACTTTAAACTGTCCGCCCCAAAGCGATAATGATAAAGAAATTTGCTTTGTGTTCCTGTAAAAAATAACTATAAGTACTAGATTCTCTGAAGTTCATACAGTTCGTGTGGAGGTGACCCTGTAAAATTCTATAAGCGCTACAGTCACCAAAATCTGTACAGTTCATGTGAAAGCGACCTATAACATGTACATACATTTTCAGCTCAAATGGATAAGGCTTTTACGCGCTATTGCACGTTAAATAATTTCAACCAATAGGCCATAATTATGCAGAATTTTTTGTTGCGTCCCTGTAAAAAACTGTCAGTGCTAAATTCACCAAAACCTATACAGTTCGTGTGACCGTGACTTATAACATGTGTATAAATTTTTAATTTATTTGAATACGGTGTTTAGACATTATTGCACATTAAATAATTTGAGCCTACCGACCATAATGATAAAGAATTTTTCGTTGTGTCCCTGTATATATAAGTGCTAAATTTCCCAAATTTAATTGGTCGTGCTACGGTGACTTACAACGTATGTACCAACCTTTAGCTCATTCGAACAAAGCGTTTAGATGCTAGTATGTTCACGCACACACATAAACACACACATACAGAACACATAAACAGACATACACAAATGCACATACACAAATGTAAAAATAGTGAAAACGAACGCAGGTGACCTCAAAACGTATAGATACATCAAATCTCAAAATCAATTTTTTGACATAATTACAATAATTTTCTTACGTAGTATGTTCAGAAAGTAAAAAATTACTAATTTAAAAATTTGACAAAATGCATATAAACGTATATATTTTTTAATGAAAAAATAATACATAAAATTTTACGACTGAATAAAGTTACCGTTTTATTAGATAGTCTCAGGAAATCTAAATATTTAAGTAATCATATTAATGTTATTGATGTTTGATGATTTCATTTTTTTAGCGCAAAACATTTGAAAAGTCATGGCGTTAAATTAAACAATATACTATAACACTCTACTATAATATCATTTTTTTGTTTATTTAACGGCTTCTCTTACTTTAGTTCATTTATATATTCGTTATAATTACTTAAAAAACGGAATATCGAGTGGATTCACTCCAGATTTCTTAAGTAGGATGAAGTATGGCAAGTGAAATATTTTCAAATTTTACTTACCGAACATACATATGTAAGAAATTTATTGCAATTATATCAAAAATTTTAGTTTGAAATTTTGATGTTTCTATTCATTTCGAGGTTCCATGAGTACATTTCCACATTTTTTATGGTGATGTATGTATGTATGTGTATATGTGCGTGTATTCGTGTGTGTATGTGAATATGTGTATGTATGTGTGTGAGTATATAAATGTGAGTAAACATGATAACACTTTGTTTGAGTGAGCTGAAAACTGGTACGTATGTTATAAGTCGCTGTAGTCCGAAACATGTTGATTTTGGTGAATCTAGCACTTGTAGTTCTGTTACAGGTACAAAAAGAAAAATTATTTATCATTATGGCCCACGGGCTCAAATTATTTAAAGTGATCTAGCGTCTAATGGACTTATTCGATAGAGCTGAAAAATTTCACACATTTTATAGTTTACTTTTGCACTCACAGCATAGATTTTGATGAATTTAGCTTTCATAGGATTTTTACAAACGAATTTTTTTTTTCATTATGCGAGCTAAGAAAAGAAACAGCAACGATATAAGAGAGACAAAAAAAAAAAAAAAAAAGACTACAAAAAACTTTTAATTTATTAATAAAATTACGAGACACTCTTAGTAAAATTAATTTAAAATCTTTAATGACTTCTGTGATTTATGAATAAAAACTTATTTTTAAACACATATGTATTCCATGTAAAAGCCGAGAATTTTTGGAACATTTTGTGTATAGAGGTCGGCTCAAAAATAGATTTCTTGATCTTTTAAAAACATATGAGATCTCCCGTTAACCAAGCGCAAGTAATGAATCGCAAAAAATCGCACGCTTTTAATAATTTAGTTTACATTTCTTAAACTTATGATAAAAGAAAATATAATGTTTAATGAAATCATAAATTTATTTTAAGAAATTGAGTTTTATTTTAAAATTTGTTGATATTAATTATTATAATTATTATTATAAATATTATAATTATTATTTTGTCGTCACTGAAATCTGATTTTAGTGAAATCTGCACTTGGCTGATGTTGAAAATGGAAAGAAAAAGAGGGAGAAAATAAATTTTAACGTTCAACATATTTTTGAGTAGTTTTTAATATAACTTTTATCTAAAAACTGGATTGAAGTACACATTATGTAATAAAATCTGGAGTAACTCTACTCGACATTCCGAACATTACGTAAATAACAATTGTACAAAGAAATTAAAGTAAGAGATGTACTTAAATAAACAAACAAGAAAATAATAATAAAATGTTTGATTATTTTTCTCTATATAATATATAATTTAACTTAACGTTATTGCTTCTCAAATAATTTTAGTCTATAGATCATATTACTCTCACTAAAATATATACTGTTCTTGCGACGGTGACATGTAATATGTATATAAATTTTCAGCCTAATCGGATGAGGTGTTTATACACCATCGCACTTCAGTTAATTTGACCCATAAACCACGATGATAAAAAAAAAATTCCTTGTGTCCCTGGAAAAAAAACTATAATTCTAGATTCTCTAAAATTCCTACAGTTTGTAAGACGGTGATCTGTCAAATTTTCAGCCCAATCGGATAAGGCGTTTAAACAGTATCGCACTTTAAAGAGTTTAAAACCAAACTTATAATTATTATGTTTTTAGGGCTCCACTATAAAAAGCTTCTAAAGATAAAATGATTTTTTACTAAACATTTTTTCTAAACATTTTCATAGTATTACTAATGTAATAATCCCCTAACAATGATCATGTAAAATATTGCAATATTCAACCATAATATTTAATTTTAAGCAATTTAAGAACGTTTTAGAGTAAAATATTACTATTTAATAATTTACTTGATAATATCAAAAATATTTTAAAACAGATGTTTTAAAACAGATCAGAAACTTTTAAGATAAAAATAATCGCATAATATGCTTTTGTATAAAAATTTACCATATCCTTCTATATTAAATAATCTGGTGTGTCACTCACACTACTTTCTCTTACCCTGAAATTTAATACTATAAATACAGGTTGGAGATTAAGAGGTAAGATAACGAGTACTGTTATGTAAACCTATGTTAAACAATTCCAATTAGGCTTAGGAAGAGTTTTATATTATAATTAGTTCTGTCTGAGGGTCTACCACCACCCTCAACCCCCCGTTTCCTTAATGTATAAAAAACAAGCGTATAATGTATAAAAATATTTAGATTAAAACAAACATTAATTACCATATCTCTATGAGGAATTTATTTCAATTCCCGAACAGCTTTCCTGGAAATGGTAAAAAGTAAAGCACATCCACTAACAACAAATCACTAGTGTGTTGTGACGACCACACGACTTTCTTCTATATTCTCCTATACAAATTCACTCAGTAAAAATAGTTTATTAAAACAATTTAAAAAATTATCTTCCATGATAAAGCACACGGTTTCCATATTAGAGAAGTAGTATAGCAATAAATATTCAAAAACAAGTTGAATTTATTCTCAATATTACATTATTATTATTATTATTATTTTGTTGTTAAAAATGAAAAACAAATTGATAACTTTATCTTAAATTATCGCAGGTCGATGGCTCAACCATTCGTTTTAAAGGTATTGGCGAGCTCTTTTGAAAGATACCCATCATGAAAATTTACTCACCTCGAGGGGGGACTTCCCCTCCTGGGGGGGGGGAGTCGAGGCTCCTACATACACAAAATGTTTTCCCAGTTGACTATCTCTGTTACACAAAATATATATTCGTTTCATTTGGTTTAGTGCAGTCTCTAGATGTTAAACTCCACTTACCTGCAATTTTCCCCATAGACGTAACGTATTTCAATACTTTTGAGTGTCCTTGTACACAAACCATTGGCTGCATCTCAAGGAAAAGCTTATATTGTAGCATCCCTATATGATACACATTTAGAATACTGAGTTTGGAATTTCTGCTACTATTTGTTCTTGAGATATGCTGATAACAGACACACAGACCATTCGCTAAAAACATGATTTGAGTATTCAGGGGACCTCAGTACATGCAAATATAACAAAAGCTCACGTTCAAAAATTTGACACTAAAACAATACTTCCTCGACCCTATGGGTAAGAGAACGTAAAAAGTCTTAAATTTCAATTCACTTGCAAAGTTTTTTTTTTTATAAAGCAGAGCTTTCAAAGTCGATAAAGATGATGATAATACTATAAATGATATTTAAAAAGTATTTTATCATCTTTAATAAGATAGGAATCCAAATAATTCATGCTTATTTGAAATATTTCCTATTCTGCCTTTTAAAAAAAGTAAAATTTTCAGTAACTGATGATGTCATTGGAAAATTAAGATTTTGTACTAATAAGATAAATTGATTGATAAGATAAGTTAACAAATGATTTAAGATAAATTGAAATATTTCACTGAAATAAGAATTTGAAAAAGTTTTCTTTGTGCCTTTTTCTTTTTTCCTTGTTTATCTTTGTAAGAAATACTAAACACTTGTATTTAAATATTAGTATACAATTAATGTTTTATATTAAATTATGCATGTTTAAACTAAAATAAATATATTTTGCGTTAATTTTTCTCTAAATATTAAAATAATTTTATTCATAAAATAAAAAATAAAATAGCCCACAAAGTATTTTAAACATGATATAACGTTTTTAGTAAATGCGTTAATAAAGTTCAAATTTTATTAAAACTACTTAAATAATTTTTACAAAATATTAAGCTAACAAGATCTTGAAAGTTTTGTGAAAAGAAAATAATTGAAACTAAGCTTGTTGAAATTCTCTCTAAAAACAACGAGGCTTATTACTTCGCAAATTCTCTGGCATAATAACTTTGTTTTAAAATTCGGTTGTGTACTTGATGTGAAACAACATAATTAAAGTTTTATTCGTCAAAAGAAATCTACGAAAATTTCTCTTTAAAATTAATCTTTACACCTTGTCATGATAAAAGTAAACAGTATATTCTTTTATTTTATTTATTTATTTATTATTTATTTATTTTTATTTTTTCAATTAAAAAAATAATAATAATTTTTATTTTTATTTATTTTTTATTTATTTATTTTTTAATTATTATTATTATTATTATTATTATTATTATTACATTTACACATGAAACTTTTCAGCAAAAAATTAAAAAGTGCTGTTTAATCTATTTGAGTTTAGAGAAATATAATCTAGTTTAACTGTATGTTTAACTAAAAGGATTTCACGTGAAGTAAACATAATGGAATTTTATATTAAATTGATATCATAAAAAATCAATAAAAAATGGGTAAATACTAAGTAATGCTAAGTAAAAAATACAAAACCAAATTTAAAAGAATTAAAATTACCCAAGTGTTTGATCAGGTAGGTCAGTTACAGATCTCGGAAATGGACGTTTCAAAAAAAGGCTGTAACGATTTTGGCTCGGCATGTAAATTTTTTTTCACTTCATGGCGTATGTATCAACACTGCAAATATATAGATATCTTAAAATAAAACACGGATACAAATGAAAAGGCATTTAAGACACGTAAGGCACTTGCACGTCTTAATGGAATCTCTGTAAAAAGATGCGTCTTAAATTCAGACAGAAACGTTTCTAAAATACCAATTCAGATTAGACACAAAAATGTCTGAAACAGATAAACAGGCAAAATTTCAGGCAGCAAACGCGTCTGAATTTTCCGACACCTTAGAAATCCAGACACTTGCTTTACTTAGCGAACATTTCATGTGGAATCTACTTTAAGCAACATGCTTATCCTGTTTAAAATTATTTCGATACTTAATGAATATAATATTACTTTATATGATAAGTAGCTGAGGCATTTAAACTATATTAGCTTTATGAAATTAAATTTTCAAGGAATAAAACTCTAGATATATGTAATATATTTGTATGGAATTATGTTTAATATAATTCATTAAATAACATATTTAGATGCAAAACTCATTTAGTTAAGAAAAAAAAACTTTGTATTTTAAACTTTCTTATATTAAAAGGAAAAGTTTTAAGATGAACGTAGTGAGTAATTGTAGCGAACAAAGCGAATTTTTAACTGAATAATCTTGAATAATTTCGACATAACTGCTTTATAATAATAATAATAGTTATTATTATTATTATCATTTCGATTGAAAAACTGTTTTCTTCGCCATATTTATCTGCACCTACATGTAAAACAACACATTTTCTAGTATTCATGTTAATAATTTGTTTTTTAAATTTCATTTTAAAGGAAAGAAATCGTTATCTAATTATCAGAGGCTACAATTGTCGCATATGTAAAAATTCTAAACATTTATGAAATTTAACATAATAATATATATTATTTTTTAAATTCCGTATTATCAATAGTTTATGGCAAAAAATACGGATTAAAACATAAAACTGCGATTTGTTTCGCGAATAGTGGAGTATATTTTTAGTTAGAAGGTTTTTAATTGAAATTGACTTGGTCATCGTGTCTTCGTGTCACGCTAGTAAACAAGGCGCCTTCATTGTAAAGTAAATATAAGCTGTTTTGTTTGTCGCTCTCCGGCTTAGTTGGTAAGAGCGTCCCGTTAATAGCGCGGTGGTCGTGAGTTCGGTCCCTGGAAGGTCCAGCATGTTAAATTTTGCAGATAATTAGTAGAAAAGGTGTCAATTGAAACAAGAAAATTTTTCGTTGCTTACACTAAGAATTTTTTGAGGAGTTATTTTAAGAAGCATTTTTTTAATTACATAGTGGAAAACACAAAACATCTTAGATAATAAAAAAGCGCAAAATAAAATATTTTAAGTAAAAAATACATAATTTTTTTTTTTAGAAGCTTTATATATATGTATATATATATTATATATTACTATTATATGAAATTGGATTTGTCATCGACTTTTCGTCACGTTAAAAAACCAAGACGCTTCCATTATATATATATATTAAAAAAAAAAAAAAAAAAAATGTAAGCAACTCATTGTATTTCTTAATAAATCAGCTGGTTACAGTGTCATGTTGATAATGCGAGAGTCGTATGTTCGATCCTCGCCGGGCCGAGGTGTTGTTTTTTGCAAATTATTGATATAAAAAGTGTCAATTGATAAAAGAAAATATTTCGCTGTGTACACAGTATCCTAATAATTTTTCAAGAGTTTTTTAAACGGCTTTTAATCTAGTTACAAAAAGCACAAAATAAAAATGTAAGTAAAAATAAATAAATAAATAAAATTTTTAGAAGCTTTTTATTAGGAGCTTTTTATATGAAATTGACTTGGTCATCGTGTTAGCTAGTAAACAATTAAAGTAAATATAAACCGCTCCGTTTGTGGCTCAGTTGGTCAGAGCGTCACGTTAATAACACAGTGGTTGCGAGTTCGATCCACGGAAGGCCCGGCGTGTTACTTTTTGAGGATAATTAGTAGAAAAGGTGTCAACAGATAAAAGAAAATTTTTCGTTGACTACACAATATCTTAAGAATTTTCAAAGACATTTTTTTAAGAAGTTTTTTCTTTTTTTTTTTTTTCTTTTTCTTTTTTTTTAAATATTAGCAAACACAAAACATTTTTAGGTATTAAAAAAGCTCAAAATTAAAAGCTTCAAGTACAAAATACGTAAAAAAATGTTTTTAGTAGCTTTATATATATATTATATATTATTATATGAAGTTGAATTTGTCATCGCGTTTTCTGTCACGATAAAAAAGCAAGACGCTTCCACTAAAAAGAAAAAAAAAAAAAAAAAAGCAATTTATTGTATTTCTTACTGGCTCAGTTGGTTAGAGCGTCATGTTAATTTTTGCAAATAATTAATGAAAAAGGTGTCAACTGATAAAAGGAAATATATCGCTGTGTACACAGTATCCTAATAATTTTTGAAGAGCTTTTTTAAATATCTTTTTATTTAGTTACTAAAAAGCACAAAATAAAAATTTAAATAAAAATAAATAAAATTTTTAGAAGCTTTTTATTGAAACTGGATTTCGTTATCGCGTCTTCATGTCACGCTAATAAATATGGCACCGCAACTTTAAAGTAAATGTCAGCAGTTCTTATAGTCGCTCGTTGGCTCAGTTGGTCAGAGCGTCAAGTTGCTGATGCGATGGTGAGTTCCATCCCCGAAGGATCTATTTGTTAAATTTTGCAGATAATTAATAGAAAATGTATCAATTGATAAAAGAAAATTTTTCATTGTCTACACATTATCCTAAGGAATTTTTAAAGAAGCTGTTTTTTCAGTTACTGAAAAGCACAAAATAAAAATTTTAGTAAAAATATAAATAAAAATAACACTGAAAGTTTTTTTTATTATTGTGGAGCCCTAAAAAGCCTAAAATAAAAATTTATTCTTGCAGAAACATGCTATAAAATCATAGAAGTTCAAACAACAAGAAAATTTTAAAAAAATATATAGGTAGTTCACTTTTGTAAAAGATGAAAAATTTTAAATATTCCAAATATTTTAAAAAGCATTCGAGAACAATATTACTTTTGTATAAGTATTTGTGAGATTTTTCTAGAATGTTCTATTATTTTTCTTGACAGTTAGACTTTCGGTTAGAGCGTCATGCTGATAATGCGATGGTCCTGAATTCGGTCCTCGAAAGACGATACAGTACTTTATTTCCAGATAAATAATCGAAAAAAAAAATGTCAATTGAAAAAAGACGATCTTCCGTTGTCTACAAAATATCCTAAGAAATTTTAATCAGCTTTTTTTAAGAAGCTTTTTCCGTTTTGTAACTAAAAAGCACAAAATAAAATTTAAGTAAAAAATCATTTTTTAAAATTAGAAGCTTTTTATTGTGAAGCCCTAAAAAGCATGAAATAAAATTTATTCTGGCAAAGACATGCTACAAAGAAATGAAAGTTTCAACACTAAGAAAATTTTAGAGAAAAATATAGGTACTTTCCTTTTCAAGAGATGAAAATTTTTTAATGTTCTAAATATTTTAAAAAGCTTTCGAGACATTTGAAATTTCTGGCCTAACAAACGATTATACAAAAACTAATAACTAAGAACATTGGTCTCGAAAGCTTTTTAAAATATTTTGAACATTAAAAAATTTTCATCTCTTGAAAAGGAAAGTATCTATATTTTTCTCTAAAATTTTCTTAGTGTTGAAACTTTCATTTCTTTGTAGCATGTCTTTGCCAGAATAAATTTTATTTTATGCTTTTTAGGGCTTCACAATAAAAAGCTTCTAATTTTAAAAAATGATTTTTTACTTAAATTTTATTTCATAGTACAAACAGGCTTTGTCGTGTTACGGGGTGGCATGAATCGTAAGACACTTGACTCTGAGACCGGGCTTCGCATTCCACGGCAAGTATAGGTTCCATTCTAGCGCCAGTTAGTAGAAGTGTTTCTTTTAAAAACTATTGATAGTTTATTTATGCACTACAAAATTCTAAAATCTGTTTTGTACAAAAAACAGAATCATATGCCACTTTCATTTATTTATTAAAAAGCCTTAAATTGGCGATATTTTAAAGCTTAAAAAAATAATTGTGTTATTTCAAGACATTCGCATTTTCTTAATTTCAGAGGCTTTTTTTTTTTTTTTTTTTTTTTTTTAAGCAATATATATATATATATATATATATATATATATATATACATACATATATGACATATGTGACCATCCGTTTAAGACACTTTTCAACTGAATTTGAGACGTTCAGTTTTTGTGTATTCTAAACAGAGTTAATTCAGTTATATGTTCAATGTGAAATGTTGGAATATATTTTTTTAAAAGTTTCTAATATTGTATTGGAATATAAGTTTATTCTTTCTTAATTTTCAAGTTGTGGTATATTTATAATGTAAGAAAAATTTTTAATATAACGTTTGCGGGAAAATTTTCATAAAATTAACATAAAAACTAAAGTTTATGAGTTTGAAATTTATAATAAATTTTAGGTTAAACATTAAACATTTTTTATATAGCTCAAAATGAAACAAAAACTGAGTTCAGAATTTTTTTTTTTTTTTTTTTTTTTTTTTTTTTTTACATTTATGCATGAAAATATTTACAAATAACATCCTACGAGGTTTAATTATATTAAATTTATTGTATTACTTATAATATATTAGGTCGTTGCAGAAGTTCGTGCGGACTCGGATCATTTTATTGCCTCCAAACACGAGGGCTTCTATCGCCGTGGTATACATTTGTTACCCAAAAAATGGGCAAAGGTTTTAGAAAGTAATGGTGAGTATTTTGATTAAAAATTGTCATTTGATTTGATGTATTTTTATGAAATGAAGCAATAAAAAACCGCACGAACTTTTGCAACTTTAATTGAAATGTATGTTTTAGAATTGCACCTGAGCGTGGCCGTTCCAGAAGTTTTCATGCTTACTATTTATTTATTTATTTCACAAGGATGCTCAAAATAATTGAATACGGTCTACCATTACAGCATTGTACAATTTTGACGAGAATTAATCAAACACTCTAATTTATTTTTCACTTTTGTTTCTTTACCTTTCCGTGAATTATTTTCAACTATTTTTTTATTTAAATTGAATCAAAAATTCCTAAACACATAAAGATTACTAAATAAACGAAGAGCCAAGAGATGTCAACCCAGATTAATTTTTAAAATGAAATTCTGAAACACAAGCAGAAAAACAAAGTAATTTCACTTATTATTATTAATATTTTCATAGTTGTTTTAATACTTCTTGTAATATTTTGTTTTGTTAATTATTAACTTTTCATAATTTAAATTAAAAAATTTCGTTTTCAGCTACAAATTAAATTCATATCCTTTTCTAAGTACACATATTTTTAGTTTAAACGATAAATATTAATTTCAGATACATATAGAAAATATATGTACAACTTTGTACTATTTAATTTGTTTAATGCACTACCTTCAAAAATATTCATACTTAGTTATTTTCTATATCTAATTGCAAAAAAATTCTACTAAGATTTATAATAAATAAATATTAATATTCATTTGAAAAATGTAACCATGTTTTAACAATTTTCTACTTAATTTAATTTGAAAATAAACTTTACAAAAATAAAATATAAATATCTTTATGTTTACAAAGTAATATGGTTTACTAAGCTGTTTTAGATCAAAGAAACCTACTGAGCATAAAGATTAGTTTTCTCGAAACGACATTTTAAACTACTTTGAAGATTTTTATGCGGTGAAGATAAAAACAAAATATCTTACACTCAACATTTACTTATTTTAAAATGTAACATTTATATTTAACAGACAAATATATTAAAAATATATTCGAGACCTCAAACGATCTAGCTTGAGTTTCGTTATACTACCAAAAATGCATATAAAATATATGAAATTTATATTTATTGTTTCTAAGAAGTAGTGAACAAATATAAGTATTTTCTTTATTAGAAGGAGTTTTCACTCAAAAATAAACTTAGTTTAATAGGCTAAATTTAATTATACCTTTATATTAATATTTTAGATTTTTTCAACCGGTAAGATTTGTATGATACTAAAGAGAACTTTTTATATACCACGTTTTTAAAATTTCTATTGAATCATATAAACTTGACAATTTTATGTATTAATAAATACTTAAAAAAAAAAAAAAAAAAAAAAAAAAAAAAAAAAATGATGCATTATCCAATAAACTTGAAAGAAAATTATCGAATGCGTAATAAAGAGAGCAATTATAAGAAATTTTCAAACATTTATTTATTGAATAAAAATATTAAAAGAATGCATTGTCATCGTGTTCCGAGCTATTCTAAAAGTTTCAAATATCTAGCTAGTCGGGAAGTTATTAAAAAAAGGATTGCAACATTTACACTGGACAAACAAACAAGAAAGCGAGTTAATAAAAATTTGGTAAAAGAAAAATCAATCTGTCAAAATGTTGGGTTGTGGGGAATAAAGCCGACTGACTGCATCAGGGTCCTAGACCTGAGGGGGAGTGGACTCCGTACGGTACTTTCTAAGGGATTCTAGACCATATTTACGAAAGTTTTGGAGACAACTACGGAAAACTTCAAACATCTAGACCGACGAACGCGACCTGGGATCGAACCGGGCACCTCATGTCTACCAGTTTAGAGCGCAGTACCTTTTGGACGCTGGAGGGATTTCTGACAGAGACATGCTATAAAGGAATGAAAGTTTCAACACTAAGAAAAATTTACGTATTTCACCTTTGAAATTTATGGCTAAACGAATAATTAAACGAAAACTAATAACTAAGAATATTGGACTCGAATGTTTTTTAAATTATTTTAAATATTTAAAAAATTTCATCTCTATAAAAAAGTGAAACATCTGTATTTTTCTCTAAAATTGTCTTAGTGTTGAAACTTTCATTTCATTATAGCAGGATTTTGCCGGAATAAATTTTTTTATGCTTTTTAGGGCTCCACAATAAAAAGCTTCTAAAGCTAAAAAATGTTTTTGTTACTAAAGTTTTTATTTTGTGCGTTTTAGTCACCAAGGAAAAAAAAAGAAAAAAACCTAATAAATATTTTTTACGATATTGTACAGACAACGAAAGATTTTCTTTATCAATTGGCACCTTTTCTTTTAATTATTTTCAAAGAAGTAATACATCAGCCTTCGAATAGAGAACCCACGACTTCCGCGTTATCAGCATGACTGCAAGAGATAAAGAGGAACAAAACCTTAAGAACCTTAACAAACGGAACCACAAGAAACTCAAGAAATTATTATCTTTACTAATTAAAAGTAAATAATGGATAAAAGGCTAGTATTAATTATAAAGGGGGAGAGAGGGACATAAAAGCAAAAAAATAAAAAATTATCCTTCTAGAAACATGCAATAAAAAATAAAAGTTTCAACAATAGGAAAATTAAATATATATATATATATATATATATTTCTCTCTTTTGCAAAATTTTAATATTCAAAATATTTTAAAAAGCATTCGAGAACAATATTCTTTTTGTATTTGTTAGATTTTTCTAGCATGTTTTATGACTCTTGGTTAAAGCGTTTTAAATTTTAAATGTTTTTTGCCACCCTTTGCCCCCCTGTCAGTTTAACTGTAGCAGCCAAGTAATACATACTATAGATTTTATATAAAAAGGGATTATGTAGCAAATTTTAAACAAGATGCCTGTCGATCTTTCTCAACTAACGAACCAATTCATGTGAAATGGCATCTAAAAAACTGTATATAGCATTTTTGAAGAAAATCATTTGAGCCGTTTTTGGGATATAGACCTACGGTTCCAATTTTCACCATATTCCAATTTTCATCAAAAGTAGAAAGAAATCATCTGCGCATTAGGCCTGTCTGAATTCTCAAATTTCGTCGTTCTGTTTTTATTAGATTTGGTTATATAATAATCAGAAGTTTCCATACTGACCAACTGCTAAAAACCTCTGTTTTGGATTCAAAAGTCCTTAAAACATATAAATCAGGTAAAACCATGATATCGAAAGTTTTGACCTAATTAAATATTTCAGAGAACAGTTCACAGAGAACTGTTTATATAATCTCGAAAAGCTCCTCAGACAGGGGCTCGGATATACTTCAATTGTTTAGAAATAATAGAGTTCTGATCATGGCTCACATAGCTGACATAAAAACATTCAGAAGATCCCTGGACTTCATCTGTGACTCAGGGAATGAGGCCCAAGCCCAAATAAAGACAACGCTAGCTGCCAAGTCTTGGCAGAAAAGCTAAACGTCAAACTAAATCCCTGTCCCCAACAACGAATCATTATTTTAGGTGTGCCGGAAGACCTCAGTGAAGACATAATAAAATACAAACTTCAAGACATTGGTTTTCTAACAGACACTACAATGGATGTTTTGAAACTAATTAGACAAACAGCAGCAATAGGACAAGGCCTAAAAATTGGATTATGCAGGCCCCTCTCTCCATAGCTGAAGCAATCATCAATCTAAACTACCTACATTTGGCCCTTCAGAGATGCCAAATACGTTCTTACACCCAGGTCACGCGGTGTGCAAACTGCCAGAGTCTAGAACATTCAGCATCTCAGTGCACGCAGGAGCAGTTTTGTACCCACTGCGGACAAAAGCATAAAATTGATAATTGTAAAGAAACCCCCAAGTTGTATTACGTGTGCAAGGGAAAATTTGATCAATGTACAAAAAGGAATCAGACCTCATAATACAAATCACCCAGCTTACTCCACCGCATGTCGGGTATACGGTCTACAGTACAAATAGAGAAGAACTAGACAAAAAGTTTGTCAGTAAGTCAGAACCCCCAAAACCTCCAACAAACAGAGAAAGGCCTTCGCGTCTTTGCAGAGCAGTATGACACCAAGAAACAGATCGTAAACACCACTGGCTATATCCATGGCATTATAATCCATTCAACCCATTCATAGCTCATAACCAGGTTGATGCTCTGCTCAGCAGTATACCAAGAATTTCATGAATAACTACTATTACGAAGGTAATCAACGCTTCCTCTGTGTTTATCACGCTGACCACTAATGAGGGTGAGTTGATAATCGGCAGCGCTTATGCCCGTCCTCGGACTTTGAGTTGTGTTTGCAAGAGTAGCAGCACCTAATCACTCACAGAAAATTTTTTCTTTGTAGCTGCGACCTCAATACAAATTCTCCTCTATGGAATTCTCTAATAGAGGACGCTAGGGAAGCAGCCTAATTGGATTTATCACAATTAATTGTCTCTGTCTGGCTAACATAGACAATTCCCTCCCTACCTTTCAGAAAGATAACGCGAGAGGTTGGCCAGACTTCACACTAGCTAACCCAAAAATTTTTACACAAATTTTCGGAGTGGACTGTTCAAGACACCTATAACTGTTCAGATCACAAATATATTACTTATTCTCTAATCCCTCCCCGCAAATCCTTTTCAAATAAAAGATTCCAAACTCAACGCGGTAACTTTAATAAATTTAATAAATCTATCCTAACATCTTCTGAACAGCTAACTGAATAATTAAATCTAATATCTAATAAGCATCAACTTGAACAATTTACAAATCTTTTAATTTCTTCAGTCCAGTCTGCTACAGTCTCTGCCTTTAGACTCAAAAAAGCAGGACGTCAGAGCACCTTTAATTTTTGGTCTCCCCAGCTCAGGTCCATATGGAATCATTTCACAACACTCAGACGACAAACACAATACATTTATCCTAATTTACTTCCCCAACACAAACTTAAAATTAAAGAACTTGCAGCTATAAAAAACAAATTAACCAAACTAAACATGCCGCATGGAAAAATTTTTCACCCTCAGAGCTTAAACATGAACGTCCACCAGCTCAGTCCTCCAATAAATATAACCTTTAATACTCTATTTCCTCCGGGTAATTTCGACTCGAATCAAGTCTCAGACATTACAGCTCCACCCGACTTACTCTTCTCTGAGGCTGAGGTCAGGTCGGCTCTTTTCAGTTTGAATATTAAGAAGTCTCCAAGTCCCGACAATATTGACTTTAAAATTCTCAGAAATACCTTCAACATTATTCTACATATCATCCATAAATGGTCAAATCTCTGCCTGCAACACCAAAACTTTCCAGAAACACTCCGCAGGGGTGAGGTGGTGTACTTCTTAAAATTGAAGCTACCCTCTGAACCCTCCTCATATAGACCAACCTGCCTTCTACCTACGTTAGGAAAATTGCCAGAAAAACTAATTGTTATCAGATTAAATTGCTACTTGGAAACCAATAATCTTCTATACCCCTCTCAATCTGCGTTTAAAGAGGGCAGATCTCGTAAACATGTATTGAAATAAATCCTAAACTCCTGCGCCGTTAACATTCAGTCTGAAGAGTACACCACTCTGATCTCACTAGACATCAAAGGGGCCTTCGATAATATTGAATGGTTACACATATTGAATTCTCTCAAAGATTTTTAACTGTCCAAGTAACTTGGCGGGAGTCATCCGTTCGTATCTCTCTAACAGGAAAATAGCTATAAACTGCGGGCCGGAATCAAAAGACCTAACTCAATCAAAGGGATGTCCACGGGGGTCTTTTTTGGGCACGCTATTGTGGAACATAATAGGAAACAATATCTTAGCTGAAATGAATACCAAAGGATTTAAAGCTTTTGTATACGCAGATGACTTCTCCCTGGTTGTCTCTGGCAGAACGAGGTCTGACCTCGGGATCAGGCTCGGGAGATCAAGCTCGGGAGGCCTTAAACCTTTTCAGTAATCTTCTTAGCAAATTTAATCTAGAATATTCCACTTCTAAAATTCAAGCTTTGACTTTTTCGGAACCCAGCCCTCTCAAAAGGACTCAGGTGTTGAGGATAGGTGACGTCAGTATCAAGCATGTACCTCATCTCAAAAAACACATATAACATAAAACAACTTAAAATTAAAACCTTAAAAATATTTCATAATTCCGCGAAAATGGTCGGTAAGAGATGGGACATTTCAACAATTCTAAAAATCTGGTATAACTCAATCATAGACAAAATTCTAACTTATGGGACTGGTATCTGGGGAGGGGATCTTTTGAAAACTGCGAAAAGTAGTATTAACTCAGTTCAAATAATGTTTTAACTTCAGATTTCGCGTGGCTATAAAACCATCTCGACAGACGCTCTCAGAGTCATCACCGGAGTACCTCATGTACACCTCCAGTTAAAATTCGGATATAACAAAACTAATATTTCACAGCTCAAAAATTTAAATCTTTCCAATTTAATTTTCCCAGGCATTACTATTCAGAACTTTCTTTCCAGCTGGCAAATTAACCCAGCAAAGCACATTGCCTCCTCACTAATATTATGCACTAAAAATAGTTTTTCTCCGTCGGTTCCTGTGGCGGTCGTCACCGATGGTTCTAAAACGGAGGATTGTGTGGCGGCTGCCTTCTGTGTCCTCAAAAATAATGAATGTATCCATCGGTGGGCACGCAGACTTGAGGATTATAACTCAGTTCTTCAGGTGGAACTTTCCGCCATCGAAAACACTTTAGAATGGATTAAAACTCAATCAAACATCAATGAAAAAATCCACATTTTCAGTGATAGTCTGTCGGGTCTGCAGGTCATTGTCCGTCATAGGGCCAGACACCCACAAGTTATTAAAATAAAACTTCTTTGAAAGATCTGAATTTCCTAATGTCGCTGGCACACATTCCTGCCCATAGAGGTGTGGTCGGTAATGAATTGGCAGATACTTTAGCAAACAGTGCAACGTAAAACGGCTGAATAAATTTTTCTTTACCAGCTCCTCCCTCTTTTATAAGAGGAAAACTTAAACATTCTTTGTAACGGGATTGGCAGACGTGGTGGAAAGAGTCGGAAACTAGAAGATATACTTTCTCCCTGATCTCCAATGTAGCTGCTAATAATTGGTCACTTTCTCCAGAGATTACTGCCTCCCTATCGGGTCATGGCCCATTTTCAAAATACCTGCGTAGGTTTCATCGCCGACACGCGCCCCTATGTTCTTGTGGCGAGGAGGGTACACCACTTCTGCTGCTACTTCAGCTGCTCCCTAACAAGTGTTTATCATCTAAGAAACCCCGCGCCAAGGCCTGATGGCTGGATTGAAAATATTGTTTCTCGCCCATCCCTCCTAATCAAACTGAAAAGAATCTTTAAGCTTTTGGTGGATATCTCTAATAGAACAAACTAGTTTAGTTGCTCTGGAAAATTTTAACTCTTCTCAATAATAATCTTCAAATAATTCTCCTTAAAATTAAAAATTAAATTCAACTTGCAAATTAATCAGTAAAGTCATCCGCCTTAATCTTATCATCATTATTTTTTTTCTTTGTTGTGAGTGTGTGTCTGTGGAGAACATTTTGTACTCTTTGCCGACTGTTCTGTGTTTATTCTACAGAATAAAGAATTCCGGCTCCTAGTGCTTGGTCTTCCAAATAAATTTACTCCGAGATTCTTTACAGCTCACCTGAGCAACTACTATGGCTTCCCAAGGAATCTTCACCAGAAAATAAAAATACACAGAATCGCTAAATCAAGGAACCAAACTTCCACAAGTGTAATAATCCAGCTGCCTCTCCATCTCGCCGAAATCGCACTGGCAGAGGAAAATTTCTTTTATGGTCCCCACAAATGTAGAATAAAACCCTTCGTCGAATTTCAGATATGCTCCAGATGTCAGTTCCTGGGACACTCAAGCTCCTCATGCCACGAATCTATCCACTGCTCCCATTGCTCTGGCCCTCCCACCAACGAGAGTTGCACGGAAACCCCATCTTACATAAACTGCATCATCTCAAATCAGGAACACGGAACAGAATTCAACACAGTTCATCCAACCTACTCTTCCTCTTGTCCCACCTATAATACAGAATACGATAAAAAACGACTTGCCCTGGACAAGCTCTATTCCTTACCCATCAATAAACAAACACGAATGCACCTTTTCTCGTCTCCATTTCCAACGACCTATTCAAATCTCCATAAGACGGAATATCACCAACCATTTCCGATCCGCTGGCAAGTTCATACATCTACAATACCTACGCTACCAATTCTCCAGCTTAACCATATGTGTCTTTTTCATAGTAAACTATGTGCTTTTGTCATAACCACTTAAGTGCTTCCGTCATAATCAATTAACAGACGTTGTTATAACCAATTAATAGCCTTTGTCATAACAAATTAAGTGCCTTTGTCATAACCAATTAAGCGACTTTGTTTTATGTCCTCTGTCGCATAGGATCTTTTATCCGACAGAGTTTTTTTGTTGTTGTTGTTTATTCAACAAACAACGCGGGGAGGCTTAACCTTTAGTCATGGGCTCTTTCAAAATTCACGGTGTAGTCTGACAATTGTCATCAGAGCCCCTCTGTAAAGGTGAAAACCGCTCTAAACTGCTGCATAGTGGTGAGCGGTCTCTTTCCGTCATTGTAATTCCGTCCTTGAAATTAAATTAGGATAAGATAGATTTATCACATCGAAGCGGGGTATCCTAGTGGAAAACGCATTTTACTATAAATTGTGATTGGCCGGATTAATTGTTCTTAGCATGAATATAGTATGTCTTATTGTGGAAATTTATAACAATATATATACATATGATGCGGAATTTTTATTAAATCCACCTATGACAGACGTTTCTTAAATAAAATTATACATTGTTAATTCAAGCAACTTTTATCCATAGAAACCGTTTCTCCAGTGAAAATATTATTTCTTATTAAAAATGCATTAGTTTTTATTTTTAAATAAATTTTTTGCATATACTTTCTTGGAATTTCAATCACAAAGTTGAAATAAAGTGTTTATTACATCACCATAAAAAAAAAAGAGAGAAAGAAAGAAAGAAAGAAAAAATTCATCATTTGCTTTTCACGAAATATTTTTATTTTACGTAACAAGAATTTATGACTTTAAACGTTTAGTAATAAATGTATCCTGTTCATTTAAAAAAGTACTTAAAACTAATTTTATTTTTTTTCATTATCTTTTAATTTGTGAAATTACCTCAATAAACAAATCGATTTTTTTTATAACTTTTCTCATTTTCAGATTTTTTTTCTCTGTGTGTGTGTGTGTTTTTTTTTTTTTAAATACGGCCTTGCCTGATTATCAACTCTGCATTTGTCGCATAATATCCGTTATCATTATGTTGCTAATCAGCCAGGACAGTTCAGTGATAGAGCACTCGTACGATTTGATGAATGCACGGGCTCAGTTCCCGGTTCCGTCTTTTTTCACATAGTTGATATAAGTTGAAGTTCAGACTTACACTCCAATTTCTGCATAAATAAATGTTCATGTTTGATGAATAATATTTCTAAATAGAAACTAGATACTTTATAGAAATCTTCATCGACCACTCGTACAAAGCATTTTGCCAGTAATTTATTTATGAATTGAAAATTTCAGTAAATTTCGAATTGTTTTAATACATGATTTTTATTTATGAATAAAATTTATTCTTTTTTTTTTACTCCAAAATAGTCAAAAACCTATTTTGTACTTTCTTTTCGATGACCACTACTTTGTAATGCCACTTTTGCTTAAATGCACAAAAATAAAAATGCGTATTTAAAGTTCATTGAAGTAAAGACAGATACTTTAAACCAATAACTTTATGTTACAGCTCTTACTATGCTACCTTAAATGAACTTGTTTTGAGTCTTTTAGATAATATGATTTTTACAAAATATCACTAGCCAAACAAAGTTTCTAAAACAGCTGTTTTTATTTTTCATTTTCAATTTTTTCTTTAAATTATAAAATCTTCCTCCACAAGTTTTCTAAAACGAAATTTTTTATGTATTTTTTTATATGAGGCAATATATTATGTTTTTCATCTTTTTATCCGTCCACAAATCACGCTAGAAAGTTCTTTGACAACTTCAAACATTCAGTAATCCATATCGCTCATAAAATTATCCTTTGGGATTTTGAATAAAATTTCTTGTAGCTATGAAGCATAAAATGTTTTAAAGCATATGAAAGAAGAAGAAGAAAATATATACATATATTATAAATATGCAGTAGAGCATTATTAAATATAATGTTATAATAATTAAATAAGTTCAATTTAAAAAGTACCTTAAAGAACTGGAGTAAAATGAATATTTAAAAATAAAGTTCTTCACACACTATAAAATAAAAGAATGCACTATCGGTTTCGAAAGGATGTGTCCTTACTTTTTCATGTATGGCAGCATGTATGGCAGCACTGAGGTCATTAATAAAGTGTAGTTTCAGAATTGCATTATTCATAGAAGGTCAGAAAAAAATTAAAATGTCTTTTTCAGCTGCCAAAGTAAGTTTTTACTGATTCAGTTAGGTAGTAGTTAAAAAACTAACTATTTGCTTAAAGTTAATTTAACTCTTATATGGTGAAAAGGTATAATCTTTTATTGTGTTTATGATATTCAAGAAGAATACTAACAACTGTTGATTAAGCCTATTTCCTATTTTATACGATCATTGATGGTTGGGATGAATGAGACAGTTTAAATTGGGATGAATGGGAAATTCCCAATATGTACTAATTTAAAATTTTACACAAGAATTATATTAAAACGTAAATTAGCAATATTGATAATCAGGATTCTTAATTTCATGGACTTAGAAAAAAAAAATGAAATTAATTATTCCGATTTTTGTTTATAATAATTATGATAAAAAAATATCAATGCAAATTAAATCAATAATTAAAATAAATAAATAAATAAACTAATAATAATTTGATTGAAATCACAATTAAAGTCAAGCTAATTAAGTAAATTCTGGTGACTGATTTATCTCTTTCTACTGTTTTATTTTTTATTTATTTTTAGATTAGGTCTTATTAGATTAAATTACAAAGCCTAGAGCACTAGAAACTGCAAGAACTAAAGGACTTTTGTCTTTTGATGTTAATTTGAGTCAATACAACAGTTTATGTTAATATCAGTGAATTCATAGTGTGTAATAAAATCACATAAACCAATTTAACTTTAAAAATTTATTTACTTTCCATTTTGTTTTCCTTTCTTTGTTAACTCCAGTCCTGTCCCATTCATCCCCGTAGGTGGGGATGAATAGGACAATGTACATGCGTGTAAAAAAAAATTACTATTAATTAAAAGTGATAACTTTTTATTAAAGTAAGTATGTTTATATGTAACTGATTACTGAAGTTTACTTATGAGCAATGTTGCAAAATCTGAATTATATATGGCCGATGTTATAAAAAAAAATATATATGAAAAATCTCCCATTCATCCCCACTCTCCCCTACCTGAATGCCGATTTTTATTCCGAATTTCTATAAAAGTCCATATCTATATAAAGTGAATAATTTGCATAAAAAATAAAATAATTTGTTTTCGTAAATCCTTATTTTGCAGGTAGTAATTTGCTGACGATATTTTTCTAATTATTTATTTACATTTCAGAGAAAGGCGTCTGTTTAATAATAATTAAATTAATCAAAACAAAATCAACATCTCAAAAAGTGTCTTAACTCCCATTTTCTTCAATCTCTTTCTAACATTTGTGAGCACAGGATGATTTCGTAATATTATCGAATATAGTTTATAAACATACACTTAGTTTGAAGTACTTTGCTGGCTAAAGAAATGTATTAGACAAGAGTTTTATAAAGAAAGCTGCGAATCGAATTATGTGTTTTAGTACAATTGAGACTTTGTGAGGTTGAGACGTTAGAACGTCACCACAGTTGTTTCAATTAAGCTGGATCCAGCAAGATAGGAAGTGGGGACGGTTAAAATCACTCCGTCGCCAGTGGCTCGGTGACGGTTGAGGTCGGAGTAGTTTTGCGTCGGCAGGGTGCTGCATTAAAAGACTTAGATTTTGAATATTAGTTAAATTAGAAGTGATTTTTAAAAGTACGGATTGAAATGTAGTGAAAGGAGGGTGTAGAAAGAAGTATAAAAATAGAGATGGTTTTAGTAGATGTGTGGATGTTGGAGGATCGATAGTGTATGTTGGAGGATCTTATAGCGAATGGTGTTGATTCTTATTTTGGAGAATATCGGAAGGTGAGTAGTGGAGATTTAGTGGCGTGAAGTTAAGTAGCGTGGAGTGTTGGCGAGTGTATTAGTTTTCGGAAGTTCAAGCTGGGATAGAAGGGAATCCTCTGTCCCATTGTGAAGCCGTAATATTGGAGTACGAGTGTGACCGTCTCTACAACTTTCGACTATCTACTGGGGTGAGATATTTAAAGTTATCTACTTAATTTGTTGATTCATATATTTTGATTAAGTAAAACGCTGGCTGAGCTATATAAATTTACCAGGCCGCCCTCCCATTAATCTGCTCAAATAAACTTTAGTTATTGTTATTTAAAGTCTTGTGTTCTCTTAGTAATCTAAGTATTTAAGTGAAGATGGAGTTTGCAGGAACGCAAACTCTACAACTTTTGATGAAATTATGACTTTCGCCGACGCTTTGTTTTTGTAATTTTATTGGAAAATCTTTTGGGTAAAGTTTTTTTACTATGATTATTCAAACGGATTCTTCAAAATGATCTATTTTTGTGGAGAGATATGTAATGCAAAAAACTTATTCTATCGAGTAATTTTATAAATGTTTATTTTGGGCATCTATGAGGGAATTCTTGAGGTGGGGTTCACCATGGATTTAATTTAACATAAAGAAATATATTCTCAATAAATGCAGATTTAATTGTCTCGCTAGTTATTTACGAAACACGCGCTCTACATATTTTATCATTTCACAATGCATAATCAAACATTTAATGTAGCAGATAACAATATTCTCCCATACATAAGTTTAAATAAACTGTTATATTTCAATCCACATCGATTTGTTTCACCTTTACACATTCCAGATACAAGCATGTCGGCTCACGAGGTCACCGAAAAAGTGTCTTTACACAGTTTCCACGAAATAACAATATCTGTAATACTTTAGGGGGTTATTAGTGAACGCGGAATTTACTGACGATGTGGATAAGCCAGGTCAATTTACTATCTCAGAAAAAACTTAACTCTAATTTTTTTATTAAAATCGCTAAAGACATTCCCGAGAAAGGCAAGCAAATCATAAATAAAAGATTAACTTCCTTAACAATAAAAAGGAAATAAATGTAATGTAATAATGTTTTTGTAACTTCAAATTTATATTTATATACATATATAAATTAATTTTAGCAAAATCATGTATTACATATTTTTAAACATGAAAAGTGGCAGCAGAGTATAATGCACGGAAATTGTTCATAGGTTTGCATGTTAATGTTTATATATTATTATATTTATCTATTTACATCCAATATTCACAAAATAGTTAAACGAAGTAAAAACATATAATTACAATTTATCATCAAAATGGGTTCATTATCGAATTTTATGAAATTTCTTAAAATAAATAAATAAATAAATAAAAAGAGTTTAATATGAAAATTGCAAGCTTCTATAACACTTATAAAATACTTTTATAGAAAATAATTTTTTAAACATCATTTTTAAGGAAGAATATATTTTTTCAAGTAACACCTCAGGTAAGGAAAAATGAATGTATTTTTTGAAAATAAAAAACTTCGAGTAAATTATGAAGCCCGACATCCGTTACATTTTCCTGTCATTGATGTCATGTCTTATAAATCATTTCCATTAGTTTATTTCTGAGTGGCATGTATTTTTTTCTTCGTTATAAATATTTTAGAAAATGGATGGTCTAACAGCTCAGGTATACAAAATTGTCAAAAATGTCTTTCAAAGAAATTTTTAAAAGCTCATATAATAATAAATGAAGATGAAGATGAAAGCTATTTTTAAAAATACATTTTATACAGAACATGTTCTACAAGTATCTCTTTGCAATTAGAAATCGATTTTAAGTGTCTATAGATATTTATATAAATGTGTACAATATACATTGGAAACTTTTAAAAACTAATCACGGCTGATTAACTATTTTCATTTTTTAAAGTGTAATAATGTTTTTAAAAGTTTGATTTAAGTGTTTTCTGATTAAAATATGCATTAAATATTTTTTTAATGTTATATAATTCACATTACATAGCATCAAAACTTTTTCGCAAGTTTAATTTATATAACATTTGTTTCAAAATATTTCTATAAAAAATAAATTAGATTAAAAATTCACTCAAAGAGTAATTGATATCAGAAATTATTTGCAGTTGTATTACAGTTGAGTCTAAAGTTTTAAAAGTTGAAAATAATCTACATAATTTTATTCTCTGAAAAATATGGAACATAATTTGTTTTTAAACATTGAAGAAAAAGTCACAAATATCTATTTACGTATATGATTAATCAATCAACTTTAACAGAGAGGTTGTTTAGTAAAATATTACTGAGTCTGTAACCTTCATTAATTACTGCAAAATTTGACACTTTGTAGAAACTCAAATGTAAAGAGTTTACAGGGTTTTAATTAAAATACTTTTTAAATGTCAAGTATTAATAAATTATTGAATAGTTTGCTAATTTTAATACTTAAATATTGAATGACTGTTGAAATTTTATAAACAGAAGGAACTTATGTTTGCTTATTGCCAGAAAAAAGTTTCTGAAAGTAGTGCAAACCGTTTTTTCTATTGAAAACTGTTCTTTAAAACTAATTTTATATATTTCAAGAAAACATATAAGTCTGACACGTTAAACACTCAAATTAAAAAATAAAATAAATAATAATAATTATGCCAAATTTTATAAATAAAAAAAGTTTTTTGTTTGTTTTATTTCATTTATTTTTTTTTCTTTAATAATTGCATTTAAAATAAATATTGTAAGTTACATCCTTATTTTAAATGTTAGAACAAAATTTTTTTCCAGTAATAAAAAATAACAAGTTCTATTTTATCTTCTTTTTTTTTTTTTTTTTTTTACTTTTTTTCCCTCATTTTTATCAATTTTAAATGATTTTCATTTGTCAAATGCTTTATATTCGATCACATTATAATTTAGGAAATATTTCATTCCGGCTATAACTTTAAAAATTTGTTTCATTGACACTACGACGATTGAAGACGTTCCTTCTTAATCACTTTTCTTTTAGCACCTATGTATCTACCGGCTATGGCTGAAACAGAACAAGAGCTCGATGGAAAACAGAGCACGTATTTCGAGGTTAAAATAAAATAAAGAAGATAAATATAGATAAATAATACGAATAACAAGGAAGGGAAATTAAGCAAATTATTGATAATTACCTAATCTTACTAGATAACCTTCTTTTAATGCCAACATAAACATATGAAAAATTCTGTTGTTTTATCTAAAGACTTTGTATACAATCTTTCGACCTTTCTACTACTGTTTACGAAAATATTTCCAAACACAGCGACAGGAAGATGACATGTAAATTTATGGTATCGAAATTAAAGTTGTCCAGCGAGTCATAAATTAAAATAACCAATATTTATCTTTTATTTCCAGCTGAGCACTTAGATTTTTTTTTTTTTTTTTTTTTTTTTTTAACAAATATTTTGGGATCAAGAGACTTCATTTTACCTAAAGTGTCATACATTTTTTCTATAGATTCATTCATTTCTATAGTTTTTATGAGACACATTTAAAATGCACTTCTGAAGTATGTTGAAAAATAATAAATATTACCAAGTATGTTCAAGGTTTCAAAACACATTCCTTAGTTGGACACCATGTTTAAGTAAACATTGTTTGGCCTCAACGATTATGTTTAGCTTAGTTTGGTGATTCGCAGGGTTGTTTGCGTTTGCAGATTCACAAAAGTTTTGAACAAAATTCAGTATGAAATTTCGGTAGATGCCACATGTTTTTCAGAATGTTGTTTAAAACTCCGTTGTACCGAGGTGATGGAACTTTCTCTACTGAAAAATACCTTGACATCGGTCAACATTTCATCAAGTCCAGATTATGATGGTTCTTTGAAACATTAAAAGAAACATGCATCAGTAACTTCCATCGTTACACTACCTGCTAGGATATATGAAAAATATGCGTAGCTGTAACTGATAGCAATATTCAGAATACAAATGTGTACTAGAATAAAAGAATAACTATTGTGTAAATTGGAAGTAATAAAACATGAATTCAATACCCCCAATCAGAGTTGCCAGAAAAAATAACAATTTGATTTTTTATCACCACAAACTTTTAAATTATCAGTCCATTGGTTCAAATGCATTATGTATATATATTTAATATAAAGTTTTATCATAAATGGTGTTTAAAAATAATTTGTACCATTCACCTGATGACCCTTCAACAAAAACTCCATCCGAAAACAGCGTTATAACAACAACTCAAAAAAAAAAAAAAAAAAAAAAAAAAAAAAAGAAAAGAAAAAAGATTTAATAATTTAAATATTTTTATACTGATTATCATTATTCAGATGTCCCATTATTAGTTTCATTCATAGCTTCTATGGTCATATATATATCTTATTATAAATTTTTAATGATGCGTAGGAAAGTTACCTTATTTAATCATATATACTTAGGGAAGATTCTAATTCTGTACCGTTTATGCTTGACGAGAGAGAGATCATATTAGAGCACTCTGTATACGAAAAAAAAAATAAGAAATAAGATTTTGGTTTCTTATTATTTCAAATTTAAAAATTTTGCTAAGAAATCAAATAGATAAAAATTCTGTAAAAATAAAAAAAAAAATTATTCAGCTTTTATTTAATACTATGTCTTAATTTTTCAATTGAAAAACATAAATAATAGAGCAGAAGAAATCTTATTCTTTGTTAATCGGAAATATTCAAATGATTAAATCTTTTCCATTATATTTTAAATCATTAACGTTTCAGCCGCAGAAAAGTTTTTAAAGAAAATATTAGCCTTCACGTATTTGAAAAATTAACAGTTACACAGATTTTCAAAGCGCTTCCTTACTTTTTATTTATTCATTTATTTATATTTTTAAAAGTACATTTAACGTTAAAATAATAAAATTAATTAATGTTTCGGAAATGCATATTTAAATGATTTGAAATTAGAAATTTTTAAATAAGTCTCACAATTAAATGCCTCATTTTTATTAGAAGTATTTATCTCTTAAAAAAATTAAAACAACACATAAAATATTTTTTTCTTTTTAATCTTACCGCAAATAAGAATAGTTTCGTTAACTCAATTTAAATTATAAAGAAGAATTTTAAAGAATTTGTTAACGGATATAAAATAAGATTCTTTGTACAAATTTCCTTTATATATATATTGGTCTCTTGTTCCTTTAGTCAGATTCCGTTTTTGTATTTTATCGTTTTTTTCAAAGATAAATGGAAAAGTCTTTTATAAAAAAAAAATGGGTAGAGTAATTAGCGTTTTTCTTTTCTGATAACCGTTGGAAATATGTACAGGATGTAACTAAAATTTCTTTATTTCTTTATTTTATTTCTTTATTTCTTTATTTCTTACTTTCTTTTTTTTTTTTTTTTTTTTTTTTTTTTTTTGAAATTTCTTTCTCTATTAAAAGAAATGGTAGATTTCTATATACCTAGTTTTCCTATTGCCTCAGTTTAAATGAAATATACTTTAATAAAATAAATTTATTATGGAAAAATGTTACATAATTCTTATCCTTTAATTAATCAGCAAGTTGTACGATATTTATAATTTCCTTCTAACGGCACCAGAAGCCGAGAGGTTTTAGTATTTCCGAAGCTGACAGAGGAAATGTGCTAGGTTCGATACTAAAATTTTGTCGTGCTAGGAACTAACCATTAGAGGTTTTCAATGTTCTACTCCGAAACTCATACAGATACGAGCTAAGACACCCCACTAAAAAAGACCCTCTAGTCCAGTGAAAATAGGAAAAATAGAAGAAAAAAATCGTGTAGTTTTGAAATTTTGCATACTCATAGCCGAGGGGGTCCTGAACAACATACTAAAAGTCCCCGCCCGTGGGGGGGTGAGCGGGGGGCAGGGGGGCATTTAAGGGGGGGCAATTTTCAGTTTTTATTAAATATCTTAAAAACTATCGCATTTAGAGAAAAAATGTCAATTACAAAATTAATCTACGTAAACTTTCCTACAAAAATGTACATTACATTTTGTTTGTACGATCGTTAGTTTAGAAGATATAGGGAGATGAAATAACACATTTTCTTGAAAAATTCTTTTTTGCAATAGTAAAATCAACTAAAGTGTGCAATTAAAAGGGTTCTTGTCAAATATTTTCTAATGTAAAAAACAAATATATACATAGGGAATATGCAAGGATAATACAGCATGTTTTGTAAGTTTTAAATAATTTTAAGGCTAGTAGGCGCAAGTGGCGGTTTGAGTAAAAATCTGGATAAGTCCAGTCAAAATAGGAAAAATAGAAAAAAAAAATCGTGTAGTTTTGAAGTTTTGCACAATCATAGCCGAGAGGGTTCTGAACAACATACTAAAAGTGCCCGCCCGTGGGGGGTGAGCGGGGGGCATTTAAGGGGAGCAATTTTTAGTTTTTATTACATATCTTGAAAACTATCGCATTTAGAGAAAAAATGTCAATTACAAAATTAATCTACGTAAAATTCCCTACAAAAATGTATATTACATTTTGTTTGTACGATCATTTGTTTAGAAGATATAGGGAGATGAAATAACACATTTTCTTGAAAAATTCTTTTTTGCAATAGTAAAATCAACTAAAGTGTGCAATTAAAAGGGTTTTTGTCAAATATTTTCTAATGTAAAAAACAAATATATACATAGGGAATATGCAAGGATAATACAGCATGTTTTGTGAGTTTTAAATAATTTTAAGGCTAGCAGGCGCAAGTGGCGGTTTGAGTAAAAATCTAGTTAAGGAAGACCCAAAACCGATCAACATTAAAAAAAAAATCGTGTAGCTTAGAAATTGAGCACAGTTATAAAGTTAAGCGCCCTGAACAACATACTAAAAGTCCCTAACCATGGGGGGGGGGCATTTAAAGGAGGCACATTTCAGTTTTTATTAAGTATCTTGAAAACTATCGCATTTAGGGGGGGGGGAATCTCCATTGCAAAATTAATCTACTTGAAATTTCCTAAAAAATTGTATATTCTATTTTGTTTGCATGATCAATAGTTTAGAAGATACAGGGGAACAAAATAACACATTTTCTTAAAAAATTCTTTTTTTTTTTTTTTTTTTTTGCTATAGTAAAATCAACTAAATTGTGGAATTAAAAGGGTTCTGTTAAATATTTTCTAATGTACAAAACAAATATATGCATAGGGAATATGTAAGGATAATACAACATGTTTTGTACGTTTTAAATAATTTTAAGGTTAGTAGGCGCAAGTGGTGTTTAGGTAAAAATCCACATAACGAAGACCCAAAACCGATCAACATTAAAAAAAAATCTTATAGCTTTGATACTGAGCACAGTAATAAGGTTAAGTGTCTTGAACAACATACTAAAAGTTGCATTTTCTTTAAATCCTCTGTAAGTGATAGTAGATATAAAATACATAAAATATGAATGTTATGATACATTAAAATACTTTAAAATTACTTATAGCAAGCATGCATTGAAAAAAGTAACAATATTTTAGTATAAATATTTAGATTACTCTCTATTTATTTTAAAGTATAAAAAATTTACATTTATCTGTAATATACATATAATAACTTCCGCTAAACATATACATACTTTTTAAATTATGGTTAATAGGACTCATCTTCTGTAATTATATACTCAGTTTCAAGTTCATCATCATCTAAAGGTACTCCGAAAGGTATTTTGACTTCCACTCTTTAAACTTGGTGCATTGCGCGCACACACACATACAAATATTTATATACAAATATATATTTGTATGAGTAAAAAATATTTAACCTGAACCTTTTTAATTACGAAATATAGTTTTTATTACTATTGCAAATAACATAAAAAATTAAATAAAAAAACACAGAATAGAGTTGGGGACTTTCAGTATGTTGTTCAGTAAACTTAACCTTATAACTGTGCTCAATTTCAAAGCTACACGATATTTTTTAATGTTGATCGATTTTGGGTCTTCGATATCTGGATTTTTACTCAAACCACCACTTACGCCTACTAGCCTTAAAATTATTTAAAACGTACAAAACATGCTGTATTATCCTTACATATTCCCTATGTATATATTTGTTTTGTATATTAGAAAATATTTGAGCAGAACCCTTTTAATTACACACTTTAGTTAATTTTACTATTGCAAAAAAGTATTTTTCAAGAAAATGTGTTATATCATCCCCCTATATCTTCTACACTTTTGACCGTACAAACAAAATGTAATATACATTTTTGTAGGAAATATTACGTAGATTAATTTTGTAATTGATATTTTTTCTCCAAATGCGATAGGTTTCAAGATATTTAATAAAAACTGAAAAGTGCCCCCCTTAAATGCCCCCCTGCCCCCCGCTCACCCCCATGGGCGGGGACTTTTAGTATGTTGTTCAGGACCCTCTCGGCTATGAGTATGTAAAATATCAAAACTACATGATTTTTTTCCTCTATTCTTCAAATTTTGGCCTTCGTTGCCTGGACGGATTTTCACTCAAACCACCACTTACGCCTACTAGCCTTAAAATTATTTAAAACGTACAAAACATGCTGTATTATCCTTGCATATTCCCTATGTATATATTTGTTTTTTACATTTGAAAATATTTGACAAGAACCCTTTTAATTGCACACTTTAGTTGATTTTACTAGTGCAAAAAAGAATTTTTCAAGAAAATGTGTTATTTCATCTTCCTATATCTTCTAAACTAATTATCGTACAAACAAAATGTAAATACATTTTTGTAGGAAATTTTACGTAGATTAATTTTGTAATTGACATTCTTTCTCTAAATGCGATAGTTTTCAAGATATTTAATAAAAACTTAAAAGTGCCCCCCTTAAATGCCCCCCTGCCCCCCGTCACCCCCCACGGGCGGGGACTTTTAGTATGTTGTTCAGGACCCTCTCGGCTATGAGTATGTAAAATTTCAAAACTACACGACTTTTTTCCTCTATTAGTCAAATTTTGGCCTTCGTTGCCTGGACTACTCCAGAGAGAGCTATTCATGCAGTCCTGCGACCTTCATGCAATCAGATGGCCTTAATACCTGCACCTTATTTTTCTAAATGCTTTAAAAAAGATATTTAAGTATTACATTACATGTTTTGTCAAATGTCTCAAAAGGTATGACGAATTATCGTGAATCTTAGGGAGTGTAAGGAATATGGCATATATTTCGGCCGAAGTATTGTCCGAAAGTAAAAGGAGAACTAAAAAATAACAAAATAATAATAATAATGTTTGAATTATGCTTGTAAAAGGAATGCTTTAAATGCATTGCGGGTTGTAGAATGTAGTTATGAAGCTTCTTCTAATTATTAGTACAAATATTTATCAGACTGTCATACTGTATTTTCACATAGATATAAAGGTCATTTATATATATATATATAGATATATATATATAATGCACGATTTTTTATTATAACATGCAGAGTATTAAAAACAAAGTAAAGCGTTTTCAGGATGTTTGGCATAATATATTAAACACAGCCTACTGTAAAAAAAAAAAAAAGAGAGAGAGAGAGAGAGAGAGAGATACAATAACAAATAAATTATGAGCACTTTTATCAAATATTTTTCAACTGTACAAACGGAAACGATACAATTTGAAAACGATACTATTTAAAAAGGTACAATTTGAAAAATTTAATAGCCAAAATTATTGAACTATAAATATCGTGTAATTTATATAAGTTGTAGACGATAGAATGGACAGAATTTCAGTTCCCCCCTAGAAAAAGAATAAAATGATAGGAGGGGTTATCAATATTTATTTACAACCAACGGAGTCTATATTATCATTGACATAATAAAAATAAAAATGTGCGTAAAACCTCATATAATTTTCCTTTTTTTTTTTAAAGAGAAACTAATGTTAGTTTATTCTGTCGCCAATAACTTTTGTAATTTAAACAATATTTATTTGGGTTTATTATAATCGTAAATAGCTGAATACCTTTGTCTAATTAATTAAGCATTTTTTTTTTTTAACTCTTGCTCATTCGTATTAAAATTGTTTAGTAAAGAGGCTTATATTTCATTATATATTTTAGTATTTTTAATTCTTATTGCAGTTCGCTAATTTAATATACCATCTTAAAAAAAAAAAAAAACGGTTTTGCACTAGGTTTAAAAGCAACAATTTGTTTTTGCCATTTTTAAAGAAAACTTTGTATATCAATGCTTATATGTGGTAGTCTCATAAAAATTTATACAGATATTTAGAAGAAATATCATAATCACTCACTAGAGAGAAAAGCATTACTTTTCTTAGGGCGATACAAAATTTTTCACATTTCTTTAATTTTTAATGATTCCCCTTCTGATTTTAGGGAAAAACTTTTGCTGAAACGTATAAGGTATAGCATGTATATATATATATATATATATATATATATATATATATATGTTAGTGAAGGTATATATTAGCTTGTAAAAGGTATATTATATATAAATATATATTATAAATTAAAACATATATTATATATAAAATAAATTTCAGCAAATTTTATGAAACTTTCAAGCGTTAATCTGTAATAAAACATATACTTTGTATTCTAGGATTTGAGAAACAAATGTGGCTTAAGTTTTATTTTTTCTTTTCAATACAGTTCTGATCTGTTTGGTTACATTTTTTTTTTTTTTAACTGTTTTTAGTAATAAACAGCATCTTGTTTTCAAATATTGTACTTATATAACTTGCGAGTTTATAACATGCAATATTTTTATAGATATAACATGAGATGGAGCTAAATGACATATCAGCATTTCTTAATAAATTTCTGTGATCCAATATTTATTTTATTAAATATAGTCGAAAATTATTGCATGTATTATAAGAATGCAAACATTCTTTTCCACAAATTATACTAATTTAATGTTTTTACTCTCTGCTAATTTCGCGTTTTTAATATATATTTTTTAATAGCAAAAATTTTAAAACGATGTTTGTCATACATCCACGACTACTGAAAAAATATATTTAGAAGCGTTTGCGTATTTACAAATGCTTGTAAATACGCAATATATTAGCAATAAATTTTTAAATGACGAATAAATAAATAGATATAAATAAATAAATAAAGTAAGTAACGAAATGTTAATTTAAAATTAAGTACGATTATATAACTTTTGTAAAAGATTTTTTTTTAATATTTACATATTTATCGGACATATAGCCGTAACTTAACAAAATAGCACTTCAAAAAGAAAGAAAAAGTCAATAAAATGCTAGCAGCAATTTTCAGAGATTTAAAATCAGTCCAGATGATAACTGGATTTTTCTATTAAAATAATTTCGTTTGTCTTTTACACGGCATTCCCTTACCCTGCAATTGAATACAATATAGACAGATTACAGATTAAGGTATAAGATAACAAGTTTGTATACAAAGATACTCTAAAAAGAGTTGAAAGTTACTTTAGAACAGTTTTATGAGACACATTATTCTACGTGAGGCGGGGGGGGGGGGCTGTCACTATTCTCAAACCCACAATAAAGAATAATACATACGTTCCTGAAAATAGTGTTTTTATTAAATTTAATAGTTTATTCTAATTTATTCAGATAAATTTCCTCACTCCATTCCTTGAAACAGTTTTGATCAAAATTTTCAAATTACAACCATGTATGATCATCAAAACATTCAGTTTTAATTTTCCTCAATTACACTGCTGGCCATTATAATTGATACAGCAAAAAGTAACGTAAATAACAAAATGATATTTATCTTCCCCATACAGGATAGTGGGAAGAAATGAAATTTCGAAATATAAATCCTAAAAAAAAACAGTATTGAGAGCAGCCGACTCTTGTAGCAATAACATCTTTTATTCGTCTAGGAATAGAGTCGAACACATAGTGGTTAGCATGTAAGGTACAGCATGAAGTTTCAGATGAAGGTACAGATATGAAGTTTCTCGTAATGGTTTTATGCTGTAAAAGGGTTTGAAAAAAAAAAAAAAAAAAAAAAAAAAAAACAATTAAGAAAATACTTTTATCGACATTTTTTTCCCTTATCTTTAAACTCTGAAATTAAGAAATACAAGTAGGTTAACTCTTAACATCAGCTACAAATGTTCTCATAAACTTTGAAGGAAAATAATGCATAGAAGCATAAATGAAGCACCTGTTAGAATGTTGAGTGAGTAAGTATGAGTATTTTCTTATAACTGTTAGAATAGTTTATTTATTAGCATATGTCCTTAAAAAAAAGTAAAAAAAAAAAAAAAAAAAAAAAAAAAAAAAACACTTATTCTTAAGACTAAAATTCCCTTCATCAGAAAAGAAATATGATAAGAAAACACAATATAATTTAATTATAACAGAATTGACACCGATATAAGATACATATTCGCTTGCATATAAGAATTATTGACTTACATAAACACTGTAAAACATTTCTGTAAAATTAAAGCACTTTCACAACATAGATGCAGCACGTTACTATAAATATTTACAGTTAATTCTGTGAAATTGTTTGAAGGCTAGTTATTTCACACTGTGCTGTAAATCAGTAAAAAATGTCTCAGAAACCGTTTGGTACATATCACATAATAAATTTCCAACGAGAATTTTTTCTTACTTTATCTTTTTTTTGCAATGCAAAGAACAAACATGCATTATGAGCCCACTGGCCGACATGGTAAGGTGTTGATCTCTAGAACAGAAAATGAGAATTTGTACCCCGGACAATACATGCCCGTTTGCTCTTCAAACATGTGAAATATATATAAATAAAAACAAATTATACGTTTTTGTCGATTGAACAGTACAGACATGTACACTAATCGTGGGAAATGTTTTTAAAAAATATTGTATAAATTACAGCAAGTTTATTTTACTGCATATTGTAAAAATACAGCACAGTGAGTAGGCAATAATTTTACCAACTCAATAATTACTTATATTGTACTAGTGAATCTTCATAAAATTCATATTGTTTCAGGCAAGGAGAAAACATTCAAACCGTGTTTCTTCCTTCGGATACAACTTTTCATGTAACACAAAAACTAATAAATCAAAGAATAACTAAGCTTAAAACCTAATTATCCTCTGTTTAGATGTATTACTAGATACTAGGAAAATTTGTAGAAATATCTTGGAAGATAGGTAGACACATTACTTTTATATTAAATTCAAAGGAAAGTCACAAACTCACTTTTTTTTATATTTGGAGAAAACACGGTTTGAATGTTTGCTCCTCGTATGGATAACACAAAGCAGTACATTGTATTAAATCGGAAACAATATTAACACACATACTACTTATTTTTTAAGATAATAATTTTATTATAATTTACAGTTACATAATCATACATATATCATGCAATTTAAAACGAATATATTTAGAAATAATCAATTGATGGATTTTGAAAAAAAAAAAAAAAAAAAAAAAAAAAACACTATTTCCTATTTTTTACTACACAATAAAAAACTAAAACCTCACTGCCAAAATTTGGCCGTAAATTTACGTCTTAACTGTATTTTTTATACTTTATTTGTGACATTCGTCTCAATTTACCGTTTATTTGCTGTAAAATTTACAGTTCACCGTAAAATTTACGGCTAAAACTTGACAGCGAGGTTTAAGTGTTTTACGGTATACAATATATCAAAATTCTTTTGAGTAGTCCTGTAAAGGAATGGTGCACGATTTTCCTATCATATTCTATACAAAACATGCTTTTAACATACAATATACATTTTTTTATTTCATATTCTTTAGTTCAGCCTATAGGTGTTAAACTATACCTACCAGAAATTTCACCCATAGACGCAATTTATTTGAATTCTCTTGAATGTCTCTATAGACGAAGCATTTGCTTGATCTTAACGAAACGTTTAATGTAGCATCATGATACAGATTAAGACATGATACAGATAATTACTCAGACAAATACTGAGTTTTGTCTTCCTGCTACTATTTGTTCTTAAATTATGTTGAAAAAAAAAAACGTACGAGCACACATATAATCCTCTAAAACAGATTCAAGAGACATTCAACATGTGTATATGAAACAAAAACTGAATTTCGAAAATTTTCACAAAAACAATATTTTCTCAACCATATAAGCGTAAGAGAAAATAAGCATCTCTATTTTATATTTTCAATAAAGTTTATTTAACACAACAGAATTACACCGCTTTAAAAATTGTTTAATATGAGGATCAGATTAGTAAAATAACCAAAATGTTTTACAATGGGTATTTTATCACCTGAAATTCACTAACAAATACTAAAATCTTTATTGACTAGTGAAATAATTAATTCAGTTTTTTTTTCCTCTAATGAAATTAAGCAAGTTGATTTAGTGCTGTAATAGAGTAAAAGTAATATGCTTTTACTCTGTGATTTTACAAAATAAACACAAAAATACAAATCACCACCAAATTTCACCAGTCAAATACATTCTTTATTGACTGGTGAAATAGTCAATTCAGATTTTTTCTTCTAATGAAATTAAACAAGTTGATTTAGTACTGTTATAGAGTAAAAATAATATACTTTTACTCTATAATTTTACAAAATAAACACAAAAACACAAATTAATGAATAATTCTAATTTAAAAGTTTTATTTAAAAGTTATCTAAAAAATATGAAAGAAAGAAAGAATAATGTATATATTTTTTTTCACTGAATTTAACTAGATTTTAGGTGTTTTTATTCATCTACTATCAGGCAAAGAATATATATTTTCACTATCAAAATAAATTATATATAGTATATCTTACATCCAATAAACATAAAAATTTAAACATTATGTCTCTTCTTGAGATCGATAATTTTATGAAAACAATAAAAATCGTAATCGGAAATGAAAAAAAAAAAATCACACACAGTGTTTCTTTTTGTGAACAAGAAATACAGAAATTTGCAGTCTCATAACCAAACAAATGTTTCTAAAGTATATCTTATTTTACCAAACTTATTTTTCAAAATATTATGTTTCTTTATCTCAATAAATATTTTTAGAAAAATAAGTTTTCGAAACCTGAGTTTAAAAAAGCAGAAAGATTTGAACTATAAGCATTAAGATTTTTTGAAACCATAAAATGGGCAATAAAATATTCTTTAAAATAATATGGTTCTGAACACATCAGTGATTTCTTAAAATAAATGCGAGTCTTTTTTTCAATTTTATCTGTTTATTTTCAGAGAAAAAGTAATAAGTTTTCTATAATTTTTCTAAGTTAAATTTCTTGATGAAATATTTTAAATTTAAACGCAAATTGAAGCTTAAAAATATCCTTTTTTTTTTTTTTTTGAAAAGAAAAAAATAGTTTTAATTAATTCTTTACTGAATTATTTTAGATTGTAAATGCTGTTGTTTAACATTTCTGTTATTATACAACTTATCAAAAGCTATGTGAACTGAAAGAAAGTATTAAAATACATAGTATTTAAAAAGAATAAAAATTGCATTAGATGTAATCGAAATATTTGTAACATGTTTATTACGAATATTTATATTTTCGTAAAAAAGCTTTAATACGAGCTTTTAATAGGCTGTTCTTGCTTCTATTCTAATTGACAGATGCCATTCTTCTTTTTCAGTCAGTTGGCGTTTGGTTCTGAGGCACTGCAGAGGTGCGCTCTGGTGCTAATCTAGTAAAACGTTTAATCACAAGAATAATATTCCTTTTCCTTGTTAGTTAAAATAATGGCTGGCGCATTGCAGATTTTTCTGTTGAAGCAGCATGCGGATGCAAAGCTAATCGTGTAATCTTCAATCTAACGTGAAGAGAGTTATTTAATATTTTTCTGTTCTTTATAAAAAGTGCCTAATGTAATCAAATGACCGTCCATTAAATAGTATTTGTCGTAAAAGCTTACATTCTTCATCTAAGCTTATAATTTAAATTAATTTTAGATGAGAACTTTACAAGTTATTTTTATTGCTCTTCTGACTGACCAAGTCGTGGCTACGCTGAAAAAAATATTTGTGTAACTGTACATCAAAAATTTACACCAAAAATCTCTGCTGTAATGAATTACAATGTGTTACATTAATGAACACCAAAAAATTATTGGTGTTTCATTACACAAAGAAATTTTCATTACAAAATTTTTGGTATAAAGCAGTTGCTACCATTTTTGATGTACAGTTACACAAAATATATTTTACAGCGTTGTTTGCAAAATAACTTCCGCCATATCAATAAAACATAAATAAATTAGAAAGAAAGAGACTTTATTAAACGCTGTTTGGTATATAATAACATTTAATAACAGGAGACTCTGCGATGGAATATTAAAACCCGAATAAACTATTACGTCAGAAACGTCAAAAAAAAGAGAGATGCATTAGAGAGAGCATACAGCTTTATTTGAGATGCAGCATTATTTGAGATGCATACAGCTGCATCGGTAGCATTAAGCGTATCGTCTGTATGCATTCTATACGGTATTACAGTAAAAGTGAAACAGGAGGAATTTTTTTTCCTTTTAACAAAGGTGGATGTTGACTTAGCCTGAAATTAGGCATTCAAATGAGGCGAAAAGTAATAGTTCATAATTTCCAAAGTTTGGAAACTCTAATTTCAATTAGAGTCGAGTTCTGGAATTTTTGTAATGTTTCACTGGTTTCCAGTGCAGAACTACTTCGAAAATTCTATAAACTACAAAGAATATTCACTATGAGTTTTCCATTCAGACATCGAAAGTTTCGGATTTTCCTGTATGAATTCGTCTGTTAGCGAAATTTCTGCTCTGTAGTGTATTTACTAATAATTACTTGATTTCTGCATTGACAATGACTGTTTAATTGGATTTTTTGGAAGATATTCATTGATTATTAATTTTTATAAAAAAAAAAAGTTTTATTCAACTGTTTCCTAAATATTGATTAAATAAAGTGTATTTATCGACTAGAATCCGCTTATATCTTTAACAATTACTTTCTACATGCAAAAATGACGACTACTTTCATAAAAATGTGATTAAGGTCTCTATCACTGGGCTATATATTCATTAAATAAAGTGCATTTGTAGACAAGAACCAGCTTATGAACTTTCTACACGTAAAATTGTCGACAACATTTTTAACAATATCGTTACGGACTCTGCCTACGAGCTGAATATTAATTAAATAAAATTCATTCAGTGAGTAGAACCTGCGTATGTCTTCAAAAATTACTTTCTACACGCAAAAATGTTGTCAATTTTCATAACAATATGATTACGGGGGTCTATCTACGGGCTTGTTTTAAAATATATATTGTGGTAAATTATATATAAAGGCCAGAACCTTTGTATTTTTTATCACTAAAAATATAAGTTTCTTAAATATCCCAAAAACGAAAAGTCAACGAATGACCAAGAAGGGGGTTGGATGCACAATTAGATAATAAAACAAACCTATATATAAATTTGCAACGTTCTGCGTCCAACCGTTTTTGAGTTATGTGAGATACACACATACACAGACGTCACGAAAAATGATGTAATGTCATTGATATCTCTAAAACTGGAAATCATATTTGAACCAGAGTTGCGGATGTACAACTAGACATCATGATAGTCACAAATATAAATTTACAACATTTTACGAACGTTTTTTTTTTTTTTTTTTTTTTTTTTTTTTTTTCACCTATGCGAGATGCAAATCCATTTCGCACACACACACACAACCAATTCAGGATTACAATACTTCATAATACTTTGTATAAGGAAGTAAAAAAATAAAATTATAGGGGTTTTTATCAATATTTATTTACAATCAGGGAACATTGTATTCCCATTGGGCATTGATTGAATCAAAATAAAATTCTGAGTAAATCGCCTTATAGTTTAGCTTTTATTTTGAGAGAACTGAAACTCTGTTCATTCTATCTTTCTTAACTATCCAAATTTACATGATATGTGTTTGGGATTTTTATATAAGTTGCTCAATACTTTTAACTATTAAATTATAACAAAGATTTTTTTTTAAAGCTGGAGCATGCGTACTTAAAAAGAACTTAGTAAAAATTCTCATATTTAGTAAGATATTGAAAATTTTTGCGTTCTGGTGTATGGTATGTATAATGTACTATGCCAAATTTTATAAAAATGGTCTTTGAACTGTGTCTAATACCCTACGTGTTATAATTAATTAATTTTTTTTTTTTTTTTTTTTTTTTTCAATTTGAGAAAAAAAAAAAAAAAATATATATATATATATACATGAATATATGTGGTAGCCGCTTAAAAATGTATGCAGATAGTGAAAAAAATATTCACAATCATATGCTACAGCCAAAATCCATTTAAAGTATTACTTTTTACAGCATGATCCAAACGTTTTGTTTCTTGTTTAATTTTTTACTGGTCTCTTTTTCCTCTCCAGGACACAACTTTTGCTGAAATATATGAGGTGTAACATGTTCTTTACACTATCAAAGTTTCAAGATGATTCCTAATGAACTTTTCTCGGTATTTGACGTAACGTCTAAATTCCTAAGTGTCCGAGTGGCCGAGCGGTTCTGCGCTCAGTGTTGGTAGACATAAAGTGCCATGTTCTATCCCAGGTTGCACTCGCCGACCTAGCCGTTTGGAGTTTTCCGTGGTTTCCTCATCAAAATCCTTGTGAGTTTTTTCTGTGAATGTAAGGGTTGCATATTGCTCCCTTTTAATCACTCATTTTTGACTGGTAGAAATGTGACAAATATAAATGAGAAAGCAAGGAGTATTAAACTCAACCACTTTATTTGAACTCTTTAAAAAAACGGAAGGGGTGGGTATTCCATCCACTAGAATCTATTTAACTACTATTTGTAGTGAAATAAATGTACATCTGCTCTGGTGTACGTAGTATTATGTTAAACGAATAAACTCTACATAGTATAAAGCAATTTCTACTATTTTGCATGACGATATATTTTCAAATAAACGTCGACGATGCACGGTAGAATCTCTCATAATCACACCGTTTCCTTGAAAATGCGCTATCTAAATCGTTTAAACTGGAGATTCACTGCACAAACATTACCTTAAACTTTAGACACACACATATATATATGTATATATATATATTATATATTATATATTATTACATACAACTGAGACATCCAAATTCACAACATCCACAGCTATCCACCTAATGCTTTCCGCTATTCTAAGAAGCCATTGTCACTTGAATGAACTTCCCATGGACTTCAAAGTTTTGACATCTCTATGCAACTTTGAACGTTTCAGCATGTCAGGCTTCACATAATTTCCTTAAGTGTGTCATTTAAAATTTCAATTCTACATTGATAGGGTTTATTGGTCATTTTAAATCAATTATACATGAAAAAATTTCTGTGACTCATATGTAAAAATAAATTGTAACTGTTTAAAATAGTTCATGTTATCCTTATAAATATAAGTTCGCTTTGATAGAGAGTTATAGAAACCCCTAATAGAATTCTAGATCTCTTAGTTATATTATCGTAGTCAAACTTATTTAAAACCACTGCAAATAAATGCGAACACAAAAGCAAGTTTTGGTATTTACAATTTTAGTTTATCACCCAGGTCTAGGAAACCAAACTAAAAAATCTCGCATTTGAAAGGATCCATAATATTCAAAATATTCATAATATTCTTTCACCATCTAAAAAAGTATGAACTAGGAATTCTCGATCATTTCGTCTATTAAAGTTATTCGTTTTCCTTATACACATAAATCGAAAATATTTTTTTCTAGTTTAAGGATTCAGAAAAGAACTACTTATTCGTTCAAGATGAAAGCGGTATATTTTTTTCTCAGTGTATGACATGCTGTATTGCATATTCCTTCGGCCACATTACATCCAGACTTAAAGAATGCCGTCTACAAGATCAAAAATATTTACTTATCAAATGCATTCAACTTTTTTTTTTTTTTAATTAATATTGATGTGGAATTTTGAGACTATATTTGAATACAATGACCAGTAAAGCGAGAAAACCCTTCTAGTATATATATATATATATATATATTAATGAATTAATAAAACGCAAAATGTCCCTTTTTAATTAAATATTCATTTTCAAACAGTATGCATTTTATTTTGCCTTTTCGAAGAAAATTCACAGGTGTCTATTATTGCATTTTTAAGTGTTCTCTATTGGCGTATTTTAAGCTACCTGGAAACTTAATTTTTGAAGCATAAAAATGATTCAGTTAATATATTTCGCAGTAATGTCATGTAGAAACAGAGTTAATGGTGGAATTAAAAACTAGTTTCTGTTACAGCTTCTAAAAAAGAATATTATACCAAAAATAGCTAATATAATAGTATAATCCTGAAAGACTCAACTGCTGGTACAGTTACTCAGGTGGCTTTATACGTTTACTTTTAATTATCCATAAACTTTTATGCTTCTTAACGGAATATAAAAATTTAATAAATTTAATAAAATTGGAAAATGTCGAATTCAGCTCATTACTCAATGTAAAAGTTTTTTTTTTTTTTTTTTTTTTTTTTTTAACTATAAAAAGAAAGTTAAAATTATTTTCTCTGACACACCAAACTAATAAAAATTTGATTGAGATGAGAAAGCAAACATTAAAATAGTAGCACAAAGCTTCTTAGATTAAAATTAAAAGCCAAATATATATGAATTTGTTATTGAAATTTATGCGGCTTATTCACTTTACTTTTACCAGACATTTTAAGTGTTTAAATCTGTAAATAAAATTACACTAATTTTTCTACGAGATATCCTAGTAAATTTACAAAAAAATTCACATTTATTGAATTAATGAAAAGAATTTTATGGGATTTAATGCCAGAAATGTAAATTTTAGGTTTTGATGCCGTAGTTTTTTTTTTTTTTTTTTTTTTTTTTTTTTTTTTTTACCTTGTTACTTACTATGAAAAGACATCTAAGCTACTCTTGAGTATAAATATCCGTCATAATAATTTAATCTTTTCCATATATACTGGTTTACAAATACATATTTAATTAGTTATTTATGCATATTTTTAATACCTTAGTTTTAATAAACAACATTATAATTTTAACGTATTGATAAACAAGTTTAAATTGCGTAAAACCATACAGGTTCAAAATGTTGAAAACTACATCCTTAAATTAAAATTTAATATGTGTAAAACTGAAATAATAAAAAAAGACATTTCTGAAAAATATGCATTTAAAACAAAGTAACAATTTACCAGTTTTTAAATATACATTCACGAGTAGAAAAAAATGAAGGACTTTTTAATTACACAAATGTTTGTTAAAAAGGAACAACATCTTGAATTTCAAACAAATTAATGACGAAGATACAAAAGAAGTTAAAATATACAGCGATTTTATTTATTTATTTATTTTTTGTAATGCGTTTATTTTTATGTCGCAATAAAAACTCATTATATATATATATATATATATATATATATATATATATTTTTTTTTTCCGCTCTACCTAGCATTCAATGAACATTCATATTATGTTGACACGCACATATAAATAAAAGAAAAGGAAGTCAGTTACAACAGAGTTTTAATTTGAATGTCATGAAGTTTTCGCAAGATGCAATTTAACTAGAGTTTCTCAGAAATTAACTTCATAAAAACAGTGACATGCATGGCGTTCATTATAAAACATTGTTAATTATTAGTTTAATTATAAATATTACAATATAATTTCTTCATCACTTTTATCATTAAATAATACTTGTTTAATGATGCATAAATTAAAATTGTATATCTCAAAATTTAATTATCAAATTACAAAGAAGGAAATAGACATTTCGTGGTTACTCATTACTTTCCGAACACTGTAGTGAGGAAAGTATTGTAATCATGTCAAAAATCCGAATTTGAGATTTTGATGTTTCTATACGTTTCAAGGTCCAATGAGTCCGTTTTCACTATTTTTGCGATGATGTATGTATGTGTGTGTGTATGTATGTGTGTATGTATGTGTGTATGTATGTGTGTATGTCTGTGAGTGAACACGCTAGCGTCTAAACGCTTTGTTCGAATAAGCTGAAAGTTGGTACGTATATTGTAAGTCACCATAGTACGAACCCTATAGATTTTGGGGAATCTAGCACTTATAGTTTTTTTACAGGGACACCAAGAAAAATTCTTTATCATTACGGCCTATGGGACCAAAATCTTAAAAGTGCGATAGCATCTAAACGCCTTATTCAATTGAGCAAAAAATTTATACTCATATTATAGGCCACAGATACTCAACCTGTATAGATTTTGGAGAATCTAGACCTTATAGTTTTCTTACAGGGACATAAAGAAAAATTATTTATCATTATGGCCAATGGGGGCCAAATTTTTAAAAGTGTGATAGCTTCTAAACGCCTTATTAATATATATATATATATAAAAAAATGTACACATGTTATAGGTCACAGTTGCACACACTGTATAGATTTTGGTGAATCTAGCACTTACAGTTTTTTTACAGGACACAAGGAAAAAATCTTTTTTATTATGGCCTATGGGACTAAATTCTTAAAAGTGCGATAGCATCTAAACGCCTTATTCAATTGAGCTGAAAATTTATATGTATATTATAAATCGCTGTTGCACTAACTATAAGCATTTTGGTGAATCTAGCATTTATAGGTTCTTACAGGGAGACAACGAAAAATTCTTTATCATTATGATCTATGGCTCAAAGATCAGTAGCGTTAAATAAAACATCGTGTAATATATGGAGAAAAATACTCAAACACTCTATTATGGTTTCTCCCTTTTGTTTGTTTAAAAACTCCTCTTTCTTTACTTTATCTACAAAACTGTTAATTACTCAATATTCGGAAAGTCGAGTGGAGTCACTCCAGATTTTTTTTTATTAAGTTATGTATTACTTATTTTATTTATTTATTTATTTTATTTAAGCAATATTGTTCGGTTTAAATCAACACAATATAGTAAATTTAAAGTGTCAATGGTATAAAACTTTGACGACAGAGAAATATTGATGTCTGTTATTAAGAAGATGTTGGCCAAACAAAAGATTAAAGTTGGAGTTAACTTTATTCTAAATATGTAGATTTAGACTTTTAAACTTTTTTGTCGAGATTTCATAAATGCGTAATAGGATTTGTCTTATTTTTTAATATAAATAAAATATAGAGAGAAATAAATTTGTAAAATGATTTTAGGATTATTTATGAACTTTTCTGTTTATAATTCTCTGTTATATAAATTCATTCAAAAAATATTTGTTTTTATGCATGCATTTTCAGAATAAATGCTGCCTCCTATAAACCTTTTCGCCAAATTTGATGCTTTTTTTGATATAGGAAAATTTTAATTCTTTATTTTATTATTATTATTATTATTTAATCGATGAAAACTGTTTTAAAAATATACAAAGAATTTCTATTAAATTTTTTTTGTAGACAATAAGCTTAAAAGTTGACAACCCTGTAATACATTCGAATTCTTCATTATTTAGAACATTATTTAGAATATCACACTGATTACTATATAAGAACAAAACTAAAAACAATGGAAAAATAAATTTTATATTTATTATCATAAAAGTAAAATAAAAAAGTATTAGCTTCGAAGTCTCATTTTTGTAATTTTCTTTTATTTCGATCATAAATAATAAGAAATGAAATTAATTTACTTTTGATTTTTGTAATATTTTTAAAAACATTCTAAATTAGGAAAGCTCATTTAGAATACTTACATTTTGATTTTTTCTTTCACAACACACATAGCAACTTTTTTAATGTACTTTGAATTTTTGTGACAATAAATTTATTCTTATTTGATTTCTTTTAACTGATTCTGAATAATTATAAAGGTATTATGATTATTTTCTTACAAACATAGCATTTCCCAATCGAACGTTTTTAATTATAATAATTTAACACACTAGTGCCACAAACAGATGCTTATTTAAATTTTGCGCTGCAAATTTTTAACAATATTAGTGAGTAAGATTAAAGCTAGTTTACTTTAAACCTAGTTGCTTTAAACCTAGTTTTAAAGTGATTAGTTTTATATTATATTGTATTATATATTTATTTATATGTTTGTTTTGAGAATTTTTTTTTTTTTTTTTGTTTCTGAGTTTTTTATAAGGGATTTGTACATTAATTTATAAAATACAATTTGTAAACTTCTTATAAATTTAGTTTATAGTCTTTAATCTTCTTTTCTATTTTACTTTATTTTCGTTTTATAAAAGGTCTTACTTAAAACAGTTGTTCCATCATTTGATAGTTTGTAGTATTAGTTTAATAGTTTAAATTCTTGTTTTTTTATTCTATACATGCTTAAAGCGGATTTTTTTATAAGCTGTTTTATTATCAATTAACCCTCCCTTTTTATTTATTATTAAACGTCGTTTATTTAAGAAAATTGCATAAAACATTATTCAATAAATACATTTATAGTATACTGTTTTGATACTTTAATAAACTTACTTTTAAACTTCCAGGCTCTTAAATTACAGAAATATAATTTTCCACGAGAAAGTATTTGTTCGTGATAGTGTTAAAATACGAATAAGAAAGATGTTAAACAAGTTGCAACATCACAATAAAGTAGGATTAACCTCTTTCTTCACATAATTGGAAAAAGTGTTGTATTAACAGATAAGCTCATGAAGTTTACGCGATATATATTCTAGGAAAATATATATATATATATATATATATATTTAAGATTGTATAGAATACATAAAAGCTTCAAAGATTATACTGGAATTATTATTATATATATTTTTTTTCTTTTTTTGATCGTAGAGGAAATTTAATTTACTTCATAAAAATGCTTTTTTTTTTTTTTTTTTTTTTTTTTTTACATTAGTGAAATTTTAAGTTAAAAATAAACCATAATTTTAATAAATAAGTTATTATTAAATTCTTTGAAAAAATAATATTTAAATAAAAACAATACTATTTATTAAAAATAGAAAAATAAAATATGTTCATGTTAAGGTGGTTCTCAAAAAAGGTTGCTATTGCTGTCTTGAATTCTGTCCTGAATTTTACATTTTTTTTTTTTTTTTTTTTTTTTATCCAAAGTTTTGACAGTGTTTTTTAGAAAAACGAACGTGTTTTTAAAAATTTATATGTTTATGTACGGGAAAACATCAAAGCAACTTTTTATGTATTTCTTAAACGTACAAATATAATGAAATAAAGATTTCAGTTTAAACACCAGTTTTAGTCTTGAACATTTCATGCAATGGAAAAAGATTATTATGCATCGTCCCCTTTGAAAACTCTTTTTTTTTTTCTTTTTTTTTAACCAGCAGGCTTTGCCTGCTTTATTGGTTTAAGAGGAATTAAAAACAGAATCACTCTGTTTCATATCGCTTAAAGAAAAAAAAAAAAAAAAAAAAAAAATGAAAATTGCTTAAAAGCTCGCTGCGGGTGCCATCTGCCTTCGGCAATATCTTCCTTGCCCGCAAAATTTCCTGTACGTGCTTGCTTACGACAATGATTTACCCATAGATATAAACTTGCACGCTTATCGAATAAAAATTGAAGTAGACTTTTTATATTTGAATCCCAATTACAGAATAACAGCACTATGCGTAAAATACATAATGTTTATTTTCATGATATTTCCTTTATTTTATTTATTTGATCGACCAAAAAAATGACAGCAATTTCATGCCAAATACAATATTACAATATACTATGAACGCTACGCCTACCGTATTAGATAACTAATATTTTGTGGTTACATATATTTTCTTTTTAAAATATTTTATGGTTAGTTGATAGTGGTTGGTATATAGAAAAATAAATAAATATATATATTAAGCTGATCATGGTACCGTTTTATTATAGCTCCCCTTGCAAACTTTTTAATTTTTGTCGCCAATTTGGATTTTCCTATAAAGTTTGTTTTATTGTTTCTGTTTATTTCTTCATTTATTTATTTATTTATTCAATATTTTATAATTTACTTATATTTCTGAAGGGCTGCTTGACTGAAAATGGATGTCTGGAAACTAGTGTCCTTGGCGAAAAAAGTCCGGTCTGTTTCAGCGTCAAAATTTCCAAAAACAAAATTCCCTGGAGTATATTATTATTATAGTAAGTATATTATTATTATTTAATTATAAAGTTATAATGACATCATTTTGTCATATGCATAAGCAAATTTAATTTTTGATAATTTTTTATTACTCGTGTGAAAATATGTTTCTTTCCATGTAAAAAAAAAGAAAAAGAAAAGAAAAGAAAGAAAAAAAAAATGAACTCATAAAACTTTTTGGAATCAATTAAATTTAAAGCTAATATTTAAAAGGCTAATTTTAAATCTCTTATAATCAGTTTTGTCCCTATTAGAGGGAAAGTTGTTTTGATTTATTTTATTTTTGTTATTTTCTGCGACAAGTTTATAAAAATTATTCATACTTTTTAGCGGCTTATAAACAAGTTGAAAAGGCAGTTTTTTCAAAAAAATATCTGTATTAAAAAGTAGCCATTTTTTTCCCCAAAGAAAAAGAATTTTTTACTTTTTTTTATTAAACAAATATGTTTTCTTTTCTCCATCTAGAAATCTAATTATGTTATAAACTTATTTTTAATTATCAAAATCTAAAACAAAATAAAATGACAAAATTTACTAAAGAAGCTGAATGACAAAGTTAGAATATTTTTTAGGTAATATAATTAAAAATTAAAATTTTGTGAAATATGTATTAAATTTTCATTTTTCCTGCTGCATTATTCCACACTTTGGGATAATTTATCTTAAAAGCTAAAAATAATTAATTATCTCGTAAGACGTACACATAAATTAGCACTTGAGAAAAATTAGCGGTTAAAAGTATGTAATATTGAAGATAAATTAATTAAGTTAAATTCTTATTTATAAACAAATGAAAAATAAAATTACGAGGCTGAATTTTCAAGATTTTGTAAGTAATATCTTTTACGGATTTTCCATTTAAAGAAGTTGAAAGTTTGAAAGACGTTTAAGCAGTTAAGCAGATTTTTAAATTAAAATTAATCATCTATGGTTAGGCCAATAATATCTGGCACATTTTAGCCTTTAATAGAAAATCAAGTAATTGACGTTCAAGAGTGAAGTGTATTCTACAGTATTTCATACAATGATATTTCTGTTTAAGCGATTAAATAATAATAATAATAATAGTAATATTTTGCGCATAAATGGTACTGTGGTTAATATATATTAGGGTGGGCCGAAAATGCACTTTTGCACAAACTTTCGAAATCGATGAGGCTTGGGGGCGGAAAAGTTGTGTATTGGGTTGCTCAGTAACCATGTAAAATTTTTTTGAAATCGAACAATATCTTCAGGTGCGCCGGGGCCTTAAAAATCTGGAAATTTGACTAAAACAGACCTTTTTCTTCTAAAAACACGATTTTTTGCATTTTCGAAATAGATTACGCTCTAGTGCGGAAATGTTTAGTATTGAGTTGCTTAGTAGCCATGTAATATTTTTTTTAAATCAAACAATATCTTCAGGTGTCGCCAGCGCCTTTAAAATTGGAAATTTTAACGAAAACAGACCTTTTTTCTAAAAACATGATTTTTTTTTTAATTTTCGAAATATATTAGGCTTTATTGCGGAAATGTTTAGTATTGAGTTGCTCAGTAATCGTGTAAGTTTTTTTAAAAATCAAACAATATCTTCACGTGGCGCCGGTGCCTTAAAATCGGAGATTTTATTCAAAACAGACATATATTTTCATGAAAAGAGAATTCCTTATCAGTTTTCTATTTCACCCCCCTTCTTCTACTAAATGAAATGCTCTCGCACCTGCAGTCCACGTGACAGTCCACGTGACCCCCAGTGGTACAGGATTGTCTCTTACATTCCTTATCAGTTTTCTATTCCATCCCCCCTTCTTCTACTAAATGAAATGCTCTCGCACCTGCAGTCCACGTGACAGTCAGTGTGATAATATGCAACACAGTTATCGTTTAGTTCAGTCTAGTACAGAAGCAATCAACTAATAAGCTTACTTTATGTCGTTTGTTCATCGAAGAGCAGTCTCTTTAGATATTTAAATGTCATTAACTAGTTAGTTATAGTTATACTTTTGTCACAATGGCCGGTTGTCATTCAACTAGAAAAGTTACAGATTGTTTTGTTTTTGGTTTGCCAGAAGAGCTGAAACCTAACGTCTTACCAACTTACAGTCAAGTTATGAAATTTTACTTCCTTATAAGAGAACAAGTGAAATCTTCAAATCACGGCAAAGATCCAGCTTTTACTGACATTGCCAATGTTGTTGCTGAGAGGGTAGCTGATTTGTGGAAGAAGTCCTCGATTCCTACTATTTCTCATTGCAGAATTGTGCGCATCCTTAAATCATATCATGCTAAGTATAAAAATATCCTGAAAAGTAAAAACAAGTCTACGGAATCCTATAGGAACAAAGTAAAGGAATTTTTGGAAGACGCCGAGAAAACTCTCTGACATTGCCACATGCAAATGTCATTCCTTTAAAGCATGCTCCTGTGAAAAGGATAGAAAAGTGCCACATTTAGAACAACCATTTTTGATTGATCAACGAACCGTCAGAAAAATGATTATCGGGGGCATTGATTTAAAAGTAACTGAGAAGCTGCTCCGAAAGCAAAATAGGCAATCCAAGACAGTGTTGAAAGCTGCTACAAGTGAACAGCAGTTCCAAACACCAAAGTCTATGTTCGAGTCGCCTGAGTTCGAGGATTGTGAGAACGAAGAATTTGAATATGAAACGCGTAATGATGAAGAATACACTCCTCCTAGATCCAGAGAGAACCATTCCAGAAAAACGAAAAGAGAGACCAAGGTAATCAGCCAGATGAGGATAAAACTGCCAAACACAGCACTCGCCTGCGATAGTGCAGGGATTGGAGACAGGCCTGCAGCGAAAATTATTTCTGAAGTTCTTGAAGATGTCGGAATGATTTCTGATAATAATCGTTCCAAAGTTACAGATAAAAATAAAATAAGAAGAGAGAGAATGAGAAAACGAAAGGAACTACAATGTAAAGGAAAACCAGAAGAGCTTCAAGCCCTCTTTTTTGACGGACGAAAAGATAAAACTTTAGCAGATCAAATCAAGGGAAACAAAAAGCACAGGACAACGGTTATTGAAGAACATGTAGTTTTAATACAAGAACCTGGATCTGAATATATCGGCCATGTTTCTCCAGCTAGTGGTACTGCAAAATCTATTAAGAGCAGCATCGCTGAATATCTTTTACAGAATGATATCAACACTGAAACTCTTTTGGCAGTTGGCTGCGATGGGACACCCGTTAACACAGGTTGCAAGACTGGAGTTATACGTCTCATAGAAGAAGATGTTGGTAGACCTCTTCAATGGCTCATATGCATGTTACACGCAAATGAGTTACCGTTGCGGCATCTTCTAAAAAAGCTAGACGGTCAAACAAGTGGTCCTGAAACCTTTTCTGGTCCAATAGGAAAAGATCTCGAAACCTGTGAGCTGAAACCGGTAGTCAATTTCAAAAAGGTTGATGTCGTAGAGTTAGTAGCAATATCAGAAGAGCTTCGAAAAGATCTGAGTACAGATCAACAATATATGCTGCAAATTTATGAAGCTGTAACATCAGGTTACTGCTCTGTTGCCCTAGCAGAGAAAAAACCAGGAAAGCTAGCGCACTCCCGTTGGCTAACGGCAGCATGTCGAGTTTTGCGCCTGTACATTTCAGTTACAAATGTTTCAGCAGAACTGAAAACCTTAGTAGAGTTTATAATTAAAGTGTATGTGCCGATGTGGTTTGATATAAAATCCAAACCGCATTGCAAAGATGGTGCTAGACACTTATGGAAGATGATTAGCTTGTCACGTTATCTCCCAGATGACTTGAAGACTGTCGTGGATGGCGTAATAAGCCGAAATTCTTTTTTTGCGCATCCTGAAAATATTCTTCTTTCGATGCTTACGGATGAACGAAATTACATCCGACTGCTTGCAATACGAAGAATTTTAAAAGCCAGGGAAAATAAACAAGAAGGTATCCGGCGGTTCACTGTTCCTGTAATAAAATTCGAAGCAAAAGATCAGTTGTTACGGAGCCACCTATGCTTCGTGCAGTCAGCAATGAAGATTTCCGAAATATTCTAAAGGAGAAAATATCTTTACTAGAAATAAAAGAGTTTCCATGCCACATCCAAGCAGTGGAGAGGGCAGTAAAAATAGTGACAGTTGCTTCAGCTTCTGTGGTGGGACAAATCGAAAGGGATAGCCTTATAAGGGCGAAATTAGAATCACAAAGAATAATTCCTTCATTTGAAAGCAAGTCGAAATACAAAAAAGGCGAAGAAGATCAGGCAACAGAAAAGTGAAATATTTAATAAAATCTCAGTGTCCATTATATGGTTGGGTGGTTGGGAGGGCACGGGTGGAACTCGATATGCAGCCACCTCCTCGTGGTGAGTTCTGAGTTATCAAAGTGAATTTCCTCTGAGATAAGCAAAGAGCTGCATTTTTAAAAAAAACTTACACGGCTACTTAGCAACTCAATACTAAACATTTCCGCACTAGAGCGTTATCTATTTCGAAAATGCAAAAAATCGTGTTTTTAGAAAAAAAAGGTCTGTTTTAGTCAAAATTTCAAATTTTTAAGGCGCCGGCGCCACCTGAAGATATTGTTCGATTTCAAAAAAATTTTACATGTTTACTGAGCAACCCAATACACAACTTTTCCGCACTAGAGCGTAATCTATTTCGAAAATGCAAAAAATCGTGTTTTTAGAAGAAAAAGGTCTGATTTAGTCAAAATTTCAAATTTTTAAGGCGCCGGCGCCACCTGAAGATATTGTTCGATTTCAAAAAATTTTTACATGGTTACTGAGCAACCCAATACACAACTTTTCCGCCCCCAAGCCTCATCGATTTCGAAAGTTTGTTCAAAAGTGCATTTTCGGCCCACCCTAATATATATATTAACAACAGAAGGTAAGTAAGTAAGGAGCATTTATATTACGAAATTCCCGATAAAAGTGCAACATGTGCGACCTCTTTAGTTCAAATATTATCCAAATGGCAATCCAATGCATTCCAGGTTTTCGTAAAACAAATGCTATTTATTTGATTTCCTTGAGTTTTTTTTTTCTTGTTTTTTAGGTAAAGTGCCATCTATAAGCGTAGTTTCATTATCAAAAACAGTATAATGCAAATCGCTCCTTAATGCACCGCTTATTTTAATTCACAATTAAGTGCAATATCTCTAAGGGCAATTAATTCCACCATGTCCAGTTTGAATAATATATTATATCTGTAAAATCATTTATATAGTTAAAAAGAATATGTATTTACAATACATTAATAATCTGTTAGTAAATTTATTGATTTTTTCTTTTCTTTTTCTTTTCTTTTTTATAATTATACTATACAAATCAACGTCATGTCAAACTTAATTTTTATTTATTTATTCATTTTTTATTAAACATATTTTATGTTTATTGATATACGTAAAAAAAATATATTTTCTTCGATAAGAATATTAACTTATCTGAATTATTTCTGAGTTCCAAATACTTCCAATCTTTACTTTTTACACTATGCTTCCTGTGAAGCATAATATAGTATTTACCTGATATTATAAAGCATGGTGGGCCAAAAAAATGTTGAATATTCCTCTTTATATATTTAAATTTAGTTTCAAATTTAAAGTATTTCACGGTAATCAATTAATGAAATTTCTTGTTAATGTTTATTCCAATTTAAAAAATACAGACTTAGAAAAACTTCAGCACAAAGAATCCGGTTTACGTTTTGAGATTGTGAAAACGTTAATTTATGTTATTTCTTTTAATTTAAAAATACAATTGTTTGCGAAGAACATTTGGACTTTATGGAAAGTACCCTAAAATAATCTTCGCATTGAAGTTTTGAAAAATATTATTATCTAATTTATTGCTTTATTCAAAACTTTTTGCGAAGAAATTATAAAATGTACTTTCTTTCAACTGCTTTTGAAATCACTAGGTAAAGGTGTTAAATTATATGCAACATTTTAAAAATGTAAATACTTAACTCGCATTTGAAAACAATAAATAAATTTCAAGTGTACGATGTCTGAAAAAAGTTGTTAAGAATTTCATAAGATGTTCGAACTAAAAAAAAATATATTTGATGCATTATTATTTACTTCAAGTCTCGAAAATAAATAAATAGAGTTTTCAAAAAAAAATATTTACAATTTTTAGATAAAGATTTGAAGTTAGAAATATCTTTAATTTTCACAGGGTAAATTTTTAAATTGACATAACTCGAGGATTGTTGTTTGGGTTAACGCCAGTTAACTACACGAGGTTTCTATACCTGGATAGTGTACCCTTGAGAGGGATATTCTAGGGATCATAGCTCATATTCGCATGAGTTTCGGAGAGAGACAAGAAAATATCAAACGACTAGATAGAAAAGCAAAAATTGGGATCGAATCCGGCACTTTTCATCTATAAGCTACGAGAGCAGACCCCTCTGGGCAACCGGTGCGCCGGTGTGAAATGATCAGAGTTTATATCTTGATATATCAGATTAATTTGTACAAACTTGGTAAGAAAACTAATGCCGAGATGGGAAAAAGGTTCTATAGAATAATGGGGGGGAATCCCCCTTCGAGGGGGATTTTCATGATGGGTATCTTTCAAAAGAACTCGCCAATACCTTTAAAACGAATGGTTGAACCATCGATCTGCGATAATTTAGAATAAAGTTATCGATTTTTTTAATGTAATATTGAGCATAAATTGAACTTTTTTTGAATATTTACTGTTATACTACAATCGGTAACAAAAGTATCCGAACACTAGCAAAAATTTCTATATAAAAAAAAAGTAAACTTAAAGCTGTTATGTTAAATAAATCCTTGTCGAATCATGTTCTTAGACTGACAAAGAACATGATTCGAGAAGGACTTAACAGTATTAACTCTACTTTTTCTTATATGAGAATTTTTGCTAGTGTTCAGATACTTTTGTTACCGACTGTATTTCTCTAATATGAAAATCGTCTGCATTATCATGGAAGATATATTTTTTTAAATAATAATTTAAATAAATTATTTTTACTGAGTGAATTTGTATAGGACAATATAGAAGAAAGTCATGTGCCCCGTGGCAGAAACACGGCGACACGGCGACAATGTCGCAGAAACAGAAATGTTCTTGCAGAAAGATTTTACTTAAGTCAAATAAATTTTGCCATTGTGTTAAAAAAAAAAAAAAAGAGAGAGAGAGACAGAGAGAGAAACTCAAAGAATGGTTTATAAACTGTTCTGCAGAACAAATTTTCGTTTCTGCAGATACGATCGCCTCAATCCTGAATGAGGAGAGATAAAACGGATGTAACTCACTTGGGTTAGCTTTGATACGGCATGCATTAGCGATTCGTAATGCGGTGATATGATTCGGTGTATCGACACTTTTCACTGGTAACCTCTTCACATCGGAACTTATTTTCGTGTCTTCAAACTTTGTTTTCGTGCCGCTCGTGTCGTGTGTATTTATTGTATTGCAAAAGATTGTTTTTCGAAAGAATGTGGCTTTGCGACCATTTTCCGAATTTCATACTTCATGCATTTTCAGATTCATGCATAAGAAAATAGCTGCGCATCCAGTGATTTTTTTTTTTTTTTTTTTCTTTAAGTGCTGGATTTCTGCGGTACCGATTTTCATACATTTTCTGATTTGCGCACGACAAATTAGTTGCATCTAGTGATTTTTTTTCCTTTAATGCATGCGAAGCGTGCATACGTGCGTGGTAGTAAATACACGTACATTTTTTAAAGCTGCATTAATTTTAATGTTTGGTTCAAACTATGCAATACATTTCACAAATATATACAGAACTAAGGCTATGGGGAAATTTGTAACGTCTGTAGTTATACACAACATAAAAAATCAAGCTTCAAACCTTGCTTCAAAAAATAGAAAATTAAGAAATTAATCTTAAAAATTCTTTATTGATATTTAGCCTTTTATATGTAGTAAAAGATCTTAGCAATAAATATTAATGGGTATCTTAAGGTATAAAATTGGTAACTTTTCTAATTTTTTTTCGTTACTAATCATTAATTATTTTAATTGTGATTAAAATTCTTAGCTTTAAATTTTTTTGTTTAAGCATATGAAGTCGTTAAAAAAAAAATATTAATTTATTTTACAAAAATACTCTTTTCATTAGTTTCTACAGCTTGTTCATTTCATTTTTTTAAACATTTGAATTTTTAAAAAATGTTTTTTTTTTATTATTATTATTGAAATATTGCAAATTAAATAGTTATTTTGAATAAAAATCAAACCAAAGGTTTTGTTAATTTTTTTTTTTTGTAAGCAAAAGGAATTTTATCTAATAGTAGTTGTTTTGAATAAATACTAATTAAACAGCAAATGCTTTTATTTATTTATTTTTATTTACTTATTCGTATAGATATCAATATCAAATATTACTTTTAATTGATTTCTATTTATTTCATTCATATGTAATCATTATTTTCTATTATAGATTTTATCCATGAAATCTGTTACATTTCAGATTTCAACATTTCCTTAAAAATTAATTATTTCACTTGCCTCAATCTTTATGAAAATATTTCGACTATGCTTTGTCTATAATTGTGTTACTTAGATCTTGTATTCTGTTTTACTTTATGTATTTAAATGATGGTATAATTATACATTCTGAATTCTCTATGCCAAATCACATTTTTTAGATTTCAAATACACATCTTTATGTTATTTGTATATAATACAAAAAATGAATCTTGTGTATTAGAATGTTATCGTGCATATTTCTAATAATCTCAAAAACTATATATGTTTTAAATTATTTATATTTCATTATAATATTCAGTATTCTATATTAATTTTTACTTTTAATTTGTTGTATTTTAATTTTGAGTTCTGTATTATATTTTATGTTGTTTGGTTTGCACCTTATGAAATAAGTGCATTTGTGTATTTAAATATACATATTTAATATAAAAAAAAGTAATGAAATTTTAAAAGTATTTGTAACATTTGTTTAATTTAGACATTTCATGATTTAAATGCCTTAAAATAATTTGCAGATTATTTTTTATGTGTTACTGCATTTTATGGTTTGAATTCATTGAATATTTTATAAACAATATTGTATATTAATGTGAACAAAAAATCTGAAGCAATTGAGATCAATAGATTTATTTTCACCTTTCTTAAAAAAAAAAAAAAATAAATAAATAAATAAATAAAAAAAAAAGAGTATTTTTTTTGTAATAGTGCAGATATATACATTTGTGCCTAGTTAAAACTTAAATACATTGGTTATACTGAATATTATTTACTTTTTTTTAAATAATTTATTTTGAATTCGTAAATGTTAACTTCACAAACTATTTTTGCAGAACGATTTTGGTGTTGATGAAGCTTGTCGCAGAAAGCATAATAAATTTCTGCCACAGGGGTCATGTCGTGCCCACAACACACTAGTTATTTGTTGTTAGTGGATGTGCTTTACTAATAATATTTCACCACTTCTAGAAAAGCTGTTCGGGAATTGAAATAAATTCCTGATAGCGATATGGTGAGTAATGTATGTTTTAAGCTAAATATCCATCACTTGTTTTTTGTATATTTACACGTTTTGAGGCTTCCTGATTACCGTAGTCAAGTTTTTTAACGTTTGATCTTTGTCTGTTTCTCCTAGAGTGACTTAAAAACGAACAATTGTAGGAGATCCAAATGCTGTATTTTAAAGTTAACATAAGTTTGTTGCTGGAAAAGTTTGATCAAGATTGATAATTTTCAAGGAATGTTGCGCGTGAAAATTGTCTGTATGAATTTAAATAAACTTTTAATTTTAATAACAGAATTAAATTATATATAAATGTAGGTGCATTAATGAAACGAGAGGTTGAGGGGGGCGGTAGCCCCCTCACACATAACTAATTATCTCATAAACCTCTTCCGAAACCTAACTTGAATTGCTTAACATAGGTTTACGTAACAGTACTTTGTATGTTACCTCTTAATCTCCAACCTGTATTTATTGTATTAGATTGTCTGTATGAATTTAAATAAACTTTTAATTTTAATAACAGAATTAAATTCTATATAAATGTAGGTGCATTCATGAAACGAGAGGTTGAGGGGGGCGGTAGCCCCCTCACACATAACTAATTATCTCATAAACCTCTTCCGAAGCCTAACTTGAATTGCTTAACATAGGTTTACGTAACAGTACTTTTTATGTTACCTCTTAATCTCCAACCTGTATTTATTGTATTAGATTTCAGGGTAAGAGAGAGTCGTGTGCGTGACACACCAGATTATTTAATTCTTTCTTTTTTTCTTTCTTTTTTTTTTTTTTTTTTTTTTGTATAATTTTCGATACGTGAAGCGTTGATTCGAAATAACTTAATTTTGAAGCTTTAAATAAATTTATAGTCGTTTATGGATAGTATTATAAAGCTATAACAGTGTGTACTTTTAAAAGCACTATATCTTCATATTTATCCAGATCAGTATTATTATTTATGTTTTTTTTTTTTTTTTTTTTTTTTTAACAGTGCTCTAATTCAATCTTGCGATTAGCTGTCATAATTAATATGGTGACAAACTTATTGATATTTCAATTATCAGAAAGTCTCTGTTAAAACAAAATTATCCTTATTTGATAAATCATCAGTAAATTTTATATAAATATTTATATATATATATATTTACATTTTTCTGAGTAACTGATATTTGTTTACATATGTTATGAATATGTGCTCGATGTTTCATCAGATATGGTATTAAGAATAACAGAAAAATATTTTATAAATTAAAAATAACTGTGAATTTTTTTATTTAAATTTTGGTCGAAGAATTATTATTATTATTATTAATATTTTATTGATAGCACACTTGTATAAAATTAATAGTTAAATGTAATTTTACTAAACAGACTACATTATCTACAGGGACTTGTTTAACTATGTTTACGTGTACATAAAATTAAATGACTCTTAGAGAATTATACAAAAATTTAACATGATCAGTAAAATTAGAAAATGGCGAATTGTTACTTATTGGTACCGTATATTCATTGTAATTTTCTTACTTTTTTTTTTCTTTTTTTCATTACTGAAAAAAAAAAAAAAAAAAAGAAAATAAAAACTATTTTGTCTGTCACACTAAATTTTTATTTTAGCTGAATTTTATTTGAAATTATAAAACAATAAATAAATTTTTATACATAGTTCTTTCTATTATGATTAAATATTATGTATATATTGATTTTACATGTTTCTAATAAAATTCACTGTTTATAAGCTATTTTTTTACAAGAAATTCTCCTTTTTCGTAACAGCAAAATATGTAAATTTACCTTATACGAAATTTTCCACATAATATCTCAATATATCAAAAAAAGAAACTTCCTTTTTAATTAAAAATGAAAATAATGTTACAATATTTAATGTTTGATTTTTTTTTTCTTTTCTTCTCTGCAACTTACTATAAAACATAATCTAGGATTTTTAAGTTAGAAACCAGTCATAAAAAAAATTTTTTTCCTTGTTTACTCATACACAAATATATATTTAAATACTTGTTCGAAGATTTTCTAATTCTTCAGTTTTAGTAAACACTAAAAATTTTAATGAACACGTTAAACAAACCTTAGTTTGAATAAACTAAACACCTGTTGGTTTAAAATGTTAAAAAATAGGATTTTTTTTTTTTTTTTTTTATAACTTTTTACATTTTTTTTTTTTCTAAAAGTAAAAAACAAAAAAAAGGTATTTCTGTAGATTATTATTATTAGTATTATTATTATCATTATTTTACAAAGCAACGTTTTATCAGCTTTTATTACACATTCATAAGTAAAAAACAAAATTGACTTTTTAATTGCACAAATATTTCTTTATTAGGAACAGCATCTTGAATTTCAAAGAAATAAGATATCAAAAAATAAAAAAGAACATACAACGAAAAAGAAGTTGTTTTGATAATGTGTTTATTTTTGTTTCGCAATAAAAATTCGTTTGATCTTTTTTTTTTTTTTTTTTTCCCTTAATTTTCTGCTTCACCTGGTATTCAACGAACATTTATATTATGTTGACACGCAGACATACCAGTAAAAGTGAAAAAAGTCATTTACGATAGAATTTTAATATTAATCTCATAAAGTTTGTCTAAATGCAATTTAACTTTCTCACAAATGAACCTCATAAAAAAGAGAGAAATTCGTGGTGTTTGTTAGAAAAGATTATTAATTAAAAATTTAATTATAAATATTAAAACATACTTTCTTCATTATGATTATTTTTAATTCATTATTGTTTAATGGAGCATAAACTAATATTGTCAAGTTTATGGTATGTAAAGTGAAGAGAACAATGATAATTTATTGGTTACATAAAAAAAAAATTCAAGTCAGAAATTTAGCATTAATCTTCGTATAAAATATTTAATTCAATTTTTTCCCTTTATTATATGAAGGTTGACAATCAGTGAATGGTATAAAGGGTGTAAATCAATATAATCCCTTTTCCCTAATCGATTCTTCTGATTAGTTTTTAGTTAGTTTAACTTTATTTTTCGTCTCCTGAAAAATCAAGAATATGGACTTAAATCCTTTATACATGTCAGTACACACACACAAACACACACACACATATATATATATATATATATATGTATATTAAAGCTCTAGATTAGTGGTCGCCAGTCAGCAATTTGCAATCATTACACAGAAAATGACTAACAAAAAATCAAACCCTAGTCGCCAAAAATGGACCATGTAACATTTTAATTATTAGAAAAAAACCAAAGCATGGATCCAACCTGGTATTATTATTTTCTCGGCGCATCAAACAGCCAAAAGCGAGTAAAATGTTGGAGAATGAATCATTGCAACATTTAACAGTAATGAAAACTTTATTAGACATTTTATTATGCATTCCTGTAAATAATGCAGACGTGAAAAAAGTGGGGAGTGATATGAAGACCTCGTTGGAATGAAGAGTGTTCCTAAAGCGTGATATTTTACAAGCACGATTAACTGTTTCAGTCGCAGTGTTCCCGCTGATAGAACACCTAATTTTGATTCTCAAGTGCAAAAACTCACCCCGGAAATTTGTTAGCAAAAATTTACATTTATAACATAGCAGAAAAGGCCCTTTTATTTTACAATCACGATTAAGAGTGAAGCACAATGGAATTAGTATTTTAAGATTTTTGTGGAGACAACAATTTATGGTGTTCTCATTCCCTGAAAAATAATCGTGTAAGGTGACAGGAATTTTCTGAGTTAAAAAATGAACTAAGAATGCATAAATTATTACGTTCCCTTAAATCAAAAATGTTCTTCATTTTATATCATAATTAAATTTGTAAAATGTTTTGTTTTTGTTGTATGTTTGTATTTAAATTTATTTGAACTGAATAGTTTTTATTGAGTATCAATTTTCATTTTGTATTGTGATTATACTTGTGATCACAATACAAAATGAGCATTTAATTGTATCTCCTATACTTAAAAATATGTTTAATTAGAATTATGCAAATTAGAACTAATTGTATTTTCCAAATTTCATGATTTCCTATATAAATGTAAAATTTTTAAATTGCTTTCAAATGATTGCTATCTGGTTAAAAAAATACTCTAATTTCAACTATTCTTTTCTGCTTCCAAACTTGAATGTGAGTTATTATACTATGGTACTTATCACTCAAAAAATTTTTATTATTTTCCATGAAATATTTTGTTTAACATTCAGTGCATACTTATACTAATTATACTCTGTTCAAAATTTAGAAAAATATCCTTTTTTTTTTTTTTTTTTTTGGAAATCATTCAGTTTTTTAAAATATTTTATAATGTTTATTCAACTTAATTTGTTTATTTTGCAGATTTATTTACTGAATACTTATATACACAATAATTTTTATTCGTTTATATGCAGAAATATTGTTTTTATTTTATAACGTTATTGAAAATAGGGAAATATCAGTATAATTTCTTTGTTAAATGCAGTGAAATTTATGTGTTTTCCTCATAGTGGTTTAATTCTACCCTTTTTATTTTCTTTTAAATAATTGAAATATATTTACATAAATTCACAGTCAACTCTAGCATTTTATGTATATTATCATAGTAAAAAATATTTAAATAAAAATTTTATATATATATATTTTATGAGTATCATATATCTATATATTTATATATAGATATATATATATATATATATTTAACATATTAATATTACTAACAGGGAAAGAGTTACTTACTTTCTGTGTTGCCAGTAGACTTTTATCGAAAAATGGCTACCAAAAGTGCAAAAGTTGCGACCATTTTTTATGCCTCTAGTCGCCAATTGCTACCATTCATAATTACTTGTCCAGAGCATTAATATAATGTACACATATAACCTTAAATAAGATGAATCTTTTTAAAAGGTAAGTACAATACATCTTTATGTATAAAAATGAATAAATACAACGCAGTGGTGTTTATTCAAATATTTTTACTCTTTACTTTTTAAGGCCAGACCATTGGTGCAGTTTTAATGTTAAATCTCATATGTAGCCTTAAACGCAGTGTAAAAAGTTGCAGAACTTTTTAGACAAAAGTTTCGTCACACACAGAGACATTTTGTGAAATTAGTCATATTGTGTTTTAGACTGACCCCACCATTAACCGAGAGGTTCTGTTATCAAACCTGGAAGACGGGACCGATCGTATACGATACCAGATCGCGTAATTTGATCTAATCGTTCGTCGTTTTTCCGCAGTTTTCTCCGAAACTCATGTGAATATTGGTTAGGATACCCTTAAAAAGATCGCTACAGAGGGCATACCCCCCTTAGGCACAGGACCCTAGTGCAGCAATTTGTCCTTATTCCAATCACCAACAGACTGTATTCTAGACTTTACAAATTCCATAAATACTTAAAAACCGCAAATCCAAAATTGTTTTGTTAGTAATTGTAAATTTTGTACTTTTGTACTTTTTGTAAATAACGGCCCACATAATTATAGCAAATTGTAGAGGTTTACTTTTTAGAAATGTTCGTTTTCCATTGAATGACTTCTAAGAAATGACGTCAATTTCAAATACCATAGTACATCATTTCGGAGATTTTTCTGAAAGTGACATCATTGTAATATGTTATAAAAATTATTTTAATTTTGATAAATGAAACACTACGTCATTTTGACGGATCTATATAAATAAAGTGAAGAGTTTCTCGGTCGAGCACATCTGGGTGCACCACTCTTATTTTGGATTGGAGATTTACTTTGGTGATGAAATTCGGCCCTTTTTTTTTTTTTTTTTTTTTTTTTTTTACTAAAAACTGATTAAATTTTTTAAAAGATGCCTCATAGATGTTATACATTTCTAAAAGAGCTCTAAAAACTGCTCATTTTTTGTGGGAACATTATATACATCAAGTTATTAGATTTCAAGATACTACGTTGCAAGTTTCACAACGCGATATCATTCGATTGCGTTTATCTTGAAATAAGAGTCTAATATTAAACAAAAGACAGTCTAAAATTAAGGATTATGAATAACTTGTTAAAAATTATATTTTTTAAGTTCTAAGAGCTGCAATTTTTAAATTACAGCGTAATTCTTTAACATATGTAATCTATTAAATTTGTAAACAGTTGTTGATTTATTGTTGAGAATCACTCACATAAGACCATAGAGCATTATTGCAAAACGAGCGCATGGCTGGTTGGCTGGGTTTTACGTCGCACCAGTGCTGCGCAACAGGCAGTTGGCGCCGTTCTGGGATTCACACCTAGAGGTGGTCCGGATACATGCCATCACAATTTTGATCCTCCGCGGAAGCAAAACAGGTGCAAAACGAAAGAAATATTTTATTTAATATAGTATAAAGAGCAGGGGACATTGGCAACATGTACCAGAACAGAGGTTTAGAGCGATTTTAATATAAGCACCACTTTTGGCAGAGTTTTACTCAAAAATCCAGAATTTGCAATATTTCCCCAAAAGATGGATTTCACCTCTCCCTCCCCTTAAAATTCGAAATTTCCTAAATCGCAGATAATGTTTTATTTATACTAATGGGTAGTCTCACCTTATGCAATTTGTTCACTGTGAAGTAATTTGGAGCCAAGTTATACTTGCAAAGGTGTTTTTTCCTTCTGTCTCTCCTTGGAGGGGGAGGGGGGTAATTTTTGTAAATACCGTTACTCTAGGTTTCGGATACATATAAACAATCCAAGCACAAAATTCGTGACCGCAGTTCTCATAGACTTCTCAGGACAAATTTAGCGCTAAAAGAGGTGTCTCAAATTTGCCTCCTCGTAACCCCCTCCCCCCCCAAAAAAAAAACCCGCAAACCACAAAAAAAGAAAAATGAGCTATTGAAAATATCCTAAGGAAGTCGCATAGCCATTTTTCAACATCTTTGTTCCATTTTGGGTAGAGTTCCACTCAAAAATCAGGAATTTTTCATATTTCCTGACAAAAAATTTATTTTCTCCCTTCATTCCCTTAAAAATCGAAATTTCCTAAATCGAAGATAGTAATTTATTTGTTCTCATTTCTAGTCTGCCCATGTGCAATTTCTTTCCTGTGAAGTAATTAGGAGCCGAGTTATGCTTACAAACATTTTTTTTGTCTTTTGACCCATAAAGGAGGAAGGGGAGCTACTTTCGGAAAAATTGATAGATAGAATTTTAAGTTGGGTAAAGACCTAAATTCCTACAAAACGACATTGAATTCTGTAGAGATGTTCTCAAGTGATACCCGGACAAAGGTGTGTTTGTCTTTTGCCACACCAGGGGGTAACGTGGGGAGAATTTCTGAAAAGTTTATAGATATAATTTAAAGTTGGGTAAAGACCTAAATTCCTGCGAAGCGCCGTTGAATTCCATCCAGCCGTTCTCAAGTGATATCAGGAAACACGCGTTTTTGTCTTTTGCCTCCCCCCCAGGGGGGATCACTGGAAATTTCTGAAAACTTGATAGACATAATTTTAAGTTGGGTAAACACCTAAATTTCTGTAAAGCGCCGTTGAATTCCGTCCAGCCGTTTTCAAGTGATACCCGGACAAACGTGTTTTTGTTATTTGCCTCCTCCTGCAGGGGAAACCGTAGGGAATTTCTGAAAAGTTGATAGACATAATTTGAAGTTGGGTAAAGGCCTGATTTACTGCCAAGCGCCGTTGAATTCCGTCTGCCCGTTCTCATGTGATACCCGGACAAACGTGTTTTTGTCTTTTGCCCCGCAGGGTGAACGAGGGAGAATTTCCGAAAAGTTGATAGATATATTTTAAGTTGGGTAAAGATCTAAGTTTCTGCCAAGCGCCGTTGAATTCTGTCCAGTCGTTCTCAAGTGATACCCGGACAAAAACAGCGTTAAGAACATACGGACACCATGACACACACACACACACACACACACGCACAGGCAAAATTTTCTGAAGTCATTTTTGGCTTTCATGGTGTGTGAAACGTGAAGATATAGAAAACTTCTTGATTCTGACAAATTTACACACAAAAGTCTGATTTTATTAATATAGACTGACAGGTTTCGCCCTCTTCGCTGAGCACTATACATAAATAAGTTGTCAAAATTGCATATCATTATTAATAACCTAAGTTAAAGTTTCCTCTGTATTCCGTAGAGGTTTTTCCCGCAGTCTTCGACCACACTGCCTCCGGCAGCAACTTACCTGCTTCTTACTTCCCTTCCCCAGCGTAGTTAGAAGTCTTGCGAAATCTCACGAAAGTACATCATGCACACCTAATCAACATCCACACATCAAAATGCATCATTCTAAGAAAATGTAAGGCGAATTCAAACAGAATAACGTGTTTTTGCGCGTGTTTATTGCCCCCCCCCCCAACCACAAAAGGGGTAAGGAATCGAATTTCGTAAAATATCGTTACAATAACTGTCGGATACATACAAACAATTTGCGCACCAAATTTCGTGACCGCAGATGCCATAGATTTCGCAAGACAAATTTAGCGCTAAAAGGGGCGGTGTCTGGATTTTAAAACTTCCCTCCCCCCCCCCCTCAGAAAAAAAAAATCAAAAATGAAAAATCACAAAAAACGAAATTGTGTTTTTGAAAATATTCTAAAGAAGACACATGGCTATTTTCAATAACTTTGTAATATCTTCAGTAGAGCTCTACTAAAAAATCTGGAATTTCTGAAATTTTCCCCTCGAAAAACGATTTTTCCCCTCTCATCTTTAAGAATCAAGAATTCTAAAATCGTACATAATGTTTTATGTATACTCAAGTCTAGTCTCATCATGTGCAATTTCTTCATCGTGAAGTAAATTGGGGCCGAGTTATGCTTACAAACGTTTTTTTGCTTCCTGTCCCCATGGCGTAATGGGGTATTTCGATAAATCCCGTTTCGTTAGATGCCGGATACATATAAACAATCCAAGCACGAAACCTCTTGACAGCAGCTCTCATAAATTTCCCAGGACAAATTTAGCTCTAAAAAGGGTGTCTAGAATTCGCCCTTTGTAACACATACCCCTCCCCCCCCCACACACACCAATGTATATATATATATATATATATATATATACGGCAGATCACAAAAAATTAAAGAGTCTTTCGAAAATATCCTAAGGAAGCTGCATAGCTTTTATCAATATCTTTGTTCAATTTTTGGTAGAGTTCTACTCATAAATCTGGAATTTTCGAAATTTTCCTCCAAATATCGATTTTTCCCTTCCTCTCCTTAAAAATCGAAATTTCCTAAAATGCAAATATTGCATTATTTGAACACATATCTAGTCTTCCCCATGTGCAATTTCTTCACTGTGAAGTAATTTGCAGCCGAGGTATGCTTGGAAAGTTGTTTTTGCCATCTGTCCCTTCAAAGGGAGGGGGGGGGGATTGGGTAGTTTTGATATATCACCCGTTACTTTAGGTGTCGGATACGTATAAACAATCCAAGCACGAAAATTCGTGACCGCAGCTCTCATAGATTTCTCAGGACAAATTTAGCGCTAAAAGGGGTGTCCCGATTTTGCCCCCTGGTAACACTCCCCCCCCCAAAAAAAAAAAAAAACGAAAAAAAAAAACGCAAAGCACCAAAAACAAAAAATGTGTTTTAGGAAATATCATAAGAAAGTCGCAAAGACTTTTTTCAACATCTTTGTTCCATTTTTGGTAGAGTTCTACTCAAATCAGGAATTTTCGAAATTTCCCGCCAAAAACCGATTTCCCCCCATTCTTCCCTTAAAAATCGAAAATTCCTAAATCGCATAAAATGTTTTATTTGTACTCATGGCTAGTCTCCCATGTGGAATTTCTTTATTTTGAAGTAATTAGGAGCCGAGTTATGCTTACAAACGTGTTTTTGCCCTTTGCCCCCAGGGGGGAACGGGTGGAATTTCTGGGAAAGTTGATAGATATAATTTTAAGTTAGGTAAAGACCAGAATTCCTGCCAAGCGCAGTTGAATTCCTCTGAAGTGGCACCCGGACAAGCGTATTTTTGTCTTTTGCCCCCAGGGGAGAAAGAGGAGGAATGTCTGGAAAAGTTGATAGATATAATTTTAAGTTGGGTAAAGATCTAAATTCCTGCCAAGCGCAGTTAAATTCCGTCAAGCCGTTCTCGAGTGATACCCGGACAAAAATAGCGACATACACATACGATGATACACACACACACAGGTAAAAATTTCTGAAGTCATTATCGGCTTTAATGGTGTGCGAAACATGAATATATCACAATTTTTTTGATTCTGACATATTTACAGACAAAAGTCTGATTTTATTAATATAGACTAAAAGGCTTTGCCCGCTGTGATATAAAAAATAAAGGTGATATAAAAAATAAATGTTGATTCAATTGTTTTGCAAATTCATTTAAATACAGTGACCAGCGAAGCGGGAATAGCCTGCTAGTTTACAATAAAAGGTTTAAATAGTTTGTACAAAAGCGTAATTTTAGATAGATTCTTTAAGCATTTAAAAACTTTTGAATTTTTAAAAATCTCTACTTATGGAGAATGTATACATTAGAAGTACCTAAAAAAGCCTAAATGTTGAAGTTACTAGTTGCCTTACTATTACAGAAATAATTCAGAAGAATGGTGAGGAATATGGAATATTTTTATATCTCACCTGTACGGTGCTGCAAATATTGGAAGTACATCATACGTCTTTATTGGGTCTCAAATATGAACGATAGTTCACCTTGTGTAAGTGAGAACAGCAGTTTTTGTGTCATACAACTTTTTTAGTTTCCCGATCATACTTTTATTTTGGTACGTATTATGAGTTCTACAATTCATTTACGAAGCAATAAAATGGGTTTAATCTAGTGTCATTAAGGACAGAGGAAATGATATATTTAATATTCTGATTCCCAGAAACTTATTTCAATTGTCGCTGAGAAGGTTGAGGTTGATTTATTCTCCCTTATGTGGATTCGGGTAATATGTAGTACCAACTATTCCATATTGTTTGCGATTTTTATATATCTGAAAAGTTGATAATTTTTTTAATAATTTTCATTTTCAATAATAATTTCAAAATAAATTGTTTATATTGCAATAATTCATAATTTTCAGTAAAAATACCACCATATTCCATATTATTCTTTAACGAAATGAGTATTTCATACTTCCCTTCATAATTATTCCGTATCAATCACTTGGTCCGTATTGCTCAATAATAACCATTTTTTCGTAACTAACAATTTTACTTGTAAACCTTTTTTTTTTATTAACTGACTTAAAAAAAAAAAAAAAAAATGAAAGTCCTCTATGCAAACCGTTTTTGTTTGTTTGTTTGTTTGTTTGTCATTTCTTAACACATTCTCGACTTTTGAAAAAAAAAAAATGTTGTAAAGTTCTTGGTCTAAAATGGTTCCTATCGTAATATATCGACGATCTAAACGAAATGCAAAAAGCCCACAGGACAAGACAGGACAACAGACCATGACTGAAGCTGAATGCTTTATCGGTTGAATTACATGGTCCGTCGTTGAATGCCCACCTACACAAAATGAGCTTTTGTTAAATGTAAGAACCTCTTGAGCTTAATTGCCTTATACTCAACTTTATTTTTATTTTATTAAATATATATACATATATATACATATATATATATATATATATATATTTTTTTTTTTTTTTTTTGAGAAGTGGTATAGCTAAATGTGTGCCACCCGTAGAGATTACCATTTTTAGCTAACAGACTTTAGATTGTTGTTTTTAATTTATCGACTGAATTTGAAATTCACTCCTTTCAATATAATTCGTACAATTTATTGTCCCTTGCCTCAAACTTCTGTGTCACATTATCGATTTTTTCTAGTTGCTTAAGCTTTATTGGAGATTCTTTTTAAGGTGATAATTACTGGTCAGAGAACACTCCAGGACATAGTGTAGGGAAATGAACAGTTATCCACATATACTTTACGTGAATGTATTTCTCCTAATTTTCACCAATATTGCTGAAATGGGCTGTTAGTTTGTAAAAAATTAAAAAGTTCTCGATTGGTTATATTATAATTGTGATCGACTTTTTGAACTTTAAAAAAATTATATCTATCATTTTCTGACGTTTCCTAATTAATTTGCCAGTTATTTATAATATCTTATTGTAATCCACGTTTTAGATGTGATAATATGGTTGGTACAAAATATTGTGTTGACGCTACATCCTCCCGTCGCTAGCTCATCTGCCTTTACCTTTCCTAGCACACCGATATGAACTCTCACCTAGTCTAACTAAATGCTTATATTTGAGTTGTAGTTGAGTTCTTGTATTTCTGTTATCAGAGCATCCAGTGTTTCTAAATTTTTCGAGGCCAAAATGCCTGATTGGATGTCTGAGAAATTAATACTGTTAAAGAAGGTGTTGTTAAGAACCAAATCATTGCATGTTTTATTGCGGTTAGTTCAGCTTGAAGGACAGAGTTCTCGACCGATAGACGAGCACTTTTCAAGTAGATTAACTTTTTTTTCTCATATACACAAAGTGCGAAACTTGTACTTCTATCAGTTTTCAAACCTTCTGTATAGACATATAATGTACCTTTATAATCATTTTGAGGATGCCTACAAAAGTCAGTCCGAACACTTTTAACTGCAGAATGACTGCAACTGTAGTCATAAAAGTGGTATGTAGGTATAGTAAAGAGGCCATTCACCACGATATTCAAACACTTACAGCGATACCAAACGATGGAGTTAGTGTTCCTACCTCAAAAACGGTTCAAGGTACCAGAAAAAACGAATTACAATGTGGTAGAGCATATTCAATTTAGTACAAAAAGACAGTTTTAGGCATTAATGATAAAAATATAAAGCTTAAGACATACATTTGTTCATTTGTAATTTCCTATTCTATGCACACTTGAACTACGTTGCACACGCTATATCGCAGCAATGACATGTATGGTGTGATAAGCTCAAAGTACAGTCAATGTAAGTGGTCACATCGATTAGCGCGAAGTCATTTTTAACCGACGTGATAAAGGAAGAGGTCCTCAATTCAAACCGTATGTTTTGTTGTTGTTGTTGTTTGTTAGTTTATAATTTCGTGATAGATTCTCCAATTTTAATACTTTTTTTGTAACGATCTTGGACTGAAATTGGTCTCATTATGATTTCATTAAGATCTGAATAAATTATAGGTGCCGACAAAAGTCCGTTCTCAACCTTTTAACTGCTGAACGTCTGGAGCTACACTCATAAAAGTAGTATGTAAATATAATAAAGTGGTCATGCACTACGGGATGCAACTGCTACACGCCACCTAGTGGAAAAATAATGGAGTCAGCGTTTCTGTCTCGAAAATAATACAAGTCAAAGGAAAAAAAGACATTTAAAAATTTGTAGAGCATCCTCGATTTAGTACAAAACGTTACCTAGCAGACATTGATGTTAAAAACAGAACGATTGAAACGTACATCTGTTTTTCTGTCATTTTGTACACTGTAACGCGCCGAAGTGATCTTACAAATGAAAACAATCTTTACATCTATGTTTAAACTTCTGTCCGTTAGCTGCAAAGTATACTGGATCCTTGTTTGAACTTTAAGTTGCGCACATTCTAATGGAGAGGAGGAAACGTACGCTGCGTAAAATTCAATCAGAATCCAGATGTACATTGCAGTTTGCGTTATCATTATATCGTTTCTATGTCTGTTTTAATTTATTAAATATATACGCTGTATTTTGTTTTCCTATAGCCTCATTTCGTAATCTAATTTGAATAATAGAGAGTCCTCGATTCTTTCCAAACTCCTTTTCCTTTATACGTTTATATTTCATGTATTTACAGATATGGGATACTTTCATACTAGGTGCAAAATTTGGTTACAAATGCAGCGCATCCGTTTTTTTTTTTTTTTTACATTTCTAAGCTTTTTTAATTTAATATATGCAGATTCAGTAGATAGTTTTTTTCTCATATCACATAAAAGCAAGAAAAATTACACAACTCAAAAATGCAGTAAATGAGAAATATTAGCTTAAAGATAAGGCACTGACTAGAATATAACTTATACAACTACCTCACGAGTGGATAATTTTCGAAATGGAGACGTGACGCTTTTTGTGCACATTGAAGCACCTCATATATTTTTCAGTAAAATGAACTAGAAATTGCCATTTTTTGTGTTGTGTTTCTTTTCTTGTCGGTTGCCGCATGTAAAACCGCCGTCGAACGTCTTCTCGTGTTCTGCTATATGATATATTTTCATTGAAAAAAAATAATAATTTTGTAAAAAAAAGTAGAATTGACTCCAAAAAGCAACTATTGTTCAAACAACTAAAAATAAAATAAAAAATAGCATAAAATTAAATTGTAAATTGCGCTTAAAAGAACAAAATAAATTACTTTGTTAAATAATATAAACACTACAATGAATCGTAACTTTTGAAGTCGGTGCAAAACTAAATAAAAGTTAATACTTTTATTCAATGCAAAAATCAACTTCTATTCAAAATATACATCTCACTTTAGCATTTGCAATACACAGTCAAAACTACTTCAAATGAGCCATTCAATTGTACAATTTAGATTTTGTAAGCTGCAAAAGTTTGGAGCGAAAATTCTTGCAACTTTTAGAAGCATAACTATCGAATTGCGAAGGATGTTTAGTGTTCTATATAGATGTTATTAATGGATTTATTGTATATAGTATTAAAATAATAATAATTTTAAAAAAAAAACAGAAAGATGAATCATTCGAGGCTACAGCTTTTGTAGCTATCGTTCGCAATACAAATTTGCGAAAAAAAGAATCAAATTGCATTTCATTTTATGGCGACTTCAAAAGTTATAATTAATTGTAGTGCTTATGTTGTTTGGCAAAGGAATTTATATTATATTTTTAGGTACAGTTTACAATTTTATTTTATGTTAATTTTCATTTTATTGTTAGTTGTTTGAATGATAGTTGCGTTTTGGAGTCGGTTCTGTTATTTACAAAATATTTTATAACATGAAAACATGAAAACACATTAACAGCTATTGAAAGTTTACAATAGTCGAATCCACAATGATCCAAAATACTTCAGTTTATTGTGGTGAGTTAAAATAAAAATAGAATTCCATATTCACCTACTTTCCTCTAAAAGTATAATTTTTTAGAGGGTTTTTCCTCACCCACAATATTGCGCTTGTACAAGAAAGATCAACAGTGGGAATAAACAGTAACTGCGTTAAGTTTGATTAGATTGGTTCAGTGGTTTAAGAGGCGATATAACACAAACATACAACGACTTTTATTTATATTATAATAACCGGGACGCGAAAGAGTATACTTTTTACTTTCTGTTACACATAAGGCAGAGAATGTATCATTTTTGGGTCAAGTTTACGAAATTTAGTTTTTGTTATATTTACACGTTTTGAGGTTCCCTGAATCCGATAAACGGGTTTTTAGCGGTTGGTCTGTGTGTGTGTCTGTCTGTTATCAGCGTATCTCAGAAACAAATTACAGCAGAAAGTCCAAACTTGGTATTCTAAATATGTATTATACAGAGATGCTACATTAAACTTCTCGTAGAGAAGAAACAAATGGTTCATGTACACGGGCGCCCAAGAGAATTGACATACATTACGTGTATGGAGGAAAATTGCAGGTAAATAGAGTTTAACATCTTTAGACTGCACTAAACCAAAAGAAACGAATGTATATTTTTTATATGCGTTAAAACAGATTTCATGTAGAATATTGTAAAGAAATCATTCACTGTTCTTTTACAGGGCTACACAAAAGAATCAGATTTTTGTGCGAGAATACTGGAATTATATGTCAAATAAAGCTGTTCCGAAGCCTATTTTGAATTTTTTTAACATAGTTTGGCATGATAGTACTCGTTATCTTACCTCTTAATCTCCAATCTGTATTTAAAGTATTAAATTTCAGGGTAAGTGAAAGTCGTGTTAGCGAAACCAGATTATTTCTTTTTAACAAAGGAAATATGAATTTACCCTAAATTCAAAAAAATGTTTGCAGTTGGTTTAAAAAAATTGCACTTCAATAAATGTTACAAATAAATTATGCTTTTAATTAATTTTTCAAAATGTCAAATGGTTCACACTTCTTTCTCTTACTATACATTGGTACAGATATAATGCAGTTTAAGTGGTAAAATTACTCTATTTGAACGTTTAAATTGTAGTTTAAAGAAAATTCCAAATAGTCAAAAACTCTTTTATTTAAGATACATTTGTCTGTAAGGAAAGCTTCTGCTCGATTCAGTCGTTTAAATATATAGCATTTGAATTAATAAATTACTTAAGGTTGATATAAAAATTTAAAATATAGTTAAATTTTTTTAGGGAATTTCCGCAAACAGCACTCTAGGAAAGTTTTTAACTACTTTGGGTCGTTTTGTATATTATATATAAATTTTATTTTCGCAAACTATGTATTTAAATTTGGCACAGTCTAAAACAGTAAAAACAAATTAGCTAATAGAACTTGAACTGCACTTTGATCCATTTTTAAACATAACGCAAATATAATAGAATTCTTATGTGGGGCCCTCTAAACAACAAATTAATACTTTTATTACAATTTTCATTCTGAATCATTCCTTATAAATATATATATATATATATATTAATTTCATTATGTTGAGTGAGTTCATAGATATAAAGCTGTACCTAGTAGAATTTTCACACATAAATATGCTGTATTTATGCTCTTGTATGTTCTTTTGCACAAATTATTAATTATACCTCAATAAAAATTCCATGTAGCCTCCCTTATGATACAGATTCAGAATACAGAGTTTGCATTCTTTGATATTATTTGCTCTTCAGTTACATTACCAAGATCATGGACTTTCATACACACAGAGATTCACCGGCGAAAATCAGAAATTCTGATTCAGAAATGAATAAATAACTAAAAAAAAAAAAAAAATGTGAAAAAAATAGTATTTTACCATGGTGTTGTGACAGATCCGTACAATACAGATGCGTACAAGCTGAAAACAGTGGCACTTGCGTACATGTCCACGTGATTTAAATATTACAGGTGTGTTTTCAAAAAATCTAGTGGCACTTGCGTAGAACACTTCTTTCGCGTTATTTGAAGATCATTGCATGAAGGGGTTGTTTCCATATGATGCAAACATTAAAACCTTTTTCTTTCTTTCTTTTTCTTTTCTTTTCTTTTCTTTTTTTCTTTTTCTTTTTTTGGGGGGGGGAGGGGGGAGGAGAAAAAGACGCATATAGGTGAACGACAAATAATTTCAGTAATTGGAAGATCGTTTTTTTTTTTTTTTTTTTTTGTTTTTTTAACTTTTTTTTCTTAATTGGCAGAAAAAAAAAATCATACTTAAAATAAAAAAGTTTTTAAGAAATAAATTATTTTTTTTTGAAGACCTTAATAGCATTTATAAGGACCTTTATTGATCTTGACTCAGTGAATAAATAATCGAATGTCATTTCAGAACATAACTAAGATTATTATAGCTTGCAACTTTTATATGTGTTTAGCTCATAACTTTGTCCGTCGTAAGACTACATGCATAAGAGAAAATTCACGTATTTATATAAGATTATTTCCCTTCAAGTTTAACATATGGATAGAACCCCTTTGTGTTACAAATTAAAAATACAGCGAAACAAATTTTGTAAGGAAGTGCCACTTGATTTTTCGAAAACATATCTGTAATACTTGGAACACCTGGACTTGTACGCAAGTGTCACTGATTTCAGCTTGTACGGAAATGTCTTGTACGCATCTGCTTTTTCCCAGATATTTTTCCCAAATGAGTTTCATTCTGATAAAGCGTCATTTCAATTAAATTATTCTTATGGGAATATATATATCTTTCTTCCTATGTCAAAAAAAAAAAAAAAAAAAAAAAAAAAAGTAAAAAGCTTATGTATATACATAAGGTAATTCCGGGAGAGATGCCCCACTTAAGGAAAGGAAGCTATAAAATAAATTAGGTAGTAACAATGACAACGAAAATTTGTGGTAAACACATAATAGATATTGTTTATTACTACTAAGTAGTTTTTTTTCTACCATATTGTAAATTTTCTTTAAAAAAAAATAAAATTGCGGCAGCACTACATTTTGCCATCTCTCCCGAAGTTGCGGGTGAGATGCCCCACTCACATGGGAGAGATGCCCTACCTGTAAAAAACATAATAAAAGGTTTTAACATTAATCAATAGTGATCAATAGTGGTCAATAGTGGTCAATAGTCCCCAAAGAGCTTGTTTTGGTATTATTATATGTTTTTCTTCGACGACGAACTGTCCGAGAAGAAATTCCATAGTACCTAGCAGCTTCAATGACACCAATTTCCCCTGCTTCTAGTCTCAAGAGCCTCTTTTAAATGGTCTTCTGTCCTGGTCCCACCAGCTGTTCCAGTATTTTTTCTTTTGTACATACTGTAGTCATCTTTCTTTTTTATATACTGTTTTCTTTTTATATACTGTAGTCATCTTTCCTGAAACAAACAAGTAGCATTGAACAACTGCATTAACAAATACAATAATATTCACTTACCGGCACAATTAACCGCCCACCTACAGTTTCGTTAGCGCCCAAGATTGTTTACGTTATAGTTTAAATGTCAAAGGTCAGTCTGACATACCTGAGCGTTTTTTGCTTTCATATCTGGATTCAATTTGCTTTTTTGTGATTTCGTTTTGAGTTGCCACATCTAGAGATCACGTGAATTTGAATGTTATTTGATGAATTTTAATCTAAATTTATAATTTCAAAAAATATTTTTAAGTTAAAAATTTTAACGATTTACAAATATTACGCATTTTATAAAAACAATATTAGTTTAAAATTTAAACAATTAAATGACTTTTCTCCCTGTAAATGTGTGTGGGGCATCTCACCCGAACATAATCTGGGGCATCTATCCTTTTGGTATGGGAGAGATGCCCCGGCAACTATCCAAAGTAAAAGACAGCAAAAATGGCGGCACAATGGCCGAAGTCGACTGATCAACTTCTTACTACAGATTTTTAAACTTATATATAAAAAAAAAAAATCTATTTTTATTAACTAGTGCCAGCCTTACAATGCAACTTCACTCTTATAACAGAGTAGAAAAAACATGGTAATTACTTGAAATATTGTTGTGACAGCAGAACACAAAGAAATAAGTTCACGTAACTTCCACAGCACACCATTCAACATCTATCTGAAATAATAATCGGACTTGCTGAGCCATCTATCATTGCGTTTCGAAATTATATTAAGTGGGGCATCTCTACCGGTGGGGCAACTCACCCGAAATTACCTTATGAGTTACGCTTTTTGTTGCATAAATAACTGTGACTCTAAACGTAAATTTATTTTACCAAAGAATCAAATAAATACATTCTAAAGAAAGAAATGTTTATATTGCGTCTAAAAGAAGTTTTTACTAAAAATTAAGTATCTTGTCAGCTGTCTAGACTATTCATTTTTAACGTTATAAAATATGGCATTTTATTATTTCACCATCATGTTTTTAGATTAAATGTTTGTAAACATGACCCAAGGCTATGAAGTTTTTTGTTCTGTCTTTTGTTTTCGTACAATTCAAAAGATAGTATACATCTATGTTCATTTTCTAAAATGGTTCTCATTTAGATATTTTACTTGATTTTACGGGGCAGTGTAATTTAGGTGATACATTTTAGGCTGGCTCATTTTAGGTAGCTCTTTCGAATAAAAATCTCTCAAATTTGATTGTTAATTAAATAAGATATGTCATAACCGCATTTTATAAATATAACATGCATATTTATTTAAAATAATTCGGTTATTGTTACTTTTTGATATTAAATTAAATAAATAGATAATGTCAGTGTCGATTATTCTGGTTAAAAGCAATGCTTTGTCATTGCTATATAAAATTAAATCTGGAATGACTCCACACGACTTTCCAAATATTAAATAATTAACAGCCGTATAAAGGAAATAAAGTTAGATAAGTTGTTAAACAAACAAAAGAGAATATTATAAAAGCGTGAGTATTTTTCTGTGTAAAGCGTGTTCTTTAATTTAACGCTGTTGCCCTAAAAATAATTTGAGCCAACAAATCATAATGATAAAGAAATTTTCGTTGTGTTCCTGTAATTTTCTATAAATTTTAGACTCAGCAATATCTATACAGTTCGTTTGACTATAAATTTTCGGCTCATTCAGATGAGGTGCTTAGACGTTATAGCACTTTAAATAATTTAAATCTGTAAGCTATGATAAAGAATGTTCTTTGTGTCCCTGCAGTGATAGATTCTCCAAAATGCATGCAGTTCAAGTGATCGTAATCTATAACATGTATTTAAATTTTTAGCTCAATCAAATAAGACTTTTAATCGCTATTACACTTCAAATAATTTGAGCGTATAAACTACGATGATAAAGAATTTTTCTTTTTGACCGTGTAAAAAACTATAAGTACTAGATTCTCAAAAATTCGTGTGGTTCGTACGACAGTGAACTATAATAAGTATATAAAATTCCACTTCTTTCAGATAAGGCGTTTAGACGCTATCGCACTTTAAAATATTTAAGCCCACAAGGCATAATGCTAAAGAATTTTTCGTTATGTATGTAACATGTGTATAATTTTTCTGCTCAATGCCAAAAGGCGTTGAGACGCAATCGCACTTTAAGAATTTTGAGCTCAAAAAAAAAAAAAAAAAATTAATAAATAAATAAATAAATAAATAAAAATCCTTGTGTTCCTATAAAAACAATATCAGTGCTAGAGCCGTCAAAATCTGTACAGTTCGTACAACGTTGACTTATAGCACGTGTATAAATTTTCAGCTCAATCGAATAAAGCATTTAAAAGCTATCGCATTTTAAAAAAAAATAGGTCTATTGGCCATAGTGATAAAAGTTTTTCTTTGTGTCCTTGTAAAAAATCTATAATTGCTAGATTCACCAAAATCAATAGGGTTCGTGCTACGGTGATTTAAAAAATATGTACCAGGCTTGAACTTACTCGAACAAAGCATTTGGACGTTATCGTGTTCCCTCACATATATACACGTATACATGCACACAGATATTCATACATGCATACTAAGTTATGTTCTTTTGTTACTTCTTCTTTTACTTTATTTTATTTTACGATACTTTATTTTGTTTTTTTACTTTTAGTAAAAATGAAGTAATTATTGACATGAAAAATCTTTTAATGAACTTCAGTCATATTAAGTAACTTTTACATAAAATAACTGTTTTTGTTACAATTTTTTTTTCCTACGAAACATTTTAAACATTTCTTCTTTGTGATTGCTTAATGTTAAAAAAAAAAAAAAAAAAAAAAAAAAAAAAAAAAAAAGAAAAAAAAAAAGTACAAAGTTTATTAAAAATGTAAGTCCGTTCTTGCTTGAAGTACTATGTTTTTCATTTCAAATCTTGTGATATTTTTTGTTGAAATAGGATAAAAAATTTATTTCACTATGTCGCAAATTTTATAATTGTTTCTTTACAATTACCTTCTTCATAATTATTTTCTATATTATTGTTTATCGCGAGTGTTTGACTGAATTTACATACTCAGCAAAAGCTTAATTTACGTGCTTCAAAGTATTTTGGATACACACACATATATATATATAATGTAAGAAATTATATTTTATAGGAGATAGATTTTTCTAAAAAAAATTTTCGTTAACTTTATCAACAAAATCTAAGAAATAAATTGTAAAATATTTATTTAAAAAAAAAAAAAAAAAGTTTACATTTTGAATTTTATCGAGAAAAACTACAATTATAGTAAATTTATTTTCATTTTATATTTCCATATTTCATATTGAAAAAATAGATGACTAGGTCTTTGTGAATTAATTTTTAAGCAATGATGAATATTAATATTGTAATCAAACAAAATAAAATTCAAAAATACACAATAATTGCTTTAGTTATTAATGTCATTTATATATGTATAAATACTTCTATACTTTGTGTGTAAACCTGAATATTTAAAAAAAAAAAAAAGGAAAAAAAAATACTGAAGCCTATTTTTACTTCCATTACCCTACTACCGTAGGTAATGGAAGTATTGTATTCGGTCTGAAAATTCGATATCGGGTTTTCACCTGATTTACACGTTTTAAGGTCCTCTGACTCCAAAAAAGTGGTTTTTGGCAATTGGTCAGTGTGTATGTATGTGTGTGTGTATGTACGTGGAGAATCTTCTGGCTACTATAGCTCAGAAACTAATAAAGATTGAGCTACGAAATTTTAGAATTGAAATACGTCTGGTGTACAGATGAAATTTCCAAATTTTGGTGAAAATTGAAAAACCGCAAGTGGGACCGTAAGTCCGTATCTCAAAAACGGCTCGAACGATTTCCTTCAAACTTGCTATATAAACACTCTGTTAGATGTCCTTTCGAATGATATAGTTGGTTTGTTCAGGAAAATTGATAGGCGTCCTGTATAAATAGCTCAATTTCAGGCCTCGCAAAGGCGTTCCTTTAAAAACGGTTGTACGGATTTTTTTCAAACTCGCCATTTTAACTCACTTTTAAATATGCTTTTGTATGTAATTATTGTTTTCCTGTCAATAATTGAGTTTAAACGGAAGTGGGACATCGGAAACCGGAAGTGGGACCGTAAGTCCGTATCTCAAAAACGGCTCTAACGATTTTCTTCAAATTTGCTATATAATCACTCTATTAGATGTCCTTTCGAATGATATAGTTGGTTAGTTCAGGAAAATTGATACGCGTCCTGTATAAATAGCTCAATTTCAGGTCTCCCAAGGGCGTTCCTTTAAAAACAGCTGTACGGATTTTTTTCAAACTCGCCATTTTAACTCTTGTTTAAATATGCTTTTGTATGTAATTATTGTTTTTCTGTCAATAATTGATTTTTTGTAAATGTTGGTATCTCAAAAACGGCTCTAACAATTTTCTCTTTAGGTCACTTTTATGTTTTCTGATCACATTATCTCTTAAAAATGCATATAATACGTGTAATAGTGGGTAATGGAAGTCGTGTGGTTGTTTCACACCAGATTTTTAATTAACAGATGTAAAATTTTGTACAAAACAGAGTTAAATTTATTTTAATAAGCCTTTTTTCAGTACATTCTTTCATTAAAAAAAAGCATGCTGTAATTATGTAACGTAGTTTCGCAATGTTACTATACTCATTTTTTAATATTTTTTTGGTACAGCGCTAATATAAGTTTTCACCCCTTACCGACGACTTTTAAGTTTTTGTTGCCATATCGGAGATGGATTAGAATGGATGTCGATATTCCGAAAGTAAAAACCTTGCTTAATTGTAGTTACTAGTATCGCCCAGTCGTCGACACTCGACCACTTTTTTGCAAAGCAAGGCCATTGCCTTCTCCTAAACGGAATTTAATTGCAACACAGCTGCAGCAATTGTTTGTCGGTATGCACTCAAACTGAATCAGCAAAGTTTTACTCTCTAAGTTTGGTCCACTGAAGTTGTTGAGCCTGTCCTGAAATGAGAGGAAATCGCAGCGTGGAAGCGCCCTTGTATGATGATATCGCCCAAATGGTAATCGGCACTAAGGTCTAACCAAATATATAATTTGGTTAAATTAAGTCTATTAAAGTACAGTATTTAAACACAAAATGACAGATATGTGTGTATATATATATATATATATATATATATATATATTTAAGTAGTCGAATCGAGTTCAGAAAATCACAAAACGTGCAACTTCATCTAAAACCGAAAATCTAAAATTTTTCTCAATTTTATACTTTCTTCTTAAAATATGCAGAGAATAGAACAATAAATCCACTTTTTTAAAAATAAGTAGTCAATTTCAGTTAATTCAAATGCAAGGAAATCTCAAATCGTGTAAATTCATCGAAAACTGGAAATCGAAATTTTTTCCGTGTCTTCTACTTTCTTCTTATACATGCAGAAGCTTGCAATAAATCCACTTAAAAAGAAAAAAAAAAAAAGTAGGTAGTCACTTTTAGATAATTGAAATACAAGGAAATCTCAAAATGTGTAAATTCATCGAAAACAGGAAATCGAAATTTTTTCCGTGTCTTCTACTTTCTTCTTATACATGCAGAAGCTTGCAATAAATCCACTTAAAAAAAAAAAAAAAAAATAGGTAGTCAATTTCAGATAATTGAAATGCAAGGAAATCTCAAAATGTGTAAATTCATCTCAAAATGTAAATTAAAAGATTTTCAAAATCTTAAACTTTCTTCTTATGTATGTAGAAGATATACTTATACGCAAGCGAAGTGTGACGTCACTGACCATCGTTGGGACCAAGTAAAAGATTTCCTATTTTAACCGTCCATTGAATTTTTTTTGTAAAAATTGGGTATAGTTACAAATTTGTTAAGATCTTTTTTTATATCTGCCTGTCACCGGCGTTTGTCCGAATGTGTCACATCCTTTTGCTCATATCTCAGCAATCAGACCACCTAAAGACTTCAGGTTTTCGCTAAAATATTAGTCATGTCAATTGTTTCATTGGTCAATTGTTTCATTGGTCAATTGTTTCATTTCAATGGTCTTGAGCAGTGTGTACTCGATCAGCTTCCAATCTTGATTCTCATTGCTCTCCCGTTTCATTCGAGCGGCTTGAGCAGTGCGTAATCGATCGGTTTCCAACATTGATTCTCGTTGCTTGTTCGTTTGAGAAGAACGGGCTTGAGCAGTTTGTTTTCGAATAGCTTCTAATCTTGTTTCCCGTTGCTCGTCTGTTTCTGAAGCTCGTAATGCCTTTTGCTTTCGTGCTTCAGATGTAGATCAGCCAATCGAATTCCTTTTAGGGGACATAACTGTCGACAATGCTTGCAAATTCGCTGAAAATAAATAAATGGAAAATTTCAGTATTCGAAAGCCTATGAGATTGAAATCGATTAAGCTCACGAAGAAATAAATAAATGGGAAAAGTCACTGAGAAATAAAGGAAATGTGAAAAATATTTTTAATCCCGTTTTTGCCCCCCCCCCTGCCCTTATGGGAGCCGAAATTAATATATATATATATATATATATATATGCCAGAAACCTTCACGGAGTGTACTCGACAACTTCCCAAATTTTCATGGCGATCGGACGAACGTTGAATTAATGCATAAAACGCAAGGAAGTATGAAAAATATCCCCCCCCCCCGAAGCGAAATTTGTTTTTAGATACCCCACTAAAAATAACCCGAAGATGTTCTTAAGAAAATAGTATTTTCTGAAGACTTTCTTCAAATATTTTAAAATATTTTGAAGATTTATCTTTTTCTACAAAATGGCTTTAGAAATTTTGAATACATTATAAAGAAATTTTGTAAACTTTCTTAAGAATGGGCAAAATAACTTAAGATATTCTGCAAATTTTCTCTAAAAATATCTGCAGAATATCTTGAGATTATTTTTAGTGGGGTATTATTATTTTGTTTTTTAATACCTTGAAGTTAGAAAGTTTTGAACATTTATTTTTTTCATTGAGTGATAAAGGAAATGGGAAAAATACATTTTAATCCTGTTTTTCCCCCATGCCCTGTTGAGCTGATATTAAAAAAAAAAATTATGCAGGAAGCATTCGTTGGAGTGTACTCAACGACTTTCCAAAGTTTCATGGTGATCGGATGAATGGTGTAGTAATGCATAAAGGACAAACAGACAGACAGACACACATTTGTTTTTATATATATAGATTATATGTGTTGATCTGCTTTGATTATTTTCTTCGTTTTAGTTTGATGAAGTATTGTGCTTTTTTCCGAATTACTTTTACTCGAAGAAAATATTTCAACTTCTTACAACTTAGGACATTAAATTACCATTTTTACATCTTTACATTTAACACAGGTTTTAGAAGTATCCTTATAAATGTTTTTTATTATTACTTAGTTTTCTTTTTATTTATGATTAAACTTTATTTATTTAAAATTTTATATAAAAAACGCATTGCAAAATACGTTTTTAAAATCCTGTCCTTACACTTTAATAAATTTTCCTTTAAAATTTCAGGCTCATAAATTACATAAATATATTTTTCCACGAGAAAGTATTTCTTCGTGATATTGTTAAATTACGGATCAGAAAAATGTTAAACAAGCTGCAACAACTTAATAAACTAGGATTAACCTCTTCTTTACATAATAGGAAAAAGTTTTGTATTAACAGATAAGCAGCATAAAATTTACGCGATATATAATCTAGTAAATATTGTTATGTTTATTTAAAAGATTGTACAGAATAGACAGCTTAAGTGATTACTTTTGTAAACTTTTCCTTTCGCACTCTACGGTAGTTTTAATTTTCTTCTTAAAAAAGTAAGTTTATTTTATTTTATATTATCTAAATTGAAAAATATTTCAGACACATATATATTTAAAAAGTAATTACTGCCAGTTTTTTCTTTTAATTCATATATTTGAATTAATATTTGTGTTAAAAACAAAGCATTATTTTAATAAATATTTTTATCTTAAATACTGTGAATGTTAACGTTAAAAAAATTGTATATTTTGTGAACGTTATCTAAGATTTTACCTAAAACCTTACTTTAAGTAATTAAAAATATCATGTTAAATTCGATAAAATAAATTTTAAAAATAGGTATAACATATGTTTATCACTTAATAATGATTGCAGATGATTTTCATTGTACAGAAGTAGTACATCACATAATATCGAATGAAAGTCAAATTTATTCTCTATATGACATCTTAAGAAAATCGGTAACTTTATTTTAAATTACCACACATCTATGGTTCAACCACCGTTTGAAAAGTACTGACATGCTCTTTTGAAAGGTACCCATAATGAAAATTTGTCCCCCTCAAGGGGGGGGAAGCAATACTTCTAGATATACAAAAGAAATTCCAGTTGACTATCACTATTATAAATAATTATTTCAATTTCATATTGATTCTTTAAAAATAATTCTCTTATGTACATTTATACGAAATTTTGACCTATACCACCATATCAAAAATTTAGAAAAGGCGGGAAGGCAACGCTCCTATGAATGAGAAAGAGTTACTACAAAAATTTTGCTGAACACACATACTGACAGACCGACATTTTCTATAAATTTTCAAATCACGTTCTACACTTCTCGAAACGTGTGCGTCCATCGAAAACCCAAGATCAAATGTTTTTTGAAACCAACACTTTTTTCTGTTGAAAATAGAAGACAGTAAACATGTATCAAGTGCCTCAATGTTCAGATAGATTGTCATATATTCGTCTCAAAATTTGACCACATTTGACGCTTTTGTGTCATATTTACTGTAGGTATCTATAATGTGATTTTTCTCAAATACTGCTTTTTATTTCTCTTACCCATAAGGTAGAGTAAAGTATTATCCATAAAGTATTGTTTTGTGGTCAAATTTTCGAAACTGAGTTTTTGTTATATTTACACGTTTTGTGGTCCCCTGAATCTAAAAATCATGTTTTTAGTAGTTAGTCTGTCTGTGTGTCTGTGTGTCTGTCTGTGTGACTGTCTGTGTGTCCTGTCTATTTATCAACATATTGCAAAACCAAATTATAGCAGAAAGTTCATATTTGGTATCCTAAATGTGTATCATATAGGGATGCTACGGGATACCTGCTTTCTACGCAAAAAACTATCCGAACATTAATAATTATAAAAAAGCGCTACAGAACTGGTGTTTAAAAGTACAAGCATTTTATGGTCTTTATTCAAATTTTCAAATATTAATATCCTGAAAAGGAAAGTAAAGACCTAATGGCTGGCGTGATGAGGTGTAACGCAAACTAGACAGGCAAGGCATGTAAAAAAAAAAAAAAAAAAAAAAAAAAAAAGCGACAAGCATTATGCGTTATGGGTTGCGATTTGTCTCTAAGCAGTTTTGAGGCGAAGAAACTCCAATTAGACCATGCACATATGGCATGTCACGTTTAATTTCGTCTCCTGTGCCCATGAACCTATAAGTAGAATTATGTAACTTCATGGGCGTGCCTGATGCAAGAAAACAGAAGAAAATAGACACCAGGCAAAAATCTCCCGTTGAAAGCATTGATGGGTCGTCTTGCTAGAAAACCAAGCAGTAAACGAATCAGAAAAAATCTGAACAGAAAGAAGATGTTGAATGTTATTTTAAACAAAACGACATACAAAATAAATAATGCTCCTATATACTCCACGTTAAACTCCATGAAACATATTGAATTATTTTTTTTTAAATTTTCAAATCAGATTATGCAACATTTAAATATTGCAAAACGCATAAAAGCTGACATCAGAATGCCATGTTGATAGACAACAAAATTATTATTATTATTATTACTATTATTATTATTATTATTCAAATGCTTGGAAAACAATCAGTATTCTTATCTATAATTATTTTTTGTGAAAAGGAAATCAGCGTTAAAGTTCACAGAATATGTGGCGAGTAATCCGTAATAAGTGCAATTATAATAACTGTATAAATTACTGAAATGTCTTTTGGAACATAAAAAAATAAATAAATAAATAAGTAATCGAGCGGAATATTTTCACAGTCTTATGAGAGGTATAAAAATATATTGAAAGGTATGGCTTATTTCATCTTAGATCAATACAGTAGGATTTAGATTTACGGCGATGGTAGATTTTCAAAATGTCAAAACTCGACTAAAAAATCAATTTTCCAATATTACTAAAATATAAAACTATATAACCATAATGTGTGGCAAAAAGAATTTTTCAATTTCCACCATCCTATGCTGACTTATAAGTTTAACATGTTAATAAATATTGTTAAATCGTTAAAAATTGGTACAGGGTTTTAGAGGCTTGTAACTCGAATGAGAATATTTTCGAAAGTGTAAAGTTATTAGGAGGCGCGGGAAGAGGGACAAAAAAAAAATAGAGTTAGATTGTTCAAAATCCGCACATAGAGGATTTTCATACCTACAAATCGACTGATATTTTCGAATTTGTAAAATTTTTAGGAGAGCTGGGGCGAAGGGGCAGAACAATAAAAGTAGAGTTAGACCATTCAAAATTGGTATGTACTGGTTTTTGGGACATACATATCTATTTCAGATATTTTCAAAAAAGAAAAATTATTAGGATTGACGGGAAAGGGGGGGGAGGGGCAAAAATATAAAAATAAGAGTTAGAGTGTTGAAAATTAGTATTATTAGGTTTTACGACGTCTATAAATCGATTGGGGATATTTTCGGAAAATGTAGAATTATAACGTGGGGCAGGAAGGGGTCGAGAGCCGGGGCAAAAATAAAGAAATTGAGATATAACGTTGGAAATTAGTATTATTAGGTTTAAAAGCCCGAGAAAACGATTGCAGATATTTTTGACTGCGTAAAATACTTAGAAGCGGAAACAGTGGGCAAAGGAACACACGCGTCATGCGTGCGTGTATACGCTGCAGCAAACAGTGGGGATCCGGACCAATTATTACACCGATGAGAGAAGATTTTTTCTTTTTTAATTTTATACTTAAATAATATTTTAAGTAATATTTTAATAATATAATAATTAAATAATATTTTAATTTTATACTTAATTTTATACTTAATACTTAAATACTTAAATAACTTTATTTTTAATAAAGCTGCTTTTCTCTATAACGATAATATAGTGATTCCTTAAGAGTGTCGAACATAAATAAGCGCGCGCAGCGCACAATGGACTGCGTTGCCGAGGGCAATGGGGACCCGGTGCGACATTTTTCCCCGATCAGATTTTTTTTTTTTTTTTCACATGATAAAAATAATGCAAGTTTGAGAATTTATTACTTATAGTAATCCATTTAAAAATAGTGACCAGCGAACCAGACGTAGCAGCCTGTTAGTAATAAATAAATAAATCTATAATAATAAAAGATGATGTATGTCTGTCTGTCTGTGCATCTATACGTTCAGCCTCTACTGAACGCAAAAGTATAAAATTTGACATGAGTGTGCTCAGAAGCCTTCCCGAGGGGCTCCTGAAAACAGAATATAAAACTTTTAATTAGATCCGGGTATATTAATTAAAACATCGACCAACGTCTAATTAAAAACCGAGCGGATCTTATTTTCCGCCCTCCAAGTAGAATTCAGCACGTTCTATAAAAGAAGAAACACAGAGAGAAAATTTCGCGCGTTTTAGTAAAGCCATCCGAGCTTAGCGGTTGCAGATATTGAAAATACACCTGTACCACAAGAAAGAGCATTTATTACCAATTCTTACGGTTAATTTTTTTTTTAAATACGGATATTTTATATTTTTAAAAAAAGTTTTGAAATGGTCCAAAATTTCTCTTTTTCTCGATCGTTCTTTTTGTATCACCCTCTACGACCGAGTAACTGTTCCATTTCTTAACAATTGGTATATTTGGAAAGCTCATTTAATCTTCTTTCGAACCATATAAACATTTTAACAAAATACGGATTAGCGATCCACATTTTTAGATTTTACGAAACATCGATTTTTTTCACAAAACATTTTATAACTGAAAATCTTTTAGAGATAAATCATTTCTTTTTTTTTTTTTTTTTTTTTTTTTTTTTTTTTTGTATATAGATCTCGGTTAAACGATTCAAATCTCAAAAGATTGAAAGATTTTTTTCAAAAACTGAATGATCTATAATTTTTTTTAATTTTATACATAAGACCATTGCATACCGCGAATTCTAATTATGATTATATTATTTTTAATGCATCATTCGAAAGATATTTTAAAGTACATATATATTATCGAAAGTGGAATTCGAGATTTCACCTGATTTAGAAGTTTTGAGGTCTCCTGAATCGGTTTTCTTTTGTAGTTCAGCTATTAATTAAAATAATTTCATAAGTAATACATCATATGAAAGCTTTCTTGATTTGGAATCGAAAAGTAGATTAAGGAAATTTCTACCGCCAGATGGCACTGTAATACTTTAAAATTTCAATATTTCAAATTCTAATTATGATTAAATTATTTTTAGTACATCAGTCGAAAGATATTTTAAAGTTCTTTTATATTATCGAAAGTGAAATTCTAAATTTTACCCGATTTACACGTTTTAAGGTGTACTGATTAGGTTTTCTTTTGTATCTCAGCTACTAATTAAAACATTTTCATAAGTAATATATCATTTGATAGGTTTGTTTATTTAGAAATGAAAAATAGATTATAGAAATTTCTACCGCCAGATGGTGCTGTAATATTTGAAATTCTAATAATCTATGAAGGTGTTGTATGTTTTAAAACGGGGATAAGGCGCCGCAGTCGCCACCGAGCTGGACTTTGCTAAAGTCAGACATTTGAAAGATCATAACATGGTGAGCGAACAAGCTATTTCAGATATTGAAACTGGCAGAGGGCGCCGCAGGCGCAACCGAGCGGGAATTTTCTGCGATTAAATTTTTCAATAAAGCTGTTTTCACTATATGTCAATAAGCTGTTGTAAGACCTGACACGGGAAAAAGGCTCGGGGCAGGCGCCACCCAGCGGGAGTTTCATAAAGTCGGATTTTTCAAGGATCGCGAACCAGCTGGTCGCCGAAGGCGGCTTGTAACTAAATAAAAGTAGAAATAGAAATAGAATTATGAAATACATTATTTTCTTCTTAATACTTCCATATAATATTGTTTTGTTTTTATATTTTATTTAATATCTTACATCTACTATTTTATTTTTTTAATCCTATTTAAATATCTTCAAAATCGATAAAAACCGCAACTTGATCCCCCCCCCCCCTTCCACACACACACACAAAAAAAAAAAAAAAAAAAAAAAAAAAAGTCAGATTGTTTCTTTGTAAAAAGGTATTAAAAACAATTTTCTCGAGAGAATAAAATTATAAAAATAAATAATAACAAAATAAAATAAAAATAAATTAAATTAATAAATAAACTTATTTAATTATTTTAATAAGAACGTAAAAATATTTTCATTTTTCTTTTCTACACTTTCACTGAAAGTCACATATTGCTTATTAATGTAAAGTTACGTACAATGCCATTTCCTTTTTCATATTTAAATATAATATATTCTTTTTTTTGTCATTATTATTAAAAAAAATTTATGTCTACTAATTACACTGCGCTGAAAAAAAAAAAAAAAAAAAAAAAAAAATCGACCCCTTATACTTTTTTTGTTGATTCTTATGTATAATGACCTCCTGAATCCGAATATGATTACCATTTTACTCAGTCATCCACCGTTTTCTCGGGACACCACCCCCTCCCCGAATTTTTATCACTGATCGATAATTTTATGACCATGAATTTGACTTGGAGAATGAAAATTAATTAATATAACATTTAAATATATATATATATATATATATAATGTTTAATAAATAACATTAAGAATAGATTAAAAATATATAAGAAATGTAATACATAATTTCAGTGACATATCCTCCCCCCTCCCCCTGAATTCTCCCCTTGTCGCAAATGTTGATGTTTTCGAATTGTCCAACTCTGTAACCCCTCAGAAGATATTTAACAGTTAAAATACCCCCCCCCCCCGCTCCCGAAAAATAAAATTTATAACCATAAATTACCGAAAAGTGATAAAAATAGGAGGCCTTTCCTAAAAAACTGTGGGCAAAATGGACGCCATATTCGGATTCAGGAGGCCATTTCACATAAGAATTTGTTGGGGGGCAATTTTCATGCCGAGCAGCATTAGTTTGTTATATTTACATATGTTGAAATTTGATAAAAGCAACAAATTAAAAACTGAAGTTTGTGTGTATCTCTATAAACAGATATACAGGGTCAGCCAAATGATACTGTAATGTTTTAAAACATTGTGTGTTATAAACAAAGTCCGTATAAAAAAGTTTTATGCTAAAGTTGTGAGGTTGAGACGTCAGAACGTCACCACAGTTTGCGTAAAATTAAGCTGGATCCAGCAAAATAGAAAGTGGGGACGGTTAAATTACTTCGACGCCAGTGACTCGGCGAAAGTAGAGGTCGAGTTAGTTTTGTGTCGGCAGGGTGCTGCAACGAACGAATTAGGTTCGGAGAGTTAGATGAATGTGAAGTGATTTTAAAAGTATTGATTGAAATGAAGGGAAAGGAAGTTAGTAGGAAAAAGTATAAGATGGAGATGGTTTGAGTAGATTGGTGTGGATATTGGAGGATATTGTAGTGGATGTTGGAGTATATTATAGTGGATGTTGGAGTACATTATAGTGGATGGTGATGTATACTATAGTGGATTGTGGAGAATCTTATTTTGGGCGAGTATTGAGAAGCGGAGTGGTGGAGATTTGGTTGTATGAAGATTAAATTGTGATGAGTTTTGGTACGAGTATCTACTAGCATTCGTAATAGTAACGTTGGATCCGAAGGGATTCCTCTGATCTAGAGTGAAGTCGCAGTAGCGGAGTATACGAGTGCAACCGTCTCTACACCTTTGTCTATTTGCTGGGGTGAGATATTTAAGATTATTTAATTTAATTTCTGATACATATATTTTGATTAATTAAATACGCTGACTGAGCTAGTTTGATTGCCAGACCGCCCACCCGTTAAATCAGTTCAAATGAACTTATATTCATTGTCTAATTCAAGTCTTGCACTCCCTTACTTACCATTTAGTTATCTAATTAAGTTATTAAGATGGAGTTTGCATCAACGCAAACTTCACAAAGTAACCTTTATACCTCCATAAATATGCTATGCTATCCTAATACAGCCATACAATTAAGTATAAATAATTCAAAATAACATCATAATCATATATTAGAGCTATAACACATTTAAAGCATAAATTTTTTACTGGGTCATTTTCCAGAGAAAAATTTAACTGTGATCAATGCTGTAAAAAGAAATGAAATAAAATAAATGACAATGCTGCTATTGGAAACAAAGAAATTTTTCGCCAGCAAATAAATAAGAAAAAGCTGTATCTTAGATATTTTCAATGAAAAAAAAAGAAAAAATAATAATAATAATAAGGATTGTAATTTGTCTTTTGCAGATATATATATGTATATATGTTGTGTCTGTGTGATTGATTGATTGATTATTTTATTATTATTATTGTCTTTAAAATGCATATTTTTATTATTTTTATTATTATTTTTTCATGACAAATTTGCCTTGAAATTCTAATTAACAAATTAAACAAATAAATAAACTATTTTTGTTTTCTAAATAATACATATAATTCTATACGAAGCAAAATTTAATTTAGTATAACAGCAGATTTTCTTTGTTTATTCTTCCATATAAAGGCATGCAATAAATGCGTTATGTTATTTAGCAACGGTTACTATATTCACTTCTTAAAATTTCTTTGGAAAAGCTTTATTTTGGCACTTCCCTTATCTTTCACTTCCATTTTGCCGATAAATTAAAAGGGCTGAGGAAATTGCACAAATAAAAACCTTGGAGAAAAATTGATCCACTTTGGCGCCAAACTTCAAATTTTGCCAGGCAGATTCTATAATAATCATTATTTCCTTTAATTTTCAAGACTTTGATTATTTTCTCTGTTTCTATTTATCTAGCATCAAGTCTCCTTTTAATATTTTTTTTTTCAATTATTTCTTCAATTGTATGTTATAACGCCATCTATTTCACCTGTTTCTTTCCCTTACATTTTATTCAAATTCAGGTATTTATTTATTTATATAATATTTATTTATTTATTTATTTTTATTTTTATTGTATTAAAAAGGACTATCCGACTATTAAAAATAAATTCAACGTAGAATAATAATAATAATAATAAACTAATATATTATTTAAACTTTGAGTCTAAGTTGCGCACGAAAATGTCTAAATTATTCTCTTTTTAAAAGAAAAAAATATATTCAATAGATTTCATTGATTATGTCACACATATACGTAATAAAGAACACTTTTATTTATTAATATAAATTCAATTTGGAAAAAATATATCTATATATATATATTCGTAAGATTTAAATCGTGATTATTTGACTTTAATCTTTATTTCTCTGTCTACATCTTTTCTAAATTAAGAGCAAGATATTATACTTGAATATTTTAACAAGTTTTTGTATTTTGTTCGCAAGAAAATTTACATGCTTGAAAGTTAGAAGCATATCTTCTCCTATTATGTGACTTTAAAATCTCACTCAATGTTGAGAATTTACTACATTAATGCCATGTTTCTTGAATATTAAGCTACATGATTTTTTATGCATATACTGCTAGACAAATGTTTGACGTTACTTAGTATTCAACGTTAAATATATATATAAGATAGGAACATATAAGTGTGTTTCTGCGTAGGATGGTATTTGAAGTAGTATATTAACGCATTAGTCACTTACACTAGCTGATGTTATCTATACGAAGTTAAGTATAATGATATAAAAGTACCTTTTAATATTTTAGATTTTGTAATTTATAGGTTCAAACGGCATGGAGAAATATGCCATGTAATTCAGAACTCTTGAATAAAATTATCAAAATAAATTTCGAGTTTGTTTTTATAGCTGGTAATACTATGGACCGTGTTCAATAGTTTAACAACACGAAGTTTCAATGTCTAAATTAATCAAATACTTCTTATATATCAACCATCCATACAAATCAAAACGAAACAATATTGTCATTACATAAAGTAACTTAGTCAAAATTTTAATTAAATATGACTTTATGTAATGCAAAATAAAACCGATATGCAACTACTTCTTTTTTTTTTTTTTTTTTACATAAATAAACTGGGGGAAAAACGAGGATGTTAAAATGTCAGTACTCCAGTTGAATAAATACTGAAAATATTGAATAAATACTGAAAATTCCCAATAATGCTGAAAATATTTCTTCCAATTGGTATGTGAGAGTTTGCGCTATAAAAAGTGGTAAGAAACGGCAACACTGTCGTTGATTCTCAATCTCGCTCAGTTGCCTAATTATTTAGAGTTGGTTTTCTCTGAACAACCTCAGATACAACCATTGATCCCTCAGATTTGATTGAGACCTGACGCGTATTCTATTGACATTTCTTTTGACTTATCTTTTTGGCTACTGCGGGCTTCTACAAACCTTTTCTGACCCAGACAACTTTATTCCCACCTCCAGCAGTGATAACTGGCCTAAAAAACTTTGATTTCTTTTGAAAAATTCTTCAAAAAGCAATTAAAGTAGTATCATTTAATAGAAACGTCCCCCACATGTCCAAAAATTCAAGGGTCACTTCCCGATAACCAATAATTCATGACATTTGCCGCGGACCAAATGTGCTTCCAAGTTTAGAATGACACTACCCTGACGTAGCAGCTTATTCCATCTAAGCTAAATCCCTCTCGCTGACAATTGGCTTTAATCCATGCACACATGCACCGGTAATCTAATTTATCAAAATGTCAATTTTAATAAAACACAGAGATGAGTGCACTGCGTTAACTCTTTAAAGTTCGCTACATATTTCTTTTTGAAGATTGTGAAATTAATTTAAAAATGACTTTTAGACGCATCACTGATCATACATTTATATTTTGACTTACTTATTAAGAAATTCAAATAATGATTTATTCAGAAAAAAAGCAAGTGTGGTGTAAGCATTGTCACAGCAACAGCACCAGGCGCCTAGCCAAATATTAGTGCTACAGCTCTGGCTTTATTATTTAATTTTTTACTTTATTTACAAATTTACGAATTTATACATAAAATTATGTATACTTACTAATTGTTTTACTAGAAAAAAAAACATGATATTCATAATTGCAAAATGTTTAGTACATATAAATTATTTAAAAAGAAAAAAAATATTTAAAGATATATACTTACATGCATACTTTTATTCATATATATATTCATATAATTTCAGAAAATGATATTTTAAGAAATTACAGAAAATCCAAGAAATGTTCATTTTCTACTCTTAAGTCTTGCAAAATTCGACTTTTACTGGAGTTTGGTTTCTCTTCGAAATCAAACATTTTACAAAACTTTTCGGACATTTCTGTTTATTTATATAAAAGATTGAAACTTTTAATTTATGACTGAGAAAGATTATAGTAAGTTCATGTGCTAATATTTAAAATAAATATATGTTCTTTATTTTTTAAAATTGATACAATTTTAGAAAATTAAAGTGACTTCTATGTCTGGCTTCAACTGAAATAGCATTTTTGGATTTTGCTGTAGTGCTGCCATGTAGTGCAAAGAGAATGAATAAGAGTTTAATATTCTATTAACACTTTTTAAAGATACTGAAAAATTGCTGGGAAAAAAATGTGCAATGTTTGGTTTCTGGGCGAAACCAATGAACGTTAAAGGGTTAAAATGTATAAATAGTGTAAGCTCTCAAATTGACCAGTGTTTCAACAGCAATAATTAACCAAACATGTTGCAATAGTTTTTTTTTTAAATGCATTGTAATTACAAAAGTAATATTAGTAAAATTATCTTAAGAGTAATCTTAAGATCAAATCTTAAGTCCAAAATCAAAAAAATCTCAAAATCTTAAGTCCAAAAGATCTCAAAGTAAAATGATCTTAAGAGTATCATTCATATGATTGTTTTAAAATGAAATTAATATTCACATTTGGTGTTAGATAGAATATAATAAAATTAGTTTAATTACACATGACAGTGCACAAATAAATTACTCTAAAGGGTAATTTCACTTTCAGATTCCAATAAGAAATATTTCTCTCTATATATATCTTTTAAATTCTAATTTTAGAGTTATAATGAACATTTTGTGTAATATATATTTAAAATATCTTCCTTAAATCTATATTCGTCTATCAAAACATTTCTTCCTTGAACTGTCAGAAATATTCTCAAGGGTACAATGTCCAATCACATAGGTAAACAATCAGCTTAATCTAAGTAGCAGTTCTATTTTATAACAAAATATTCACGGGGAGATTTCGTGTTCTGTAAAAACAGATAGAATATGGATTATGATTCATGTTACATACATTTTTGTTATTTTTAAGAATTATAAGATAAAATTAATTTTAGTTTAAAATTTATAAAATTAAAATGAAAAATTAAATTCGTTAAAAAAAATCTTAACATTTAATGTTGAATCTGTAAGTAGTATAAAATTTTTCTGTTCTATTGAGTATATAATTAAGTATAGCTGTACAGAGTTTATGATATTTTAAAATATAAAATTAAAGTAAATTGTAAATATCGATAATTACAAAAGAATTTCTTTCTGAACTATTAATATAAAAGAATTTTCTTTTTCTCTTAACTTTTTCTTTCTTATCTTATGGTCTTTCAGAGTTTTTGAAAAAATTTTGATGCCAGCAAAGCTTGTTCAATTCGCTAACAGAAACATTTAGTAACAAAAAAATTACGTATTTCGGTTTTGACGACTTCTACAACTAAATTTAAATAATTTTAGGTGGAAAGGCCTAATAAAGTTTAACACTTTCAGGTCTGGGCCATGTCGACACTTGGAATATTTGTATCTTAATATATTTTTTATTATAAACTTCGAAATGTTCTTATTCATAATGAAGGGACTATTTAAATGTACTAAGAATTAATTTTTAATGAGACATTAGTGAAAAAAGTAATAAAAGTAATAAAAAAAATTAATAAAAAAGATTTCCACATAACAAAATATTTTTTAATGTTAAAACTTTGCGAAGACATGAACGAAACGTACCCAAATGCTGTAATACTAGAAAGATCTAGAAATAGATCTTTTATTTAAATAAACATCGTTTAGCAAAATTTGCTTTATCTTAATATACTTTTTTATTATAAACTTAAAAATGTTTTTCTTTTTTCATAATGAAGAGACTATTTAAATGAATTAAGAATTAATATATAATGAGAAATTAGTGAAAAAAGTAATAAAAAAAGTAATAAAAAAAAATTACCCATAACAAAATATCTTTTAATGTTAAAACTTTGCATAGACATGAACAAAACTTACCCAAATGCTATACAAATATCTAGAAATAGATCTTATTTGTAAATAAGCCTTGTTTGGTAAAATTTGCTTTCGTATGGTACTTTTGAAGCACAGATTTCCTCAAAAGAACGCTGAAAGTTACTCTGTCTCTTTTCATACACTTACTTTTATTTTCTTCTGATATCAATATATATTTTTTTGAAAAATAAAAGGTCTATAGATAATATCTGAAAAAAAAATGTGACCGTATAAAATCGGTTCTTTTACAATCAGAAAGTTAAAGAGGACAACAGAGACTCTCGCATAGTTCGCTTCGCAGAAAACTATAACCCGAGTGACTTTCGGACTTGGACTTGAAAGTGAAAAGCAAAATGTGTCTAGGACAAGAACGAACCACAGACTTTTTGTGTAACTACTACCTATCAAATATTTTCAATATGTGGAAGTACTATTCGAAGTACACATGATGACGAAGTGTTTAACAACCTACCTGAGAGTAGTAATTTATATAAAACATTGTTAGTTTTTTTATTTTGAAATTATTCTTGGTATAAATAAATCTTAGACATACAAAACATTCCAAAATAGGACATTCTTGAACATTAATAATGTTTGATATTTAATCTTGCAATTGCAGAAAAGTTTACATGATATTGAGAATGAAAATGTATGCACAAAATGTAAGTACCATACGCAGCAGTATTGGTCAAAAATATTTATAACATTAAGGGAACTGGGCAACATTGGATTGGTACCACTGAATAGCTTTTATAAAAAAAAAGCTTATATTACGATTTAATATTCATAAATTTAACTATATTAGGTTTATTTAATAAAATATATACTCAGGCGAAAATTTTTATGTTTTTTTTTTTAATTATTTTTTGAATCTTTAAATTAAATTTTGAATCTTTAAATTGAGTTTACTCAGTTTGCATTTTTTTCATGAATTTATGATCCATAAAATGCTGAAACTTCTACAGATATTTAAGAAAAATCAATTTTTTGGACGTTTAATAGCACCTACTTAAAAGAATTAGGGATTAGTTTTGAAATATATCAAATAGTTTTTGAGAAAAATATTAAAAAAAGCAAAAGTATGTAAAAGTATGTAAAAGTAAAAAAAAAAAAAAAAAAAAAAAAATCTGATTTTTGTTATATTTTTATTTTTAATATATATATATATATATATATATATATATATATTTACTTTCAAAGATATTGCAAAATCCATCCCTAATTGTCTTAAGTAAGTTCTATTAAATTAAGCATTTTCTTAAATATCTATAGAAATTTAAACATTTTGATGATTATAAATTCATGAAATATGCAAACTAAAAAAGGCAATTCAAAGATTTCAAATCTGTAAAAAGTGCATCACAAACCATAAGAATTGTTGCCTGAATATATATTTCATTGCAAAAAGCCTAATATATGTCAATTTATAAATATTAAATGGATATACAAGTTTTTATATCAAACCTTCACTGATGTCAAGTGAAAGGTGCCAAGTCCCCTTACGCTTCACAGACTTTTTGATAAACATTCAGCATCAATAACAAACAATTCATATAAAAAAATTATTAAAGACCATTTATTATAATTTACTTGCAGGCTTTGCCCGCTTAGCTGGACACTATACATAAATGAGTTGTCAAAATTCTATATCATTAATAATAACTTAAGTTAAAGTTTCCGGGTCCCCACTGCATTCGCCAGCAACTTACCCGTTTCTTACTTTCTCTTCCCCTGCGGGTAAGTTCGAAGTTTTGCGAAATACCACCAAAATACAAAATGCGTATATTTAATCAACATTCACATACGAAAATTCGCCATTCTAAGATAATTTAAAGCGAATTCAAGCGGGAAAACATGTTTTTACACGTGAAGACACATGGCTGTTATCAGTTCCTTTGTACCATTTTTAATACAGCTCTACTCAAAAACCCGGAACTTTTGAAATTTCCCTCCGAAATACGATTTTCCCCCTCCCTCCTTTAAGAATGAAGAATTCCAAAATCGTACATAATGCTTTATGTATACTCAAGTCTAGTCTTCTCATCTTCAATTCCTTCACCACGAAGTAATTTGGGGCCGAGTTATGCTTACATTTTTTTCTTTTTCTTTTTTTTTTTTTTTTCTTTTTGTTCCTGCCCCCCAGGGGTAAGGGGAGAATTTCGATAAATCCCGTTAATTTAGGTGTCGGATACATACAAACAATCCAAGCACCAAACTTCGTGACCGAAGCTGTCATAAATTTCCCATGACAAATTTAGCGCTAAAAATTTAGAATTTGCGCTTCGTAATACGTATCCCCTCCCCCCCCCCCTAAAAAAGAGGCAGATCATAAAAATCAAAAACGTGTTTTATAAATATCCTAAAGAAGATGATGGTTGTTTTCCCCATCTTTGTTCCATTTTTTGGTAGAGTTCTACTCAAAAATCTGGAAATTTCAAGATTTCCCACCAAAAATCGATTTTCCTCCTCCCTCCCCTTAAAAAGCAAAATTTCCTTAATCACAGATAATGTTTCATTTGTACTCATGTGTAGTCTCCGCATATGCAATTTCTTCACTGTAAAGTAATTTAGAGCCGAGTTATGCTTACAAAGGTATTTTTGCCTTCTGTCACCCCCAAGGGAGGGAATGGAGGTAATTTCTATAAATTGTGTTCCTACAGTTGTCGGATACATATAAAAATACAAGCACCAAAATTCATGACCGCAGCTCTCATAGATTTATTTCACAGGTCAAATTTAGCACTAAAATGGTTATCTCGATTTTCTCCCCTTGTAACCCCCTCTCCGAAAAAAAAAAAAAAAAAAAAGAAAAAAGAAAGAAAAATGTTTTTGGAAATATCCCAAGGAAGTCAAATAGCTTATTTCAACATTTTTTTTTCCCCATTTTTGGTAGAGTTCTACTCAAAAATCCGAAATTTGCGAAATTTCCCGCCACACACACAAATATCTATTTCCCCCTAACTCCCCTTAAAAAATAAAAAACCTTAAATCGCAAGGTTTTTTTTTTTTTTTTTTTTTTTTTTTTTTTTTTGTACCCCGTGTGCAATTTCTTTACTGTGAAGTAATTTTGACCCGAGTTATGTTTACAATTGTGTGTTTGATCTTTATCCCCACAGGGGTAACGGTGGCAATTTCAAAAAGTTTGATAGATATAATTTTAAGTTGGGTAAAGAACTAAATTCTTGTCATGCGCCGTTGAATTCCGACCAGCCTTTCACACGTGATACCCGGACAAAAATAGCCTTACAGACATAGAGACACGAGGACACACAATCACACAGACAGAATTTTTTGAAGTCATTTTTTACTTTCATGGTGTGTTAAAGGCAAAGATAGCGCTTTTTTTTTTTTTTTTTTTGACAAACTTACAAACAAAAGTCTGATTTTATTAATATAGATATTGAAATTTAATATTTTTACATTATTATTTTTTCTTAAATTTCATACTATAAGCGTTTTCACATTAGTATCAGTAATTCTACGACAAAATCTACCGCATCAAAGTAGTCTAGTTTTTAGATCTTGTAATAGTTTTTTAAATTTATTTTGTGTACTTACTTTTTTTTAATTTGTTAAATACATATTAATAAATTCAGACTTTTGATAGCAGATTTGTTTGAATCAAAACATTTTGCGATATTTTCACGATTCACACACCATGAAAGCCATAAATGACTTCAGAAAATTTTGTCTATGTGTGTGTATGTCAGTTAAGCTATTTTTATCCGGGTATCACGTGAGAACGGCTGGACGGAATTCAACGACGCTCGGCAGGAATTTAGATCTTCACCAAACTTAAAATTATATCTAACAACTTTTTTGAAAATCCCCTCTGTCTCCCCCCACTTGGGGGACAAAATTCAAAAACAAGTTTGAAAGCATAACTCGGCTCCAAATTACTTCACAGTAAAGAAATTGATCATAGGGTAACTAGACTTGAGTACAAATAAAATATTATCTGCGATTTAGGAATTTTCTATTTTTAAAGGGAGGGAGGGGGAAAATGGATTTTTGGCAGGAAATTTCACAAATTCCGGTATTTTGAGTAGAAATCTACGAAAAATGGAACAAAGATGTAGAAAAAAGCTATGCGACTTCCTTAGGATATTTCCAAAAACACATTTTTGTGATTTAAGATTTTTCTTTTTACTTATTTTATTTATTTCTTTTTATTTATTTCTTTTTTTTTTTGGGGGGGGGTTACGAGGGGAAAAAATCGAGACATCGCTTTTTGCGCTAAATTTGTGATGGGAAATTTATGAGGGCTATGGTCATAAAGTTTGTTGCCTGGATTGTTTATATGTATCCTACCCCTAAAGTAATGGGATTTATCTAAATCCCTCCCCCATTTTCCCCTGGGGGGCAGGAAGCTAAAGAAAACGTTTGTAAATATAACTCGGCCACAAATTACTTCACGGTGAAGAAATTGCACATGAGGAGACTATAGAATTGAGTATAAATAAAACATTATGTAGGATTTTGGAATTCTTGTTTCTTACAGGAGAGAGGGGGAAAAATCATTTTTTGGGGGTAAATTTCAGATATTCCAGATTTTTGAGTAGAACTCTAGTAAAAATGGTACAAAGGCACTGAAAACAGCCATGTGTCTTCTTCAGGATACTTCAAAAAACATATTTACGTTCGTTTTTTTTTTAGTGGGAAGGAGGGGGGGGGGAGTTACGAAGGGGAAAATTCGAGACCACCCCTTTTAGAGGTAAATTTGTCTTTGTAAATCTATGGGATCTGCGGGAACAAAATTTGGTGCGCAAATTGTTCATATGTATCCGACACTTATTGTAACGGGATTTTACGAATTTCCCCCTTTTCACCACCGAGGGGTCGGGGGGCAATAAACACGTGTAAAAACACGTTTACCCCTTTGAATTCGCTTTAAATTATCTTATAATGACGAATTTTGGTGTGTAGATGTTGATTGAGTGTACGCATTACGTACTTTGGTGGGATTTCGCAAAACATCGAACTTACCCGCTGGGGAAGGGGAAGTAAGAAGCGGGTAAGTTGCTGCAAAAAACAGTGTGGACCCGGACTCCTTACGTTGCGAGCGGGAGAAACATCTGCCGAACATAGCGGGAACTTTAACTTATTAGGTTATTAATAATGATATGTGACTTTAACTCATTTAAGCGCAGTGCCCAGTGAAGCGGACAAAGCCTTCTAGTCTATCATAAAATAAACTTTGAGCTGATGTAAATTGTTACAATTTTTGAGTAATAAAAAGGGTGCTTTTATTATGCAAATTCAAATCCCTTTTAAAATACAAAAGTGAGAAATATATGCACATATATTTATTGAGTAATATATATATATATATTAAAATATGAAACAGTTTGAAATATGCTTTTCATACACTTCGCTAAAAATATCTTTAAGATTTATGTTTATATCGTAAATATTCAAAAATTCTCATGATATATTACCGTTTTGTTTGTAGCTATGAATTTGATTTACAAGCAAAATCCATTCTGATGACGGCATAATCCTGAATATTTTGAAGGGAATCGAACTGAGCCTTTTATATCTCAAATTTAAAGAGAAAAATATTCATAGAAAAATGATAATTTGTTATTTTCCTGAATATGTTAATGTGTATAAAAAATTTCAAATAGATTTTCTTTTAATCCATCTACTTTATAAATGAAAGGAAAGTAACTATATTACACATTTTTTCTTCTTCTTTTTTTTTTTTTTTTTTTTTTTTTTTTAACATAATCTGTAAATACAATTTAATTTCAATTGTACTGCAATTTATTTACTTTTAATGTTTTTTAGAAATCTTTAATGTTAATAAATATTCAAAAAATAAAAATAAAAATAAACAAGCGTCAGAATGAACTAATATTTTTTTCTTACCTAAAAAAACCATAGTATTTCCAAGAGGAAAGAAATCTTTTGTTTTGAGGATATTACAACATTAACAGGCGCTAATCAAAAATTTTTGAGTAAATATTCAAAAACATGATAATCTTATGAACAGCAATTTTGAGCCTATTATCACAAAATTGATAACAACTTTCCAATTTTTAGTTAAGCGAATATTATCTATCAGGTAACAATATGGTTAATTGGTCAGAATAGATTTGCCACTTAAACAAAAAAAAAAAAAAAAAAAATCCAGTTTCCAATCTTATTCTTGATTCACATCTCCACTTTATGTTTTTGTTAAAACAAATTTGCAATAAACATTTGTAATAAGTATAATTATATCAACTTATTATCCTGATAATCTATTAATCGAAACTAAAATTATGTCAAAGAAACAGATTTTAGTTAATCTAAATGTACGATTGTTCATTCGAATTTAATAAATATTTTTATATTTAATTGTTTATTTATTTATCTATTTATTTACCCTTTCTCGGTCCTGTTTATTTCACCCCGCTAGTCAGTGTTGCAAAATTTAGAGACATTTTTAATCTCTATCTACCGCTTAATTTTTACTGAAACAATGGCCTAATCATTTCGAAGGCCATTCGTTCATTTTGTGTTTCAAGTATCACTCCTCAAAATTATTGATGGTAGTTGAATAAAAGAGTGTCTAAGTTTGGCAGCCCTGTTTAGAGCGTTTTAGAGCTTTACGCGGGCAATGTGCAATACATCTATATCCATATATTCATATGTCTATATTAATAGTGTTGGCATTTACCTAACACAACAGTTATTATAAAAATCTTAGTTTTTTAACTTTTTTCTCTTCAATTATTAATTTAATTTAATCATGATAAAATTAGGATTATGTAAAAAATTATTAAATATTATATAACTCATTAAATTCCTTTAGAACATTTTTCTTTATGTGTGCCATCTAAAATAAGTATATTAATTATAAAAACTGAATCTACTTTGATTAAGATATACTAGTTTAACAACAATCTACTTTTACGAATTTAAGAATATAAATTTCAGTGATCGAACTAACAAAAATGTTTTATATTAAAATTAAAAAATACAGAAATATAGCGTCAATGAGAAATAAATATAAATAAGAATGCTTAAAAACTAGTTTAATTGCTTCTGATAACTTAAATTTTCCTTAGCATTCATTCAAAACGTCTAATGCTGCAAAATAACAAGTTAAGCACCCCTGCCCCCCCCCCCCTAAAAAAAAACCTATTTTACTTTATTAACTGTATTATAAATAGACAATAAGACTTCTTCACACACCATAAATTTTAAGCCAGTACAACCGGTTTCGAAAGGACGTAGCCTTCCTTCATCCGGTGCAAAAAAACACGTGCTACTGTTTTTTGCACCGGATGAAGGAAGGCTACGTCCTTTCGAAACCGGTTGTGCTGGCTTAAAATTTTTGGTGTGTGAAGAAGTCTTATTGTCTATTTATCGTTTGTACACCAGTTTTGCATTTAGTTTTGGTTACTGTATTATGTCTTCCAAATAATTCTTTAAATTGCTATTTATATACTATTTGGTATAATTGTGCATATGCTAAATTCTTTACCACGGTTTGTGTTTTAATTATATGTATATATATATATAATTTTATGTGCGTAAAATTACAGGAATTTTTTCTTAAAAAAAAGTCAATAAAAATATAACATAAAATAATGCGGATACTATAATATATGTGAATACTAGAATATATGTTCTTACTCTCTTAATTAAATGTATTGCATATAATAATCCATAAATACTCTTATATAATGCTTTTGCGCTTGGATATTATGTTGCCCATACACACAGAACACTATCCATATCATTGAAAGTATAATGTGCTCACTAATATCTGTGCCCCGGAGGAAAATATACCATGACAAAAAGTGTAATTTTTCAGGAAAGCAACTTTTATTATTATTTTTTTTTAACTTTATTTTTACAACTTTTTCGCAGCTAGTAGTAATCTCTTGATGACACATTAACCCAGCGTTAATAAAATAATGTACTAAATGGGTATATATAATAATATATTTTGTTGCTAGCACTTTTAACATACACACACAAAGGACATGGTGTCCTGTACCACCGGGGTACAGGTATATATTGCTATTAAAAATCGATATGCATGGATAAATATTAGTATGTGATATTCTTGCGCCTGTTTGCTTAGACACATATATACAAATTTTCTCGAATCTATCTGTATGTGTATATATCATATGCATAGCAATATCCCACTCTACATATATACATATCATAATCATCATTATCATATATATATATATATATACAGTGGTGGAAAAGCTTTAAAACCACCATTGAATTTTTTTGTTTGCATTCAAAAATGAAAATCGCTTTGTAAGTTACCTTTACATTTAATATATGAAATTTTAGAAATAAAAAAATATGAATTTAGAATTTCAAATACGTTTATTTTTTATATAAAGTAAAAATATGTAATGTAATCAAATGGAAAAAACTTTAAGACCAGTTTTAAAAGTGATTGCCTGCATAATGAGATGAAGTCACATTTTCACGATTGTGTACGAGACAGTTCTTAGAAGGAAAAGAAATATTTTTTAATCATTTAGCTGAGTTTTGAAGCAACTGTAATTATGGGCAGAGAAAAATTATTGAGTGAAATTGAAAAAGGAAATTTTTGGCCTTTCGAGAAAGTGAAATGAGTGAAATGCAAATCGCTGGCAAAATAAAGAGGTCTGAAACTGTTGTTCATCAATTTCTCGCAGATCCATGGAGATATTGTACAAAAAATAGGGGAGCAAGGTCTTCAGAATTATCTGTCATAAAGAAAAGAAACGTTATAAGAATGAAGAATGACTGTTCATATTTTTCAGCAATAAAGTCGGCGCTACACTTTCTTTCAAGTAACAGCTAGAACTATTAAAAATGTCCTGAATCATGTGGAAAGCATCAAATATTCAAAATTAAAAAGCAAACCTAAGCTTGATAAACGACGTATTGAAGCAAAACTGAAATTTGCAACATCTAATGTTTAATCCAACTTTTGGCGAAAAATAGTGTTCACAGATGAAAAAAAATTTAACCTAGATGGACCTAATGGTTTACAGAACAATTGGCAAGATTTTAAACAGGATCCTACATATTTCTCAAAGTGAGTGCAAGAAGGCGGATCTGTCATGATAAGAGCAGGTTTCTGTGCTCGTAATAAGACTAATATTGTATTCACTAAATGTAATATGAACTCTTTTGACTATTAAGATACACTGGTTAACAATTTTGTTCCATTAAAAGATGAGTTTATGGACCAAAATTTGATTTTGTTGCAAGATGATGCGTCTGTGCACAAATCTGCTTCAACCATTTCTTGGCTAACTGAAAATAGTGTAAGTTTCATGGAATTTTCGGCAAAAACTCAAGACTTGAACCCTATAGAGAACATGTGGGGCATCGTTTCACGCAAGGTTTATGAAAATGGTAAACAATATCATTCCGTTTCTGAGCTCAAATTTGCTATTTCAAAAGCATGGGATAAAATATCGATTTTAACATGCAAAAATCAGGCAAAATCTGTCCAAAATCATCCTTTAGAAGTAATTCATGTGAAAGGAAAACACACGAAGTATTAAAAAAATTAGACTGTAATACTTTTAGTTAGGTGATATTGTGGTCTTAAAGTTTTTTCTACACTTTTATGTCGTGAAAAAAAAATCACTTGCATATAATATAAAGTACAAATAATTCTTTAATAAAATTATGTAAAGATTTATTGTTTTTTATTCTGTTTATACTATTTGATGTTTCTTCGTTTTTAGTAAAATTAAAATTTTTTAATTTTTAAATGTGGTCTTAAAGTTTTTCCATCACTGTATATTCGTACATATATGTGTATTGTTGCTTACTTGGGGTTCGTGAGTTGTCTCTGAATGAAAGGTGAAAATTGCAGGTCCTCAAAAGTTTATTTACAGAAAATTAAAAAAAAAAATCACAGGTCTATAAACAAAGTATCAACTTCAGTTTCACCAGTAAACACAACTTAAACAACAGCTGACAACATAAAACACACAGCATAAACTGTAGCATAGCATTAACACACAGCAAAGGATGTAGTCAAAGAGGCTCAGGGCGTCTTTATGCCGCAATAATTAATGCTTTGGCGAAACTAACCGTATTAGCACGATACAATTCCTTAAATACCTGCGTAGAAAAATGGAGAAAATTCCAGAAACTTCCCAGCCAATCAAGTTAGAGCTTAGATATTTGGTACATCGACAATAAGGATTTTCTCGCCAAGATCTCCAAAAAGTCGTCAAGGAGAGAAAAAATCGTCAAATTTGTCATCAAAACCATTACCTGCCATAATGAAGATTTTTAACGGGTTTCTAAAGGAAAATAAGCTATCTTAACGCGAAAAAAAGCTAGAAATGCTGAAAATTAACATTTATAACTTGACTAAGCCTCTTAAAATGAATTTACGTAAAAATAACTTTTATTAATTACAAATTCGTAACAATATGTATATGTATGTATATAATACAATGTATCTTATACATTATATTTATAATGTATGGAATCGACTGCTTTCTAGTTTTAGTAGATTGAAAAATAATTGCTCATTTAGGACCAGAAATTATTCAAGTACGATAGAAAATATGTATATTGTCTCTGTAAAAATAGACAATTATTGTCTGTATAAATTATTTGGAGGGGTTTCAATAAATGTATGTATATATTTTTTTCTTTTCTGTCATTTTTCGCAAATTAAATTTAAGTAGATCATTGATTTACTTTCAAACATACAGCGTAATGACAATATTTACAAATAAATAAACAAAATAAAACTCGTTTAATTTAAATTTTGTTGAAGATCGTTTCCAAAAGCGACGACTCTTACTTCTTAACTTGCGCAATAAATAAACATTATATATGGATCATCCATAGAAAAAAATGACATAATGAATGTTGTAATTATTACTATTATTATTATAATTATTATAATTATTATAATTACTATAAGTTTTATTATTATTATTCAGTATATAAATATTTGAAGGACTTATGGGCTCTTCCCACCTGACGTCAGAGGTCACATGATAGAGGAAAAACAAATAGCAGACGAAGTCTTGTTTAACTACAGTGATTGCTGAAATAACATATTTTCTATTCTTATTTTTCATCAATCGTATTTAATATGTGTTATTTTTTTTATAAATCGTCATTTTTAATCCATTTTATATCATTATTCATCATCTTTTGTTTGCTGTATACATTTACAATCATCATATAGTTTATATTTGTTATTGATGTTCATGAAGAACAAGTTAAATACTCTGATTTTTGGTACTTAAATCAGTGACAGTGCAATATCGTACTACGTAAATCCATTTAGACCAGTAACTAAGTTAATTAACTTGTTGTAACACCTTTATGCAATTAAATTTAATTGAAAACGTTTTAAAATTTCATATTATAATCCATAAACATTCCACAAGAACAAGCTATTATTTATTGCTAGATCAGTTAATGCAACAGTTACACTACAACATACAAAAATCGATTCTTACAGGTGAAAATAAATAAACACATAAAGTGCTTTTTAAAAATTATTTAAATTTACAAATACAATTATTCTACTGTTTACAAATGCACAATATTACTTTTATTTTATTTTATATTAAATATTAACATTTTTGTTCTTAAGAACAATATTTAATTGAATTCGATTCTCAGAATTCGATTATTCGTTTTCTTCTATGACGTGATTGAGCAGACGACGGTGGGAAGAGCCCATTATTTTATCAGTGGCTCATTCACATCATTCAAAGGCCAAATTTAGCGTAAATATGCTAAAAATAGACGTAAATTATGTTTGAGGATTGTAGATCCTATACTAAATATTTGATTATTAATCATACCTCCTGGGAAATATTTAACAAAGTTTGTAATTTTTTTAAGTAGTTTATTTCACCTAATAGGTTTAATATCATCGTAGCTACAATTGCACTCTGAGTTGCTTAGACCGTAAATTTTAAGTAATAACTAATTAAAAAGCAATTGTTGAATTTTAAATTTAGAGTAAATGAAACTTATAATCAGAAATCATTTTTATTAAAAATACAGACTAAAATCTTTCTTTTTTTAAAGTTAAGTTTAAAAAACTTGAATAAAAATGAAATGTGTTGTTAAAAATATTCTTTGATATATCTCTCTAAATTTCAGAAATGCTTTCAAATATTTTTATCAAATGACAACTATATATTTCTCTGGGATATATATTGGTTTTTTGTAATGTAATTCAAAAATTTCTCTGCATTCTTATTTTGTATATATATTTGTTGAAGAACTATTTTTATTTATTCATAGATTTATCATCTATACATTTGATCAAAATTATATTTAACGTAAGATATTCATTTCGGAAATAAAACTTTTTACAAATGAAAATTTCATTTTGCAATTTATAAAATTTTTAACTAAAACTATTTCATAAAAATAAATTTTTAACAACTCTTAATTTATTTTTATTCTAAAATATCTCCCTCTCTCTCACACACAAATCACAGAAATATATTTTTGTTAAGGGTTTTAAAGCAAATATACCATTTGTTTAAAAAAAAAGGGTGGGGGGGGGGAGCAAATATGCATAGTTTGCAATGAAACCGTTAAAAAATGTGATTATTTTTGCATTTTACTTGATATCATTTATTTGATATTAACCATTACATACCTTCATGTAAGTCGTAATTTCCTGATGATAAACTCGAATTCAACTATATATAAATCTTTTCATTTGAAATTTTTTATTCAAAAACAAATATCGAATATCAGAATTTTGACTCGCAGATTTGGAAATATTAGATTAAATATTACTAAAATTATACAGTTATTTGTTTCCTCTGTTTAATTTAAGGGAAAATAGAATATGCTGCATAACATATAAATTCGTTGATATAAATAAATTTAATACGCTATGAAATTAAGTTCAAACAGAGATGAAAATAAATTATAGATTTCTAATTTAAAGCAAACACCATTGGTCTTCAACCTTAATATACTAATATGATATAAACTTATCTACTTTAATTGGCAAACGTCTCATTAAACGAGTCCACGGATGGTTTTCTCTGGGTTTGTTAGCAAGACTTGCAATAATTTGATTATATGTACAATGGAAACGATACAGTTTTCAGCATGTCAGAAAAGCAAAAGTTTTTATTTTTTTTATTTTTTAGATATTCTTCAAAAAATTACATTTTTCGACAATTTTACTAAAAATTTACAAGTTTCAATATGCAACTTTTTGACATGAAATGTTTTTAAACAAATATTGTATTTTAAAGGTACAGAATATGATAAAATTGGTATATGCTACGAATTTTTATATAAAGGGTCGTATTATTTATTATTTTGACCAAGAAAACACGTTTTGAGTTTGTTGCAATTGATGGTATTTGGCTTTCTTCGCATTATTATTGTTATTATTATTATTATTTATTTATTTATTTACTTTCTAGGAGGTTTTCTGGTCGCTATATTATTTACTGTTTATATATATATATATATATATATATATGTATATATATATTTTTTTTAAAACTTTATTTTATATATTTTGAAACTTTTTTTATATATTTTAAAACTTTATAAATAAAAACTAAACAACAAATTCTACTGAAATCGTACTAAACTTTACTTCGAGTAATCACAGTCTAAAATTTAAACTAAACTTTCTCTTAATTTACACAAACTAAATTATTTATAGTTTTGACATATATTTATATTAAAAAGAAATTCTTCTGAAAATTTTTGAAAAAATAAAAATAAATAAATAAAATATCCGAAGTTTCTGAAATTATTTTCATACTGTTATGTAACACATTGCATTATATTAGTTTCCAGTTCAATACGTTCCACATTTTGATGGTCGAGTAACTTTTTTTTATGTCATTTATTGTTACGTCGAAAGTAAATCATAAAAGTTCTTGGCACATATTGAATTTTTTGGTGACATCTCCTTCCAGATTGTCTACACCTTTAATAGTAAAGCAATTAGCTATAGAAGGCAAATTGAGAGTATTTTTTCATTTATTTTGTTATTAACAAACACCTTTTCGATCCTTAAAAAATAAAGTAAAATTATTCTGTCCAAAATAAAAATATTATGTGACACAAAAATTAGTATAGATTTTAACAAATGATTTATTTCTAGTGTATAAGAAAAATATTTTTTTTTAATTCCATATTAAAATAAACAGATATAATGATCGTGAAGCATTTACGAGGAGGAAAGTGATATTTACCAGGCCCATAAAAATAAACAAAATACAATTATCTAGAAAGCTTTAATGCGAAAAATTCAGCAATATTTCAACTCAACACAATAATTATCGGAATTATAGCACATATCAGAGTAAGATAAGTATTTATTAAAAGTGACTTAGAAATTTGGCGCCCTGGGAATAGAATTAGTATGTTACAGTTGTCCTCATGTCTTTACCTGTAGAAAAGAGTTAATGAAACAGGAATTTTTTCAAGTACAAGAACAGGTCGAAGACGTTGGAGAAATATTAAAATTATAGGGCGTATTTTCAAACAACTCCTAGAAAAAAGTCTGTAGCAGATTTTTTGAAGACATTGACGCATATGAGCGGACATTTACATGGATCAACCCAACGCCAGCAAAGAAGATCTCATGCCGCTTATTCTCAAATGTTTATCGTTGAACCCCTAGCGTAGAGCAGTAATGTTCAACGATCACCATAGCACCCTTCGGTAAGAAGTCATTGAGCAGAATGTGCTTCCAGTCACAGAAGACCGTGCACATAAATTTTCGAATGGATATAGTCTGCTTGAATTTGGTCCGGCATAGCAATCCATTGTGATGTCATTGCGTCAATTGTTCCTGCCGGCCAAGGACATTTTCCCTACTTTTGAAAAATCCGACACTAAAGAAGAACCATTTGTTTGCTCATCACATCCGGTCCATGCACAAAACAAAATTAACAGCGGATTTCGATGCGCGCCACTTTCTCTATTTCAAATCATTTTGACGCACCTTACTTCGAAATCGCAACTGATAAAATTAGAGAAGACATCTTCGCGTACCACAAACACTTTAATTTAAGCAATCGAATAGTTTCCGAATATGATAACCGAATACAAATTATGAACTACCTAATACGATAGCAACACACCGGTATTTTACGTTTTGTGGCACCCTCTTTTGGTGATGTGTAGAACTAACTTTCTGGATAAACCTCGTAAATAAATTTACACATAAAGAATGCTTAATTAGTTACCTATAAACTGAAAACTGATTCATTTTCATCATCTTGTCTGACTCGTTATACAAAATGTTTGAATTCAAAGCTTTAAACAGCGCATTTCAATGTTTAGTACATGAACAATAGTGCCTTTCAAGCAAAAATATTAAATAAAACTAAAAACAGGAATCTAACTTTGGCTAAAAAAGGTTTATTGTTATAGTTACATGTTTTTGGATGGAATTACCGTTTAATAAGGATAAATACAGAATAAGTTAACATGGATTTTATTTTCTATATATATATGCCGAATATTCTTACACACAGAAAATTTTTAATGAAATACTTTAAATTAAAAAACGTATTTAATATATTTAAAAAAATTAAAATTTGGCTTTTTATTTGAGCGGTTAATTAACTCATTCAAATAGGTGTCTTAACTGGATTTTATAATTCTTAGTTTATTTATTTTTATTAACATTATTATAATAAATATTAAACGCAACTTTTTGATAACATACCGGTTACTTTATTGAAAAATTATTCCCCAGACTTATCCTTCCATTTACTCCATGATGCGGAAATTCAGTAACTGAATGTAACGTAACGCTTGCAGTATATTAATAGCCTGAGAATGAAACAAATTATTAAAAGAAAAGAATTCTGCATTGTTGGAAAAATGTTTAGCAATTAATTAGGAATGATTTAATGATACGTACTATTGATATTTTCTTTTAAGAAATATCAAATGAAAAATAGCTATTTAAATTCTAAATATATATATATATATATATATATAAATAAGCAAATGTACATAATTAGTAATTACTTAATAAATATACAAGTGAATAGCTTCAAAGTATAAATTGCTGTGCACAGGTAAAAATGTCAACAGAAAACTACTGGTACTTTTAAATTAACTTAAGCCTTATGTAAATTACAGAGAAAATAAATTTAGATGTTAAAAAAACCTGTTATACAATTGCCTTTTAATGGCTAATATTAACTTAATTAATTATTGGCAGGAATATATTTGTGACTTAGAACACTTTTCTAAAGTAGAAACATTCATTTTTATTTTTTACTCAGAAATTAAATAATAAAAACAGATAAAAATACAGAATAAAGATTGCGAATATCGATTATTTACATTTTATCAAGAATTATTTTAAATTTACAGGCACTCTGGAAAAACATTTCAATAAATTTACAGATTTTTTTTACTGTGTGGCTACTGTTAAAATTTTATTCAAAGAAAATACATTTATAAGGGAATTATGTCACAAGAAAATATATTAAGAATTTGTTTTCATTTATTTCTTTGTATATTTTAATTTTTAATTGAAACCAATATGTATACAATAAGTGTGGTTTAGCGAACTATGTCAATGTCCAAAATTCATCAATGTGTTGTGTTGGTTTATTGTTGTTTTGCGTGGGTTAACTCTTTGAGCCCCAACCACCTTGAAAAATGAATAACCCCAGGTTCCCAGGCAGATAGCCGAAAGTTCGAGCTGAGTTTTTCCCCCACTACCCTGTCAAATCAAGAAATGACCATCCTACCCTTTTATGTATACTGACAGTATGTGAGAAGCTGTTACGCCCATCATTCATCAATGCTTCAGAGAAAGGATTACAATCGTTCCAGAAAGATATTACTTGAATGCACTGGGAATGTAATTTTTCGATATTTTTGTTTTTTATTTTAAAGAAAATATTTTTATCCATTTTATTCTACAAAATGAATAAATCGAGTTTTTAACATATCCTTCTATTTTACATACATTTTCAGTTTTAACTTTAAATAAAATTTGAGTATTGAAAATTTCTGAATTTAATATCTTAATATTTTTAAATTTGCAAGTATATCGCAAAAAATGAAAGCGAACTCTTATAAAATAGGTTTTAATTACTTTAAAAAGATGTATGTTTGATGATACTATGTTAATAACCTCAATTTTTAAACAGATGTGTAAATTTAAGGATGATTTCTAAATTTAACTCAAGTCAAAAGCTCTACTCCACCCCCCCCCCCCCCCGCACAAAAATAAATAAATAAATAAATAATTGAATGCCGGATGTTTTATAAATATATCATGCTATATTTTATTATTTTGCATACATTGCCTAATAAAAGTTATTAGATAGTTGTAGTAGAATTAGGCCATTTTCTCGTATCGTAAAACAACCTCTTACATAAATGTGAATTTGTTATCACTATTTTTATTTTTACTTTATTTATTTTTTTTTTGTGTGTGTCTGTAGGGGGAGGGCATTGTGCCATTCCTAAACGTAAACATAAACATTTTAAAATTATGAATGTGTTTTTAGAAATACCAATGAGAATTTTATTTATTAGATTAGAGGCAGAAAGACTACAGTATAATATTAAGATTGCAAGCAGCAGTTACTTCTCAGCATAATCTGCATTTCTCTGTGCTTTATTTATATATTTATTACGAAAATATTAATATATTTTTTTTTTTTTTTTTTGTTTATGTCTTACATTATTAAATTATGTCTAATATTGCAGACAAGTTTTTTTTTTTTTTTTTTAAGTTTTCATTTCTCATTAAACTTTAAATATTTTATAGACATTGTGATTATTAAATAAATAAATATATGCATATTACTTTAGAAAAAGTAACAAAGATGAAGAAAATTTAAGGCTTTTGGTACAGTATGTTCTTTTATTATTATTATTATTATAAGCCGAGATCATTAAAAACTGACTAATTTCTAATACATTCTTAATTTAATTTTCACTCGTGTGTAAAACTTTACTTCTCAACAAGAAAATTAAATAGCGTTTTTTGCCTTTGTATAGTTTATTTTTATTTTTTAGTGGATGCTTTTAACAGGATTTCTGAAGAGATAATAAGGAAATTATTTATTATAGCAAATTTGATTTATTTCTTCCAAAAGATTAAGCAATTATAAACAAAATTCAACAAATGAAAAGATTTTTTAAATATTTATTTGTACAAAATACTAACTATTTCTACAAAGTTACTATCTAATAAGATGTTATTTTATTCTTTATTTCAACAACTTTATTTCTTGAAAATTTCATGAAATTACTTTTGAAAAATGCGGCAAAGACAAAGAAAACTTAAGGTCTGTTATTATTATTTTAAAGCTAATATAAACTGTAAATGATTAATATCTAAGACGTTTTAATGTTCATTTTCACTCTTTAGTAAATGAAACTTTTCAAGTATTATCATCTCCTATCAAGAAAATCGAAGGGTTATTTCTTGTTCTTCTATAGATCGCAGATATTTAGTTTTTTATTTATTTACTGAACATTTTACGTGTTTTTTTTTTTTTTTTTTTTTTGTAAATGATAATAATAAACTGCTTCAGTCTGCAAAAATTATTTCCCCCTCCCCCACGAATTAATACCTTTCCAATTACAGCTAAAATTCACAAAGGTAAAACTGATTTCATGAATATAATTATTTAGAAAATTAAATAGTTCTATAAAGTGACGTTCCTACATTCATTTTTACTCATAAATATAGGAATCTTTAATTTATTCTTATTCTCAAACAGGGTTTTCAGTTTATATATATATATATATATATATAATACGGAATAATGTTAATATTTTAAGCGGATACATTTTTAACCGTTTTAATGGACGTGCTAGTTAAATAGTTCTTCCTTATTCAAAAGTTATATTATTTAATCAAATTACTATAAAGTAAAACTGAAAAATTTCTCGTTTCCATCTAGCTGACAGCGAGGTCAACCCCTTTAATCCCACCTGTCATTCAAGCCGGCTTATCACGTATCACCCCTAGTTAATCCTGTTAACATGGGGGGAAAGAGTTTTCTCTCGGCTAGTACGGCTATTGTGGGATCCAAGTGGTTCGGCTATCGCCGGCTATTCTGGGGCTCAAAGAGTTAAGGCCGATCGACTACGTTACGATCCTAGGACTGGTTGGAATCTTCTTCATGTGGTTTTCCATAAAGTGCCCTAGTCTGTCTTTACATCAGCACCAATGTCTGATTTAGGGACATACAATGAACACTCCATGATTTGCCACCTGGCAAATTTTAAAAGGGGTGTGCGCTTCGTAACAGTTATTTGCTTTCAAATAACCAGTTCAAATACATGAAACAGCGGAATTGGTAAGTGAAATACACGAAAAACGCACAGTACATTGATATAAAAGATGCTTATACAACTAAGAGGCAATTTTATAAGCAAATATCAGCCGTTTTATACTTAAGAGCTAACATACGAAATCAACCTACTTTTTTTTAGATGCAGAAAAGGTTATCAACAATAGAAATTACTATAATATACAATGATGCCTCACTTGCAGATTCGCATAAAAGTATTAGAGGATAGTGATTGGGAAGTAGTTTCAATTGTGGTTTTTATTTCAGTATTTTTTAATGGTGTTGAAAAAAAAAATTATCAGTTATATTGTAATTAGAAAGTATACTGAAAATTTTTTTATGGAATGCTAAAAACTTTCAGGGAACTAAAACAGCATAAGCATTTCTAAAAATTGTTGAAAAATGTTAAAAATACGTAAACTACCATCTAAAATATTCTTAAAACGTAAAAGATTGATTAAATCAACAAATGAAAATATTTTTCTTCAATTATCGCATGAGGTAAAAAAAAAAAAAGAATGTGTAATAAAACTGAAAAGCTAAAAATTCACAATTATTCAAATAATTTTCACAACTGAAGTTAATTTTTTTATATCTATATGTAATCTACTTAATAGTTATTTTATAATAATTTTCTTGTACATCAGGTAAAATACAATTATTTTTTAACTAGCCACGATGATGGAAATATGGTAATTAAAACTGCTTCTTTCATAACAGTACCAGATAACTTCAACTTTACTAGATAAAATTTGAAATATACTTTAAAATTTACGAAAGAATAATATAAATAATGTATTTATTTAAAAATAGAAAAATTGAAAAAGTAATACACCCAATTAGAATTCGTTCTTTTAACATATGCGCTTATCACCATAATAGCAGTAAAAAAGGATAAATAATTCAATGAAAATGTTTTTCTAAAGATACTGTATAAAGGGGAAAATGATTTATAGTTTACGAAAGTAATAAAATTGGCAAAATGAAATCAATTTAATCTAGTTTGAATTTTGATTTACGATATCAGGCATGAATCCAATTTGAACTGTTTAAATTAATGACGTGTTCTTTCTTAAATTTTGATTTACAAATACATAAATTGCATATTGAAAGTACGATTGGTATTAATAGATGATTTTTCAAAAATCGAAAATTGATTAAATCTCCAAATGAATATGTGCAGTCGGTAACAAAAGTGTCCGAACACTAGCAAAAATTCCTATGTAAAAAAAGTACACTTCATATTGTTTTGTTAAATAAATCCTTATCGAACCATGTTCTTACACTGACTAAGAACAGGATTCGACAAGGATTTATTTAACAAAACCGTATGAAGTGTATTTTTTTTACATAGGAATTTTTGCTAGTGTTCAGACTGTACCGACTGTTGTTACCGACTGTAAACTGCATATCTTATTATTTTATGATAAATTTAATTTTTCGCACAAAAATTACCTGAGAAAAAAATTTGTATTCTTAACGAACACTCAATACAAACCTTAATTTATTAAGAGTGTTTTATTGAAATTTTTAACTAAAGTATATAAGTAAGCTCTAAATTAGTAATTTATATAAAACTGTATATAGTTTTAGAATAAGTGGATTTAATGTTGTACAAAAGTTACTCGTTGGAAAATTGGCAGTCTGGAATTTACCATTTGATTTAGTCTGAAGACATGCCATCATAATTTTGTTCGTTCGCGGAGGGTACAAAATTGTGCATAGAATTTGAATATAATAAGCTATGAAACATCTTACACATTATATTTGAATTTTTAAACTTTTGAAACTATCTTTAAATGAGAGAATAAAACACAGAATATAACACATAACGTAAATCGGGGGAAGACTTCATTTTTAAGAATGTTTTGCTTAATACAGCCGAATATTGAAATGATATGACAATGAAAATAAATACACCATGATCTTCAATGTTTAATTAATTATATATGATTATTAATTCCTTTTCCAGTCTGTACACTATTTTAATGTTGAATAAACTCGTGTAATTGTGGCATCTTCCCTCATACATACGGGGAAGATGCTATCAATTGAGAGTTAAGATGCTACGCCATGTTCATTAATCTTTCAATGTTCAGTAATAATCCATTTCCATAAATGATGAAAGTAATTGTTCTTTTGCATTTTATTTATTCACTTCACAAAAAACATATAACATAACACGGATTCACAATAAAAACATAAATAAACATTTAATCAACGCTATATTTTTAAACGGTCAAGCATGACCGAATCCTTTCAGATCACATTCTTAAATAGTCAGTAATCATACATCGGCGCGTCGAAAAATGACGACTAGTAGCGCCGCCTGAGAGGATGCAAAGACAATTCAATTTGCAACATCCTCCCGCCCCGAAAGGTAAGTTAAGTTCAATACAAAATTTTGACAAATCCAAATCAAATACAATTCAAGAATTTCAACCAATAAAAAAATCACAGTACATAAATAATAAATTTCACAACCACATAATACTGAAAATAGAAATTATATCAAATACAAAAATCAATGTTACCTGGATACAATTGAAAAATGAAAACAATATTAATATTACCTTACAGGTGAATAGTTGGTTTAATTAAGGTAAGTCCCCTTGGACTTCCAAGTTACAAAGAAGTTGAATGGGTCTCTTTAACATTCCTGATGAAGTTTTTAAGGTTACAGCTCTTACCTTATTGTCACGTCCTACATGTGTCTCAATTACCTTTCCTAACCTCCAAATTTGTCTTGGGGCCTTGTCATCACCTATTAGGACTATATCACCTATATTAAAATTAGAAATTGGATTAACAGGATTTACAACATTAGCATTTCTCAACTGCAAAATATATTCAAATTTCCAGCGCTTCCAGAATTCGTTAAGAAGTCTCTCACGATACAACTATCGTTTAATTAAAAGTTTTTGAGAACTAGATTGACTTGCAATCACTAAACGGCCACTTTGTGGTGGCAATGCAGTTGACCTTTTTCCTATTAAGAAATGGGCTGGGGTGAGAGGGAATGGCTCCACAGGGTCATTATATACATAAGTTAAAGGTCGAGAGTTAATAATAGATTCAATTTCTGCAAGTATAGTTTGCAGTTCTTCAAATGTAACCAATGCCTTACCAAGAATTTTCCTCAAAATGACCTTTGTCATACGAACCATTCGCTCCCAATAACCCCCCCACCATGAGGCTCTTTCTACTATATAATTCCATTTGATACCCTTATTACCAAAATAGTTCTGTATTTCAAAGTTCTTAATGTTCATATAAAGTTTCTTTAGTTCCTTTTCACTACCTTTAAAAGTCAGAGCGTTATCGGAATTCACAACCTTGCACACACCTCTTCTGGAGATGAAACGTCTGAATGCAAGTAGAAAATGTTCAGAACTGAGACTGGAGACTATTTCCAAGTGCACTGCTCGAGTGACTGCACACGTGAATAATGCAATGTAAGATTTGTTGTTGTCTCTTGTGAATAAGGGTCCAGCAAAATCGATTCCGACGACTTCAAAAGGTTGAGCCTCACTAGTTCTTGATATGGGAAGCGGAGCTGTTACTTGCTGTCCTTGTTTGGCCTTAAACCGTTTGCATAGAAAACATTTGTTCAAACAGGATTTCACAGCTTGCCTGCCCTTAATGATCCAAAAGCGTTCTCTTATTTGAGTGAGTGTGTCAGATATACCAGAATGACCTAAATTTTCGTGTTCCTTCATGATCAAAAGATTAGTAAATCGAGCCTTGTTCGGCAAAATAATTGGATGCTTAGATTCATCAGAAAAATTAGAGCCTTGAATTCTTCCCTTTAATACTATTAGACCTTCTGTTGTCAAAATGGGATTCAAATTATATAACTTAGAATCAGGAGAAACTGAATTTTTTGCCTTTAATGTAGTATATTCTTTGTTAAATTCACTTTGCTGCACAAATAGAAGCCAATAATTTTCTGCTGCAGATATTTCATTTGCTGTCAGCGCTCCTGAACGTTTTTCACACCTAGATTTGATATTATTTAGAAATCTAAAAACATAGGCGGTTGTTCTCAAAACTCTATTCAAAGTACTGTAATTCTCCAGATTTAATAATGGCATTGGAACTTCTACGTTAACCTGAAGTGTTGTAACTCCATGTCTTTCTTCAACCACACTGTCCATGTTGCGGGAAAATTCCATTAGAGAGTCATACGGTATACTTAATTCTGACAGCCAAGCTGGTCCTTGACTCCATACTTTGTCACTCATTAAGGAATTTGCTTTCACACATCTCGTCAATTTATCCGCCGGATTGACCTTGCCCTTGCAAAAGTGCCATTTTTCAGGATCAGTTTTTTCCCTGATTTCTATCACTCGGTTTTTCACAAACTGCTTATAATCGTTAGCTGAATTTTTTATCCAATGAAGGCAAATCTGAGAATCAGTCCAATAAAAAATATTTCTGGGGTCCAGCATAGGAAAAACAGATTTGAGATATGATCCCAATCTTGCTGAGACTAAAGTGCCAAGTAATTCAAGTCTCGGTAATGTAATCTTCTTCAAAGGGGCTAGTCGAGACTTAGAAATTATAAAACTTGTTTTGCATCCTTCAGAATTCGTAAATCGAAAATAAGCCACTGAACCATAACATTTTGGGCTAGCATCGGAAAATATGTGTACCTCTACTGAGTTCCAGCAGAGTTCATTAAAATACAGCCTAGGAATTCCAGTGAACTTCAAATCTTTTGCTTCATTTAGCAATTCTAAAAACAACATTCCAATTTCATGTGGAACAGGTTCGTCCCACTGTTTACCATTTTCCCATACTGATTGTAATATAATTTTTATGCGAATCAAAAATGGATTCATGATCCCCAATGGATCAAATAACATTCCGCAAACAGCCAAAATATATCGCTTTGTTATAATTCTGTCCTCCGGTAATTTGTTAAATTGTGAAGTGTCAATCCGTAATACGTCGGTCGTATTGTCCCAAATAATCCCTAATACATTTAGTTCAACATTGGATTCCTCCGAATCTTCTCGACATTCGAAATTGTCTGTCTTCCACAACTGATTAAGTTTAGAAGAATTGGAAATCCAAGCCCTGAGATTCATGCTAGCTTCATTTAAAATATACATCATTTCTTTAGACAATTGTAAGGCCTTGGTTATATTCTCAGTGCCAGAGATGAGATCATCGACGTATAGAGATCTTAATATTTCTGTTGCTTCCGGGTAGTCATTCTCAATTTTTTTCAAATGAAGCCTGATTGTTGCCGATAATAGAAAAGGGGAACATTTCACCCCAAAGGGAACTCTGCAGAATTGTAATGTCCTAATTCGTTTAGCAGCATCGGAATGGAGATCGGGCCCCTCCCCATCATTCCATAAAAATTTCAAAAAATTCCTATCCTCATCCGCGATTCCTACTTCTAGAAAAGCTCGTTGAATGTCTGCGCAAAACGCTACAGGGTGTAACCTAAACCTCAAAACTATCCTGAGTAAATCTGGATTTAAATTAGGACCGCTCTCTAAACAATCGTTAAGAGATAATTCATCCCTGCCCTTACATGAACCGTCAAAAACTATCCTAACCTTAGAACTTTTCTTTTGCTCGCGTACTACTGCATGATGCGGCATGTAATAGCCTGTACCCGTATTGTCATTTAAATCCGACGCTACTTCCTCTATGATGCCCTCCTTTAAATGTTCCTCAATAATTTCCTTATATTTAAAATATAAGTCCGGATTCCTACCAAAAACAGTGTTCAAATGAGACAAGCGTCGTCTTGCTATCTCATAATTACTGTCCAATTTTTTAACATTGTTTTTCCACAACAATCGCGTTTCATATCTTTTATTCCTATAAGTAGTGGTTTGCCTAAATAACTCTAAAATTTCATCATCTGATTTAGAATGTTCCTTGTCCGGATTAATTCCAATTGCCTCTAATTCCCATAAATTTTTAACCCTTTGATGGTCCAATTCCTCCTTAACAACTTGTAAATGATTAACGCGCACTTTCTGACAATTCTTAAGTGCTTTAGGGTCCCTTTCCTTTCCTTGTATCACAAATCCAAATAAGGTATCTGTTGCCATTAATCGTTTAGAAATTCTCACGTTCCTTTCTCCAAGAATTTCCCCAATGTAATCCGATCCAATAAGTACATGAATTTTACTTAAATTACCCTTATCTGCCAATTCAATGCCCTTTTCTAGTGCGATATTACGCACCCATTGTGAAGGAATTTTAATTTCCCCAAATGTAATTGAATCAATAACCACAGCCCTTAATTTAATTTTCTTATTAGTTTCTCTTACATTATGTAATACTATTTCTACAATATCATAAGTTTTCCTTTCAGTATTTTCATTGCCAAAAGTATAAATCAAAAGGGTTTCCTTCCCGATTGGTTTTAATCCCAATAAATTGCACACTTCGCGCAATACAAATGTCCTAGAACTTCCATTGTCAATAAGACACCTCAATAAATGGCATTTGGCCCGAATATTAAATACACTTGCCGTTACAGTCTGCAACAACACCGAATCATTCGGCCTGTCCTCAAGCTCTTTATTCTTATTACAAACCAAATTTAAAGAACTTTCTGACTGTATTTGTTTTTTTATCCTCAACTGAGCGGGATTCATTTCTTTCTGTATTACATATTAATGATTTATGCCAGGGAGACGCGCAATACTTGCACTTATGATCTTTACGAGAACAAAATTTACTCAAATGATTTGTAAAACATATAAAACATAATCCCATGGCCATTAGAGCCTTTTTCTTATCATAAACATTTAAAGAACAATCATGATTCATATGTGCCGAGGAACAAAACAAACAGCCCTGAACTCCAGTATTTTGAGAAAACGAACTCGTATTTCTTTTGTTATTAAATTTAGGCCTATTATTATCATAAGAATACCTATTATGATAACCAGATAAATTTCTTTCCGCCTGAGTCGCTAAAACGGAAGCTGATGATTTAGGGGGATGACATTCGCTCCTTTTAGAATTTAAGTAAGGTTTATTGTGGCCTGTCATTTTGTTCCGAAAATTATTTTCATTTGCGCTATTATTTCTGGGATTCGCTAAAATTATCGATGCTTCTCGTATTTCTAGTTCTTTACGTATAAAATCAAATAATTTTGAAATATCAAACAATTCATCTGAATTACGCTGTCTATTATAACTTAAATTTAATTCTTCCGGTAGTTTTTGTAATATTACAGGGCATAACAGATTACTGTAAGTGCCTGTTGCTACATTTAATGATTGTAACGAACGAATTTGTACCTCAATCGCGTCGTACATTCTCCTTAATTCAGTAACATTCGCGCATGATTTCACCGGCTCTATTAATAGTAACTTATGCATGTGGGACGATATAATTACGTCACTTCGTCCAAAACGTTCCTTAAGTAATTGTATTGATGCATCGTAATTCGATTCTGTCAATGAAAACCCAGATACAGCGCTCAAGGCGATACCTCCTAAGAAAGATTTCAAATACGTAAATTTCTCAATTTTGCTTAAAGAATTATTATTATGTATCGCTACCTCGTAAGAGTTCCAGAAGTCCAACCATGAACTACAGTCACCAAGTAAATGTACAACTTGTAATTTCGGAAGTTTAACTGTACTTCTGGTTTCAGTTCTAACTGTTAGGTTCTCTGAACCAATCCCTGTTTGATCACTTGATCTAGCGATCTGAATAACACCAGGCAACGGCCTGTCATTTAAATTATCCACTAGCCTTTCCAATTTTGTTTTTACATCGATCCCTTTTTCCCTGTATTCCTCACAGCCTGCCACATCTTCAGCTATATCCTTAACTTTAATTTTTATTTGTATTTCATAATCGATGTTTACGAGTTCTGCTTGTTTGTCCAGGAGTTGAGCCTTTAATCTAAGAAGCTCCTCAATTTTCATTAATTTCGTGTACTCCTCCGTAATTTCGGAGTCCAGGATTGTTTCTATTTTCCCCAAATATTTCGTAAATGAGGTTCTTAAACCTCTTCTTTTTTCCCTCAATCTTTCTAGATCCATTTTAAACCCAATATCATAACAAGAGAACAAAAATAAAAATTATGAAACCTTCTAATTGCTTAATAATAACCCCTATCCATATATTTATTAAATAAAAATAAACATGTATTATCTATATATCAAAAAATGTAAACATCATCTTTAAATATCATTTAAGAACAAAAAAATAAATATCGTTAAAACAGAAGTAAATCAATTTAAAATGGCATTTAATGAAACAAAAACTAAATAAATAATTTTGTATTAAACCAGAAGTAACTCAATTTTAATAGCATTGCAAGAAACAAAAATAATTAAATAATATTCCATTAAAAAAAAACAATTTCTTTTTCAAAGAAACAAAAAGAAACATTTTATGAAACGAAAGTAATTTTTCAATTATTTAAATGTTGAATGAAACCATTTATATTCAAAAACCCAAACTATTTTTTAATTATTCAAATTTTGAAACCATTTATTTCATATATCAGCAAAATTTATAAATTATAAATAATATTATATATAAACCAAATGAATTCGATGTCCTCACAGACTGCAACCATTTCAGAACAAAAACTACACTTTTCTTTTAAAACGAAACCATAACTTTTAACCCCCAAATTCAAACCAAAATAATGAAATAATAAGGGAAAAAGCATACCTCCCATATCCGATGCATGCTTAGATGATTTTTTACATCATTAATCCAAAAAATGCAGTTCATCACGATCTTGGGTCACCAGAATGTTCATTAATCTTTCAATGTTCCGTAATAATCCATTTCCATAAATGATGAAAGTAATTGTTCTTTTGCATTTTATTTATTCACTTCACAAAAAACATATAACATAACACGGATTCACAATAAAATCATAAATAAACATTTAATCAACGCTATATTTTTAAACGGTCAAGCATGACCGAATCCTTTCAGATCACATTCTTAACTAGTCAGTAATCATACATCGGCGCGTCGAAAAATGACGACTAGTAGCGCCGCCTGAGAGGATGCAAAGACAATTCAATTTGCAACACGCCACAATAAATAAGAAAAGTAAAAAAAAATATATTGGGAAATACCTGCAAATTAACAATAACTATGGAAAAACAAACAAATTCATGAACATATATTTTTTTTTTAATTTACTTTGTTAAAACTAATAAGGGTATAAGTTTGAATCTTAGCGTGATTAACATTCAATTTACTGCAATGATCACCACTGCGATGTTTATTTTTAGAAGATTTTTCTAACGAAATAAAAAAGGACTCCTAACGGTTTGCAATTTAAAAGTTGCCACACCAGATGCCCTCTGTTTTTCCCCAAGTTCTATTTTTTAATTAAACGAAGTCTTACCTCAAACTAATTATGGTTACAGTAATCAGAATTTCCAAGATTTCTTCAACATGCAGATGGAAGGTGGGAGAACGTTAATCGAAAACTTTAATCCACCATAAAATCACAAAAATAACATTGGGACAATATCTTCATAAAATAATAGTAGGACAAAACATTTTTTGATAAAATGTTTTTCATTTAAATCAAATTGGAGTATAAAGGTTGATATTTTTATTTATTACCAACTATGCGAAAAACACCAGAGCCGGGAATCGAACCCGGGCACCTCCGCTTAACGCACGGGTGCTCTACCACTGAGCTACCCTGGCTGACAACCAGCTAGGCATTTCTCGCGTAATATTCGTTGGCAAAATCACCGAGTCTGCAAACGCAGATATATCAGGTGAGACAATAATAATCGTAGCAAACCTCCATAGACCACGAAATTTCAATTTAGAAATTTTTATTCATGAATTCATCAACCGTGAATATTTATATCAAATTGGAGTGTAAAAGTTGATATTTTTGTTTATTACCAACTATGCGAAAAATATATCCCGGCTCTGGTATTTTTCGCATAGTTGGTAATAAATAAAAATATCCACCTTTACACTCCAATTTGCTTTAAATAAATATTCACGGTTGATGAATTCATGAATAAAAATTTCTAAAATGTTTTTCTTCAAAATACCTTTCCACAGAGCTATTAAAATACCCTTCATCCCATTTGAAATTTTAAAGTCCCCCTTCCTTTAGCTGCCTACCCAGTGACTCGCAGACAGAATAACTTTTCGTTAAACGATATCCCTCGAAAATTGACTGTACGTGTGTTTTATAAGTTTTAAATATTGGTTGAAAATACTCCTTTCATTTCAAAACTGTATGTAAATTGTAAATAATAAATTGTTTGAATGGCTGTAAAGTGATGCTTGAGTATGACTGTATTTTAAAAGTTGTATTATTTCTTCAATTAATAATATTAAAAAAACATTTCTTAACTTGAAAAAAATATCTACAAAATTTCGAAAAATATTTCAATTTTTTGAAATGGTATTTAAAAAAAATGTACCTTTGACAAATGTTTTACTTACGGTAAATGTTTTTGGTATTCTGTATAAAAATGTAATAAATAAATAAATAAATCTAAAATAAACTTTTAAATATGTTTTTAATTGAACTATATTTCGAACCATCAAAGATTCCCCCTAAAATTTATTTTTTAACCGACTTCAAAAAAGAAGGAAGGTTTTCAATTCAAACCGTATGTTTTTTTTATGTTTGTTAGGTCATAACTTCTGAACGGATGCTCCGATTTTGATACTTTTTGTTTTGTTGAAAAGGTCTTGGTCTGAAATAGGTCCCATTGTAATATCTTTACGATCTACAGAAGATACAGGGTGCCTAAAAAAATCAGTTCCAACTCTTTTAACTGCTAAGCGGCTGAAGCTATAGTGATAAAAATGGTATGTAAGTATAGCAAAGTGGCCATGCAGTAGAAGGTTTAACCGCTTGCAGCGCCACCTAGTGGAAAATAGCGGAGTTACTTTTCCTATCTCGAAAACGGTTCTAAAGAAAAAAGTGAATTACAAAGTTGAAAAGTATCATCGATTTAGTACAAAAAGATAGTTTAGAAATTCATGCTACCTTTCCTGTCTCGGAAACGGTTCAAGACAGGGAGAAAAAGTGAATTATAAAATTGCACAGCATCATTGATTTAGTACGAAAAGATAGTTTAGACATTAATGCTAAAAACAGAACGCTTAAAGCGTGCATTTGTTTGTTCATAATTTCCTATTTTGTGCACACTTGAACGACATTGCATATGTTGTAGCGTAGCGGGTGACATTTATGCTATGTAAAATTCAAAGTATGGTTATTGTAAGCGGTCGCATCGATTAACGCATAGCCGTTTTAAACCGACTTCATAAAGGAAGAGGTTCTCAATACAAACCATGTTTCTCATTGTTGTTGTTGTTGAAATTTGTTAGCTTTTAACTTCGTAAGAGATTATTTAATTTTAATACTTTTTTTATTGTAATGATCTTAGCCTGAAATAGGTTTCATTATGATTTCTTTAAGGGGCACACCTAGTGTGAAAATTTAAAAAAAATCGATTTTTTTCTTTTTTTATATTTCGATAAGTTATACCTTTAAAAATAACATACTAAAATTTTAAATCGATATCTCAAATAGTTTTTGAGTTACAGCCATTTGAAGAGTAACTGCTCGGCAGTTAATAGTTGTATTAGCATACGGGACGTACCTGAGGTATTGTTCGGAGTCTACCGTCTCTTCCTAATGGTTGCAACCATTATAATACGATTCCACTTCCATGTTTACTGCCACGTGACGTATTTTCGGAGCCAGATACATTTAGTTTTATTGTGACCGTTGTATCTAGCACTTCATAAGTTAGCACGTTTTATTTTACTGAAAACGAGTGAACAATCTCTGTATTTAAATAAAAAAGGAACTCACGATGTTCCCAGACATCGATCAATATAAAAAAAACGCAAGTTTACCGGAAACCGACATACATTTGAGCAATCTACAGCGAATATCAGTACGTCCGCAGAGAAACTATTACAGAATAATGACGATAATGTTGTGATTAACCCATCTCATGGATATTGTATTTTACAGTTTATCTCAGTTTTTAGTGCAATTAGCAAGTTAGTGGTGTGCAAAACTTGTCAAAAAAAAAAAAAAAAATTACTTTTAATCAAGCAAGTCCAAGAGGCCTAGGGTTTAAAATCCATTAGGGTTTTTAATCCATTTATAACAGTGAAAACGATCATTTTATCTTTACACGCGTTTTTCTCGAAACAGTATTTTTCGAATTTGCTGGAGTGATAACTCGGAGAAAAATGATCCGATCACTATCAAATTTTTTCTGCTTGTTCTGTATATAGTTCTCCATACAATGGCCTACCAGTTTTTTGATCTGATCAAAAATCGAATTTTGGCAGGCCAAAAACGACCAAAATTTTGGGTAAAATTCAACTTTTTTTAAAAAAACGCCGCCATTTTGTCAATTTTTGATTTTTTTTTTCGACCGTAGGTCATTGTACGGCCAATATCTTCTAGTTTATTTTTTTAGGTTTCATCCACGGAGAAGGCCGGAATCACTGCAGCAGTGGAGGACCTTTTTTTTTTAGCGCCGTCGGAGATCGCGTGTATCTCAAAAAATATTTAATTTTTTTCTTCAAACAATTTACTGTGTATTCTTAAAATATGTATAAATATACCCTTAAAATTTTAAAACAATTGATACAGTAGTTTGTTTTTTTTAAATTCCCAAAAATCGCCTTTTTTTAGGCTGTCACACTAGGTGTGCCCCTTAAGATGTAAACAAATTACAGGATACTCACAAAAGTCTGTTCTCACGCTAACTGCTGAACGCATGCAGCTACACTGGTAAAAGCAGTATGTAAGTATCGATGTTGAAACTTCTGTCCGTCAGCTGCAATGCATATTTTGCTCTTTGTTTGAACTTTACGCTGCGCAATTTCCAGCGCAGTGAGTGACACGTATTCACTGTAAAGTTCAATATATATGCCTAACAGAATTTTTGGTTACGAATACAGCGTATCCGTTCTTTACATTTCTAAAGATTTTTTAACTTAACGTATGTTCATTCAACAGATAGTTTTTTGCTCATATCCGATAAAGACAAGAAAAGTGACACAACTTAAAAATGCAGCATTTGAGAAAAATCAACTTAAAAATAACTTGACTAGAATAAAACTGGCACAACTGTCTCTCGAGTGGATAACTTTCTGGATGTAACTTTTTTGTTCACATTGGGTGCATTTCATGTATTTTTCAGTGACAAAAACCATTTTTTGAGTTATGTCACTTTTCTTGGAAGTTGTGATTTGTGAAGCTGCCGTCGAACGTCTTTTGATGTTCTGCTATATGAATAAGTTTTCACTGAAAAGAGAAAAATAAAATATTTTTGTAAAAAAATAGAACCGACTCCAAAAAGCAACTACTATTCAAACTGAAAAAAAAAAAAAAAAATGGGTATGAAATGAAACTGTAAATTGCGCCTAAAAGTATAAAATAATTTCCTTCGCCAAACAACCTATATCACTACAATTAATCATAACTTTTAAAGTCGGCGCAAAATTAAATAAAAATTGATAACTTTATTCAATACAAAAATCAAATCCTATTCAATATACACATCTCACATTGTCACCTGCAAAACGCAGCCGAAAACTACTTTGATTCAAGAAAACAAATAAGATTTCGTAAGCAGCAAAAGTTGGCGAAGATGCTGGCATCTGACGTCCTTGGTTAAAGAAAATTCGCAAAATTATTAGGTGTGCAAATTAATTCGGTCCGTTTTTTAGCAATAAAAAAGTATTTATTATTAAACCAAAACAAAAAATTCGTTATTCAAAGTATTGTCCATTATTTTCTACTATTTTTTCCCATCTCTCCGGCAATCGTCTGATTCCATCTCGATAAAACAACTCATCTCTTTCGCTCATCCATGTTTCGAGACATTTTTGTATTTCTTCGTAAGAAGTGAACCTCTGACCGGTCAGATCATTCTGCATTCGTCGGAACAACCAGTAGTCGGAAGGGTCGATGTCCGAAGAATACGGCGGGTGCGGTAGGACGTCCCACTTTAGCGTCTCCAAGTATTGTTTCACCGGGTTAGCGTAATCGCCTTTCAACGTCTCTGGGTTTCAGTTCATAAGGAACCCATGTTCCTTCTTTTTGGATCATTCCCATCGTTTTTAGTCTCACCGATATTGCTTGCTGAGTCACTTCCAGTTATTCTGCAAGCTGTTATTGTGTTTGAGTCGGATCTTCATTCAGTAATTCCTCTAATTCGTTATCTTCAAATTTTTTCGGTTGTCCAGAGCGACGCCTGTCATCAACGCTAAAATCTCCATCTTTAAATCGTCGAAACCATTTCCTGCATGTTTTGTCAGTCGGAGCACTATCGCCGTATACTTCTACGAGCGTTCGAAGCGCTTCGGCGGCACTTTTCTTCCAATGAAAGAAAAAAATCAACACTTCCCGCAAATGCTGCTTATTGACTTCAAAACCTGACATGTTTAATGCAATGCTGATCAGGCTATTTCAAGCAAGCGAAAGAGTTGTACACTGAAGATTCTTAACAAATACATAACCTCTCTGAAACCACCGAAAACAGCTGTCATAGCCTAGCATTTGTGGCAGCTAGCGCCATCTTTCGAAAACGGACCGAATTAATTTGTACACCTAATATCTGGCAAACATATTTAATTTCTTTGGGATATCATGATTATTTTGATAAGGTATATTAAGAAAGTAATCACGAATATGAAACAATACATCGTACAATATATATATTATGAAAATATACATCTTGCGTGTATGTTTTGATCGCCAAATCCAAAAGCCACCAAGGATGATAGTTATCAAAGTTATACCAAATTTGCAAAGGAAACTCTAACTTCGTAGAAACATAAATACCGCATTGTAAAGAATGTTCACTGTTCTATGTAAATGCTACTAATGGACCAATTGTATACAGTGATAAAATAATAAAGGAAACATGAAAATGGATCATTCGAGACAACAGCATTTGTTGCTACCGATCTAAATCAAATCTTTAAAAACTTATTAAATTTTAATTAATTTTGCGCCGACTTCAAAAGTTATGATTAATTGTAGTGATATAGGTTGTTTGGCGAAGGAAATTATTTTATACTTTTAGGCGCAATTTACAGTTTCATTTCATACCCTTTTTTTTAGTTTGAATAGTAGTTGCTTTTTGGAGTCGGTTCTATTTTTTTACAAAAATATTTTTCAATACCATAAGTTCAAGGAGCCTCTATCAAGATAAAAAGTACCGCCAAAAATCATAACCTAATATACCCATAAAACATTAATACCACTAAAGATCACGTTCTTCCTCTTGAAACTGCAGGCATATATAAAATTCTATTTTACTACCCTAATATCAGTACAGGTTGTTGTATCACAGTTTCAAAACAAAAAACATAGCACTAGACTCAGAGAACATATGAACGATTTAAAACATACAAAAACTACCACCGAGTTAACTGAAGTGCACCAAAGCAGTAACATCGATATAAAATTTAATGAAGCTACGAAAATCGCAAATTTTAACAATCCTGAATACGCCCTTTACTGCGAAACCGTTAAGATGATATGTAACCGTGACTCATGTAATGGCCTCGAATCACGTGCAGGTTTGAATCAGTTATGGCGCCACCTTTTGGAAGAGAGAGTGAAGGCAGAGAGAAGACAACACTTGGTGTCAAAATTAACCACAATGGAATTTCCTGACGACGTGGCAAATCCGCCAGTGAAAGCTGCTACAGCATCGTCTCCATAAATACAGGTATGAAGCTTAAAAAGGTTATTTAATCAATTATAATTAAACTAAACGTATTTGTCTCAAGCATCCAGATTGGGAACCAATTATAAAATATCAATTTATATGTAACACTATCCGTATATATATCTTTAATGAGCGTGTATAATATTTCTTTTGTGGAACTACCAAATTGCAAAGATTTTAAGAAAGATGGTAATAAGTATAATCACATATTAAAATTTAAAGTTTGCATAGGTTAGTTGTAAATTTATATATTGCACATAACGAATAAAAAAACTCCTTACATTTAAATTAAAATTTTTCCTTTAAAATCAAAAGTTATTTATTTATTTATTTTCTAGAATACAAAATCTCTTAACTTTCAGTTTGTTGATAAATATTTTTTATAAAAAAGTCACGGAAGTTTTCAAAGTTATTTGGCGTTATTTATCTCTTAATTAAAATTTAGAGAAAGGAAAAAGACCCGATAGATATTTTACTTTCTAAAATTCATTTATTTGTTATTGCCTTTTTTGAGATATGTATTGCGAAAAGGCAGTTTTAACTTTTTTCTTGATAAAAAAAATATATTTTTAGAAACTTGATTCAGCTTTTGAAAGTAAAGTTTAGGAAAAAATCAGTAAGTACAAGAATCATTTAGGGTAGATAAAAAACTTCATTAAAAATCTTGCCAAAGAAGATAAAAATTTCTTTGAAGGAAAGATTAAAAAGAAATAGCTTATTTTCAAATACTATTTAGTATAGACAATGATAATTCTTTCAAAATAAAATGCAATATTTTTATAATTAAATTTTCAAACGAATTTTTTTTTTTTTTTTTTTTTTTTTTTTTTTGTCGTATTTCTATAATAAAACTCAAGACCACGTAGATCCCGTTCCTCGTAGACGTTGAAACTTGGTATATGTGTTACATGGACAATGAGGAAAATAAATAAATAAATAAAATAAAGTAAAATAAAATAAAGTAAAATAAATAAAATAAAATAAAATAAATAAATTATGACCGGTAGATAGCGCTTTTTATGCAATGCAGGAAAGACGCTATGCAAATTTGCACCATTTTAAAAACTAGTTGTCAATGTAATAAAATCGTTCTTCACCGTGCATTTAGAGAAGAAAGATCGATCCTTATTGATCAAGCTATTTTATTTAAACGGTGCTAATTTTTTTAACAGCGTGGCAAGATTATCGACGCTTGAAAGGCTCATGGAAAAGGCTTCTGAGAAGACAGTATTTAAAAAGGGAAGACTATTTTTTAAATTTCAAGAGACTGGAGAGAATATACTGTGAAAGAATTGACCGAAAACTATTTCAAATGAAACTGTTGAAGAAGTCATATTGCTGTGGGTGAAAAAGCGTTTGGTTTACAATAATTTTCGACAGTTCCCCAATTTGTATCTCTTTTTATCTACAGTATGAACGCTCCTCAAATGCTTTGCATATGAGCGCTCCTCAATTTTACTCAAATGCTTTGCAAAGTGGTATTTATTCAAGATCCAAGCTGTGGAGTTGAAAATAAGTATTGTTTTTACTAGCTTTCTTTTGGTCAAAATAGCCGCTTACAATGCAAAAAACCCACTGACAATTTTCTATCTGAGCGCAAGTAAGGGACTGCTGTTCATAAAAAGAAAACTGCACCGACAGAATATGTAGTAATCTGAAGGTGTTATGTCTGGTGAATACGGTGGCTGGGGTAGAACTTCCCAATACTATCCTTTTAAGTAAATTTTTTAATAGTTTGCAATATGTGGTTTTGCATCGCCGTGCTGAAAAATTATTTTGATGTGTCTATCTAACCATTCTGGTCGTTTTTCTGATTCTTTAAACGTATTAGTTCTCGCTGTTAGACATCGCCATTCAACGTTTCACTTGATTTGAAGAATTCATAATGCATCATATATTTACAATCCCTCCATAGGTAGAGAGCAGAATCTAGATACCTACCATGTATCATATTTGAATGAAGATTTCTCTTTGGTTGCGACTGATAAGCTTCACCCAAGCTTTTTTACATATGAGACACTCAAAAAGATTCTTTTTTTCATATGCAGTAACTATTCGATGCAAAAAATATTTTCTTTGTTGCTTTTAAATCAGTATTTTGCTAATTTTTTTCAATTTCCTATGTCTCTCCTTTTTTTTTTTTTTTTTTTTTTTATGCAAGTGGAACCAAACCCAGTTACTACCTTTCTGGCCTATTTATTTTCACTTACCTTTTTTTTTTTCCTTTGTAAATGTTTTGCAACAGTTGATTGATTAATATGTAGGCTAAAGCCGATTAGGATTATGTTTCATAAGAATATTCAGCCATTAATTTTTCCACTTTAGCATATTTACTTTGTTTGGTTGTTTTTTTATGCTCGTTATCCGAGAACTGTAAAAGTCATCACTTTTAAATCGTCAAAACCATTCCTTTTAAGTTATATTCAATGGCGCATGCTTACAACGAGTTTCCACAAGCAAACGATAAGTTTCCCTGTGTGCAATTTTCTTTACAATAAAATAATGTAATAAAATTTCCCTCAAACAGTGTTCATTTGGAATAAATTTTGACATTCTCAAGCTCGCATTTAACAGCTGACATCAAGTACTATCGAACACAAGTATCGCCATTTTACAGTACACGTAAAAGTACCATTAATGACATCTATTGGAAATGGTCGAAAACATTATCATACACACAGTATTTTTATCAAACACTATCTCAAAAGAGACCTTCTTTAGTAAAACTTTTAACTGTTAATATTCTCGTTGTGGAATATAAAAGATTAAAACTATTCTAATAAGGCAATTTGATGAATAATTATCGATCTGTCTTTTATAAAGGCATGGTGAAGAATTATTTAAAGACATTGACTAATATAATAATATTATATAATATCAGAATCTCATTTCCTTTACGGAAAGTATTTCGTGAATTTCTGATTACAAACATAAGACTATAATTCGTAACATTAATTACCAAGAACTAAAAAACTTATCAAATTCTACGAGTAATAAAATGGAATCACATACTGAATTAAACATTTTGAAAATTTGAAAAATCATCCAAACATTATCATCAATGAAACTATTAAATCAAATAAACTAGCTATTCTAATCATAGAAAACCATAGAAAGTATCTCATTCCTGAAGCGAAGAATATTCTAGAAACTTCTGTGACATAAAGATGTAATTCTTAACATTATTTACCAAGAACTGGACAAATTTACTAAATCTACGAGTAATAAAATAAAATCACATGATGAATTAAAGATTTAGAAAAATTTAAATACTGATCCAAGCATTATCATCATTCAGACACATAAATTTAATAAACTAGCCATTTTGAATGATGAAGACTACAAATATAAAATGTTTGAAGCTATTAAAAAAGTATGAAGTATATTCAAGTTAATAGAGATCTCATCAACTATATCTCATTACAACCAGTGTTTCAAGCTCGTAACTCAAATATTCACGTTCACTGTCAGACGTTTTCTTGCTAATAAAATATACAGGGTGAAATTTATTGTCGATTATAGAACGTTGAATTAATATAGCGCTGTACCCATCTTTACAAGCATTCGTGTGTAATTCTGTTTCACTTTTCGGGTTCTATATAAACAAAACTGTTTCGGAGGATAACGCATATTTATGTTCCTGAAAAGCAGCTTTTCCTGATCATCAAATTTATATTTAGTATCTTTCTACAACAAGTCGCTTAATTGTTTGGCAATTATCGAATAGCTTCTAATAAATTTACTAAAATACCCGGTTAACCCTAAAAAGCTTTGTACATTTTTTGTACTCTTTGGTTCTTGAAAATTTTGGACAGCCGTAGTTTTGTACAATGAGGGTTGAACTTTATCATTTGATATTCTATAACCCAAAAAATCGATGTCACGTTTCAAAAAGTCGCATTTTTTTATATTTAGTTCTAACCCATATTTCGAAACTGTTTGTAGGACCAGTTTTAAATTCTTTATACTTTAGGGCTCTGTTTCTAAAAGTGTCATGATACCATCCACGTAAATAACAACAATATTGTCTTTTAATAATTGATGAAAAATATATTGGTGTAAATTTAAAAATACTAGGTGAATTGGTTAAACCAAAGGGATATTTAATAAATTCATACTGTCCTTATTGTGTCACAATACTTGTATAGTTTCGGGAACTTTCCTTCACGTCAATGGGGAAGAAACCAGTCTTGAGATCTAGGGTAGTGAAGACTTTAGTTCAGTGAAGTTTATCGATGACATCGTGTATCACTGGTAACGGAAAACGTTCCCTAACTGTCTTTTTATTAAGACGGCGGAAATCGACTCATAAACTATGTGTGTTATCCTTCTTTTTAATGAGTACTATAGATGAAGTGTATTCTGAGGAGCTTTTTCATATTATGTCCTGGTCTAACCATTCCTCGATTTCAGTCTGAACAAACTTCTTTTTTGCACGTGGTAACAGTCGGGGTGAAGAATCTACGGAGATTTTATCGGTTTAGTTGCTGTTTACGGTTATATCAACAGTTTTCATTTTCTTAAGGGGGTAGTTTTTAATTAGCATATATAATTTAGAACGCATCTTTTTATCGTTAACATGATTTAAATCAATTTCGAAATTTTCTACCACATTTATTAAGTTAATTAGAAAGTTATCTGAAACTAATTCATTCTTATTCAATAATACCCTATTTGATGAAATTGTCATCGATGAAATCGTAACTACATGCATTATCTAGGACAACATATACATATTTAGAAAAAAAATCAGTATCAATTTCTATTTCGGTTACAAAATATCCCAATGGTTTAATTAACGTTTTTCTAGTCCGGTTAAATACATACGAGTATTTAAAATATTTAAAAATCATCACGTCTCGTAAAATTATATTATATTTTAATTACACTAAAAATCTAGACAATTAAAATATTAAAATAAACACAACATAAATTTATTCGTTTCGAGCCTTATTTTAGGTTCCTGATGAGTAAAAACATCATAAAAGTAAACAGTGAGATGAACGATAGATTTCTTCTACAAAGACAAAGTGTATTCGGCAGGAACTGCGCGTACTTCACTAAGAGGTGAAAAATGTAGTTTCGAATACCAGCCCTCAAGGAAAACGCTGTACTTTTGTAGAAGAAACCTATCATTCATCTGAACGTTTATTTTTACGATGTTTTTACTGATGAGGAGCCTAAAATATGGCTCGAAACGTATAAATTTATGTTGTGTTTATTTTAATATTTTTATTGTATATTTAAATATATATTAATAAATTAATTAAAAACACTTTAAAAACACGTTAAAAATACATTAATTAAAATATAAAAAAAACTTCCAAAGCTTTTCGCCTACATATAAGAAGGCATCATCAGGGAATTTGGTTTTACACATTCTTCAGAGCAGTTATATGTACTTTTGAATCACATGGTTAACAGTTAAGTCCTTACATAAAATATATTCAACTGGAAGTCAGAGGCTGGAGCTATTTCAGGAAGAGGAGGTGCTACACTTGTACGCTGGAGCTATTTCAAGGAAGAGGAGGTGCTACACTTGGAGGTTGGAACTATTGCAGAAAGAGAAGGTGTTACACTTGGAGGTTGGAACTATTGCAGGGTGACGAAGTGCTACGCTTGGAGGTTGGAACTATTGCAGGGTGACGAAGTGCTACGCTTGGAGGTTGGAACTATTGCGTCACCCTGCAATAGTTCCAACCTCCCTAGTTAACTACTACTATTATCAATAATTCATATTAATTTTACAATCACAAGTTAAATATAACGCTCATCATGTACATTTATACGAAATTTTGTCCTATACTGCCACGTTAAAGTTTACATAAAATGCGATCACAGCGCCATCTGCTGGGCGATTGATCCCAAAATCTAATCAGCACCATTCCATGTCAGGGTCCAACTATATACCAAGTTTGGTTCAATTTCTTTCATCGGTTCGTGAGATACGGTGAAAAATACGAAATTTTGCGATCGCAACGCCACCTGCTGGACGATTGATCCCCAAATCTAATCAGCACCATGCCCCGTCAGGTTCCAACTATATACCAAGTTTGGTTGAATTTCATTTATTGGTTCGTGAGATACGGTGAAAACAATAAACCACAGACACACAGACAGACATTTTTTAAAAACTATCAATTCGTGTTCAGGACATCCCAAAACGTGTAGATCCGTCAAAAAACGGAGGTAGAAAATTTTCGCGAATCCAATACTTTCTCTATATTACATATAGAAGAAAGTAAAAATAGATTAAAGATCATTGACTATATTTTATATCGAAATTTAACTTTTTTATATTACATTTTTTTTAATCAAATTTCATGATATAAGCGTTATCAAGTTAGTATCAATGATCTCCTTATATTATTAAAATCTGTGCGCATCTGTCTGTCTGTCTGTCTGTCTGTGAGAAATGCCTTTTCATAGCTAATTCTCCGGCGCTAATGGTCGCAGCGCTTCGAAACCGGTGTCGACAGACGCAGAATTTCTTCATCTCGACATCGCGATATTTCGCTAAGCGATGCGACCCTAATTAGCGGAGATATTAATTAAAATGTCCACCCATGTCTACCGAAAAATGACCCAGAATTCATGATTAAATGCTTAAAAAGCGACATTTTTACGGAAAAAGTAGAAAATTAATTAGAAATATCAGTCGTATTGTTACAAACAAGATACCATTGGAAAGGGCTTTTTTTTTCTCAATCCGATGGTGTAAACGGCTTATTGATCGGACAATTAGATTTTTTTAAATTAACTAAACTAAACAAAAATGGTGGCAACAAATCACAAGTATTTTAACTTGGCAGACGATCTTGAACGGAAAGAAAAAACATCTGGTGTTTAATGAGGTCATGTGTTTTTGTACTGGGATTAAAAATTGCAATTTTCTATTTTCTTCAATTTTTCAAAATTTGCACATTTGAATTAGTATACAATTTTAACACCACAAAACAAATTTCCTGTTCAAATTCCATCGATTTTCGTCAATAAACAAAAGATTTACATTTTAATTGCAAATTAAATTTTATCTATAAACGAATCACATTTTATCTGTCGAAAGAGGATGCGAGTTTCAAAACGACACAAATACACTTAAGGTAAAAATATTTCTTTTTCTATTTACTTCCATTAACCGACAACCGTAGCTAATGGAATTCGAAATTTCACCTGACTTACACGTTTTGAGGTGTCATGGCGCTGTAATAATTAAAAATTTCAATATTTAAAATTCTAATTATGTTTAACTTTTTTTTTTTTTTTTTTTTTTTTAATATGTCATTCGATACACCTTTTAAAGTACGGTTACATTATCGAAAGGGGAATTCGAGATTCCACCCGATTTACACGTTTTGAGGTCTCCTGATTAGGTCTTCTTTTGCATCGCAATAGTGGAATTCGAGATTTCAACTTATTTACACGTTTTGAGGTCTCCTGAATGGGTTTTCTTTTGTATCTCAGCTACTAATTAAAGTGTCGAAAGTGGAATTAGAGATTTCACCTGATTTACACGTTTTGAGGTGTCCTGAATGGGTTTTCTTTTGTATCTCAACTGCTAATTAAAATAATTTCATAAGTAATACATCATTTGAAAGCTTTGTTAATTTGAAATTGAATAGTAGATTACAGAAATTCGATATTTCGACATTTCTCCTGATTTAAACGTTTTGAGGTGTCCTGAATGGGTTTCTCTTTTGTCTCAGTTACTAATTAAAAAAATTTCATAAGTAATGCATCATTTGAAAGCTTTGTTGAGTTGGAATCGAACAGTAGATTACAGAAATTTCTACCGCCAGATGGCGCTGTAATATTTTTAAATTACAATATTTCTATTTCTAATCATGATTATTTTTTTTTTTTAATGCGTCATTCGATACACATTTTAAAGTACTTTTACATTATCGAAAATAAATTCAAGATTTTAATAGATTTACACGTTTTGAGGTCTCCTGAATCAGTTTTCTTTTGTATCTCAACTACTAATTAAAATAATTTCGTAAGTAATACATCATTAGAAAGCTTTGTTGATTTGGGATCGAACAGTGGAATACAGAAATTTCTACCGCCAGATGGCGCTGTAATATTTTCAAATTTCAATATTTCAATTTCTAATCATGATTAAATTATTTTTAATACATCATTCGAAAGATATTTTAAAGTTCTTTTATATTATCGAAAGTTTTCAGCAGATTTACACGTTTTGAGGCGTCCTGATTAGGTGTTCTTTTGCATCTCAGCTAATTGAGTAAGACCGTTCAAAACTGGTATACGTAGGTTTATTAGAAGGGGCTGAAAGGGTGGGGATGAAATAGGCGTGCACCGCGCGCGTATCCCCTAACTTGTGCGTGCGCAGCGCGCACGGGACTGCGCTGACCCAGTCCGACTTTTTAACCGATGAGAAATAATTTTTTTAATTTTCTTTTCTTAAGAATAAAAATTTGATTCGAGAAGCAATACGTGCGCGCAGCGTGCGTATACCCTCACACGTGCGCGCGCAGCGCGCATGGGTCTGCGCTGCCGAAAGCAGTGGGGACCCGGTGTGATTTTTTACCCGATCAGAAATGATTTTTTTAGGGGGCACGAAGTGTCAGGGAAGGAATGCGGGCGTGCAGCTCGTATATTCTTTAACTGGTGCGCGCGCAGCGCGCACGGGACTGCGCTGCCGAAGGCAGTGGGGACCCGGGCTGACTTTGTACCCCATGAGAAATGATTTCTTTTCTTTTCTTTTCTTAAGAATAAAAATTTGATTTGAGAAGAAATATTTGCGCGCAGCGCACATATACCTTCACACGTGCGCGCGCAGCGCGCATGGGTCTGCGCTGCCGAAGGCAGTGGGGACCCGGTGTGAGTTTTTACCCGATCAGAAATTACCTTTTTGGGGGGGGGGGCATGAAGGGTCAGGAATACGCGCGCGCAGCGCGTGTATCCCTTAACTTGTGCACGCGCAGCGCGCACGGGACTGCGCTGCCGAAGGCAGTGGGGACCCGGGACGACATTTTACCCGATCAGAAATGATTTTTTTTTTTTTTTCTTTTTTTAAGACTAAAAGTTACTGTTACTGATTCATTAATTATAGTGATTCATTTGAAAATACTGACCCGCTAGCGGGCGAAGCTCGCTAGTTCTACGATAAAATCTGCCGCATCAAAATTGTGAAGTTTTAAAATGTTGTAATTTGTTTTTAAACTGAATTTGTGTATTTATGATTTTTTAAACTTGTTAAATCTATCATAAAATAAACTTTGATTTACAAAAATGCTTTAAGCTTATGTTACTTGCTACATTTTTTCAGTAATAAAATAGGCGTTTATATTATGCAAATTCAAATCCCTTTTAAAATACAAAAATGAGATATAAATATGCACATATATTTATTGAGTAATAAACATATTTCTTCAAAACTTAAAACAGTTTGAAATATGCTTTTCATATATTTCGCTAAAAATATTTTTCAGATTTATGTTTATATCATAAATATTCGAAATTTCTCATGATATATTACCGTTTTGTTTCTAGTTATGAATTTGATTTACAAGCGAAATCTATTTTGTTGACGACATAATCCGGAATATTTCAAAAGGAACCGAATTGAGTCTTTCATTATCGCAAATTTAAAGCGGAAAATATTCGTAGAAAAACGATAATTTGTTGTTCTTCGGAATCAGTTAACGTGCATTAAACATTTCAAATATATGTTTTTTTTTTTTTTTTTTTAAATCCCTCTATTTTATAAATGAATCAAAAGTAAACATATTATTATTATTATTATTATTATTTTAAATTAAAGTATAATCTATAAATATCATTTATTTTCAATTGTACTGCACTTTATTTACTTTTCATGTTTTTGAGCAATCTTTAGTGTTAATAAATATTTTTTAAAAAAGGGCAGTGGGGGAGGGGTTAAAATGAAGTTATATTTCTTTCCACTCAGACATAAAGCTACTACAATAAAGTGTTTCCAATAGGAAAGAAACCTTTTGTTTTGAGTATTGATAGGCTCTAATCAAAAATTTTTAGTAAATATTCGAAAACATGATAATCTTATGAACAGCATTTTTGAGCTTGTTATCGCAAAATTCATAACAACTTTCCAGTTTTTAACTGAGCGAATATCACCAATCAGGTATTATTGTTAACTGGTTAGAAGAGATTTGCCACTTAAGTAAAAAAAAAAAAAAAAAAAAAAAAACCCGCTTCCAATCGTATCCTTAAATCATTTGTCCATTTTATATTTTTGTTATAACAAATTTGCCCTTTGCATGAAACATTTGTAATCTATATAATTATTTCAAGTAATTATACTGATAATCTATTAATCGAAACCAAAATTATCTCAAAGAAACAGTTCTAGTCAATATAAATGTACTAGTATTCATTCGAATTTAATACATATTTATATAATTTAATTGTTTATTTATCTATTTACTTACCCTTTGTCGGACCTATTTAATTTCACTCCCCTGGTCACCGTTGCTATAATTAAGTGCTTTTTTAATAACTACCCACCAAAAAAATATGACTGCAACGGTTGCCTAATCACTTCGAAGATTATTTGTCCATTGTGTATATCAAATATCATTCCTCAAAATTATTGTGGTAGTTGAATAAAAGAAACTCTAAATTTGGCAGTACTCTTTAGAGCGTTTTAGAGCTTTAGGGCCGGTAAACGTTACCATATCTCTATCCTTTTATTCATGTGTTTAGATCCATAGCGGCTATCCTTTACCTAACAGAATAGTTTCTATTAAAAAAAAATCTAGTTTTTTTATTTATTTTTTATTTTATTATTATTATTATAATTATTAATTTAATTTAGTTGTGATAAAATTACGATTATGTAAAAATTTATTATAAGTTATATAATTCATTAATTTCCTTTAGAAAATTTTTCCTTATGTTTGACAACTAAAATAAGAATATTATAAAACTAGTTCCACTTTAATTGAATATATTATTTAACAACAATCTGCTTTTACAAAATTAAGAATATATGTGTCAGTAATCAAACTAACAAAACTGTTTTTCACTAAAATTAAATATAAGGAAGTAGAATGTCAAAGAGGAATAAATATAAACACGAATACTTAAAAACTAGTGTAATTGCTACTTATAATTTAAATGTGCATTAGCATTTATTCAAAAGATCCCATGCAATAAAATAAACGGTAAAGCCAAGGGATAAAATTCTTTTTTTACTTTTTAAATTATAGTATGTCTTCAAGATAAACCTTTAAATTGCTATTTTTATGTTATTTATTATAAGTATATAATACGATTCTTCCTTAATACAATGTTTTTTTTTTTTTTTTTAATTATGTTTAAAAAATAATATGTATATAAAATTAGGGGGAAATTTCTTAAGAAAAAATCAATTAAAATAAAATGTAAACTATTGTGGATTCTAGGATATATCACTTTACTTTCATAATTAAATTTATTACATATAATAACCCTTAAAAATTCTTATGTAAAGCTTTTTCGCTTGGACATTCTATTTCCCATAGAACATTATCCATATTTTTTATTCTGTTATGTGATAACTAGTGTATATTGCTTACAAAAATCAATGTTTGCGTAAATATTAAAGTGTGATATTCTTGGGCTTATTTACTTCTATGCATATCTATGTATTTTTTCGAATGTAACAATATGTGTATATACCATAGACTCAAAATATGGCAATATCACATTCGACATACACGAGGGCTGTCCGTAAAGTATCCGAATTTAATTTATAACTAAGAAAATATAATGGATATACATACTTCACTTTAATCCCATTCAAAGTATCGTCCTTGAGAAGCAACACACTTAGCCCAACGTTGTTGCCACTCTTGGAAGCCGCATTGGAAGTCGTTCTTTGGAATGACCAACAGCTGTTCGATCGCTTTTTGTTTGATGGTCGTCACATCCTCAAACCGTCGTCCTTTAAGCGTTTTCTTTAGCTTTGGAAATGCGAAACCTCTCTACTCACCAGACCTCGCTCCGTGCGACTCTTTCACATTTCTAAAGCTAAAGAAAACGCTTAAAGGACGACGGTTTGAGGATGTGACGACCATCAAACAAAAAGCGATCGAACACCTGTTGGCCATTCCAAAGAACAACTTCCAATCCTGCTTCCAAGAATGGCAACAACGTTGGGCTAACTGTGTTGCTTCTCAAGGACGATACTTTGAAGGGGATTAAACTGTAGTATGTATATCCATTATATTTTTTTAGTTATAAATTAAATTCGGTTACTTTATGGACAGCCCTCGTATGTTACGTATATATATACAGGGTGATTATAATTAAACTTCCTCTATAAACAGCATTCTACGGCGCAAACGGGTGAACGGAATGCAACGAAATTTGCTATATAGACAATACACGAGATGCGCTCACAAAATTTTGAAAAAAAAAATGTTCCAAAATGTCCATAATGAGAAAAATGGATGCCATATTTGAAATCAGCTTACCAAATAAGTTAAAAATCAGTCATTACATTGCAAACATTTTTTCATGACTCAAATTTTGCAGACGTGTGTTATTGATTATTTTAATAGTATTGCATTAAATTATTTGCAATTTCGTATTACCTAAAAAATGTATATTTTTAAAACTTATTAAAATTTGCTTTTGACTGTTATGTTTATATTAATACAGTGAAACCTTAATCTATCGTTCCCACATCTATCGTTTTTCCGCACTGATCGTTTCATTTCTATGGTCCCTGCATACGTTGTATTTAAATAATGTTAACGAAAACCGCATGTATCGTGCTTCAAAAAGTCGTTTCCCCGCATTCATCGTTGTAATTTTTTTTTTTTTTTTTTCTGACTTTGTAAAAATTTTTGCCTGCAGGTCAAGCGATTCCATATGGCATATAAACTCACTGAGCTCCATTGTTGTTAAGATTGGAGCTCAGTGTATAAACTGGAAATACTTCTTTCAACTTCATCCTAAAATAGCCCTTTTCCCCATTTTCGTGGAAGATAAGAATAATGATACCATGTCTCCGGACTATTCCTTTTCTAATTTCAGTTAGCAGGAAGTAACCTTTTGAATAATCCAGAAAATTATTTCGTGAAATGGGCAAAAAAAATTATGAAGAATACCAAACAGAAGGGCAAGAAAATGATGATGATGATAATGCAGATGAAGAGTGGTTGCTTGTAGCACAGGATGCGCCTGGTACAAAATTCAGTGATAATATTTGCATTAATCATCGTTGTAATTTTTTTTTCTGACTTTGTAAAAATTTTTGCCTGAAGGTCAAGCGGTTCCATATGGCATATAAACTCACTGAGCTCCATTGTTGTTAAGATTGGAGCTCAGTGTATAAACTGGAAGTACATCTTTCAACTTCATCCTAAAATAGCCCTTTTCCCCATTTTCGTGGAAGATAAGAATAATGATACCATGTCTCCGGACTATTCCTTTTCTAATTTCAGCATAGCAGGAAGTAACCTCTTGAATAATCCAGAAAATTATTTCGTGAAATGCGGTTACGGGCAAAATAAATTATGAATAATACCAAACATAAGGGCAAGAAAATGATGATGATGATAACGCAGATGAAGAGTGGTTGCTTGTAGCACAGAATGCGTCTGGTACAAAATTTAGTGATAATATTTGCATTAATCAAGACGTTGCGACATGCGGTATTCTAAAGCATGTTCTATAGAAATGTGTGATTTTAAAACAGGAAAATAATAGTGAATAAACAGAGGATAATTTTCACGCGGATGACTGAATTATGGCGTTTAAAAATACAGGATCTGTTATATAAGCACAGAAAAGGACCAGAAAGTACAACAGAAAAGGGCCAGAAAAATGTTGCAAATCTGGAAAATTTGCTGTTTGACTTTTAAACGAAACAAAAACCCAACATAAAATTTCTAATTTTTAAAAATAAATTTTATTTATGTTCTACAACATTGATTTATTTCTTTGACAGTTTGCAAAGTAACAAATTAGGGTTTATTAATAGTATACTGTATACATTGTGTGTATAAATCTATAAACATTGTTTTCTTCATGTTTTGACTTTAACCGCATTCGTCGTTTTCCCGTTTTCCAGCTCTCATCTTTTCTTTTTTTTTTTTTTCCCCCTCGTACTCCATGAAAAACGATAGATCGAGGTTCTATAGTACTAGGTCTTTAAATGTGTTCCGTTTATATTTGCACATCACTCAAAGAGATAAGTCGATATAATAATGCTTTGAACATAGGTTTACTAATTAATTTTGAGAAGTGAAGAAAAGTAAATGCTATTTTTAATTCGTTAATGCAAATTCAAATATTGCAAACGACAAAAATAAAAATGCAAGAATTATAAAATATTAATATATGTTCATTGTTTTTTCTACTGTAGATTTTTTTGCTTATTTATTAATTTTTTTCCCGTGCAGTGATTATTGCGTAAACTACTTGATTGATATAATTTGTAGAAGCCATCCACTACTGATCCTTATTCTCTGTTTATTATCAATAGCTTGAAATAAAACATAAATTGAGCATTCTTTTTGCATGCGAATTAAATTCAAATCGACTTTCTAGAATTTAACTGAATGAAAGAACAAGAATTGTTTTGCTCTATGATATCTAATCCCATTGTCTACAAAAAGCTTTAACTGATGGAAAAGTTATCTGCATGAAATTTCATAAAGTATTCTGAAAAAAAAAATAATAACAATAACGGTTAAAGTAAGAATTTAATTTAACCTTTTTAAATGTATAGGGGAGACCCGTGTACCCAGGGCCGCTTTTTTTTCAATGCCCAAAAACAGAGCCCTTGACCTGTTTAAAATTATCAAACTCATATGTACATATCTTTAGGACTAATACCGATTGGGATTAATATAAATACCTAAAATAATAAATTCCGACAAATAGAAGGTTTAAAAAAAAACTTCACACATGGCCCTAGGTACAACACCCTCATAGTACCTGGGGACAGACTTCATTGTACCTAGGGCCGTTCTCTCAAATTTAGATTTCACTTTGTAATGAATAAAAAATAAGCATATAAACATGTATTTCATAAAAGAAATAATATCAAGTAATATATTTATTTATCATATAATAATTATCATGTTGTTACCTTAATTTAAAACAAGAAAATTTTAACTTTTTTTTTCTTTGGGATATTCTAAGAGATTTTTTTATCTTCCATTTCTTTTCTTTTCTTTTTTTTTTTTTTTTCTTTTTTTTCTGGAGTGTCTTTTGGATTTCTAGATATCTCTGGTTTTCGTTCATATCTTTTCTTTGATGTGGGTGGTTTTGATTTAGGTAAAGGTTTTGCTTAGGTTCGTACCTGTTAAAGCATAACACACGAAAACATAATATTCATATTTGTACAATCAGTATACTATGGATGCAAATACTTTGATTAGAGAGAGAGTATGATTATAAAGCATATCCATTTGTAATATAAATGTGAATACGAAAAAATTTGTTTTGAAAATTTGTAACTTATGAGAAAAACGTTTACATTTGGACCTTACTGTCAAAAAGATAAAAACATGCGGTCGCGAAAGTGTTAAAAGGTCCAAACACACTAGCCCTAGGTACAAGGCAGCTTTGTGGCCCTAGGTACAAGTTTTAGTGACTTCATTCAAAATGCCTTCCGCTAAAAAATCCACATGCAGAGAGGACTAATTAAATATCTCATTTATTATTCAATATAACAAGCAAAATTATACATTAAAAATGAAAGAAAAATATTAAACTTCCCTTTGTAAAATAGCAAAAGAGATGAGCTACCAAATGAAGAGCTTGTTTCCAAAAGGCGTTAAGTCAAAATTTTCAAAAATTGACTTTTCGATGCAAACGATTCCAGCACATGCCTAACAATGTATTTTCAATAAGTAGAAGTTCCAAACAGCGTTTGGTCGTATTGAAAACAGAGGGTGAAATTCGTGTTTTTTTCCAAAAAGAATTAAGTCACAAGTAAGTTTTGTGCCAAAAGGGATTAAGTCAAGTTTAACTAATTGCAGCGTGCCTTGAGATCACGTGGTTTGTCTGGCCTTCGGCGAAAAGTCAAAAATACGGAAAAGAATATTGTAGGTTGGCACATTTAGATAGATATTTATTTTCTAATAAGGTTAAGTTGGAAAGAATATAATGAGTGATTCGAATGAAGCTGTGGTAGTTAGTATCTGCACACCCGAGAAAGCGTAAACGTGATTCAAGTCTATGGAAAAAAAAATATTAAAAATAAAATAAAATTCAGTCATCGTCCGGTTGGCATGGAACAGTCTCCTTCAGTTATATTGACAGCGTGTTTTGTAAGGCAAATATCCTCATAATCAATGTTATCGAAGGAGCATTTAATACCAAGTAAACAGCAATATTGTTAAACAGCGACGAAAGATCATTTTTTGAGTTCTTATATGAAAATTACACCTAAGATAGCACATCGTCCACGGAAAAATGAATTAAAAATAAGAAAGTATAAAGTTCTTTATTCCTAATGATGATACAGATGTTCCCGTATGTGATATCATATTTCGAACCATCTTCTGTGAGGGAGCAAAAAGAGTTGGAATTATTGCAAATTATTTCTTCAAGAATAAAAGTGGGAGACCGGAATGTAGAGGTGGAAAACGCATCAGATTTAATATTGATGACAATATTGATTTAATATTAATTCATAAGCACCGAAGCAAAATATATATATATATATATATATATATTCATTTTTAGGAGAAAAGCTTATAGGAGAAGATGAAATTACAATGTGTTTTGACCTGAAGCAAAATCAGAAATTACCATGCACACCTATTTCCGAAGCCTATTATTCACGTCATCAAGGGCAATACTCTTTTGGTGTAATTATTCATCCGGGCAAAAGCTGTGCGCAAGCAAAGGAGGATATATATTTTTAACACTTGGGGTGAACACGAGGCAGGACATGCTCCCAATGAAATTGCGAGTGCATTACATGATTTTTCGATGAAGCATATACCACCAGAAGTGAAAAGTGTTCGATTGTTCAGTGACTCGTGCGGAGGACAAAATAAAAATTATGCCATGTTAGGAATGCTTTCAGCATCGGCTGCTCAAAAGGACCTTACCTTCACAAACTACTTCCCAGGGCGTAGTCACTCATACTTACCAGCATATAGAGCAATCGGCCGAGTAGAGACTAGTATAAAGAAAGTGGATACAATTTTACTCCCTAATGAATATTTTGAACATTTCTCTAAGGTTTTAAATCTTTTCAATTATAAGAAGCAGTGGAATATTTTAGATTGGAAAAATTTTGCGCATAGTCGTCTGAAAAACAAACAAGTTTTCTTGATTTCAGAGGTAAAAGTAATGGAAATTACGAAGCGAGATGTGGGAATCAAGACAACGTACTGTGGTTCGTTTTTCCGTCACAAGATCCTGAGACGCGGAAAAAAAATTCTCCCGTGCGCCCCTTCTGAAATAAAACCTAAAAACAATATGAAAAAATTAGATGGTTTGAAATTACTTGAAACTTTGGGAATTAACAAATTGCATGAATGTTTTTATTTTTATGAACAATCTTGCAACGATACACCTAACGCTAATATAAGTGAAAATAATGATAACGATGAAGAAATAGAATTTATAAACGAAGATTTGTGGTAACTACCTTCCAAAACTATGTATCTAAAATTTCTGCTGTATTTGACCAAAAAAAAAAAAATAATACTTGCATTAATTTCAAATGGAAGTAAGTCATTTCATTTAGAAATTTGTTTGTGGCAAAAGGGCGTAAGTCATAGTTTTGCTCCAAAAGGGGTTAAGTAATTTTTTCTTTTTTTTATTTCTAAATAACTATACTGTCAGGATTTTTTTAACCATATGATTTAGTGTTATTATCATTGATAGATTACTGGGAAAAATTATCTTTCCCTTAAATTCAATAATAAATCTTACATAACAAAATCGCGTTTTTTCAAGAATGGAAAAAATTGACTTAACGCCATTTGGAAACAAGCTCTTCAAATTTTACTTCAAACCATGTAAATTCGTTTTCTAAATGTAACTTGTCAAAACTTTCTTCTCAAAAGTTCCAAAGTAGTTGTAAAAGTAGCAAATGGTAGTGTTACTCGCCCATTTGAATATTAAAACTTAAAATTAAATATTATTCAAATAAAGTGGTGTGGCCCTAGGTACATGATTACCCTAGGTACACGGGTCTCTCCTATATTTTTAAATAATTTCTGAATGGTTCGAATTTTTTTCTTACTAACATAGAAATTTGTTTTAGGTTTATTATCATCGTGGATATAAATGCATTCTAAGTTACATAAACAGTAAATTTCATGGAATAACTAAACAAATAGAGATTGTTAATTTTTAAATTTATACAAATGAAACACATTATCAAAAATCTTTTTTAGTAAAAAATTAAAATAAAATCGTTCGATATTTTACAGCTTAGTTTTAAAAACTTGAATACAAATAAAATTTTTTTCTAAAAATATTCTTTAGAAAAGCATTCTAAATTTCTGAAATGTTTTCAAACATTTTTATGAAATGACAACTATATATTTCTTTGGGAAAAATATTGATTTTGTGTAATGTAATTCTCGAAAATTTCTCTACATTCCTATTTTATATTTATTTTTGTCGAAGAACTATTTTTGTTTATTCATAGATTTATCATCTATAAAGTTGATCAAAATTATGTTTAATGTGAGATATGGATTAGGGAATTAATATTTTCAATTTTATTTAGGAATGAAAATATCATTTTGCATTTCATAAAATTTTGAATTAAAACTATATTATAAAAATAATATTTTAACTACTCTTAATTGATTTTTATTTTAAAATTTCTCCCTCTATCTCACACGCAAATCATGGAAATATATTTACGTTAAAGATTTTAAAGTAAATCTACCATTCGATAAAGAAAAGGGAAAAGGGAGCAAATATGCATATCTTGCGATAAAACCGTTAGAAGATATAATTTTTGCATTTTACTTGATAATAACCATTAAATACCTTCATGCAAGTGGTAATTTCTTGAAGATAAATATGAAGTTAATTACATTCAAATCTTTTCATTTGAAATATTTCATTCGAAAACAAATCTCGGATATCAGAATTTTTACTCCCAGTTCTGGAAATGTTAGATTAAATATTAATAAAATTATATAGTTATTTTGTTTTCTGTGTTTAATTAAAGGGAAAATAGAATATGCATAACATATAAATTCGTTGATATAAATAAATTTAATACTCTATGAAATTAAGTTCAAACAGAGATAAGAAGAATTATAGATTTCCCAATTTAAAGCAGACACCGTTGGTCTTCAAACTTAATATTCTAATCTGATATAAACTTATCTACTTCAGTTGGCAAACATCTTATTAAACGAGTCCATGACTGTTTTTTTCTTGGTTTGTTAACAAGACTTGCAATAAGTTGATTATACAATGGAAACGATACAGTTTTCAGCATGTTAGAGAAGCAGAAGTTTATTTTTATTTTTTAAATATTCTTAAAAAATATTACATTTTTTCGATAATTTTACTAAACATTTACAACTTTCAATATTCAACTTCTTGACATGAATTATTTTTAAACAAATATTGTATTTTAAAGGTACAAAATATGATAAAATTGCTGTGTGCTACGATTTTATATATGAAGGGTCGCATTATTATTTTGATCTAGAAAAACAGTTATTTTGAAATTGTTGCAATTAATGGTATTTTATTATTATTATTATTATTATTATTATTTATTTATTTATTTATTTACTAACAGGTTTTGCCCTGTTTTCTTGTCGCTATATTTAAATGGATTTTTTTTTTTTTTTTTAAGTATCACTTTTTTTTTATATATATAAAACTTTATAATTAAAAACTAAACAACAAATTCTACTGAAATCGCACTAAACCTCGTTCGGGTAAACACTGTCTAAAAATTAAACTTTTATTCTTTTAATTTACACAAGTTAAATTATTCATAATCTGTACACAATTATATATTACAAAGACATTCATGTGAAATTTTGAAAAAAAAAAAAAAAATAGATAAAATATACGAAGTTTCTGAAATTTCTTTTACACTGTTATTTAATACATTGCATCATATTAGTTTCTAGTTCGTTACGTTCTACATTTTGAGGGTAGAGTAACATTTTTATGTCATTTCTTGTTACGTTAAAGTAAATCATAAAATATTTTGGCACATATTGAATTTGTAGGTGACATCTCTTTTCAGATTGTCTTCACATTTAATAGCAAAGCAATTAGCTATAACAGACAGATAGAGAATATTCCTTCGTCCATATAGTTATTAATAAACAATTTAAAAAGTAAATTAAAATTATTCTGTCCCAAATAAAAATATTGTGAGAAGCAAGAATGAGTATAGATTTTATCAAAAGATTTATTTCTAGCGTATAATAAAAATTAAAAAAAATTAATTTCATAAAAAAATTTAAGAGATATAATGATCGCGAACCATTTACGTAGAGGAAAGTGATATTTACAATTCCCATAAACATAAACAAAATGCAATTGTCTGGAAAGCTTTAATGCAAAAGATACACCAACATTTCAATTACTTCTCAACACAATAATTACTTGAATTACAGTGGATGATCAAATTATTAGAATTTTTTTCTATTTGGAATTTTTTCGATTATCTAAATAATTATGAAATCACCTGAAACATAATACATGAAAAGAACATTCAAAAACTCATATTTCCCATTATCGATTTAGTCCAGAGTGCAATTAGGGGACCAATCACAAATTGAAGAAGAGGGAAAAGACATTGGATCACCCTGTATCACAAAAAGCTATAAATTATCTGTAACTTTAATAAGTTGCTGCGCATACTATGTACAATATTTGTGTGTTATGGTGCGGTAATTACAAAATTATTTAGGCAAAAAGTTTTTTTTTTTTTTTTTTTTTCAAAAATTACTAATTTTTTTGACAAGCTTTTTGCTTATAACTAGAACATATTACCATAATTTTTTCCAAAACATGCTGAAAAATTGACAAAACATTATAGAAACATTACTCTGAAGCATAAATTTCGAACGTGAAATATTCGTTGAGATATGAGTATTTTTAGTAAATATTATTTTACTTCGCATGCGCGAAATATAGAATAATTTTTATTGCATAAATAGAAAGCTAAATATGTTGAACAACTTTTGTAAAACTTTATTTGAATAGAAAAAAAATAAGCAAATTGTCAGCAGATGAACGACCTAGATTTTAGGTATTGAACAGAGTTGAAATTTCATAAGGAATTTTACACATACCTCGTATTTAATTTGAAGATCCAATTATTTCAATCACGTTGCAAAAGTTCTTTTATGTAAAAAAAAACCTTGTGAACTTACAAATCTTAATAAATTAATAAAAATATGTTAAAGTTGCAAGTCTATAAGGGGTTTTTCACAAAAAAGAACTTTTAGAATGCGGTTGGAATAATTTGACCTTCTAATAGAATACGAGGCATTTGTAAGACCCCCGATAAAATTTCAACTCTTTAAAATACCTAAAATCTAGCTCGTTCTTTCGTCGACAATTTCCTTAAATTTTACTTGATCAAATCAGCTTTTAACAAAAGTTGCTCAATATATTTAGCTTTCGCACATGCGCAGTAAAATCGTATTTACTAAAAATGTTCATATCCCAACGAATATTACACGTGTGAATTTTGTGTTTCACAATAATATTCATCGGATGTTTTGCAAATTTTGCAGCTGGTTTTGTAAAAGTTTATGGAAATTTCTTCTAGTTATAAGCAAAAAACTTGTCAAAAAAATTAGTAATTTTTGGAAAAAAAAAAGTTAGATCCGTCTAAATATTTGCGCAATTCCCGCACTAAAACATACAAATATTGTACACAGTATGTGCAATAATGTATTAAAATTAACAATCATTTGTAGCTTTTTATGATACAGGGTGATCTAAAGTATTTCCGCTGTTCTGGAATTTATGGTTGGTCTTTTATTGCACTCCGGTTTAAATTGATAGTGGAAACAATGAGTTTTAAATGTTCTTTGCAAGTGTGAAGTTTCAGGCCGTTTTGTCTAGTATTTTTTAGAACATCGAAAGAATGCCAAAAAAAAAAAAAAAAAAAAAATCTAAGAATTTGATCACCCACTCTATGGCAAATACCATAGTAAGATAAGTTTTTATAAAAAGTGACTTAAAAATTTGGCGCCCAGGAATAGAATTAACATGTTACAGTTGTCCTCTGATCTTTGTCTGCAGAAAAGATATAATTAAAGACAAATTTTTCAAGTACAAGAACAGGTCGAAGATGATGGGGGCAAGATTGGGAATATAGGGCGGATGATAAAACAGCTCCTAGAAAAAAATCTGCTGCAGATTTCTTGAGGAAATTAACGTATACGAGCGAGCGTTTTCATCAATCAACACAACACCAGTTTAGAAGATCTCATGCCGCTAATTCTCAAATATTCGTTGTTTAATCCCTAGCGTAGAGCAGTAACGTTCAACGCTCACCATAGAACTTTTCGATAAGAAGTCATTGAGTAGAATGTGCTTCCGGTCACAGAGGACCTTGCACATAAATTTTCGTATGGATACGGTCTGCTTGAATTTGGTCCGGTATGGCAATCCAATGTGATGTCATTGCATCAACTCGCAGCTGGCTAATGAACTGTTCTTCAAGGACATTTTTCTTATTTTCAGAAAATCTCGACTATAATGAAGAACCATTTGTTTGCTCATTACATCCGGTCCATACACAAAACAAAATCAACAGTGGATTTCAATGCGCGCCACTTTTTGAGTCTTCAGACTTTTGTCACGGACCTCACCTAGGCTGACCAGATCAGAGTATATTTATAATAGAGGATCGTTAAAAATTGCTAGAATTATCCTATTACCAGTAGCGTATCGTGGATTACGGTTTGGGTATGCTCCACTAGAGTAGTTAGAAACAGTACATTAAAAAAGAAATTCAGTCATGTCATTGGTTAATTCGCTTACTTTCAGAAACAACGTAGGTATGACGAAATTTTAACAGTCAATGAAACGATTGAGTTTTTCATGAAACGATCTGTTTCTAAACACCCGTATGGATCATACCCAAAATGCCATTCACGATACGCCACTGCCAATTACGGATGTATTTTTTTTTTCATTCTTAAGAAATAAGGACTAAAAATAAAATATTAATGATAAATAATACACTTTCTACAATTGTATTTCCTTATCTCTCTACATATAAACGGCTAAGAGAGTCTGTCTGTCTGTGTGTTGACACAAGTTGCCACCAGATTTTCATACTTTAGTTAATTTTAAAAATCTAATTGTCCGATCGATAAGTTAATTAAACCGACGGATTCAGAAAAAATGCCCTTTATATTTGGTACCTTATTTGTGACGAAATTTTGATTAGATTTTTAAAAATAATTAAAATGTGAAAATAATAACCTGGTAAAAGCAAAGAGATAAATAAAGTAGAGTGATAAATGGTAAACCTCACATGGTCCAACATAAGTCGTGTGACATGAACCCTCTATGCATTGGTTCCCTTGGTCACAGCTTAGTTTCAATAAATTTCTATGACAACGGTATGGAGATTGTTCTTGTGAAAAGTCATAACCACCAATGCTTTTCTTTACTTATGTAGTTCAATATTCTATTATTCTAAATCATTTTGATTTTGATTTTACTTCTTTTTCATTTAATGTAGTCGAAATTTAACCGACAAAATGCTTCAAAATAGTTCAATAAATTTCTATGGCAACGGTATGGAGATTGTTCTTGTGAAAAGTCATAACCACCAATGATTTTGTTTACTTATGTAGTTCAATAATCTATTGTTCTAAATCATTTTTATTTTTATTTTACTTCTTTTTCATATCGTGTAGTTGAAATTTAACCGACAAAATGCTTAAAAATAGTTGAAAATTTATTCTTTGTTGTTAAATTTAGCTCTTTAAAAGTTTAACTTTTCTTTTATAAACACTTTTAAACTTTGTTGGGAAACGATGAAAAATGATCTGGTGTGTTACTCACACGTCTTTCTCTTACCTGAAATTTAATACTATAAGTACAGGTTAAAGTTAAGAGGTAAGATAACGAGTACTGTTACGTAGACCTATGTTAAGCATTTCAAATTAGGCTTCGGAAGAGTTTTATGTCATAATTAGATCTGTGTGAGGGGGGCTACCGCCCCCTTCAACAACCCGTTTCATTAATGCACCTACATATATGCACCTACATATTAATGCACCTACATGTATAGAATTTAATTCTGCTATTAAAATTAAAAGTTTACTTAAAATTACGCAGACAATTTTCACACCGAACGTTCATTGAAGCTTATCAATCTTGATCAAACTTTCCGAGCAACGACCGTATATTAACTTCAAAATACAGCATTTGCATCTCCTAAAATTATTCGTTTTTAAGTTACTCTAAGAGACACACACAAAGAACAAACGTTGAAAAACTTGACTACGGTAATCAGGAAGCCTCAAAACGTGTAAATATACAAAAAACAAGCGATGAATATTTAGCTTAAAACAGACATTATTTACCATATCTCTATGAGAAAATTATTTCAATTCCCGAACAGCTTTCCTGGAATTGGTAAAATATTATTAGCAAAGCACATCCACTAACAAAAAATAATTAGTGTGTTGTGGCCACCACACTACTTTCTTTTATAGTTTCCTATACAAATTCACTCAGTAAAAATAATTTATTAAAATTATTATTTTAAAAAATCATCTCCCATGATAATGCAGACGATTTCCATATTAGAGAAGTAGTATAACACTAAATATCCAAAGAAAAAAAAATTAAATTTATTCTCAATATTACATTAAAAAAAAAAATTGTTAAAAATGAAAAAAATCGATAAATTTATTTTAAATTATCGCAGACCAATTGAACCATTCGTTTTAAAGGTATTCACGAGCTCTTTTGAAAGATACCCATTATGAAAATTTGCTCCCCTCGAGGTGGGACTCCCCCCCGGGGGGGGGGAGGCGAAGCTCCTACATACACAATTTTTTTCCCAGTTCACTATCTCTACTACAAAAAATATATATTCGTTTCGTTATGTTTAGTGCAGTCTATAGATGTTAAACTTTACTTACCTGCAATTTCCCCCATAGACGTAATGTATTTCAATACTTTGAGTGTCCGTGTATACGAACTATTTGCTCCTTCTCAACGACAGGCTTAGGATAGCATCCCTATATGATACACATTTAGCATACCGGGTTTGCAATTTCTGCTACTATTTGTTCTTGAGATATGTTGATAACACGCACATAGACACACAGACCATTCGCTAAAAACATGATTTTCGTATTCAGGAGACCTCAGAACATGTAAATATAACAAAAACTTACGTTCGAAAATTTGACCCTAAAACAATACTTTCTGGACCCTATGGGTAAAAGAAAGTAAAAAGGTATTTTATTATTTATTAAAATGTGAAATATGTGAAAAATTATTTTAAAACAATTTATTTCGGTCATAGGACTGTCATGTTACCTAATAATAACTTGCCGAACGTAAATTTTATATGCCAAAATAGAGATAAAGGGCCACACATAGTAACCTATTGGTTCATGTCACGTGATTCATCTTGTACCACGGAAAGCTAATGTTGCCAGAAAAAAAAATAAATAAATACTTTTTTTTTTCCAACATGAAATAAAATATTCTTTCACTCGAAAAAAAAAAAAAATTAAATATTAAATTTGCTCCTGCACTTGAAAAAATAAAAATATGAAAATGGAGTAAAAAAATAATAATAATAAATAAATAAATAAATAATAATAATAATAATTATAATATACCTCAATTTTAGATTTCCCCCCCCCCCCCCTTTTGTTTAAGTAGTAATTTTTTAGAACGGATGAATCGCGCTTGGCATGAAAGCTAGTTCAGCATTACCATAGCCTACTTAACTAGATGACTGTCGCGTAGCTCGGAAACTAGGCAACAGTTGAAGCGGTAGACAGCGCCACCTAGTACAGATTATGGGACTTTGTTATTCAACTTTCACCAGTAATTTAAAGAACTGATACATGATATATAAATCGACGTTTCTTCAATTCTATTCGCCTTTTATGTATATCATATCTCATTTTTAAAACTTTTTGGTGGCTGTTGAATAAAAAAGTCGCGCAATCTGTACCAGGGCGCGCTTTCTACTTCTTCAACTGTTGCCTAGTTTCCGAGCTATGCGACAGGAATCTACTTAGGGAGGCTATGGCATTACATTAAAGAACTTTACTTATTGATAATCCTAGTAAATTTTAAAAAGTTTGATGCTGAAATAAATCGGACATTTTTCACCAAGGACTCCACTTTCGTAAAACGCGCTTTAAGCCAAGTAAAATGTAAATAATGTACAAAAAATGTAAATAAATCATAAAATATTGTAAAAGAGAAAATAAATAAAAGGAAAGGAAAGGAAAACGAAAAGAAAAGAAACAAAAAAAAATAATAATAATAACATAAATTATGTATTTTTGTCTAAAGTGACGATAAAAATTCAAAAGTCACCAAGGGGAGCTACATTAAGGCTCTACCATGATCAAGTTTATATATTTCATTATTTCATTATTTATTTTTCTATATACCAACTACTATTAACTAACTCAACTACTAATTTAACCACAAAAATTAATTGTCTCATTCGATAGACGTAGCCGATCATAGCACATTGTAATATTATATTTGGTGTGAAATTGTTGTCATTTTATGATTGATCTAATAAATCAAATAAATATAGAAAATAATGTGTAAGAAAATATTATGTACACCACGTATAGTGTTGTTCATATGTACTCTGGGATTCAAATATAAAATGGCTACTTCAATTTTTTACTGTCCGTTTCGAAACAATTGCCCATCTGCGCAGCAATAGTGCGACGTAAAACCCAACCATCCAACCATCTATCCGTTTCGAAACTTTCATCTGATAAGCACCCAAATGGAAGCCCACTGGTAAGCTATTGTCACAGGCAACAGGGACAGACACCCAAGAGTCTGGGAATGAGCGGATCGCTGCCGAAGACAGCGGGGAATCAAAGCGGGTTTTAAAGCAATATCCTGATTTCTTTAAATTTTATTTTTGTTTGTAAAGTGATATAGAAAAGAGTTCTCTTTAAATATAGTGTCCAGCGAAGCGAGAAAAGCCTTCGTTGATTCACTACCATCATTGATTTCATGAATTAAAAAATGGTTTCGTTAACAAACTTTGATTTATTGGCACGCAGGCAGCATCAGGCCGAGTTTTGTACATTTCGAGTTTGATTTTTAAATTTTTCCCGCATTCGGAATTCGGTTCGTTCCCGAACCGGGGTTTTGCTAGTACAAAGTATAAGGAAGTATTGTAATCTTGATTTACGAAATGGATTTTGTATCTCGCATATCTCAAAAACGAGTCATCATGTAGCAAATTTATATTTGCGATTGCCATGATGTCTAGTTGTACGTTTGTAAGTTTGGTTTTAATACGAGCCCCTGTTTTAGAGGTATCTGTGACTTCATGTGTGTGCATGATTTTTCGTGACGTTTATATGTACGTGTGTGTGTGTATGTGTGCATGTATCTGTCATAACTCAAAAACGGATGGACGTAGAACGTTCGAAATTGGTATATAGGTTTTTTATAACATCTCGTTATGTCCCTCCATTTTTCGTCTTTCTGTAACTTTCCATTTTGGAGGTATTTACGAAAACTATATTCATAATGACAAAAATTCAAAGGTTTTGGCCATTGCATATGACTAACCATTATATTGTTGCGTACTTGAGGGTTCGTGAGTTGTCCGGGAATGAAAGGCCAAACTTACAAAAATTCAGTAATTTATTCACAGAAAGTTCCAGAAAATACAGGTCAATAAACCAATTATCAGCTTCAATTCAAGCGGTAACCACAGCTTAAACAACAGCTGTCAATAGCAAATCCACAGTACAAACTGTATAGCAGTAACACTTGAAGCAAGTTTCTCTCAAAGAGGCTCAAGAGCAATGCAAGCACTAGCGAAGCTGGCTGAGATCTGAACTGAACTAACTACCTTGGCGAGGAAGCGCTCCTTATATGCTGTTCCATGGAACCCAGATTTTTCGAGAAAACTCTAGAAAGTGGTCAACCAATCAACTTACAGCTTCCATATTTGGTATATCCCATATAAAGATTTTCTCGCCAAGGTCGCCAAAAAAATCGCCAAGGTGGGAAAAAGTCGCCAAATTTGGCGCCAAATCCATTACCTGCATTACTGGGACTTTTTAATGCGTTTTTAAGGGAAAATAAGGCTATTTCAACGCTATAACGACTAGAAATGCACAAAATTAGCATTTTATCAACTTACTAAGCCTCTTTGAAAGAATTTATACAAAAATAAACACAATTATTTACAATTTCGTAACACTGCCCCCCTCCCAAGGACTGCACGTCCCGGGCAGTGCAACCCTTGGTCAAGAGGCGAAACTAAACAAATTTACACAATCTAAAACACAAAAACTAAGTTGCATATAACGATAAAATAGAAATACAAATCAAGTGAGAAATATTTACAAAATTCACAAATATGTTCAAATATTTATATACAAATATTTACAAAATTCACAAATATGTACAAATATTTATATACAAATATTTACATTACGCATGCGCAAATTTTACCAGTATTTACATTTTTAATTTTTAATATTACCGTTACTTGTGGTACTTGGCTAGCCTATTATAGTGCACCACCTTCGGTTTTGATGAAGGTGTTTTAGTGATCCGCACCACTACATCATTCAGCGTTTTTAAGACTGTGTATGGTCCGTCCCAGTTGCACTGTAACTTGGGAGAGAGTCATTTGCGTCGAACAGGATTCCACAACCAGACCTTCTCTCCTTCCTGAAACTCATGTTGCGTAGCCTTTAGATCGTACCTTGTCTTCATTTTCTCCGATGCAATGTGAATTCGCTCCCGAGCAAAGTTGTGAACGTCCTCAAATCGTGCCTGGAGATATTGGATGTACTCCTCGGGCGATGAAGGCGCATCGGGTGGACAACCAAACAGGAGATCACAAGGAAGACGAAGTTCACGTCCAAACAGCATCTGGGCTGGAGTATAGCCGGTGGTTTCATGGACAGCATTTCGATAAGCCAGCAGGAACAATGGCAACTTCAAGTCCCAATCTTGCTGGTTCCTTGATATTAGAAGGGAGAGGTTATTCAGAATGGTACGATTGAACCTCTCGACCATGCCGTCCGCGTCCAGACCGTCTCGTCAACGCACGTAACAGTTTCACTGTTACACTTAGGTTTTTTCAATGAGTTATTTATTTTATTATTTATTTATTTATTTATTTATTTATTTATTTTTTTTTTTTTTTAACTCCTGGTGCTTCACTCTGATTGGTCTCTGCTCACGCGGAGATTTTTTCAGAGATCAAAATTCTAAATTCACCCATTTGGCTTTTAATTATTTTATGGAAAATTAATTTTATGTTTTTCGCATTTTTCGTTGGAGGTAAGCATTGGTTGCGACCAAATGCAGGTACTCCGAAGCACATCGTTGACGTTGACTTGCCGTCCGACTGGGGATGTAAGGGTGTTGTCCGGGTTTTGTCTATGCCGAGTAGTTCACACAGTCCTTTGAAAACATCAGAGGTAAAGTTCCTACCTTGGTCGGTATGAAGTTGTAGGGGCGTGCCGTACCTTGACACCCATTGCTGCACTAGGACTTCTGCGACTGTGCATGCCTCTTGATTGGGAATGGGATATGCCTCAGGCCACTTGGTGAAATAGTCCATCACGACGAGAATGTATTTATTTCCGCTGGAGGTCCGTGGCAAAGGACCCAAGATGTCGATTGCAATCCGTTCAAATGGTGCTCCCACGTTATACCGTTGCAGTCTTCCTCGACTTCGTTTCTGCGGGCCTTTACGTGCCGCACAAGCATCACAGGATTTACACCATTTCTCCACATCCTCCTTTGCCTTGCACCAGTAGAAGCGTTCCCGAACTTTCTGCAGAGTCTTCATTACCCCAAAATGGCCTCCGGTAGAGCTACTATGCAGTTGTTCTAAAACAGCTGGAATTTTTGATCTTGGTAATAAAATCTGCCATCTGAAGCTTTTCCCATCATGAAATTCCCACTTTCTGTGTAATACACCGTTTCTGATATGAAGAGAGTCCCAAAGTGCCCAATAACTTTTCGTAATGGGACTAAATCTTGAAATGTCCTGCCAGATAGGTCTGTTGCTGGTCGTCTCCTTCAGCTGTAATATTGGCTTTATGTCAGGATCTTCCAACTGGGCTTTTCTAAGTTCTTCGTCACTCCATGGATCGGGATCTTGATCTGATGGTGTTGACACAGTAACTTGGCGAGCAACTGGCTGTATTCTTTGGGGTCTATCATCGGCTTTACAGCTGTATTTATGATCTTCATATGGAGGCTTCCGGAAGAAGGCATCTGGATTTTCCCGAAGAGTTCCTCCTGGGTGGCATACTTCAGAGACATTCTTGGTTGCGTCTCTAGGTGTTCTTACAGGCAGCTTCGTTTGATATGCCCGTCTTTTCCACAGCCCCAGCATTTAGTTGTTGGAGTCTTCCCTTCTTTCTTCCTCTCAAGAATGCGTAGTCTTCTATTAATTTCTGCAATCATTTCCTGAATCTCTTTAAGATCATCTTGAGAGCCGTTCACCTTGTCTGCTGTGCTGTTCTGGCGATGTTTATAGGAGGCTTGTTGGGCTGTCTCGAGCTTTAGGGCATACACCAAGGCTGACTCCACATCCTTCACGCCGGAGAGTCTGAGGGCTTTTTGAATATCTGGATCTCCGACAGCATCAATGAAATATTCTAGAGCCAGATCATTACGTGTTTCAGGATGACAGTCTGAGAAAGCCAAATGTGAAAGCCTCTGGATGTTTGATGCCAGTTCTTGTAAGCTTTCCCCTGGTCTCTGACGACGTGACCTTAGCTGGAGTCGACTATATTCTTTGGACCACTTCGCTCCAAAACGTAGCTCTAGTGCTCTGGTTACAGCTTCGAAGTCGTATCGCTGTTCCTTCGAAAGGGTCTCCAGAATATCTGCGGCGTCGCCCCGCAACGACCCTACCAGATGAGCCGTCTTTGCAACAGAGTCCCAGCCGTTAGCTTCAGCTACGATGGAAAACTGCGTCTTATATACATGCCAGGAGGAACTGCCGTCGTAGGTAGATAGCTTAATAGATTCCTGATTCTGGATTCTTCTCTCTTTCTTTTCAGTTTCCTGGGGCATGGATTCTAACTTTTCTTCCACTTTTCTCTCCAGATCTTCTTCTATTCTCTTCAGTTTACCTTCTATCTCTGCAAATCTTCCTTTCAGTTCCTGATCAAAATTTTCTTTAACATTCTCCTCGAAACTCCGTTCTATTTTCGTAACACTCTCTTCAACCTTCATAACATTTTCTTCTATCTTCATAGCTTTCTCTTCAACGTTCATAACATTTTCTTCTATCTTCATTGTTTTCTCTTTAAAACTTTCTTCTATTTTCAAAACTTTCTCTTCAAAATTTTCTTCTATATTTATAACTTTCTCTTCTATTCCATCCATTCTATTTTCCATCACCGTTAATTTACCCTCGATTGATTCTTTCACAGTTGAAAGCTCTCTCTTCATCTCATCTTGATTAGATTTAATTTCTTCCTGAGCTTCACCCATAGTGTCTTTCAACTCTCTTTGCGATGTTTCCATTTTCTCTATCAATCCGGTTTCCATCTTTTCCTGTCCGGCTTTCATTTCATTCATCTCTTGACTCAGGCTATCTTTCATCTCTCTTTGCGATGCTTCCATACTTTCTTTCATCTCTCTTTGTCCTTCCTTCATTTCTCTTTGCCCTTCTTTCATTTCATTCATCTGGGTAGCTAAGCTTTCTAGAAGTTTTTTCATCTGTTCCTCCATAGCTCTAGTTGTAACCATTCACAGACAATCCCACTTCTGACACCAGAAATGTTGCGTACTTGAGGGTTCGTGAGTTGTCCGGGAATGAAAGGCCAAACTTACAAAAATTCAGTAATTTATTCACAGAAAGTTCCAGAAAAATACAGGTCAATAAACCAATTATCAGCTTCAATTCAAGCGGTAACCACAGCTTAAACAACAGCTGTCAATAGCAAATCCACAGTACAAACTGCATAGCAGTAACACTTGAAGCAAGTTTCTCTCAAAGAGGCTCAAGAGCAATGCAAGCACTAGCGAAGCTGGCTGAGATCTGAACTGAACTAACTGCCTTGGCGAGGAAGCGCTCCTTATATGCTGTTCCATGGAACCCAGATTTTTCGAGAAAACTCTAGAAAGTGGTCAACCAATCAACTTACAGCTTCCATATTTGGTATATCCCATATAAGGATTTTCTCGCCAAGGTCACCAAAAAAATCGCCAAGGTGGGAAAAAGTCGCCAAATTTGGCGCCAAATCCATTACCTGCATTACTGGGACTTTTTCATGCGTTTTTAAGGGAAAATAAGGCTATTTCAACGCTATAACGACTAGAAATGCACAAAATTAGCATTTTATCAACTTACTAAGCCTCTTTGAAAGAATTTATACAAAAATAAACACAATTATTTACAATTTCGTAACAATATGTGTTCAGATCATTTGACTAACCATTATATGTGTTTAGAAATGATATCATTTCAAAAGAAGCTACTGATAGAGCCCATAATGATATTGTTATGAAATCTTTCGACATTTTTGCATGGAGAAAGTAATGCTTAAAGTTACAAGCAGATTCTAGTCGACAAATGCACTTTTTTAAATTAATATTCAGCCCATAGATAGAGCCTGTAATATTATTGTTATGAAAATTATCGACATTTTTGCTTGTATAAAGTAATTTTTAAAGACATGAGCAGATATTAATCGAAGAATGCACATTATTTAATGAATAATCAGTCCGTAGACTGATTTGGTAGGAAAGTTGACAAAAATTTTCGTGTACAAAGTAATTCTTAAAGATATAAGCAGGTTTTAGTTGATGAATGCACTTTATTTAATGAATATTCAGCTCTTAGACAGAGCCCTTATTGATATTATTAAGAAAGTTGTCGACACATTTTTGCATGTAGAAAGTAATTCTTAAAGAAAAAAGCGGGTTCTAATTGACATATGCACTTTATTTAATGAATTTTCAGGAAACAGTTGAATGAAACACTTTTTTTTCTCCTGACACAAAAATCAATAATCATAATGAATATTCTTGAAACAATCCAATAAAACAAGCATTCTTACTATATAAATCTTATAAATATTGTTAAATACACTACATAGCAGAAATTTCGCTAACTGAGGAACAACCGAAAATTTTGAAGCCTGAATGGAATTTGAATTCATCGAGAGTATTGTCAATAGTTTATAGAATTTTTGTGGTAGTTTTGCGGTAGAAACCAATGAATGATTACAAAAAATTCCAGAACTCGACTTCTATTGAATTTAAAGTGTCAAAACATCGTAAATCTTAAACTACAACTTTTCGTCAAATTCGAATGCCTAACTGGACTCTAAGTCAACGCCCACCTTCATGGAAATTAAAAAATTACATTTGTTTCCATTTTTACTGTAATACCGTGTAGAAAGTAGCATGTAAAGCTATATGCATATTCTAGTCTAAATTATCTAAAATCACTCTTCTTTTTTATAATATTGTTAGTGCTTTATGGAACTTTAAAGAATTCAGTTCAACGCTGTAAACCAGTGTAACTTTCCGGGAAATTCCAAAGCTCTGTTCTTATTGAAGTTAGAGCTTCTAAACTTTGGCAACCCTCAACTACAAATTTTCGCCAAATTCTCTCTTCATGTCAGCAAATTCGACGCCAAATCGGCAAAATCGATGCCAAGACAAAAATCTGCGTTGGCTACAAACTTACAAGCTTGGCGAGATTAGCGATCAAATTTAGCGGAAAATATTATTTAGGATATACAGAAATAGTAAACCAATGCATAATTTTAACGGAATTAATTGTTTTGGTAAAATGTATCGTTTCTCGACACTAATTTTCGCCAAAGAGAATAAAAGTATGCCACCTCTACTCGAAGGATTTCCATTGAACTTTTAGCTGTGCATTTGCCATTGAGATATCGTAAGAGGGCGTGGAGTACTATTCCTGAAAAACTACCATGTTTGTTCTCGGCGGTACATATAATCCGATAATCATGACTTTTATCATTGGAGTAGCAGTATCCTTTCCTTTTCTTTCGTGTTTTTTTTTTTTTTTTTTTTTTTTTTTTGTTGTTGTTGGTTTGTTTTCAGGAATTTTCATGGACTGGAACACGTCTGTTTATTTGCGAATCGGTTACCTCTCACAAAAGTCTCATTGTTTTTATAACAATATGTATATTTCATTGGGTCTATAAGGATGTCTTGTGGTGTCCATATCAGATTTATTTATACTTAGAAAAATGCCTTCAAAATAAAGGCTGTCCCTAGAAAATGGGGATATTTGGTCAGCTTAACCTTACCTCGATGTCATGTCAGAATAAATTAGAGAAGTACCACTTCACGTACCAAGACGTTAATTTAAATAATCGAATAGTTACAGTATACGATAACCGAATACGGCTTACGAACTACCTAATACGCAAGCAACACCAGCAATCTACCTGGCTTGTACTTTTGCGTTTAATGGTGCCGTCTTTCGGTGATGTGTAGAACTTACTTTCTGAATAAACCTCAAAAATAAATTTACACTTACAGAATGTTTAATTAGTTACCTATGAAATGTAAACTGATTCATTTTCGTCATCTTGTCTGACTCGTTATACAATTTTTTTGAATTCAAAGCTTTAAACAGCGCATTTCAATGTTTAATATATGAACAATAATGTCTTTCAAGCAAGAATATTAAATAAATCCAAAAATAAAAATTTAACTTTAGCGCACGATGATTTATTGTTATAGTTACATGTTTTTGAATGGAATTACCGTTTAATATGGATCCATACGGAGTAAGTTGATATATATATATATATATATATATAAATTGAATATTCTTACACACAGAAAAATTTTAATGAAATATGTTATTTAATAAGTTAAATTAAAAACAAAATATACATTAAAAAATATTTAGCTGTTTATTTGAACCGTTAATTACCTCATTCAAATAGATAACTTACTGGATTTAATAATTCTTAATACATTCATTTTTATTGATATTAATTTCATAAATATTAAATTGTTTTGATAACATACCGTTTACTTTATTGAAAAATTATTCCCCAGATTTATCCGTCCATTTATTCCATGATGTGGAAATTCAGGAAATTCAGTAACTGAATGCAATGTAATGCTTTGCAATGTAAATTGATACCCTGGGAATGAAATAAATCATCAAAAGTAAAAATTTCTGCCTTATTGGCAAAGTATTTTTAGCAAAGAATTGGGAAGCCCATAATTAGGAAATTATTATTAAAATAAATATGCATGAAAATAACTTCAAAATATAAATTTCCATGCACTGTTAAAACTTTCAACGGAAAACTACTGGTAATCATTTATCTTACCTTAGGTATAATTACACAGAAAATTAAATGGAGATGCTGTAAAAATCTGTTATATAACTGCATTTTAATGAATAATATTAGTTATTTAATTGTAGCGAGAATATATGTGTTACTTAGAACGCTCTTTCTAAAATAGAAATGTTCATTTTTATTTTTTATTGAAAAATTAAGTAATAAATAAGATTTAAAAAAAAAAAAAAAAAAAAAAAAACTTTTTATATACCATATTTTTAAATTTTCTGTTGAATCTTAGCTATAGAACTACATTAGCATTTTATCAATGTGTGTAAAATCTTTAAAGTGATAATGATGCCAATTTTTTGTGAGATGCATAATTTGAATTTTTACAATTTTTTAACGTTCACGTTCGCATTCACGTTTAATTAAATATATTTATTTTTATGTAAAAAGAAAAATGAATTCGTATTTTTTTTTTTTTTTTTTTTTTTTTTTGGCAATAATTAAATTATAGCTAATATTTAAATGGATATTTTTAAAGCTATTAGTAGGTTATTATTTTCATATTTTTATTAATTAAAAGAAACTAAACAAAAATTCGAAAATCGGGCTTCTAAGCCTTGTATTGTCATCGGGTTTCGAGTTATTCTGAAAGTTTCAAATGTCTAGCTAGTAAGGAAATTTGTTAAAAATCGATTGAAAGATTTATACCGGACAAACAAGAACAGAAGTTAAAAAAAAAAAAAAAAAAAAAAAAAAAAACATGGTAAAATAGATAAATACACAGAATAAAGTTTGAGAATCTCGATTATTTATTTTTTACTGAAAATTATTGTAAATTTACAGAGACTCTGGATGAACATTTCAGTAAATTTACAAACATTTTTACAGCGTGCCTACTATTAAAATTATATTCATACATAATACATATATTAGGGAGTTATGTCTCAAGAAAATATATTAAGAGTTCGTTTTCATTTAATTTATTAACTTTTATTTTTTAATTTGATCCAATATGTATTCTGTATCGTAACAATACGTACAATAAACACTGTTTTTAGAAAATATGTACAAAAAGATTACTTAGCCACGCTTCTGTAACTCTGCCAATAAGTGTGGCTTACCGAATTATGTAAATGGTCCAATATTCACCAATGTGTTGTTTTATTGTTTTATAGATGTTTTATGGGGAGTAAAAACCGATCGACTACGTTAGGATCCTATGGCTGTGTGGAATCACCTTCATATGGGTTTCCTTAAGGTGTTATAGCCTGTGTTTACATCAGTACCGGTGTCTGTTTTAGGAACATCAAATGAACACTCCATGCATAATTTGCCCCTGAGCTACATTTTAAAACGGGTGGTTTGCTTTCAAATAACCAGTTCAAATACATGAAACAGTGGAATTGATAAATGAAATACACGATACATGCACAGTACATTCACATAAAAGATGCTTATACATTACATCTAAGAGACATTTTTACAAGAAAATTACATATATTTTATACTTAAGAGCTAAATATACGAAATCAACCTACTTTTTTTTTAGATGGAAAAAAAGTTGCTAAAAACAGAAACTACTATAATTTACAATGATGGTTCACTTACAGATCCACATAAAAGTATAACAGGATATTGATTGAGATGTATTTTCAATTGTGGTCCTTTTCAATATTTTTTAAAGACGTTGGAAAAATTTATCACTTATTTTTTATAGTAAGATATGTGAATATATTGCAAAAATTTTCACAGAATTCTAAAAATATTCAAGGAACTAGAATCTCATAAACATATTTAAAAATTGTTCAAAAGTGTTAACAATAACTAAACTTTCCTCTAAAATATCCTTGAAACATAGAAGATTGATTAATTCATCAAATAAAAATACTTTTCTTCAGTTATCTCATGCAGTAATAATAATAATAATAATAATAATTCACAATTATTTAAATATTTTTCACACCTGAAGTTAAATTTTTAATATTTATATATCATCTACATAATATATATGTATGTGTGTAAAATTTTCTTGTGCATCAGTATAACATACGCATTTTTTTCTTTTCTTTTTTTTTTTTTTTTAAACTTACTGATAACGGAAATATGGTAATTAAAATTGGTTCTTTCATAACTGTAGGAGATAACTTCAACTGCGCTGGTTAAAATTTGAAATATACTTTAAAATTTTCGGAAGAATAATTTAATTAATATTTATTTATTTAAAAATAGAAAATTTGAAAAAAATAATACACCTAATTAAAATTTGTTCCGTTAACATATGGGCTTATCAACATAATAGCAGCAAAAAAGGAAATATAATTCAACGAAGATGTTTTCTGAAGATATTGTATAATAGGAAGAATGATTTATAGTTTTATAAAGTAATAAAATTGGCAAAATGAAATTTAAATCATTAATTTAATCCAGTTTTGATTTTGATTTATGCCATCAAGCATGAATCCAATTTAAACTATTTAAATTAATGGCATTTTCCTTGTTAACTTTTGATTTACAGATATGTAAATTGCATGTTGATAGTACGATAGCTATTTATAGATGATTTTCCAAAAATAGAAAATTGATTAAATTTCCAATTGAATATCAAAACTACATGTCTCATTATTTTATGATGAATTCAATTTTTCATACAAAAATTAGTTTAGGAAAAGGTTTGTATTCTTAACAAAGAACCAATAGAAATCTTAATTTATTAAGAGTGCTTTATTTAAAATTTTAACCAAAGTATATAAACTTTGAATTAGTAATTCATATAAAACTGTGCATAGTTGGAAGATGTGTGGATTTAATGCAGCGTGAAAGTAACTCAATGGAATATTGGCAGTCTGGGTTTCACCCTTGGTTGAAGTCGGAACACATGCCATCACGATTTTGATCGTCCGCCTAGGGTATAAAATTCTGCATAGAATTTGAATATAATAAACTATAAAACATTTTACACACTATCACTGTTTTAAAAAAAATACAATGTTGTTACCAGAAATTCCCTGTGAAAATTACAGAATTCTCTATAATTTGAGAAAAAAGTCGTAAATTACGGAAAAATTACGTTGACAAAACGTATTTGTATGTAACTTTCACAGATTTCTGTAATTTTTACTGAGAATTACTGGCAACAAAATTGCATATTTTTAACAGTGTATTTGAATTTTTAAATCTTTTGAATCTATTTTTAAGTGAGAGAATATAACAGACAATATAACACATAAGATAAATCGGGGGAAGCCGCCAAATGTAAGGATGTTTTGCTTAATACAGCCAAAACTTGAAATGATGTGATAATGAAAAAAAAAATGCTCTTCAATGATTAATTAATTATGTATTATTATTAATTCTTCGCCCACTCTGCACACAATTGACAATTTTAATGTTAAATAAACTCGTGTAATTGTGGCATCTACCCTCATATGTATAGGGAAGATGCCACCAATTACGAGTTAAGATGCTACGTCACAATAATTAAGAAAATTAAGACAAATTCTCGAAAATTACCTGCGAATTAACAATAACTATGGAGAAATAAGCAAATTTATAAAGAGAAATAATTGTTTTGAAATTTATTTTGCTAAAACTAATAAGGGTACAAGTGAAATGTTTGCCTGAACAACATTTAATTTAGTACAGAAATTACCACTGTAATTTTTGTTTTGAGAAGACCTTTCTAATGAAGTAAAAAAGAATTACTAACATCTTGCAATTTAAAGGTTGTACCATCAAATGCCTCTATTTCCCTCCAGTTTCATTTTAAAAATTAAATGAAGTCTTCCTTCAAACTGATTAAGGTTACAGTAATCGAAATTTCCAAGACTTTCTCAACATTCATATGGAAGGTGGGAGAAAACCCGTCATAAATTCACAAAAGTAATAATACGACATTAACTTCGTAAAATAAGAGTAGGACAAAACAATTTTGACAAAATATTTATGTTCAAAATAACTCTCCACTGAACTATTAAAATACCCTTCTTCTATTTGAAATTTTAAAGTTCCCCTTCCCTTATCTGCCCACCTAGTGCTTATCTAAGTGTACGTATGTTTTATAAGTTTCCAAAATCGCTTGAAAAATCTCATTTTATTGCAAAACTGTATGTTAATTGCAAACACTAAATTATTTGAATGGCTGTAAAGTGATGCTTGAGTATAATTGTATTTTAAATGTTGTATTATTTATGCAATTAATAATATTTTGGAAAAAAATTCATAATTTGAAAAAAATGTCTACAAAATTAAAAAAAAAAAATCAACTCATTGAAATGGCATAAAAAGTAAAGTACCTTTGACAAATAACTTTGACAAACATACATTTGTAAAAATACCTTTTACCCATGGTAAATGTTTTTGGTATTTCGTATAAATACATTTAAATTTTAAAACTAAACTAAACTTATTTATTTCAATCACCCAGATTGGGAACCAATTATAAAACACCAATTTAACAATATCCGTAATATATATCTGTAATGTGCGTCTATATATATATATATATATATATATTGTAAAACTACTAAATGATAAATATTTTATAAATGATGGTAATAACTATAATCACATGTTAAAATTTAAAATTTGCATAGGTTAATTTAGTAGTAAATTTATGTATTACACATAACAAATGAGAAAACTTACATTTAAATTAAAATTTCGCATTTAAAATCAAAAGTTTTTTTTTTTTTTCTTTTTTCTAGAATACAAAATCTCTTAACTTTCAGTTTGTTGATAAATATATTTTTATCAAAAATTCATGGAAGTTTTCAAAGTTATTTGGCGTTATTTATCTCTTAATTAAAATTTAGAGTAAGCAAAAAGCCCCGATAGATATTTTATTTTCCAAAATTCATTTATTTGTTATTGCCTTTCTTAAGATATGTATTGGAAAAAGGCAGTTTTATCTTTTTTCTTGATAAAAAAATATATTTTCAGAAATTTGATTCAGATTTTGGAAGTGAAGTTTAGGAAAAAAATCGGTAAGTACAAGAATCATTTCGGGTAGATAAAAAACTTCATTAAAAATTTTTCCGAAGAAGATAAAAATTTCTTTGAAGCTAAGATTAAAAAGAAATAGCTCATTTTAAAAAATTGTTTAGAATGGATACTGATAATTCTTTCAGAATGAAATGTGATCTTTTTATAATTGATTTTCAAACAAAATCAGTGTTTTTATTATTATTATTTTTTTTTTTTTTTAGTCGTATTTCTATAAATAAACCCAAGAAAATGAATTATTTAGAATAATAAATAATACGCACACAAATATATATGTATATATCAGGTGGTTAAAATGAAACTTACCATGTTTAAAATCACATAGCTCCCGTTCTCCGTAGACGTTGAAACTTGATATACGTGTTATATGGACAATGAGGAAAATAAATCTTCAGCTAAAAAAAAAAAAAAAAAAAAAAAAATTAAAATTAAGACCGGTAGATAACACTTTTTATACAATGCAGAAAAGACGTTATGCAAATTTAGAAAGATTTAAAAATCAGTTTTCAATGTCACAAAATAGTTCTTCACCGTGTATTTAGTGAAGAAAGATTAATCCTCATTGATCACGTTGTTTTATTAAAACGGTGCTAATTTTTTAACTGCGCGATGAAAATATCGACACTTGAAAGGCTTATGGAAAAGGTTTCTGAGAAGACAGGATACAAGAAGACTGTTTATTAAATTTGAAGAGACTGGTGAGGGTATGCTGTGGAAAAAATTACCGAAAACTAATTCAAATGAAACTGGAAAAGAAGTCATATTGCCGTGGGAGTAACAGCGTTTGGCCTATAATAATCTTCGAAAGTTTTTGATTTGTATCTCTTTTTATCTACAGTATGAACTTTCTCAAATGCATTATAAAGTAGGATACATGCTGTGGAGTTAAAAAAAAAAGTATTGTTTTTACTTGTTTTCCTTTGGTCAAAATAGCCGCTGACAATGCAAAAAATCCGCTGACAATTTTCCATCTCTGCGCGAGTAAGGAACTGCTGTTCACAAAGAGAAGACTGCATCGACAGGAATATGTACTAATCTGAAGATGTTGTGTCTGGTGAATACGGCGGGTGGTTTAGAACTTCCTAATTCTATTCTTTTAATTAATTTTTATATCATTTGTCATATGTGGTTTTGCATCGTCATGCTGAAAAGTTATTTTGTTGTGTGTGTCTAATCATTCTGGTCGTTTTTATGACTCCTTAAACGTATTAGATCTCGTTCATAAACATTGTCATTGAACGTTTCACTTGATTTGAATAGTTCATACTATATCACACCTTTGCGATACTACCATAGGTACAGAGCAGGTACCAGATAACTATCAGATACCTTATTGCAATGAAGATCTCTCTTGGTTACAAATGATCATCTTCCCCCACGTGTTTTTATATCTGACGTTCTCAAAATGATAATTTTTTCATGTGCGTTAACTATTCGATGCAAAAAATCTGTTCTCTGTTGCATTTGAATCAGCATTTTTCTAATACTTTTCGATGTTCTATGCCACTTTTTTGAAATTGCATGTGGAACACAACCCAGTTATTTCTTTTATGAGCCCTTTCTTTTCGCTTCTTCTTTGTTTTTCTTTTGTAAATGTTTTGCAACAATTTATTGTTAATATTTAGTGCTACAGACAATTGGGATTATTTTTCTTAAGATTCTTCAGCTATTAATGTCTCCAATTCAACATCTTTACAAACTTTGGGTGGTTTTTTTATGCTCTTTTTTCGCACTGTCAACGTCATCGTTTTTAAATCGTCGAAATCATTCCTTTCAAGTTGTATTCTATGGCGCATGCTTCGTGTGTGTGTAATAAAAAAATTTCACAAACAAATGATAAGCTTGGCCTGCACTTTTCTTTACAATAAAATAATGTAATAAAATTTCCCTCAAATAATGTGTCTATTTTGAATAAATTTTGACATTTTCCGCATTTAGCAGATGACATGAAGCACTAGGTGAGTTTCTGATTATAAACATAAGACTATATTTCGTAACATTAATTACCTAGAACTGAACAAATTAACTAATTCTACGAGTAATAAAATGAAATCCCATACTGAATTAAACATTTTGAAAATTTGAAAAGTGATCCAATCATTATCGTCATTGAGATCAATAAATCAAATAAACTAATTAGTCTAATTACAGAATACCATAAAACGTATCCCATTCCTAAAGCGGAGAATATTCTGTAAACTTCTGAGACATAAAGATGAGATTGTTAACATTATTTACCAAGAACTGGTCCAATTTACTAAATCTACAAGAAGGAAATCACGTGATAAATTAAAGGTTTTCAAAAATTTAAAAGCTGATCCAAACATTATCATCATTCAAACATATGAATCTAAAAAACTAGCCATTCTGTATACTGACATTAACAAATATAATATGTTTGAAGCTATTAAAAATGTATAGGGTATATTCAAGTTAATAGATATTTTATCAACTATATTAATAATAAGTTAAATGATTCGATTAACAAAAGTAACTGGCCTGATAGCATGATAACAGTTGTAAGAATCAGTAATTTATTGATACTTTTATTATACTTACCTTTATTGAGATTATAGAATCCCAAAGCGGGAATGCTCTTACTTCTTATTGGCACTTAATATTAATGTTACTGAAACGTTATGTTACAAAACTTTTTTTATGATATTGAAAAATATTTTGCCCCTATAGCAAAATATCTCTCCATAACCAAATTTTGAAATATATGGGTGTTCCATCCATGGAACATGGTTGGATAATGGTTCCAACCATGTGGAAGGAATTACACAAACTGAAATCACCATGTAATTCTCTCCACAGAAAACTTTGTGGACAAATTAGTAAAACCAACGTTCATAATAGGTATACAATGGTTAAATGTAGAATCTAAATTTTGTTTTATTTATATGTTTCAGGTTTTATTAATCTAAAAATTGTAATTTTCACAGTTTTTTATGTGTATTTATGTGTGTGTGTCTGTCATCAACTGAATTTATAGAAATAAACACAGACATTAGCATGAAACTCCAATTGAACACTTTAAAACTTCATCGTATGGTGATTGCACACTCGAAACCTGTGACAGGAAAAAAGACAAGAATGTGACAGGAAAAAAGAATGGCGAATTGGTATATCCATATATGATGTTTATCAGGGAAATTTCATATTGATACATTTAAAATATTTAGACTGCACCCTAAATAATAATAGTTTTACATTTACAAAAGCATGCTTCGTAGTGTATGAAAATAGTGTACAATAGAAATATCTATTGTATGGTATACAGTCGGTAACAAAAGTGTCCGAACACTAGCAAAAATTCCTGTGTAAAAAGAGTACACTTCTTATGTTTTTGTTAAATAAATCCTTGTCGAATCATGTTCTTACACTGACTAAGAACAGGATTCGACAAGGATTTATTTAACAAAACCGTATGAAGTGTACTTTAATTGTATAGGAATTTTTGCTAGTGTTCGGACACTTTTGTTACCGACTGTACGTTATTTGTTTAGAACAGTGGTTGTCAAAGGATGTGTCAAAGTGAACTGATGCGCCGTAGAAAACTTTTGAGTACTTTCTGTGGTATTCCAGATAAAGTAAATATGGAATTAAATATAGTTAATCTGTTATACCTTTTCATTAAAGACACAGACTGCTCAACACATCAATATTCTGTTACTTAACAGAGGTTTTTCTTGAAAATCTAGCCATTTATTCTTAATGTGAATGTTACTTATTTTCAAACTGAATATTATGTGCACAATGCTTGTCTATGAAAAAATACATCCAAATAAAATGAAAACTATATTTTTAAGAAGCATCATTTTAAACAATCCTATTCGTGAAATGAACAAAAATTAAATGCCAGTAAGAGAAAAAAATCACAGCTTATTAAGAAATACAACGAAAGTTATTTCCGATATCATGTTTATGTAAAGTAAAATTTACTATTCACAGGATTTTAATTAAGAAGTATTCTGTGTATTCTCGTATTATTTTGTCTGAGAACTTCCCTTCCAAATATTAAAATAATTTATTTTAAACAATTTTTCTATAATTTCTATAAATGCACCTGAGTTTGAGGACTATTGATTTAGAGGAATACACAAAAAAATTCATTTTCTAAAGGCTACACTGAGAAAACAGAATGTATCGTCTTCATCTAGACTGAATAAATAGATTTTTTCTAAATCCCTAAACTAGAAGTTGAGATTTACGAGCTATAAAGTAAACAAATAAGCATAATAGACGAAATATTCAAGAATTACTACTCTGTATACTTCTAGATGGTGAAACGATATATTATATTATGAATTCCTTCTAAGACGAGAAATTCACGTTTCATTTCTAGAATTGATTCATAAACTAGAATTATAGTTACTAAGTCTCGCCTCCTGTGTTCACATTTATTTGCAGAATTTTTTTTTTTTAAGTTTTGGTCACGGGAATACAGGAAAACGCTCTATAATATAAATAAAGTTTTCCAGAACTTGCTAGGAAAGGGAACTAGAATTTACAAGAATTAAATACTCTTAGTAGAGTCTTATTTTCTAGATGTCAGCGCAGATTTTTTTTTTTTTTTTCCAGTAAGTGATTGAAAACTGCTCAAAGTGAATTTAAGTTTATTTTACTGTTTTGATTATTATTATTATTTTACTGTGCTAAAGTTAAATACAATTTATGTATAATTTGTGTGCAATGTATAAGGCTATCCAAAAATAGTCAAATATGCTATCTAACAGAAATGCTCTGCAAAATTATTTTTTTTTTAATAAGATTTATAATTTTTTTTTATAATTTTAGATGCAATTTTCAATCGGGGAATTCAGTGGCTGTGTTACCCTCCCTCATAAAGGCACATAGTCATTTCTAAAACTAACTTCAACTGCTTTTAAATAATTTTGGAAATGATTATAAGTAGATCACTTCTTATTTTAATTTTATTCGGTGTTGAAACTTACGTAAATACGGGCTAGGTCCCCGTACAAAGACCCTGACGTAGGGCACTCCCTCTCAGACCTAGGACCCTACTGCAGCCAATCAGCCTTTATTCCCATAACCCTATCCAACCCTTATTCGGTCTTTATATGTGATGACCGAAAACTTACTAATAAATAGTAATTCTTTAGTATTAATTGAAGTGGTAGAACCAAAATAATAAGAAATGGTAAGAGAAAGTATTGTGTGTGAGTAACAGGAGATTATTTTATTTTAAAGAAAAATTAATACTGGAGAATTTTTAATTTATGTTCTTAAAAACTTTGAATTTGTTTTTACTGAAACTATTTTTGTCTAAAGACTTGACAATAAATAAATAAATATTACTTTCTTCTTTGCAGGTTAAATTTAATATTAACTAAAAAGATATATTAAATGGGTAAAAAAAAAAAAAAAAAAAAAAAATTATAAACTGCCGTTTTAATTCATGCAAGCATGCAGTTTTTTTTCATTAATGGGTTAAAACGAAACCAGATTACTTTAAAACATAAGAAAAATCTTATTAAAAATGAAATTTTTAAAAATATATTAAGAAAGCTAACATGATTTTCTAATAGGATAATTCATAACTATATATTTTAGCGATATTATCAATGAATAATTATTGTGAGTAAAAAAACTTTGCGACAAACTTTTTTATTAATTAAACTTTCTTTTATTAATGCAGCAGAAAAATTTATTAATTGTGTGAAAAAGAAACAAGAAATTTGTTAATTAAGAAAAATTGCCAATAAATTTCTATAGAGATAATATTTTTAAGAGTATTTTTCATCATTTTTCTCGAAAAATATGTTACACTTTGCTATTAAAATATACAGAGATTAAGAAAATTAATTGTTACATAAAGAAATTTAACAAAGAAGTGACTTATTGTTAAAAAATTATATGTTACCAATTAAAATAATCTGGTGTGTCACTCACACGACTTTCTCTTAACCTGAAATTTAAAACTATGTATAAATGTTGGACTTTAAAAAGTAAGATAACAAGTACTGTTGTATAAAACTATGCTAAACAATTCAAATTAGGCTTCGGAAGAGTTTTATATGATAAATAGATATGTGTGAGGGATGCTGCCGCCCCCCTCAACCCCTGTTTCATTACTGCATCTATATTTATATAGAATTTAAATCTGTTATTAAAATTAAAAGTTCCTTTAATACAGACAACTTTCACATGCAACATTCCTTGAAACTTATCAGTCTTGACCAAGCATTTCCAGCAGCAAACTTATATTGACTTGAAAATGCAACTTTTGAATCTCTTAAATTGTTCGTTTTTAAGTTACTCTAAGAGATACAGACAAACATCTAACGTTAAAAAACTTGACTTCGGTAATCAGAAAGCCACAAAACGTTTAAATATTCGAATAACCAGCGACGAATATTTAGCTTAAAAAAATACATTATTTACCATATGTCTATGAGGAACTCATTTCAATTACTGAGCAGCTTTCCAGGAAATGGTAAAATATTATAGTACAGCACTTCCACTAACAGTAAAAAAGAAGTTTATCGGTTAAACATTTGTAGCCCTGTATATCATTTGAAGATTATGTACAGACCACATGGTGCATCTAAATATAATCCTATGGTAATAATACACGGCATAACCTGAAATAAACTTCTATTAATTTTCAGCTATTGTCACACTATAATCTAGTTCTTTTGTGTAGCCCTGTAAATGGACAGTGGATGATTTCCCTACCATATTCTACATTAGACATGTTTTTACATACATAAAAAAATGTATATTAACTTCATTTGGTTTAGTGCAGTCTATAGACGTTAATCTCGACTTAGCTGCATTTTTCCCCATATACGTAATGTATTTGAATTCCCTTGGGTGTCCCTGTACACGAACAATTTGTTTCATCTCAACGAAAAGCTTTGTGTAGCATCCCTATATCATACACATTTAGAATACCAAGTTTGGACTTTCTGCTACTATTTGTTCTTGAGATATGCTGATAACAGACACACACACATACCATTCGCTAAAAACATTATTTTCGGATACAGGGGACTTCAAAATGTGTAAATATAACAAAAACTCACGTTCGAAATTTTGACTCTAAAACAATACTTTCTCTACCTTATGGGTAGGAGAAAGTAAAAACAGATGTATTCTTTTTTTTTTTTTTTTTTATGATTTCTTTTTTAAGCGAATTAAATAAAATCATCTGCATAGCCATAATGTAACATAAACCCTTTCGGAAAACACTCTTAAAATAGTAATCGAATTTCTTTAAAATTTTTACATGAGGTATGTATACAGACAATAACGCAAATGTCCTATTTTCAGAAATAAAAGAAGAAATAACTAGTATATTATGGCAACCGCAAAGCTTTCCGCTACATTTTCTACATAAATTCATGCAGAACATGCGATTTATTAACATTATTTAAAAAACAAAATCCATGATGAATACAGGCTCTTTTATCACATAGAAATATAACACTAAATATCCAGAAACAATCAATTTTTTGTTAAGCAGAAAATATTTTTAAAAATGCATTTTTTGCCTTTCTGTTAAAAATGAAAATTCTGTAAGTTTGTTATCAAAGATAAAATATACCTTTAAAACCTTTTTGTTTTAAAAGTATCAACAAGTTATTTTAAAAAGCCATACTGAAAAATTTTAACCCGTGGTGATTAGGGGAATGTTGCCCCTATATACATATAAAAATCATTACAGGATAAAAAACTTTTTATATACCACGTTTTTAAATTTTCTGTTGAATCTTAACTATAGAACTACATTAGCACTTTACTTTTTAGAACTACATTGGCTTTTAGCAACGTGTATAAAAATTTTAAAGGAATAATGACGTCAAATTTTGTGAGATGCATAATTACAATTTTTTAACGTTCACGTTGAATTACATGTATTTATTTTTATGTCGAAAGAAAATAAACTCTTATTATTATTATATATATATATTTGGCAATAATTAACTTATAGCTAATATTTTAATGGCTATTTTTAAAGCCATTAGGAGGTTATTATTTACATATTTTAATTAATTAAAAAAACTGATAAAAATTTCGAAATTCGGGCTTTGAAGTAATGTGTTGTCATTGGGTTCTTAAAGTTTCAAAGGGCTAGCTAGTAGGGAATATAGTTAAAAACCGATTGCAAAATTTGTACCGGACAAACAAGAGTAAAAGTTAATAAAAACATGGTAAAATGTGTGATTAGTTCTATTATAAATATGTATTTCTATTATTTTGCATTTTAAAGTTAAAAATAATTCTCATAATGTTTATTTATATGAAATTTTGCTCTATACTACCACATAAAATATATATAAAACCTTCTGAGAGGTTGATCTTCAAATTTATTAATCATCAATTTAGGTAAAAGTCTAACCAAATATCAAGTTTGGTTAAATTTTCTCCATTGGTGCGTAAGATACAACGTTCACAATATTTGTGATACACAAAGACACACAGAAAAACATTTTTCAAAAATGATCAAATCGTGTTCCAGACATTTCAAAATGTGTAAGTTCATGGAAAAACGGAAGTCGAAAACTAAAATTTCTTCAATAATTTTTTCAACAAATTCAATATTTTATTCTTATGTATATAGAAGAAAATTAAAATAATAATAATAATTATTATTATTATTATTATTATATAAAAAATATAATTTAAAAAAAATCCAGACAATTTACAAATTAGAATTAATAAAATCTTTTTGTAAAAAAAATAGAACCGACTCCAAGAAATGGGTATGAAATGAAATAGTAAATTGCGCCTAAAAGTATAAAATAATTTCCTTCGCCAAACAACCTATAACACTACAATTAATCATAACTTTTGAAGTCGGCGCAAAATTAAATAAAATTTAATTAGTTTTTAAGGTCTGTTTTTAGATCGGTAGCAACAAATGCTGTTGTCTCGAAAGATCCATTTTCATGTTTCCTTTATTATTTTATCACTGTATACAATTGGTTTATTAGTAGCATCTACATAGAACAGTGAACATTCCTTACAATGCGGTATTTATGTTTCTACGCTAGTTAGAGTTTCCTTCGCAAATTTGGTATAACTTTGATAACTATCATACTTGGTGGCTTTTGGATTTGGCGATCAAAACATACACGTAAGGTGTATATTTTCATAATATATATTGTACGATGTATTGTTTCATATTCTTGATTACTCTCTTAATATACCTTATCAAACTAACCATGATATCCTAAAAAAATTAAATATGTTTGCCAGAATATTTTGCTATTTTTCTTTCACCAAGGACGTCGGATACCAGGATCTTCTCCAACTTTTGCTGCTTACGAAATCTTATTTGTTTTCTTGAATCAAAGTTGTTTTCGGCTGCGTTTTGCAGGTGACAATGTGATATGTGTATATTGAATAGGATTTGATTTTTGTATTGAATAAAGTTATCAATTTTTATTTAATTTTGCGCCGACTTCAAAAGTTATGATTAATTGTAGTGTTATAGGTTGTTTGGCGAAGGAAATTATTTTATACTTTTAGGCGCAATTTACTATTTCATTTCATACCCATTTCTTGGAGTCGGTTCTATTTTTTTTACAAAAAGATTTTATTTTTCTCTTTTCAGTGAAAATTTATTCATATAGTAGAACATCAAAAGACGTTCGACGGTAGCTTCACAAATCACAACTTCCAAGAAAAGTGACATAACTCAAAAAATGGTTTATGTCACTGGAAAATACATGAAATGCACCCAATGTGAACAAAAAAGTTACATCTCCATCTAGAAAGTTATCCACTCGAGAGACAGTTGTGCCAGTTTTATTCTAGTCAAGTTATTTTTAAGTTGGTTTTTCTCAAATGCTGCATTTTTAAGTTGTGTCACTTTTCTTGCCTTTATCGGATATGAGCAAAAAACTATCTGTTGAATGAACATGCGTTAAGTTAAAAAGTCTTTAGAAATGCAAAGGACGGATACGCTGTATTAGTGACCAAAAATTCTGTTAGGCATATATATTGAACTTTACACTGAAAACGTGTCACCCGCTGTGCTGGAAATTGCGCAGCCTAAAGTTCAAACAAAGAGCAAAATATGCATTGCAGCTGACGGACAGAAGTTTCAACATCGATACTTACATACTGCTTTTACCAGTGTAGCTGAATGCGCTCAGCAGCTAGAGTGAGAACAGACTTTTGTGAGTATCCTGTAATTTGTTTATATCTTAATGAAATCATAATGAAACCTATTTTAGGCAAAGATCAATACAACAAAAAAGTATTAAAATTATATCATCTCTTACGAAGTTAAAAGCTAACAAATTTCAACAACAACAACAATGAGAAACATGGTTTGTATTGTGAACCTCTTCCTTTATGAAGTCGGTTTAAAACGTCTATGCGTTAATCGATGGGACCGCTTACAATAACCATACTTTGAATTTTACATAGCATAAATGTCACCCGCTACGCTACAACATATACCCATACGCTACAACAAATGTCGTTTAAGTGTGCATAAAATAGGAAATTGTGAACAAACAAATGCACGTTTTAAGCGTTCTGTTTTTAGCATAAATGTCTAAACTATATTTTCGTACTAAATCGATGATGCTCTGCAATTTTATAATTCACTTTTTTCCCTTGTCTTGAACCGTTTCCGAGATAGGAACGCTAACTCCACTGTTTTCCACCAGCATGTGACCGCTTACAGTAACAGTACTTTGAACCACAGAGTATACGTGTCATCCGCTACGCTGCAAAGTGTGCAACGTAGTACAAGTGTGCACAATGTAGGAAATTGCGAACAGACAACTGCACGTTTTAAGCGTTCTATTTTTAGCAATAATGTCTAAAAACTGTCTTTTTGTAGTAAATCGATGATGCTCTACATCTTTGTAATTAACTTTTCTCCCACTTTGAACCGTTTTTGAGATAGGAGCGCTAATTCCGCTGTTTTTCAAAAGATGGCGTTTTATTTATTTAGATTGCAAAAATATTACAATGGGATCTACATCAGACCAAGATCTTTACAAGAAAACAAAAAGTATCAAGTAACCGTGTTTTGAACTATATAGCGTATGTCTCACCAGCTACGCTACAACGTGTGCAATGTAGCTCAAGTGTGCATAGTGTAAGAAATTGCGAAAAAACAAATGCACGTTTTTAGCATTATATTTTTAGCATCAATTTTTAAACTATCTTTTCGTACTAAATCGATAATGCTCTGCAATTTTATAATTCACTTTTCCCCCGGTCTTGAACCGTTTCCGAAATAGGAAAGCTAGCATGAATGTCTAAACTATCTTTTTGTACTAAATCGATGCTACTTTTCAACTTTGTAATTCACTTTTTCCTTTAGAACCGTTTTCGAGATAGGAAAACTAACTCCACTATTTTACGCCAGGTGGCGCAGCGGTTAAACCTTGTGCTGCATGGACCACTTTGCTATACTTACATACCATTTTTATCACTATAGCTGTAGCCGTTTAGCAGTTAAAGAGTTGGGACTGATTTTTTTGGGCACCCTGTATTTTCTTTAGATCGTTAAGATATTACAATGGGACCTATTGCAGACCAAGACCTTTTCAACAAAACAAAAATTATCAAAATCGGAGCATCCGTTCAGAAGTTATGAGCTAACAAACATAAAAAAAACATACGGTTTGAATTGAGAACCTTCCTTCTTTTTTTGAAGTCGGTTAAAAAATAAGTAGAAATTCCTAATTAAAAATTATTTTTATTATTCTTATTAACTAGCAGGCTACGCCCGCTTCGCTGGTCACTATATTTAAATGAACTTTCAAAAGAATTGGATCAGTATTTATTTTTTACATCACATTATAAATAAAAACTTAATAAAAAAAATAATAATATTTTATACATAAATAAATAAATAATCATTGAAATTGCTCTAGACCTTGCTTCGAGTACCGATGCCTACGGCTGCATCAGGGGGGGGGGGGCAGGTTTCCACTGTCTGCAAAAAGGTCTTTCCCGGGCACTTCAGTCTGGGTATTTATCGACGACTTGTGGATCTTCTGTTATTTAAGAACTACGATTTTAAAGATGACTGTAGCTCAGCATCTATTATATGTTTTTGTTTTTGAACCATGTGTTTTATAGCCCTCGTTATTTAAACTGTATTGCGATTTGATTCCGACCAGTATAACAAAATAAAATAAAAAGTAAGTTTTCTTTTATAAGGAATTAAATACATGAAAAACAAATAAATTTTAATAAGTTTAATCCTTTTCCACTATATACTACCATTTTCCCCCCCAATAAATATTATAAATAATAATAAAAAAAAAAAAAAGATTTTTATTTTAAAGGAATTAATTTAAAATGAAAAATAAAAAGTTGTTATACTATACAAATTATACATAAACATAACAATTTATTTATATTACATTACCATTTGATTTTCAATAAATATAATAAATTAAAAAAAAAAGAATTTCGCCTTTAAATGAATGTATTAAATAAAAAATTAATAGCGAAATAACCGTTGCTATGATACGCAGACGATTACAATCAAACAATTAAATTTATGAAAAATTAAACATTGAAGCCAATTTTTAAAATCAAAAAAACATTAATTTAAAAAATTCAAATTCGAAATTCGAAAAAAAAACGATGAGGTGCCCATCTGCAGGGTCCCAGGTATCCATATGCCAAATTTGGAAGCTCTGCGATCAATAGTGTGAGGACCAGAGCGCAGACAGACACACACACAGACACTTCTCTTTATTTATATAGCTATACGTCACGAAATTCAGTGCGGACGTCATTTTTGGCAGCTGAAATTTTTCGTAGACAAATGAAAAGTTCAAACCATTTTTCGCTTGTGTTCACAATTAAATACAACAAAATCAATTTGTTGTTATTGTTTCTGCGGAGAAATCCCCTGATTATTTGCCAATTGAGTCAGAAAGAGTAACATAATATATTTGTAAATTTATAAATAACAAAAATAATTAAAGTTAATTATATTATTCTTTGAACTCTTTATTAGTACAACAGACCATACTATTTATTTTAGTCCGCGTCTTTACTAACTTTTATATATCACCTTGAATGAACGTGCAAACATTTATTTTTATCTAAATACATAAACTTGAAAATTTACTATTATGTCTGTCCGAATTTTCAGTTCGGATTATTGTATTTTATCAAAAATTAGTAAACTTATTAATAAGGATAAAATCAAGCTAAAGCCGTAATTTCTGTAATAGGTTCTTAATGTTCATATTAATTAATGTATGTGATTTCTTTCTAAAATGTTATCAAAGATTCAGTGAAAAATGTAACATGTCTGTTATTTATTATCTATATAAATAAAGAGAGGTGTCTCTCTCTCTCTGTGTGTGTGTGCGCGCTCTGGTGCTCACACTACTGATCGCAGAGCTTCCAAATTTTGCATATAGGTACCTGGGAGCCTGCAGATGTGCACCTCATCGAGATTTTTTCGAATTTCGAATTTGAATTTTTTAAATTAATGTTTTTTTCGATTTTAAATATTGGCTTTAATGTTTCATTTTTTATGAATTTATTCTTCGATTGTAATAGTCTGCGTATCTTAGCAACGGCTATTATGCAATTCATTTTTTATTTAATACATTCATTTGAAGGCGATTTTCTTTTTTTTTTTTTTTTTTTTTTTTCCTTTTTTTAATTAGTATTATATTTATTGAAAATCAAATGGTAATGCAATAGAAATAAATTGTTACGTTTATGTATAAATGTTATAGTATAGCAACTTTTTATTTTTCATTTTTTTAATTAATTCCTTTAAAATGAATTTTTTAAAATTATTTATAATATTTATTGGGTGAAAAAAATGGTAGTTTATAGTAGAAACGATAAACTGATTAAAAATCGTTTTTCATGTATTTAATTCCTTTTAAAAGAAAATCTACTTTTTTATTTTATTTTATTGCACTGGTCGGAATCAAATCGTAATATAGTGTATATGACGGGGGGCTATAAAACACATGGTTCAAAAACTAAAATATATAATAGATGCTGAGATACAGTCATCTCTAAAATCGTAGTTCTTAAATTACAGAAAATCCACAAGTCGTCGATTAATACCCAAATTGAAGTTCCCGGGAAAGACCTTTCTGTAGACAGTGGGAAACTAGAGACCCGATGCAGTACGGGTAGAAAAAGTGTTGCATTAGGCAACGGGTACCCGAAGAAGCGAGATCTAAAGCGATTTCAGTGTTTTTTTTTTCTTTTTTGTTTTTTTTTTTTTTTTAAGTTTTTATTTATAATGGGATGTAAAAAATAAATACTGATCAAATTCTTTTGAAAATCCATTTAAATATAGTGACCAGCGAAGCGGGCGTTGCCTGCTAGTATTAAATAAAAGAAAGCTACAGTTTATTTTTTCTTTTCTTTCTTTCTTTCTTTCTTTTTTTTTTTTTCTTTTTTTTTTTTTTTTTAATAAAACATCATATTTATAAATATAAGGCATTATTTATTTAACTTTTTTTAGGATAAAAGTAATTTAAAAATTAATAAATTAAATAAAACTTTTATAATGCAGTTGCTTTTTTCTAGATGCAATAATATTAAAATATGTAATCAACTTGAAGAAGAATAATTGTTTCCCATTTCTACAAATAATTTAAAAAAAGAATTATTCGCATTTTATATAATAATAAGAGACTAAATGTTTAATTTATTGTCACCTAAGATAAATTAATTAAAACTGGAATTCTCAGTTTTATAAAAAAATTTCAATTAGTCTCAAACTTTAAAAAATATATTTGACATTTCAGTGGATTACATTTAGTTTAGAAAATAGAAAATTGTTCTGATAAAACGATGTGAGCCAAATGAACAGGAATTTTAAATATATAAAAGAACTTATGCTTGAAAGCCAAAAAATGCATTTTTATATTTTAAGCAAGATTAACTATACCATTTCTTACAAAACAAGCAGTGAAGTAAATTAAATTTCAGTTTCTGTTGCTATTTTAGAAAAAAAAAAAAAATCACAGACATTGCTAATGTTTCTGAACCAGTTTGTAAAACATTTGTTTAATTACTTGTTTTGAATATCATTGAGAAAAACATGTAATTTACTATAAGAAATCTTTTTTTTTTTTTTGTAAACATTATTCAAATTTATTTAAATTTTTAGTTGTGTAGATCTCAAATAAATAGCGTAATGTTCTTTTAGTAGAAGTTTTTAAATAAAGTATTAAATAATTATATTCAGAAAATAAAATATGTTTTGAGTTATAAAATGTTGCTTTTTGTTTGTACATTGTTAAAAATATTTAAATAAAAAAGATATTGTATTGAGCAACATTATAAAAATGTTTAATAGTTTATAAAAATACAGGCACAAATATAAATCTTTCAAATAATATAATAAACTGTATAAAACACGACTTCACTGAAAAACTATTTCACTGAAAAACTATTTACAATTTTTTTTTGCGTCTCAACAGACAATCTATTTTTTTAATTATTAGTTTTTAGTATTCAGTACTAATTCAGGTTTCTTATATAATTTGAAATAGCATACTTTTTTTTTTTTTTTTACATTTGACCTTTCTAACTTTATCGTTATCTTTCTGAATAAAAAAAGAAGAAAAAAAGTCTTTAAAATAAACATTAAAATTACTATCTCTATAAAATAATAAAAATAAACTTGTATTTATAAATATCGTAATCTTCCAAACAACTGCATAACAACATCACAGTGATGTTAATGTGTGTGACAGTTTTACACTATTGAAATTATTAGTTTAATGTTTCAAAAAAATATTTGTGTTAAATAAGCTTTTTTAGCTGCAAACAATATTTCGGTGCTAAATTTCCTCATTTCATTGGCACTTACTACATGGTACTCCTAAAATGATGAAACAGTTCACCGAAATATTGGTTGCAATTAATTTGTACCATTTTTCTGGTGAAATCTAGGATTTTATTTTTAACAGTGTGGAGATTACAATGGTAATTATAATACAATGCCTTGAAATAATTCGTATGTGGAGTTTTAAATAATCCTTGGAGACTCTTTTTATTTTTATCTTTTTAATAGTAAGAAAAAGAAAAAGAAAGAAAGAAAAAGAAAGAAAGAAAAAGAAGGAAGAAAAAGAAAGTAAAATATTATTGAAAAATTTCTATTTAAATTACAAATTAAAAAAAATATAATTGAAATGTATTGATATCCAAATGATATACTGAAACATAATGAATACTCTTAATTTATAACAATTTCTGTATGCTTTTTAAATTCTACATTTCGTCGTGCTATAATCTTTCAATAAATATAAGATTTATTATAATTGCAGTCCTAAGGGTTTTGGAGAGATGCTCTAATTAATAATTAATTACAACCTTCTTTCGCTATGAAAATAATATAATGTAATTATACATCGTACTTACACATACCATTCTAATTAATTAACCCTTTGTTGCATAATCACCTGCAAAACTTTAAAGGAAATTATTCGGTTTTTCCTATTTAAAATTGTCCCAGAAATCAGGGAAATAATTTGTCTCATCAAAATTTTGTTTAATTTAAAAGCTACAGTTTGTCCACTGTAGCGGACAGTATGCATTTAGAAACTAGATATCTAGTAGAAATTTTAACAATTTTGGTAATGAAAATAATAAAATCAGTCACTTTTTTCATCGATACACAAATAAACTTTGTATTTTACGCATGAATATGTAGATTTTCTTGAGTGTAATTCCACATTGCATCTTTGAGCACTAGTTGTTGTTTGTCTAGCAAAATGCTCCACTCCATCGTAGCGGACATCCATGAGGACAGAGTTTGCTTTGACTGACATTTTTTTGTAGGTTTTTCCGCTGACATTTGCGCTTCTTTACATAAGTCTTCTTTATCTTGTTCATCAATTACTCTTGATACTGCTTGTATTAGCCCTCTAGCAATGGACATCTTGAAAACTCCTAATTGCATAGAACATTGTGGTATGGCAGCTTTGTGAAAAAGCCAAGAATTTATCATGGTAACATCCATAAAATGAAATAATACACTTTTGTACCACTACAATGGACAAACGAAAACGGTCCTACATTAGCCTATGTTTATAACGTCCATTGTAGTGACAAAAAGAAAAACACATCAATTTTCATGAAAAATTGCATCTGAAAGTAAGTGTTCTATTCAAACATATTCTAAAATGCCTCAAATTACCATTTCTAAATGTAAAATGTCAAAATAAAAAAAGGTTTAGCTCTTTAGTAATATACAATGTTTACTATGATAAATCATTCTAACTTGGAAGTAGAGGTTGACGCCATTTTCAAACTAACAATGCAATCTGTAATTTTATATTATGCTGCCATTTATGAGCAATAGTTGAAAGCGTAAATAATACAGAAAAAAAATCATTGAAACCAAATCTGTAAAACCCTTTGTGTGAAAGGAAAAAAAAATTAAACTTTTGTCCACTACAGTGGACACGATGCAACAAAGGGTTAAAAAATTATATTTATTAATGCATGTAACTGACATATCCTATAGAAATTATTATTACAGTAATAAAAGATATAATATTTAAAAATAGAGGTATAAAGAAAAATTAAGCATTAGTGCATTTCAATACCGCTTAAAATAAATTAATAATTATGGCATTTTAATTATACGTATAAACTTCATTAAACAAAAGTCTTTGCCTTATCCTCATATGTATTCTTGCAACTAATTTATCGAATACACTGGAAATAAAGCGATAAACATTATAAAATTTGAAATTGTGGTTGTAATCATAATTAAATTAAAAGTATTTATTTCAATTACACTTAACTGTAACTATACGTTTTCATCTAAAACTAGTATAATTCATTATAATTAATGTGTTTATAAATAATACTGTTATATTAAATGCAATTGCGCGTAACTTATTGTCATTGCAAGTAAAGATAATTATAATTTATCAGATTTCTTCGAACTTATTTTCATTGCAGGTAAAATGATATAAGAATTTTCTCAAATCTGCTTACAAAGATCTTTTTTTTTTATGTTTGTTATTTACGTAGTATAGCTATTCTACTAGAAGTAGATGTGGACGTTCTGTTACAAAGTTATGAAATGTAGACTATGTTATGTATTATAAGAGGAATACTACATTTTTATTGAATATGTATGCAATATTTTATCATGTTGGCTTAACGTTTAAGCACACTTTTGATTCTAGAAATAGTCCTATTTCTATTTACATACGTATTCACTTATAATATACAGTGGAACCTCTAAAAGTGACCACTTTGGTAAAGTGAGCACATGACTAAAGTGACCATTTTCCTGACTAAAGTGACCATGCGTATTAAAACATAGTATATATGCCGCCAAACATATTCGAATGTAACTTTATCTGAAATATATATTAATTTTAGTAAATTTTAAATATGGAACAAAATGAAATGCTCTGAAAAGTTGTACATTTAATTTATAAATTTTTTTTTTTTTTTTTTTTTTTTTTTTTTTTACGTTAAAATACCCATTTGAATTATGATTAGATGTAGTCGAAATAATTCTAGCTTATTTTATAATATTGCATTTATAATGATACAAATTAAATTAATGACCGTGCATTTATTTTCTTATTTGTTCGTTTGTGTGTTAGTAATGATCTATATTTTATTCACAATATCATTTTTTTCTGCTTTTATAAGTTATTAAATTTTTTTAAGTTTATGTTGAAGTAATTAGACCATGAAATTCAATATTCAGTTTGAAACTACATCTTGATATATTTCTTTTCCAATAAAGAAAAAACAACTATATGCATGATGTCACATACCTTCAATATAATAAATAAATAAATAAATAATAACACATAAAAGCTTCGTTAATTTATACTATTTCATCACGATATATTCTTTTTTTTCATAGAAATCCATTGATTTTTCGAAATGCTGAAATTATAATTTATCGTAACATGCATCGGTAATTTTATACAATTTAAACAAGTTATCTGCATAAAATGTTACATAAAAGCTTTAATTAGAAAAGATACTGTTGTAAGTAATATTAAAAACTTATATCAGAATCGTTATCTCAGAAAAATGAAATACATTTCACTGCAAATATTATCTCTTTTTAAAGATTTTGTTATGTTCTTTTAAATATTTATTTTATTTTATTTTTCTATATTACACTTTTTTCATTAAACAGAGAATATTTTATCAAAATAGAATCTTCATTATGTTAAAAACTTTCTCAATTCATATTATTTTTCTGCGATAACATATTGCCTCACTTTAAGATAATCGATTATTTTTTTTAAACTTATCTATTAAAATAATTCCTTCTTAAAAAGAAACATAAAAGAAAAAAGTATTCTAACAATTCTTTTTCTTAACTGAAAGAACTATACTTTGTATTAAAATTAACGTAAATTAAATTTATCCGCTTTATTTAATACTTTCTTAACACTATTAATGATAATAAAAAATTTTTAGCTGAAATATTTAATTTAAATTTAATATTTTACGAAAAAAAGCTTGTAAATTTTTGTACAATCAATTATTATGTGCGAATGAAAATGCTTCAAATTATTTTGATCAATAAAACACAATTAAAAAATATGTAGTTGTAAAAAAATATATATATGTAGTTATGGGTGATTACAGATCTTTTTTTGTAAAATGAAGGATTATCAGAGAAATACGTTTTGTTTCTCAAAATAAAATTTTGCATGTATAAGATAGGTGATCCAAATGTGGCCATAGTTAAGCTTTGAGAATTTTTTATTATTTTCTGGTTCGTTGTATGAGGCTGGACTTTTTTTCGTAAAATGCTACACTTATTTCTTACACATATCAAGTATGATTTCCTTTGTAAAATGCAATTTATTTATTTTTATAATACAATTTCAAAACTGTAGCTTTTCAAATTGTAGCTTTTCAAATTATAATATAATTTAAAATTATAGCCGCCTTTGGCACATAGTGTTTCAAAGGTGGCCTATATATTGAAAGCATTTTAAAAATGTGCTTAAGACGTTCTTTTGTTATTATTCGGATTTTTCTTCTTATTCATCTTTTGATACAAAAACATTTCAACTACTTTTTGTACAAAATAGTTCAGGATTTTTATTCTGGGATTCAGTGATTTCTTTCAGAAGATGCTTAGTATTCTCAACAGTGCTGAAATTGCTAGAAAATAAATGATAACTAGATTTCCAGGTATTTAAGCAGAAATTTTGAAAGTTACCCTTATTATATTAATTTGCGCATTTATTTGCAAAGTTGGTCCACGTGTTCTAAGGTTGCTCGATATCTAGGCTACCTTGAGAATATGCATATGGTCGCCATTTACACGGAATTAAACTGTTAATATGATAAATTTATTAGAAATGAAGTTAATATGGTTAAAGAGAATGAAATCAATTTTCAGAAAACATATCATAGCTCAAAGTACTAAAAACTTAAACACATGTAAATTAAAATATCTTCTTCCCTGGAAATTAGAACGACTACACCTCTAAAAGGAAATCACTGCATACAATAGCAATCAATAAGCTCTTTAAATTTAATCATATATCCTAGAGATATATTATTTATAGTGCAGTAACATCATTTTGTTATTTAAAATTAAATTGAAACTTTTTCAGGGGGGTGGGCAACTTAGGAATACTGGCCAACTTTGGCTCACCTACTTTATATCTAAACAAATTAGTTTTTATTAATATGGGTTATGTTTTTTCCCAATTTTTCTGTTCATTAAATTTGTATACCATTCTTTAATTAACGATAAATTAACAGAGAATGGTACCCTATGTATAGTAGCTACGCTAGTGACGGAGAGAGTTTGCTCTGAAATTGGTGTCGGAAGGTGACTCTAGTTTTCGACTTTTACGTTTTCGTCATCACTAATTAACTCATTAAAAGTACTAGCAGTAAAGGTCACAAAAATACTTTGTTTTATATCATAATTAATAAAAACTTTGAAAGAAAACACCATAAATTACAAAACTACGCGGGGGTTGTTACGGGTCTCTATTTTAATGTTACACCGGTATTTCTTTATCTTCGTGATAATTAAGAGCCATGATTTTTATTTGTATCTTGCAATGTTTTTAATTATCAATAACAAAGTTAATAGCGTCAACAGAGTATTAACCCCTTGAACTGCAATTTAATTTCAGTCAGCACTGCTCATGCAGACAATATAATTTTCTTAGTTTTAAGAGTATGTATTGATATAGTAACTTACGGTTTTGTTGCTCAAATAATTTGTTATTATTAAAAATAATATTTGTTTCACACATTTTTTGTTTCACACATCACGAGTGCAGCTCGTCATGATCCGTTTGCTCAAGAAAGTTCATGAACAGCTAGACTCGTCATTTCAGTTCAAGGGGTTAAGAAAACTTGTTAAAGGACTAAATACCTCACCATTATCGTTAAATTATTATTATTATTATTATTATTATTATTATTATTTGTTATTTATTTTCAGAAGTGCACGCATAAGCAGCTGTGTAAGTGTAAGCCCCACCAACAACATGAAGATTTTTTTTTTTTAAACAAAACTCTTAACGAGACTGTAAATAAAGCAGTCTTAAATTAAGACGAAAAGAAATGTCTGAAAGAGCATTTAAGACATGTAAATTTCTTAATATAAAGCTTAGACATAATGGATATCTTAATTTAAAATACTTTTTGTATCTTAATAATCAGGCGCTTTCAATGAACTAATATAAAATATCTTAATACAGTGGCATGTCCTAAAATTAGACATTTAAGACGAGTGTCTTAAATTTTAAAAAATCTTAAAATAAAATAAAACATTTTGCATTGCATAATTGACTATTCAAAAGAAGAGTAGTGGCGCCATCTATAGATCATTATATTAAGATAAAAGTTTCATAAAGTAATGACACGGTTAATAATAATTTCATTTAATTATAAGAATTTTCAGCTTAGCAATGGAAAAAATTATTTTCTAAAATTGAAATTATAAGGAAAATATCAAAGATTTAAATCTGTTTTATTGAAAAACAAAACTGAAAAATTTCAGTAAGTGATTTTATTTATGAGATTTTTCTGAAAATCATATTATTCAAATATCGAGGGCTAGAAATTTCATATATTTATTACGCAATTTTAGAAAATTTTAAGCCTCTAGATTAGAAATTTAAGATATTAATATATATTAAGTTTCAAATATCATATTATCAGAAGTTTTATGGCAAAAAATACGGATTAAGGTGACTTGGCACAACTGAAGGTTGTATATAAATGCTTATATTTCCTTTTAATATTTAGGAATTGAATTCTATTAGGTTTATTCAATAAAATATAAATTAAAACAACATTTTTTTTCTGATTTCGTGATCTTCAAAATGCTAAAACTTGTACAGTTATTTAAGAAAAGACTTAATAATTTCTTGAGATATTATTTTAAAAAGAAATGGGAATGAATTTTGCAATATCGTTATAGAAAAATTATTAAAAATAAAAATTTATTTAAAAAAAAAATCGTGTATTTTTGAAAATGTTTTATGTATACATGAACTTTTTAATTTCTTTGCTCAAAAACTGATAAATAAATTTCAAAAATCCCTCCGCATTTTTTTCATATAGGCACTTTTAAACATATAAGAAATTACTAAGTGTTTCACCAAATATCTGTTGAAGCTTTAGCACTATGAAAATCAATTTCATGAAAAAATGCAAACCGAGAATACTTAATTAATTTTTTTTTTTTAAATCTGCAAAAAAATATTTCAAAAATCATATGAATTATTGCTTATATATATATATATATATATTATTGAACAAGCCTAATATACTTTATACTTATATGCTTATATACTTTATAAATATTTAAGAGAAATATAAACTTTTATATGAAACCTTCAGAAGTACCAAGTCAAAGGTTTCAAGTCCCCTTAAAACATATAATCGCAGTATATATTATCTAATTTTCCCGCGTTCTGTAGGGGCATGATTGGCAAGGCACTTGATTTCAAGTCCGTCATGGGTTCGTTCTAAAATCTATTTTTAAGACACTGGAAATCAGACATGCCACCTTTATTTATTTATTTATTAAAACGTTTTAAAATTTCTGTGTTTTTGAATTTAATATGGTGGTGTTTTTAAGCCTAATATGGCAGTATTTTAATCCTAAAATAAAGGCAGTGTCTTAAGACAGTTGCAATATCTTAATATCAGATGCAAAAAAAGTGTTTTACAAGGTAAGTTTTTTTTTTTTTTTTTTTCCACCTAATATGTAACCAAGCGCATAAGACACTTTTTAAACTGAATTTTAGACGTTTAAATTTACACTGAAGACCTCTTAATGTTTCTTAATATATATTTCTTTAATATTGTAAAATCATCTTTCAACAAAATAAAATTCCAAGCGTAATTTTGAATAAATACATTTAACAAAAAAATATTTTAATAGTATGTACGAGAAATTTTTAGTGTCATTAGTAAAAATAACTTTTTAAAACATTTCTTTTCTAAACTTAATATAATGATCTTGAAATGAAGGTAATATCTAAAACTTCATCTTTGATGTGAAATAATGACTTAAGGAGAAAATAAAATGTACTCTAAGAAGAATAACAGAAAAAACTTGAAGGAGTTTTAGTCTCTATGTTTGTTTTTCAACTAATGAGAGACATCATGTCATTACTGTTTTAAAATTAGAAAAGTGGTATAATCTATCACTCTTCCTGACAAATAACAAATGAGATCTTAGTCCAAAGACAAGTAACAAATGATATATTTTGTTTTTTATTTACTCAAAGAAAAAAAATGTAAATAAACGCATTTTTCTTTTCTCTAAAGATAAAGCTATTTATTTTTTCCTGGCATTTTTTTTATTAATTAATTCGTCATGCATAAATTCATTTTAAGAAAATATATTTATTAATTTCGTTTTTTTTTTTTTTTTTTTTTTTTTTTTTTTAACACACCAATATTTACTTATTATATTTGTGATTATTTTGGATTTTTATTGCACATATTACTGGTATTTTTTATTCCATTACTAATTTTTAAATAATTTAAACAATTGTCTCTTAACAATTTTACGACGATATGCTTTCGTCTTATTAAAAGTACTCTCCGCTTTTTGTTTAGGAACGATATAATTATGAAGGCTATATAATTGCATAAAAACCATCAATACATGAAATTGATGGTTTTTATGCAATTATATAGTCTTCATAATTATATCGTTCCTAAACAAATAATTTGTATTCATAGTTTACGGATTATAGTATTATGAATACTGCGTATATTTATGGTGAATAGTCAAATATACATTGAGAAAAAAAAAAAAAAAAAAGAACTCCCGTAGCCGGAGTTATATAATTCGAAATGACATTGATTAGCATGAGTGATTGCGAGTGTACTGGTACGCTAATTGTGTAAAAGTTATTACACACACACACACACACACACACACACACACATATATATATATATATATATATATATATATATATATACAGGGTGTTCCAAAAGTCCCCCACCCCCACCTTGCTCGAAAAGGAATCGGAATTGTGAAAAATGGCGAAACACATGTTTAATGAATTCGAGAGAAACTTCTTCTGGTGAAAAATATTTGGGCCTAGGAAGGCTAGGGGGACTGCTAGGGAGGGCAACTTTAAAATTTTAAATAGGAATGTATATCTTGTGATAAATCCCTGGAAACGTATCTTCAAAACAATGAATTTGATATAAATAGTTTCGCCCTACGATGACTATTAAAGGAAAGACATTAGTTTTCAGACTTTTGAAATGTGGGTTTTATACTTATGTATCCCCTTTAGTAATCATTGCAGGACAAAACCATTTATTTCAAATTCGTTATCTTTAAGAGACGTTTCCGGGGATGTATCACAAGACATACTTTCAGGTTTGAAATTTTAAAGTAGCCCTCCCTAGAAGCTCTCCTACCACACCCTTGCCCGGGCCCAAACTTTTTTGGGCAAAGTATGTCTTGTGATACACCCCTGGAAACGTCTCTCCAGGACAATGAATTTGATATAAATAGTTCTGTCCTGCAATGATTATTAAAGGGGATACATAAGTATAAAATCCACATTTCAAAAGTATAAAATCGATTGTATCTCCTTTAATAATCATCGTAGGGCCAAATTATTTATACAAATTCATTGCTTTGAAGAGACGTTTCCAGGGATGTATCATAAGACATACCTTCTTATTTGAAAATTTAAAGTTGCCCTTCCTAGCAGCTCCCCTAGGCCAAAATTTTTTTTTCATCAAAAGAGATCTCTCTCAAATTCATTGAATACGTCTTTCACCATTTTTCACAATTCCGACTCATTTTCGAGTTAGGAGGTTGATGTGTGACATTTGGAACATCCTGTATATATATATATTTATATATATATATATATATATATATATATATGTGTGTGTGTGTGTGTGTGTGTGTAATAATTTTAATCCTTTTAAACAAAATTAAATATTTTTCTTTAAAAATAGTGAATGAATTGCGTAAAATAATAATAATAATGATAATAAACTTCATAAAATCAGTTGTAAAACTGTACGTTGCTGCATAGTTCTCATGCATATTTCTGCATGTCTCATACAATATTAATCTTAGATTTTTTTTTTTTTTTTAACGTCTGTCTGTTAATGTATTCGTTCTCTGCGATGATCTTTACTTTAATAATTCCATGCGTATTTTTTTTTTTTTTTAAACAAATGAATCGGACATTACAAGTAAATGGGTATAAATTAAATTATCTAAGAAATACTGAAACGAGATGATAAATATATTTAAAACAAATAACTTTTTTTAAAATTACTTATTTGTAAGTTTAATCAATTACATTTAATTTTAAAAAGGGAATTTTTCGTTTTCATTTAAAGCCACCCCCCCCCCCCCAAACGTTTACTCTCTCATAGCACCTGGATAACGAAATTCACCCCATTTTATTGCAAAATTCATTCAAAGTGTAAATACAGTTATTTCTTTTCGGAAATATTCTTATTTGTTTGTCCACAAGTTACGAGTAAAAGCTAATTTCCCTAGAGAAAAGAAAATTCAAATTGAAATACCATCTAAAAACCTAAGTTTAAATTTTTATTAAAACCGCTCAAGTATTTTCGTATTTTCATAGGAAACCAGTTCAAATGCTGCAATTTGTTTCTAGCGAAGGACAGGTTACCATCGACTGTAAACTTTCCTAAAGAAGAAAATAATTCCTATTAGTTTTCATCCCCAAAACATTTTTTTTTTTCAAACTTATTCCAACGATCGCCGTTTTCAAAATGGGGTGTGAGATACCAATGAGCAATTATTATCCAGAAGATGGAGATATTTCAGATCCAAATTTTATCAAAATCATTCAAGTGCTCTAGGAGAAAACGAAGTTTCTGCCAGTTTTTTCCAGGACAAAGCCCGGGTTACGCTAAATGTGCTGTAGAGGAGGAAAATTCAGATTGAATTGTAAATTCAAAGAGCCCCTAAATCTAAATTTTTGTCAAAACCATTAAAGTAGTTTATAAGAAAAATATGTCTATGCATATTTTGCGACTGGCAGAGTGGGGTTAACAGTGAACGCCAATTTTTGAGTCGATGAGGATAAGTCAGATAGTTTTTGCCATCTTACAAAAACACTTAACCCGATTATTTTAGTACAATCGTTAGATACTTTCCCGTGTAAATCAAATCTGCGCCATAATTTCGAACCAGCGGAGTAAGGGTTAACAGAGAACGCTGATATTCTTAAAGATGATACCCATGTAACCCCTCAATTAAAAATCATTCTTTTCTCAAAATACGATTTCATAAAATGATGTAATTCCTGCACATTTTTATAATTTTATATTTTCTGTAATATAATAAATAAAAAATAATTGTATTCCAAAATACTCGTGTGATTTCTGATATATATTTGAAGACATGAAATTTATTAAAGTTTAAATATTTGATGTCGACACGACATTAACATTTCCTTTTATCTAAATATCTCATATTGATATTTAAATGTATTCATATATTCCTGCACTCAATGTACTTATTTATTTTTGTAACATAAAAATAAACATTTCAAAATCAATGTTTACTTTAATCTTGTAGTATTCTATAAGGCTTTGGCTTTAACACAAATTACTTATTCATGAAGAGATTACGGATTTAGGACAGTATTTGGGACATGCGTCATCCCAAATGTATGTTACAGTTTTTCCAAATTAAAATATTTTGTAACCATTAAACTAACATATTCTAGTAGAAGAAATTAGGAAAATATTCAAAGAATTTTGTTTTCAGTACATTAAAAATAAACTAGAACAATATACGTTAGGAATTTGCAAGAAAAAAATTGGAAATTGTAGATTTATCTACTTTTTCTTTATAAATATGATACCGTTCTGAAAGATTTTTCCTATATCTATATTGCATGCATTCGCGTAATTCTTTTTTTTTTTTTTTTTTTTTTTCAAAATGTATATGTTTAATATTTTTCCGTTCAAAATTTATTCTTTAATATATATCATCACATTTAAACAGAGAACTCTTATTTGATTATAATAATAATAAAAAAAAAAAAAAAAAAAAAAAAAAAAAAATATTTAATTTTATTTAAAATAATTGTATAAAAAGATTAATGCAGAAATATATGGAGCTCAAAATGTTTTTAGCAATTATGTTAATTGTATATTTAAATAATATGATTGTAGTGAATAGAAGAAGTCTATTTAACCCTCTAAAAAGTAATTTTTATAGTAAATTATGTAAAAAGGAACAGCTTTTATTATCATACACAAAATACGTGTGTTTCAAGTAAGCGTAGTACTGATGTACACTGTATCACTAGTAAACACCATATATTGTTTTAAATGTTTACTTTTCTAATAGCATATAATTCTTTTAAGGGTGTAGACTACTGAATAGTAATTAACACTAGTGGTGTATCTAGCGGCTTTTCAGAAAAGTTCTAGCGGTTTATTCAAACAGTCTTCCGGAATTCTCTGAAAAACATTTAACATTCATAGCAAGAATTCAGAAAAATAACAAAATGAATAAGGCAATCCAGTCCTAGAACTTTCTGATGTTTTAAACGATTTTACACACACAAACAAACAAACATAAATAAATAAATAAATAAATAAAAAGCGAACACCGAATGGTATTGTTCCACTTGTTAAACCTTCGAAAAAATTGCAGCGAAATTATTAAGAAAACAATTTTAAAAAAGAACCATTAAAACTATGATGAAAGTAAAAGCAGAAATTAGAAGAAAAACAAAGAACAATATGTGAAATCAATCAACGAAATACAATTACGAAAGAAAAAAGAAATGTAAAAAGCTATAACAAAATAATAGAAATCTAAAAGAAAAGAAAAGGAACCCCTCTAAATACCTGTGAAAAAAAAGGAGGTTTCGTCAATATTAAAGGACACCATAGAGAGTATGCAAACATGTTAGAGTAGTACTACGTTAATCCTGATACGAGATTAACAATGAATTATAAAATTATCTTACAAATATGTCATTAAAATTCAATAAACGAATTAAGAATCAATAGCACAACAGTTTAAACGTACCTACTGATATCGTTAAATTTTACAGAGGCAATGGTTTTCAGTTTATGATATATTTTTTCTTCTATGTAGTGCTTTTAGTGTTACATTAAAAACCTTTTTCGTAATTGAATATGGATAACCAAATGACTTTTTTTCACAGCGCATCAATAGTTTCTGCTTGAATAGAAATGTATCCACTACTGGTACATTACACGTACACCAGAAAAAAATTATTTTATTATAAAATTGTTTCCCTTAGCAGCTTTCGCAGTAGTGTAATTTACAGAAATAGATAACTGGTGGGTTAAACTCTAGTTCTTATCATGATTTCTAAGATTCGAAAAGTGCAGAAAAAGTAACTTAAAATTTCGTTGATGTATCCGCAACTAGTACAGTCACTGTAGTTTGTTTGATATAATACTGTACTTTTTTTTTATTTTCTGCAAGTTAGATCTAATTCTATCCTGATATGCAGATGTGTCTGATCTACAGTTTTCATTCCACTACAACACATCCACAAATTTAGTTGGGGGTAAAATAATAATAATAATAATAATAATAATAATAAATACTACAAAAAATGAACAACTCTTTCCGATTTATTCGGAAGTGTAAGTTGATTTTTTTTTTTTAAACACTTATCAAGTAGCCGCCATTTTCTTTCAAAACGTCGTCTACAAATTGTTAATGGACTTGGTAGAAATATAGATGTCGGATATGTACAGGGTGATTATAATTAAAGTTACGATTTCAAAACGCTATAATTTTAAAACTACCCATAACAGCGATTTGATATTTTACCAGAGCAATCATAAGACAATGAAATTTTGTTTGCCAAAAACAAAAACGTAGTTCCAAAATGTGTCGATAATTATCCATAAAGTATATTTGTTTCATGAAGCTCCTATTTTTCTCTTTTCACTATGACTGTTTCCGCTGTAAACACGTATCCTTGTCTTTTTGCTAAAACAAATTGTAGTAAACCCTTAAAGTCAATTGTTTCCTGCTATTTCATTGTGTGGCTAACAACATTCCTGTGTTTAATGAGTTCATTTAGGCGTTTCCCCTGACATTACCCTGACAGCGCCATCTATAGGAACATGTTGGAAATAATTTTTATCCTCCTCCAAAAGAAATTTCATTGCCTCATGATTGCTCTGGTAAAATATGAAATCGCTCTAATGAGTAGCTTTAAAATTATAGCGTTTTAAAATCGTAACTTTAATTATAATCACCCTGTACAGTTTTAAGCAAATAGATTCATAAACACCTTTTTTACATGAATTTGAAATTTTCAAGGGGTAGGAACTTGGAAACAAGTTGTCGGGCCAAATTAGCAAACAAATATATCAAATGCATTTGCGAGATAAGTCTACTGTTTATATTTAGTTCAACTTTATTCAGAATTTCAAAAGTTATAGAGTTGAAAAATTAAATGGCCGCCACTTGGAAAAAAATGGCGGAGCAAGTTGATCAGTAAACTAATCCAAGATATTTGTAAGATTGTCCTCTGTGCAGTTTTGGTTTGAATAAATTCAGTATTTTAGAATTCCAACTTTCGTTCGAATTGAATCACATAATTAAGTGTTCACATGATTATAAATTTTCAATTGGCAGCCTGATTTTAAGCTGTCCGGCTTAGTTTATAACGTTCACACTTGGTTAAAAATGGCGGATAAATTTCATTAATATACTTGGTTGAGATTTATATATTATCTATATATACATCAAAATTTAAGCAAAGCTGGTCTTAAATACTCTTTTTACTATGCAAATTTGAAATTTTCAAGTGACTTCCACTTGAAAACAAAATGGCAGAGGAGCATGGTTAACAATCTCATTCAAGAGATTTATAAGATAAATTCGCTTTCCAAATTTGTTTCGCTTTTGAGTATTATTTCGGAAGTTATCGTGACTATAAATTTTCAAGTGGTAGCCTGATTTCAAGTGGTCCCATTTAATTTAAGATATCTGCCAATTTGCTAAAAATGGCACATAAAGTTCATCAAAGAACTTGGTTCGGACCCTTATGCGGTCTCTGTATACATCAAAATTTAATCAAAAACGGTTTTAAATACGTTTTTTACAATGAGAATTTGGAATTTTCAAGTGGTTTCCATATGAAAACGAAATAGCGGAACAGCTTGGTTAACAAACGCATCCAAGTAGAGTATTATTTCAGAAGTTATCGTGGCGTTAAATTTTCAAGTGGCAGCCTGTTTTAAAGTAACCCCATTTCATTTAAGATATTTGCCACTTTGTTGAAAATGGTGGATTAAGTTAATTAATAAACTTGGTTAAGACCCTTATGTGGTCTATATTTACATCAAAATTCAAGCGAATCCGACCTTAAATACGCTTTTTGCAATGTGAATTTGAAATTTTCAAGTGGCCGCAATTTGAAAACAAGAAGTCGGAGCAACTTAGTTAATGAATTCGTCCAGGATAATTATAAGATAAGTTCGCTGTCCAAATTTGGTTCGATTTAGAGTATTATATTGGGAATTACCGTGATGACAAAAATTTCATTATATAGAGAGATAGATAGGTAAACGAAGTGATTGCAATAGGTCGATTTCTAAAGAAATCAATCTAAAAGTAACTGGTTGTTTCTCTATATATTAAAAAAAAAAGTTACTGTTGCTGGCGTGAAATTTTTTTGTCTGCGACAGCATCTTCTCGCGAAGAGCCGGGTCCTTCACGTCATAAGAGTATCAATGTGTTCCGAATACACCAAGGGAGACATTTCAGCTGCTTAGATATTTCTATCATTTTAATTAAAGAAGCTATTAACTAAAAACGACAGGTTTATGAAGGTACTCTATTTGCCACCTTGAAAAAAGTTTCTCCCATTGACGTTGTTCTTCTGTCATGAAGTCATTTTACTTGGGAAAATTAAAATATGATCTATGATTGTAGGTAGGTAGGTTGGGTTTAATGTCGCACCAGTACTGCGCTATGTGTAATTGGCGACGGTCTGGGATGTACCCCTAGGAATATTTCGGAGACATGAAATCACAATTTTGATCCACCATGGAGGGGATGGCTCCCCGCTTTGGTGATCACCAGAGGTATAGTTTTGATGAGTACATGGAGGTTACGGCTCATTTTATGTGCACCAGCCACCATTAATAACTCGACATTCTTTTGCCGGTTCAAGTATTGAATCGGCAATCTTCCAATTATAAGCTCGGCGCTTTACCTACTGGGGTACAACATCCCGGAACCATGGTTGTAAAAAAAAAAAAGAAAATGAATGTCAATGCCGCTATTAGAACCTCCTATTAGAACCTCCGCTATTAGAACCTTATTTTCCTCTACATTTAGAAATTTAATTTTCTTACACAGGAAAATTAAAATGTGATCCATGTTTGTAGGCAGGTAGGTTGGGTTTAACGTCGCACCAGTACTGCACTATGGGTAATTGGCGACGGTCTGGGACGTACCCCTAGGGATGTTCCGGAGACATACCATCACAATTTTGATCCATCACGGAGGGGATGGCTCCCCCGCTTTGGTGATCACCAGAGGTATAGTTTTGATAGAAACATGGAGGCCACGGCTGATTTTATGTGCACCAGTCACCATTAATACACCCGACGGTTTTTGGCCGGTTCAAGTATCGAATCGGCAATATTCCAGTAATAAGCTCGGCGCTTTACTTACTGGGGTACAACGGCCCGGAACCATGGTTGTAAAAAAAAAAAAAAAAAAAAAAATGAATGTCATTGCCGCCATTGGTAACTTTTTTTCTCTACTTTTAGAAAATTAATTTTCTTCCACGGGAAAATTAAAATGTGATCCATGGTTGTAGGTAGGTAGGTTGGGTTTAACGTCGCACCAGTATTGCACTATGGGTAACTGACGAGGGTCTGGGACGTATCCCGAGAGATATTTCGGAGACATGAAATCACAAGTTTGATCCACCACGGAGGGGATGGTTCCCCGTTTTGGTGATCACCAGAGGTATAGTTTTGATGCGTACATGGAGGCCACGGCTGATTTTATGTGCACCAGCCACCATTAATAACTAGAGAGCCTACAAGGAGAGATTCGAGAATAGCGAGTAAGCTTCTCATTGGCTTAGAAATTTTTTTGACAAAAATCCTCCTTTAAAAGTGTTTATGAGGACTTTAAAGCACTGTGCTCGAAACTATAGCTAAAATAAAAGATTATTACCAAAATACAATGGTATCTGTAAATCTTTTGCTGTTGATATTCGACTGAAAAGTGTTCGAATTATTCTACCAAAACCCAGTTTGGCAGAAAAAATGTCTGCTACGAGCTTGCGCCGTAGCGTAATTTTATCATTTGTCATCTCTCTCCTTGGAAGCTCTCTATTAATAACCCGACATTCTTTGGCCGGTTTAAGTATTGAATCGGCAATCTTCCATTTATAAACACGGCGCTTTACCTACTGGTCTACAACGGCAAGGAACCATGGCTGCAAAAAGAAAAAGAAAATGAATGTCAATGCCGCTATTAGTAACTTTTTTTCTCTACATTTAGAAAATTAATTTTCTTACACGGGAAAATTAAAATGTGATCCATGGTTGTAGGTAGGTAGGTTGGGTTTATCGTCGCACCAGTATTGCGCTATGGGTAATTGGCGACAGTCTGGGAGTGCCCCTAGGGATGTTCCGGAGACATGCCATCACAATTTTGATCCATCACGGAGGGTATGGCTCCCCCGCTTTGGTTATCGCCAGAGGTATAGGTTTGATAGGAACATGTAGGCCACGGCTGATTTTATGTGCACCAGCCACCATTAATATACTCGACGGTCTTTGGCCGGTTCAAGTTTCGAATCGGTAATTTTTCAGTTATGAGCTCGGCGCTTTACTTACTGGGGTACAACGGCCCGGAACCATAGTTCTAAAAAAAAAAAAAAAAAAAACAGAATAGAAAAATCAATTGAGGTAATGAATCAACGAATGCTTTGCCAGCTTCGCTGGTCACTATATTTAAAGGGGATTAATGTGCAAGTTGTACCTGACGGACCTAAAGTGAAAGTTGTACATCAAGGAACTAATGTCAAAGTTGTACCTCACGGGACTAATGTGCAAGTTGCACCGAACGAACAAACTATTTCTTTCAACGAAAATGCCTACTAACTCTGGACGATAGGTCTAATATATTGTATCATATTATATATCGTATTTATCGTAATATAACTCAATACTTATTTCGCTTCCTTCTTCGACTCGTTTTAATACGCATTTTTTATATGCATGAGCAGCCCCCGAAAAACAAAAACATTAAATCATTAAATTCATTTTTTTACTTATTTTCATTTCATATTATTTCACGCGCACTTTTTATTTCCTAATTCAAAATTATTAAAAAAAACTTTTTCGATATCGCTTGTAACGATACTGATTATTATTAATTTTCTTTTCTTTTTCTTTCAATAATAATAATTAAAAAAAAAGATTTTGATGAAATTCTGGCAAAAGCAGAATTTAGTTTATGACGGACGACTATTAGTTTTTTTTTTTTTTTTTTTTTCTTTTTTCAAATTATAACATCGCTTTCAAATTATTCAATTATATTTTCGATAAATTTTAGATTTCGACAAATGTCCAACTATCGAAATCGACAACGCAAAAATCCCAGATTGAGACTATGAGGCCCTCAGTCCTAAAAAAAAAAAAAAAATGAATGTCAATGCCGCCATTAGTAACTTTCGTTCTGTACTTTTAGAAAATTAATTTTCTCACAAGGGAAAATTAAAATATGATCTATGGTTGTAGGTAGGTAGGTTGGGTTTAACGTCACACCAGTAGTGCACTATGGGTAATTGGCGACGGTCTGGGACGTACTCCTGGTAGAGATGCAAGACTTTGAAAACACCCGGTTTTTTCCCTGGGAATTTTGAAATTATGAATATTTTTCTAACTTTTGTTAATTATTTAGCCTCCGATCTTTAAATTAATTTCAACTTTAATTCCTGTATAGATTTTCTTTTCGTTTCCCTTTCCAGCTAATTCGAGCGTCTTCGATGTTTATTCCGAAAACAAAGAAAATTATTAATTATAATTAATGCGGTGCTAATACTAACAGTAAGTTTCTGTCATTATTCATTAGTATTATTTTGTTATGTTCTTGAGATATCCTTTCATTCTTAATGAGAATTAATAACATTTAAAATTATTTATTCATAATTGGTTTATGAATATGTACAATTAGAGAATTGGACTTAAGATTTTAGGGGGGAAAAAATAACTAAATTCAAGTTTCATTAAACTTAAGTGAAGTATTTAAGAAATTAGTTTGTTGCCTGATAATTTTTAAATTGTTCTTTTTTTTTTTTTTAATTACAACAAAGAAAAAGAAAAAGAGGAAGAATTCTTAAATTTAATATGTTTTAGGGAAATATATAAGTAATTTGGAAAATTTCCCCACTTGTTGTGTTAGAAATGCAGAAACTTTATATATATACTAGCTGTGAATACCCGCTTCGCTGGGTCATTTTTAATAGCACAGTTATTTGTTATTAATAATCCATCAATACTTACTTGACAATTTGTTATATAAAAGACACATTTTTTTTTAATTGATTAATTTATTGATTTTTTTTTGTTTATACATAAATTATACATAAATATCTTATGACTAAGTATACATTAATATCTTAAATTATCTTATATCAATTTATATACTAAGCATTTCTACTGAAATACATTCTTATACACTACGTTTACTGTTTTGTGTTCTGGTGCATAAACAAATAAATTATCTTTCTGTCCCACGCGTGAAAAAGCTACATAGAGTTGGCCATGTGAAAAACAGGATTCTTTTAAATTAACCCCACAAAATCGGAACGTCTGACCTTGGGCCTTATTGATAGTTATACTATAAGCTAATCTTAGTGGAAATTGTAATCTTTTAAAACAAAATGGTAAGTCATTCGCAATTAATGGAATTCTTGGTATAAAAACCAAGTTTCCTTTTTCTTTGCCAGTTAGAATTTCTGCCTCAATGATGTTGTTCAAAATTTGTTTTACACATAATCTTGTACCATTGCATAATTTTGGCGCATTAAGATTTCGCATTAATATGACTGGTGATCCAACTTTTAGCTTCAATTCATGAGAAGGCATACCAGGTGGCTCTAATGAATTTAAGAACTCTATCAGAAAGTTCAAATTTTCATCTTGATTCATCATTGAATCTATTGATTTATAGATTTTTTCCTCTCCCGGTATCATATCCTGTACTCTTTCATTTATTTGTTTTACTACACTATTTTTTGTAGCCAAAATTGCTCGTTCATACAACCATGTTTTATTCAAGTAATTTTGTTCTATTGATGGATAAATTTTTTCTATAAGTTGTTCTTCGGTATCTACTACATGACACAACTCTTCTGATAAAATTATTTTACCAGACTGTAGATCTAGTGGGTAGGTGCCATTTCCAATTTTCAGAAGATTGTCGGCAAACTCTTGTGCTTTTGGATCTCCAGTTATTAGTGCTCGCATATTTTCGGTTAGTGATAACTTTTCAACATTATTCCAAAAAATTGATCGTTTTAAACACGCATTTATTTCGTCAGCTGGTGTTGATTTTGGTATAACTGGTAATGTTTGTCGGAAATCTCCAGATAGTAGCAATAAAACTCCGCCCATTAGTTTTGTATTCTTCCGAAGATCTTGTAGTGTTCTATCCAGTGCTTCAAGTGATTTTCGATGAGCCATTGTGCACTCATCCCATATTATAATTTTGCACCGTATTAAAATTTGGCCACGTACAGAAGATTTTGGGACATTACAGACTGGGAATTCTTGATCAGCTACATTTAATGGCAAATTAAATGCAGAATGGGCTGTTTTTCCACCTTCCATTGATGTCGCGGCGATTCCAAAAGATGCCAATGCTAATGAGATTTCATATTTTACTCGGATTGTAGCTAGGATTAAATTGATAAGGAAAGTTTTGCCTGTACCTCCTGGTGGTTCTAAAAAGATAATCCCTCCTGTACTTGTGTCAATACGACTTATTATTGTGTTGTATACTATTCGTTGAGTTTGTGTTAATTTTGGTTTATTTTCATTGATATAACGTTGCAATTCTTCTACATTATAATTAAGTTCTTTTGTTAATTCTGAATTAAACACGCTTGATCCGCCTCTTTCAGGAGATTGCACCCCAAGAGCAACTAAATTTTGATTGCACATTGCGAAACATCGATCTTCTAAAATTATTAAAGCTTCATTATAAATATTATCGTTGAAACCAATATTCATATCTTGATTGTCTCTACGCACTCTTGCTAGAATATCACTCATACTATCACGATATTTTATCCATAGTCTATTCGGATTTGAAGGATTACATGTTGTTATAATTATAGCAAAGAGTTCACGTAATTGATTTGCTGTTGCTGTTTCTGCAGCCTCTTTCATTGCCTGTTCCCATTGATTGTCATTTTCTAATAAGCCACGACGCTGACAGGCTTCACGATATGTCTCGCAAATGTAACCATCTACCGTTCGAAGATCTTCAAAGGAAGTTGGTCCACGTACTTCATGGAGTAGTAAACGTAAATAAAAGCACTCAGCATTTTTTGGGTGTACCGTATATACTCGACCGATAGCATTATCTTTAAATACACCCTCAAATCCTTCAACCGGAACTCCTCTCTTTCGTCGATTAAATACTCTTCGTGATGAGTCCCACGTGTAATAACTGGGAATATCTCCATAAAAAAGAGTCTTAGCAAAGGGATCATTGAGACACAATTCGAAAAATGCCGTCAAGGTTGTATTAACAGGTTGGTTTGCAACTTTTTGTGCTGTTTGATTAGTAAAATATACTCGTTGTCCATTTTCAAGGTGAACTGCTAAGTGAAAAACAGCTGGATCTCTGTCATGAATCGAAAACCCTAATGTACGCCAAACTGCTTCGTTACTATTTATATACCGTCCCATTTGATATCTTAAAATTTCATCGTTTCGATTTTCATCAGTAATTCCAAAAACAGCCATATCGCTTCCTTTGTTAATATATTTACACACATACTTAATTGACTTGACAGAACTGCAATATTCTACATTAATATGAGCATCAAACATTTTTGATAATAAAGGATTATAAGGGACAACCCATCGATTATCAATTTCAATTTCTTCGCCTCGTACTCTGATTTTTGCTGTAAATCCTCCTTCACTCGGTGGTCGACGTCGATATTTCGGGTATGCATCATCTCCTGTTTGCGTCTCACTCAAAAATGATCTTGGATATCGTTTTGAACATTTATTATCTTTCTTACAGGGTGATTGCACATTAAGCGCTCCGCAAGCCCCATGTATCATGTCTTTCACGATTATTCTATACAGAACAGGATCTTCATCCGGATTTGGAAATTCTGCTTTGATAACGTCATCGATCTGATTTGAGTGAATTTTTTCTTTCAGCCAAATTAAATTGTGTGAGTGTGGCAATCCTCTTTTTTGCCACTCAATGGAGAACATCCAACTGATAACATTTCCAAAAATAGAACTCTTCACAATAGTATTAATAAATTTTACTTGTTTCAGTTTAAACACGCGCGGAATTATACCATGTCTGTCATGTGGCTTTTGTCCATACTGTAATTCATCTTGAATTTCTTTCCATGAAGAATTACACGTAAACGTTATAAATAAATCAGGACGACCATATTTCCTTACATACGTCATTGCGTCTTGTGCATATTCAAGCATATGCCTAGGGCTACCAGTGAACGTAGAGGGCAAAATTACTAATCGTCCCAAATTTTCTATATCTCCATCATTGGCTACTGCATCCCGTAAATGAATATATTCATCCGATCGTAATTTATTTTGATTTTGGCGGATAAATAACAGTCTCTCTGCTTCAATTTTTGCTTGCATATCAACAATAAACTGTAAAAACAACTGCCGACAGTTGAGTATATGATTGTATTTATTTTCTCTCTCCATTATCCGATATGCATAAAATTCCTTAGAAGAAACTTTTTTGTTTGTTGGTCTATTTGTTTCTGGATTAATATGATAAATATTAAAATGGTAACCATCTTCACCGTGACAAAATATTAATGGATACTGCAAGGCGTCATACATGTGATGAGTTTCAGCGATACGTTCCAACTTATTACATCTTCGTTGTACCACAATGTCTCTAAAGCTACTTTCACTGTCCACCATGACTACAGCTATTTCATTTACTTGAGGTGCATTAAATCGTCTTTCGTGCTCACCAATTGGCCTTTTATCTGCTCGAATGATTATTTTATAACTATCTGAAACCATTTTTTCCATTGCTGTTTTAAATATCTTTATTAATTCATTATTTTTATGAAGAAAGCGCTATAAATAAAGAATTATATCTCGATGTAATCCTGTAAAAGTTGAAAGCCTTTGGTCCAGTTCGTGTTCTTCATTTCCTACAAAATAAACTTGTAAAAATTTCGGAGTATCATTTGGGAAAGACAATAATGATCCAATTTTATGATATACTTGTCCCTGTATTTTAAATACTGGATTGAATCCTGGTTCTTCGATTACTGCAGTTGCTCCAAATGAAGTCATTTGAAAGCATGCATTGTAACGCCTAATATTTTTTAAAAATTCTTTAGAATTATGTGTTTCTCCTTTCATAAATTCTAGGAATTCCGGTGGCAGAGATTTCAAGTCTGGTAATTTAATTTTACCATTCGAACAGCATGTACTCGGTGTTTCTCCTTTGAATTTTTTAGTTTTACAAAATTTACAAACTACATTCATTTTACCGATTACTACACTTGGATGTTGATTATAATTTCTAGTGGGATTATAATAAAACGCTTCATATTCAAGACTATATCCTCCCCGACGTTTTTCACGAATAGCATTTACGGTTGTTCCTGACGCTTGAGCTTCCATTTGATCATTTAGTCGAAGGTTACGCATTTTTATTGTATTTTGTATTCTTCTAGCATCTGTCTGTTCATTTGTTTCTCTTTTTCTTTGTAATCTTTTTCTGATTTTATCTGTCTCTCTAGAATCATTAAACTGCTCTTCAGTCTGGTTATTTCGCCTGAGATAATAATTTTCCCGAAGTAATGATAGACGCTGTTCTCTTTCTTCCGTGGTTTCATTTCTTCGCGACATCTTTTGCCTCTTCGATACAATTCGAGAACGCGAGAATACGCTCTTACGTTTTGGCATCGTTAGTGATATTTTTCACACTGCATTAAAAAAGAACACTAAACTTAATAAGATTTAATTCTTCACTGTAAAAATTATTACTCACTGTTATTTACAATCACACTACTTATAAGTTTTCTTTTGTTACGCAATTCTTGTAAAAAATCGACTAAAGCACGGGCTTGACTTTTCGTCTTATATAGTCGCGAAAATTATCCCCACTAATTACTAAATTTTCTGGATTGTTCTACAAATTTCAACTTTTGAATTTTTTAGAAAATTTGAAAAGTATCGAGAATGATCCAGAATAATTTCGACCAATTAAAATATTGACATACATTTTAGAGATTTCCAGAAATTTCTAAAATATTTTTGATCGTCTAAAATATTAGTATATACTTTGGAGCTTTTTCGATCATTTTAGAATATTCTAGATCATTCCAGAGCTTTCTTAATCATTCTAGAATGTTCTAGATCAATTTAGAATTTTCTAGAACATTCTTGGTTGGCTCAAATTTTAAGACTTTCTAGATCATTCCAGAAATTTCTAGAACGATCCAGATCATTTCCGATCAATAAAAATATTTTTGATCGTCTACAACATTTGTATATACTTTAGAGCTTTTTTGATCATTTTAGAATGTTCTAGATCATTCTAGAACTTTCTTGATCATTCTAGAATGTTCTAGATCAATTTAGAATTTTCTAGAACATTCTTAGTTGGCTCAAATTTTAAGACTTTCTAGATCATTCCAGAAATTTCTAGAACGATCCAGATCATTTCCGACCAATGATAATCACACATTTTTAGAGTTCACATCTTTCAACCCCTGTATCTGCAACACCCTTAGAGGTATCGACTTGCAACCACCATAGTGCACGATGGGAGCCTTGTACCTATTGCTACGTACAAACACTATTCGTCTACGATATGTAGTTTTAGCTGCAAAGTGAAATATAGGGACACACACCTCAATTTTTATATATATATACAGATATATATGTATAAAAATCAGGAAAACAATATGTATATAAATTTTTATCAAAAAATTTTCATTATAGAAAATTTAATGTCAATTTTTTACAAACTCTAATAAGAATTTTTCTGAAAATAACTTGTAAAAGTGAAACTATAACTTGTGAAACTATACCACTGTAGTAATTGCATAAAATGCCATCTCTTCTTTCTAAAATCCGCTTCATTATTCTAAATAATTCTTTAGTTTTACAAAATAGAAATTTTAAAAGAACTTTTCAAATCTTAATTATTTCTCTTCTCAAACTATTACAGGATTATGTACATTGCTTTCCATAATTCTTCAGCTTGTATAATATGGAAATTGTATCGAACATTGTACCGATACATTTATCTTAAGTGGTAATTTAATAAAGAAAGCTTAAGTTTATTTTCAAATTTTTATTTGGCAGCAGTTCTGATAAATTGGAAATAAAATGATAAATTAAAATAATGTTATAAGCTTATCAGTATATCAAAGTCCTTAAAATTGCCATTTATATAAAGTAAACAACTTATTATATGCTTTAGATATTTTTAATTTGTTTTTTCCCCGCAAAATTCCCAAATTTTCCAGTATTTTTCCCAAAACTCTGGGTTTTTTCTTATGGTTTTAAATTCACGGGTTTTTTGCATCTCTAACACCTGGGGATGTTCTGGAGACATGCCATCACAATTTTGATCCAACTTGGAGGGGATGGCTCAACCGCTTGGAGGATCTCTAGAGGTATAGTTTTGATGGGTACATGGAGGCCACGGCGGATTTTATGTGCACCAGCCCCCACCGAGCTCGGCGCTCTATCGACTGGGGTACCGCCGTCCGGATCTATGGTTGTAAAAAATAGATAGAAAGGGTCATATACTAAAGCTGTATTGCAAAGTGGTCTACATATTATGATATTCTTTCCATTCAAAAAAAAAAAAAAAAAAACTGATTTTTAGCATATTTTTTATAAAAATAAATAAAAATAATGTGCTGTTAAATATTATATATTTCAATTTGACATCGAATATGGAGAATTTTCTGCTTTTGTATTGTGTCGGACAATATTAATTTTCTTATTCGATAAAAGGAAAACAACAAATAGGCGGGCAGAGCTCTACATGTGTTAATAAGTAAAGTGAGTCAGGGGGGAGGCGAAGCCTCCCTCGGGAGTTGGTGCGCGGAGCGAGCAGGGGGCATAGCCCCCAAGTAGTTTTAAAATAATCTTGGAAATTAATAATTTATTTAGGAATTCTTTCCTGAATACAAATATCGTATATTCCAAATAAAAAAATTTTACAATCTGTAGCGATATGAAGTACTGTCTTTGTGCGAATCAGTGAACTGGAATAGCAGCATTTTTGCTATTTAAATATGTATTAGTATTCGATATGGTACTTACGATAATTTGACGTTAGTCCTTTTCTTAAAAGGACAGTTTGAAACAATGTGAAATAAATTAATGTCAAATAGACTAGCTCATCTTAAAAATAAATTTTAAACTTTCATAACTCTTAAATGTAAAAGGCAGGTGCACAAAAAACAAATATAGAATTATATTAATATTCATTTAAAATACATATTACACTCATTAGCTCATAATTATTGATTTTTTATACTACTAGTGTTGTACATGATAAAATTTTTGTATTATAACTGATTTCCTTAGCTTTTGTTTAAAAATAAATAAAAATAAAAATAAAAATAAAAACAACCTTTAGTTAGAATAAAATTTTATGAAATATAAGCTTATGTATCAAATAGAAAAAAAAAAATAGATATATGTCTAGTGGCATTGATTGTATACGCTTTCTCATTACGTTTTCATAGGTTTTCTCATACGTATTCTCATTACTATTTAAATATTCATAACTATTCACTACATACTTATGATAATTTGACGTGCGCCCTTTTCTTAAAACGACAGTTTGTAACAATGAGTAGTAAATTAATGTCATATAGATTAGTTTATCTTAAAGATAAATTTTTGAACCTCATAAATTTAGGAATAAATATAAAATGCAAAATATACGTTGCATTTAAAACAAACATAGATATCTATGAGTATTTATTAAAATACTTATTACACTTACTGACTCATTAAAATTATTGATTTCTTAATACTATTGTTGTACATGATAAAATAATCATTGTATTTTAACTAATTTCTTTAGCCTTAGTTCAAAAAAAAAAAAATCTTTTGTTAGTATAAATATATACAAAATATCTGTACTGATAAGTATAAAGGATTTAAGTCCAAAAATGTCGATTTTGAGTTAAGTACATAGTGAGACTCAGAAAAAAATTCTCTATCGATTGGTATAAAGGATTTAATTCTATGTCATTTAGTCTTTGAGAAAATCCATTGGTAAAAAAAGGACCAATTTAGAAATTTACCATTCATGTATGGTATAAAATATTTAATTCAATTTTTCCCGTTATTAAATGAAGGTTGACAACCACTGAATGGTATAAAGGGTAAAAATCAACGAAATACCTTTTCCCTAATCCATTCTTCTGATTTGTTATTAGCTACTTAAACTTTATTTTTCGTCTCCTGAAAAATCAAGAATATGGACTTAAATCCTTTATACTTATCACTATAGATATAAGCTTTACTTATCAAAAGAATAGTATGTGTAGTACACTACTTTGCGATTGATTTTATAAGTTTTCTCATGTATTTAAATATACTTGACAAATTACAGTAAAACTTCCGGTATGTATTGAATATATTTTACGCTTCATGTATTTTAGCAAAAGGCAAAAAAAAAAAAAAAAGAGGGAAACATAAAATGTTTTAAGAAAACAAGGTTAAAATATGTTAATGACTTCAGATTGTCTATCTGTCTATTTGTCAGTCAGCACTCTAACTCCCATAAATATTCATAGAATTTTTTGAAACTGATAATGTTATTCATGTTCACTATCGGATTCTTACTATTGAAAATGGAGGAGATACCTTTACTAGTTTGTGTATAAAAATACCCGAAAGTATTTCAAGTCATTGTGTTCCATGAGAGATATTTCTATAAACCATATTTGAATACCTTTACTTTACACAAATCTTAATGATTTTGAAATAAGTTATTCAAGTTCACTATCGAATGTTCCCCATTGAAAATGAAGTTTTTCAAAGCACTGCGTTCAATGAGAGGTATTTCTATAAACTAAATTTCAATAACTTCAGCTTACACAAATCTTAATGAAACTATGGCATTCATATGCACGAAAGAATGCTTTCCATAGAATACAGCATGCTTACCATTAGATTTACAGGGCCGCCCAAAGATATTCAATTACATTAACGGCTATTATTGGAAATTAGTTGGAATTGCATTTGCATTTTCGTTCATATTTAATGTTTTTATCACTTTTTAAAAAAAATTTTTAACTGTGAATATGATTTAAATTTGTGTATCTGTCTGACTGGATGTCCATCTTTCTATCTGTCCGCCGGCACGTCCCCATCGTCCTTAACTTTTAAAGATGGACTCTGATAGTAGTTGTTACGCTTCACTAAAAGATTTTAAAAGAAATCTATCTAAATCTATCAATCTATCAATCTATCTTGAAATCTATCAATTCAAGTTCACCACGGAATGTTTCTTACTTAAAATATTTTTAATAGGTCCAGTATAACTGGTTTGTGTAGAGGAACATAAAAGAAAACCTCAATGCATTGCATTTTAGACAGACGTTTTTAAAAATCACATTTAAATAACTTTTAACGGTAAAAATTATTTTTTTTAAATGACATTTATTGTTAATATGCTAAAATAATGTTTTGTATAGTATATGATATGGCTAACCTTCAGATTTTTAATGCTATGCTAAATATTGAGATGCATTAAGGACTGCTATCATAATCTCAGGGGTGCACTTCTTTTGCGTTAAACAATTTTAAAACATTCCAACAGTGCTTAAGAGGATTATGAATACAATTAGTCAATTGTATGCCTTTCAGTCCTTCTGTCAGTCCACTGTGTGATAACATAGTAATAGAGATAGTCAACTGAGGAATAAAAAATGTGTATGTAGAGCCTTGCCTCCCCCCTGGGGGGTGGAATCCTCCCTCGAGGGGAGTAAATTTACATGATGGGTATCTTTTAAAAGAGCTCGCCAATACCTTTAAAACGAATGGTTAAACCATCGGTCTGCGATAATTTAAAATAATGTTATCGATTTTTTGTTTCATTTTTAACAAAAAATATATATACACTAAGCGACAAAAAAAAAAAAGCCGCACTTGGATATTTTCGTTTTCGCTTTCTACAACCGCCAGATTTATCGTTTAAAAAGCAAATTTTCCAACGGATTTTATTATGTTGTCCACCACATACACATTAGTACTGAGTCCAGTGTTAAAAACTAAATACAATAGTCAGGAAAATTGTAATTTTAGAAATTATTTCAAAAATTATGAGAATAAGGCAGTTAACGATGCCACAAAAAGTATTAATTTTTGAATGAAAATCAAAAAATATTTTAATACGTGAGATGGTAAAATAATTAAATGCTAACGAAATATTGGTAAAACGGTTTTTAGCAAGTTATAACGTTTTTTGGTCGTTTAAACTGGAAATTTGGTTTATGGCGGCCATGTTGCTCATCCAAGCGAGATGACCGTAAGTTAAAATGCCATTTCTTATAAAATCGGTTTGTATTACATTTAGAACATAAAAGAGATTCAGAAAAAGTGTTTAGCAACATAATTTCTTTAACTACAGTACAGCAACTATTAAACAAAGCAGGTTTAAATGACAGAAAATTTGAAAAAATTCCATTCTTAGTGAAGGAAATTAGGAAACCATGACCTCAGATGGCTAAAAAAATAAAAAAATGATTAGTTAATTATTGGGCTGAACTGTTTCTCTTTGATGAGTCAAGTTTAACTTATTTCGAGCTAAAGAAACACGCGGAACTGACAAAGAAAATATGACCGACTTAATGAAAATCACACTTTTAAAACAGTGACACAATCTCTGTACATTATGGTACGGAGGTGCATAACTTTTCAAACAGTCGGACAAATTATTATGCTCAAGGGATCAATTAACTCGAAATAAAACACAATCTTCATAAAAGTGTTGCCTGACCGACTATTTTGGAGGTATCTTGGACATTTCCGTAAACAGCATTTTACGCTGAAAATGCACCTTACTACGCGGCGTCTGTGGTCAGTTTATTACTTCAAATTTTCAAAATTTCCTATCCATTCCAATGAGAACCTATAATTCTGTAAGTAATCATATCTTTTTTCACTTTAAGTTAAATCCCACAAAAGATACAGTAAAATTTCTTCTTTACCAGACATGACAATAGTCCTAATCGCGATCCTCTCGAAAATGTTTCATCTATAAAAAAGCGGGGAAGAGGGGAGAGGATTCGAAATTTGCAGTCTATAACTCTGCCTGAACTAGAAAAAATTATTTGTGATATTTTGCACGTTGAAATTTCTGAGATTTATATTAAAACACTGTATAATACTATGCCATTGCGCATTAAAGCAGTAATTCCATATAAAGGTGGAATTAACCCAATGCAGAATACATATTTTTAATAAAAAATTGCTTAGATTTAACAAAAAAATAGCTTTATTTCATATATTAAAATATAACTTGTTTATTTCATTTAATAAATCATAACAGAATACAAAGTGTATGGTTATTGCTTTATGTTCAAAAAGAAAATTTTATGCACATTTTTAAAAATTACTTCGTAGTGTGCAATAATACAAATTATTAAATCGAAAATGTACATAGGTATCATTTCATACCTTTGGTATTACGCAAATAAGAGAGTTTCATTAGTTTCAAACATTAATTTTAAAGTTATTACGAATAAAAAAGGTATAAGTCATTTTTTCTGCAGTGCGGCTTTTTTTTTTTTTGTCGCTTAGTGTATATATATATATATATATATATGTAATATTCAACTTTTTTTTTTCATATTTAGTGTTATACTACTTTTCTGATATGGAAATCGTCTGCATTATCATAAAAGATAATTTGTTTAAATAATAATTTTAATAAATTATTTCTTAAAAGCAGAATTATTTTTTAATAACCGTGTTAAATTCCATATAAATGTAGGTGCATTAATCCGCCCCCGTCACACAGAACTAAATATAATATAAAACTCTTCCGAAGCCTAATTTGAATTGTTTAACATAGGTTTACACAACATATCTTACCTCTTAATCTCCAACCTGTATTTATAGTATTAAATTTCAGGGTAAGAGAAAGTCGTGTGAGTGACACACCAGATTATTTAAAATATCACTCTACCACTTATTTTATTAATTTGTTTATTTTTAATATTCTGCTGAACTACAATTTTATTAATTATCTAGTAGTAAAGTATTTTCATGTGCATTTATTTGTGGCTTAAAAAAAAAGAAATCTGGTAAATATATTGATTCTATTGAAATTTGTCAATTTTACATTTATAAATGAAAGTAAAAAAGCAAATTTTGTGTTATTTTCAATTCAAATTATCTATTGATTCTCAATTGTTTGATATATGTATTCATATATATATATATATATATATATATATATATATATATATATATATATATATATATATATCGGTATTATTTAAATTATGTGTCAACATATTTATATTTTAAAATTTATAATTATATCCAAAATCTATTGCCTACAAATAAGTACTCGCATTATTTAAAATATTTCAAAGTATATAAATTATTTGTTACATAAAATATATCTACTGGCTTTTCTTTGAGTGTCCACGTGAAAAATATGCTCTTTGTACGATAACTTTAGGATATCTCCAATATCAATGAGTTATTTTTCAACTGTGCTGTTTAGTCTTTAGATAGAAAATCATAGCTATAGGCAATATTCATAATCATTTTCCTATACTGAAATGTTTTATCTTATTTATCAGCCACAGATGTAATAAAATTATGATAAATGGAGCAAATGGCGTCATATATATAGTGTAATATTTATCATACTGAACTTATTTCAGATGGAATAAATGAAGGGAATAATTGGTTAAGCATTTATTTAATTATTTGTGGAATAGTTCTCAGCTCAGTTAACAAAAATAAAGGAGTGAATTATCAGTACATAAAAAATGGAATATTTATAATAAAATATAGTATACAAAAGTTATCCTATACATCTAACATTCTAAAATCTATTTTAACAGAAAAAAAAATCACACGCCACTCGTATTTCTTTATTTATGAATAAAAATGACATGACGGTGTTTTAAGATATTTTCAACGTCTTATTTTCATATGCAAATCTGAAATTACAGAATTCTTCTCAAACCGAAAACTATTATGCATATGCATATATTGGTTATAACTTGACTTGGTTAGATTCTAAAATCTAACATTCTAAAATTTATTTTAACAGAAAACATAATCAAACGCCACTTTTTTTTATTTATGAAAAAGCTATATAAATGACGGTGTTTTAAAACTTTCCCAATGTCTTAATGTCAGATGCAAAGAGGTGTCTTAATAAGTAAGACTCTTATATATATATATACTTACAATATGACCATTCATTTGAGACACTTTTTAACTGAATTTTAAGACGTTTGCGTTTACAGTGCGATGCAAATCATCAAATAGAGAAAAAAAAACCTCTCTTTTGGCATTTTACGTACAGTGCTTCAAATAAAAGTATATTTCTCGAAATACAGCAATTGCTAGGTCTTGCACCAGAGGGTACTTTTGGGTTTTAAATTTGGAAATCATATTCAGAGTTATTTATTTAACTTTTGATCTAACAAGTGCTCTTTAAGCCTTGTAACTTTCATAAGTATCCAAGAGGTTCCATTCTAGAACATGGTTGACGGAAAATGTCGAATTCCATACCAGACCGTTCGAAATGTTTCGTAGTTTTCTTCGAAACTCGCGTAAATATGGGTTCGGGTTTCTGAAGAAAAAAAATAATAACAGAGCATTTTATCAAGTCTAAGACGTATGTGCTACAGATTGCCATTAAATCCTTCACCATTAGCCCCTTTGACTGAAAAAAAGAATATGTCAGCAGTCGTTTACTATATTTTGAGAAACATTATGTAAGTGAAGTACAATTCCATTTTAGTATAATTAAAATAAACATTTTTTTTTTTTAGATTAACCCTGATGCAAAATTATGCTTTTGACAGCATTATAAATTAATTAAGTTATTATAGATTTCTATGATTAAACTGTGATAAATAAGTAATTACAAAAGCCACATCTCGACGTGTTCTATTACATAAATATAACAATTCACCAATGATTTCCTGATACACCAATGATTTCCTGTTTACATCAATAGTTTCGTTTGTAAGTGGTAAGCTTTTGTCTTCTACTTTAACAATTGGGGTTTTCACTGTTTTACAGTCATCTAAATTATGTTTAGCTAGTAATGACTGAATGTATTGAGTCTGTGATAAATAGATACCATTATTATTTCTTACAATTTCTATACCTAGAAACTTGGATTTATTATTTTCATTCAATTCAAATACCTCTTTAATTTTAGAGATTATATTTTCATACATTTCTTGATTATTACAGAATGTACCCAGATCGTCAACGTAAAACACAAAACAAGGAAATAATCATTATCTGTTTTAATGAATATGCAATTATCTGAAGCTGTTTGTACTAATTCTAAATTTTCTAATTCAGATTTTATTTTCAAATACCAGTTCCTTCCCGAATGGGGTAAGCCATACAGGCTCTTTTTTAATTTACATACTTTTCCCGTACCTATTGACTGTTCAAAACCATTCGGTGGTAACATGTATACATTTTCGTCTAAATTACTGTATAAATATGCAGTTTTAACATCAAAGAATTTTACAATTAAATCTAATTTAGCGGCAAGAGCAATTAGTAAACGGAATGTTTCCATGCATACAACAGGTTGTAAAGATTCTAAAAATCGATGTTTTTTATTTGATTAAAACCTGAAACACGTAACCTTGCCTTAAAAATAACATTGCCTGAATCCTTCTATTTCTTAGTATAAACCCATTTGCTCTTTATTAATTTCGCATCAATCGGTTTGTCAAGTATTTCCCAAACATTATTTTTATTTAAAGAGTCTATTTCATTTTGAATTGCAATTTCCCAAATTTACCAATTAATATCGCTTTTTGCCTCTAAATAATTACTAGACATACTTTCTGTAAAATTAGTCAAAATCTGTTTATTTTTTACTCTTTCAGTTCTCCTCAATTCGAAATTATCCGTACATCCGGTTTTGTTTTCGATCTCCGTCTGTGTTTCCCCCCTCTTCATCGGCGACCCGTCAGCACATATCGATGGCTTCAGCATATCATTTTCTCTCTTTTTCTCGTGAGAGAGTTGGAGATGTGAAATTTTGTTTTTTATTATGTTATTGTCAATTTCTTTTAGGGATAAATTATAGAATGATTGAATATCCCAGACACTATTATGTTTTTTTAAAAAATGAACTGCCTTTTAACGATTCATTAAATTTAACCGATCTTACCTCAGTTACTTTTTGACTTTCTAGATCATAAATTCTATATGCTCTACGTTCACGACTGTATCCTAGAAAAACTCCCCTCTTACCTGGGATTTCAATCTTATTTCTTAATACTTTAGGGATATGGAAATATGCTACACAACCAAACTTTCTTGAGTAATTCAATTTAGGTTTTTTAGCAGTCCATATTTCTAGGGGTATTTTTTTTGTTTTCCTTTTTGTGCGGTGTTACATTATAAACTTGTGTACTGAAGTTCATACCTTCCGCCAAAAAAAAAAATCGTAACTGACTTTCATATAATATGGTCTTAGTTCTTTCTAGTAATACCCGGTTCTCCCTTTCCGCCTTGCCATTTGACTCAGATGTATAAGGAACGGTTTCTTCATGTGATATACATGATATACATATATATACATGTATAATACATATTTCATGATATACCAGAATTAATAAGATAATTATCTAATTTTTCATTCACAAATTCTAGGCCATTATCTGACTTGAGCCTTTTGATTCTTTTACCAGTCAAATTCTCATGCTTCGTCTTAAAGTTACAAAATGTTTCAAATACATCGTTTTTATTTTTCTAAAAATAAGTAAAGTACATGCCAGAAAAACCATCCACTATTATCATAAAACATTTAGCATCCCCTAACGATACAGGATTAATAGGCTCACACAAATCTATATGAATTAATTCTAGAATTTCGGAACTTTGTTCTGTATTAACAGGTGGATGAGTTTTTCTAGTTACCTTACTTATGTCTCAAATTTCCTAATTAAAATTTTCTACTGCATTAAAGTTAATATACTCTTTGATTTTAATCATATAATTAGGATTTGAATGACATAATCTACTGTGCCACATTTCATAATCAACTTCATTAATTATCATATTGCGTTCTTTATTAGAAATAGGTTCTAAAGGAATTTCAAGTTTGTTGTCATTTTTAAAAGCTTTAGTAACTGACATTATTACTATCAAAAATTAACAAAGAATTTTTAGTAGATTTAATGTGACAACCCTTATCCATTAGTGAGGTAACCGACAAAAGATTGTATCTAAGATCAGGAACATAACAAACGTTTTCAATTATTAAATAAATAGGATTTTTACTTACAGTTTTGGCTTTAACACTCACGGTGTCATGGCAGATAATTTTTGCATCATTACCTGTATATTTATATATATCCTCAGTTTCGGGTGTTAATTTATCAAATAATATTCTGTCTTTTACCATGTGATTAGAAGCTCCAGAATCTAAAAAAAAAAATATTATTACATGATGAATCATTAAGATGTGCACTAAAATCAGAATTATATTTCTGTTCTTTGTTATTGAATCAGGTATTGTTTTTCTTATTTCTTTGTATGTAAGTTTTATTTTTATTTTGTTGAATGTTATTTTTATAAAGGCAATCTTTTGCTAAATGATTGGGCGTCTTCAGATGTAACAAAGTTTTTGTTCTTGTCCTTTTTTATGTAGAACGCTTCGGGTTTGTTTTCTTCTTTTCTAGGATTCGCATTGTTGGCTTCCTCTTCTCGTAAAATTTCTATTATCTCTTCCATCGTTTTCTCCCTTTGGTTTTTGAGAACATCTCTAATTTTAACAAAACTTCCTGTTAATCCTCGTACTGCATAATACACCAGTTCTCTTGCACAAATTTCCAGTCCAAGATTTTGATATTTTACTGAGATTCCTTTTGATCGAGCAATGTAATCATTTACTGGCATATTTTGTTTCATCTGTAAATGTTTCAATTTGTTTCTCGCATCAATTCTTCGATCTTCTATTTGGCCATTAAACGTGTTCTTTATTTTTTCCCATAAAATTTTGGCGTTTTCTTCGTTAGAAAAATGTAATGCGTGTTCATCGGACAAAGATAGCTTTATTTAGGCCACTGTGTCGTAATATTTTAAGTCCCATTCTCGAGAATCTGCTGCATTCACATCATCTGGTTTGACAGTCGTTATAACTGAATTCAGTTTTTTGATGGCTAGGCCTGCTTTAATTTTCATAGCGCATACGAAATAATTACTTCCGTTTAACTCTGGAATATTGAGTTTGTCCATTTTTTTGAATAACAGTTAAAATTCTTTATAATTCAACAACTTTTGGTTTTAAGATTTTAATCCGAAACACGGACTACTGCCATTTGTAGTAATTAAGAGGTCCATGAAATAGTTGAATACTTGAATGTACATAACATTTATTAAATACGAAACACATGATGAAATTACGATACACATACACGAAATAATATATATAAGTAAATGAAGTAGTCCATACATTTTTGTTCTGCATACCACACAGGTTACGGCCACACAGGCTAGCGTACACTGCTACATACTTTTCACTTCTGGCGCACGCATTCGGAGCGCACTGCAGGTTCTCTCTCTCACGCACATGTGCACTTAACGAGGAGCAATTATTCTAAAATGGATCGCCTGCCACACCTCCAAGAGATTTCAAGAAGGAAAATTTTGAAGTTATATAACATTAGTGTTTTCAAGTGCAAATTAAGTTTTCCTTTCTAAAATAACTTATTATTTATTTGATGTAAGTGTTTTTGAAAACAGAATTTAAATTGTGTTTATTAAAACTGTTGTATTTGAACGTTAAAATTAATATATTTTTTCTGTAACTTCTTCAGTCAATTTTTAGCACTAATGATTATAAACGCCTTTATTGGTTAAAAAATAGCCTTTATAAGTTAATATAGCCTTTATAGGCTTTATAGCCTTTATAGGTTAAAAAAATGTCATTCATATAAATAACATCATTTCCCTAAAAATGTATCGATGAAGCAATGTGAAGTGTCATAAACAAGAAATAAAACAGCAAACTAAACAAAATTTCTGTAATATTGTTTTTGAAAAGTCAGCGAATTTTTTCTTATACCCTTCAGGAATTAAATGTCTAATACTCTGTCGATCTGTATTTTCGATAAAAATGTCTTGATCGCTGAAATTATTATTTTTTTAAGCCTTATTTAGCCATTAACTTATCAGAAAACCATTTTTTTTTAATAATTATAATCTATTTTTTTATGTCATTCATTATGAGATATCGAAAATTAATAAATCATAACACAAATTTCTACATTCTATATACAAGTGACATGCTGTCGTTTATTAATATTTCTAATTCTCGAAGTTAATTTATTTTTTAGCTAGAGAAAAAAAAAAAAAAAAAAAACATTTACAAATTATACTTTAGGAAGAGGCAGAAGAAGGGTAAGCGATATACAATATAACCTCTCTTTTACGTTCTCTGAATTCCCACAATTTACAATTTCTTCTTTACAATACCTTAATTTTTTCTATGTTAGCAATAAATTCCAATTTCGCTTTTACAATAACAAATTTTAGATTTCTTCATATTTTACTTTTATATGTACAGCAAATATAAAGGATATGTATATTCTGATTTAATTAAATAAATGGTATAAGTAAAAAGATTTAGGAGACGGATTCAATCAAAGAAGTTGATAACATTTTTATCGTCTCCTGGAGAATAAGAGAATGGTCAAAAACACATTAAGATTGAAATCGGAGAAAACTAATCTACTGATCTCTACTTAAAGTGAAGGAGGCAGAAAGGAAGTGTTTGACTGCGAATAACTTTTCAGCTAGGAAAAAAGAAAAAAAAAATTATAAATTATACTTCAGGAAGAGGCAAAAGAAGGGTAAGAGATATACAATATAACCTCTCTTTTACGTTCTCTGAATTCCCATAATTTACAATTTCTTCTTTACAATACCTTAATGTTTTCTATGTTTGCAATGAATTTCAATTTCGCTTTTACGATAACGAAATTTTGATTCCTTCACCTTTTATATATATAGCAAATATAGAGGAAATGTATATTCTGATTTAATTAAATAAGTGGTATAAGTAAAAAGATTTAGAAGAAGGATTCAATCAAAGAAGTTGATAACATTTTTAACGTCTCCTGGAGAATAAGAGAATGGTCAAAAATACATTAAGATTGCAATCGGAGAAAACTAATCTGCTGATCTCTACTTAAAGTGAAGGAGACAGAAAGGAAGTGTTTGACTGCGAATCATTTTTTAGCTAGGAAAAATAAAATACAAATTATACTTTAGGAAGAGGCAAAAGAAGGGTAAGCGATATACAATATAACCTCTCTTTTACGTTCACTGAATTCCCATAATCTACAATTTCTTCTTTACAATACCTTATTATTATTAGAAGGTTTTTAATTGAAATTGACTTGGTCATCGCGTCTTCGTGTCACGGTAGTAAACAAGGCGCCTTCATTTTAAAGTAAATATTAGCTATTTCGTTTGTCGTCCTGTGGCTCAGTTGGTAAGAACGTCCCGTTAGTAGCACGGTGGTCATGCGTTCGGTCCCCGGAAGGTCCAGCGTGTTAATTTTTGCAGATAATTAGTAGAAAAAGTGTCAATTGATACAAGAAAATTTTTCGTTGTTTACACTAAGAACTTTTTGAGGAGTTTTTTTAAGAAGCATTTTTATTTATTTATTTATTCAGATATTGGAAACACAAAACATTTTAGATATTAAAAAAACACAAAATAAAATGTTTTAAGTAAAAAATACATAAAAAAATATTTTTAGAAGCTTTATATGTATACTAGCAGGCTACGCCCGCTTCGCTGGTCACTATGTATTAATTTCTTGTTGAGTTATAAATTATAGGAAGTAATGAACAAATCATGCATAATAAAAAATTAAAGCAGGAAACTACGAGTATTTAAGACATTTTCGTGAAAAAAAAAAAATGGAAGGCAGTGTTTCCATAAATGTGTTCTATGGTTTAGTATTAATACAGTGGTCATATATATCCCCGCATCGCATTTGCATCTTAATATTTTTTAACTGTTAGAAACTGATACGCAACTAAATGGTCATTTCTAAATATTATTTTTAAAATTAATTAGCTGTCTAAAAGAAAATTAAAAATAAAAGAAAGAAAGAAACGATAACACAATAACTTATGTCACTATAAAATTCTTCATACGGTTTTATTTATTTATTGATCATTAGTTGTATGTTAAAAATTAATTTCGCCGTTTACACTTTGCTGTATTTTACACTTATTGTGTTACGTCCCTAAGAAATTGTAAAAATGGTATTACACTGTATATTTAAAAAATAAATAAATAAATAAAATAAAATTTCTGTCAAAGGGAGAATTTAGTTTATGACTATTAATTTCAATCTGTAAAATTTGTGTTTTTATTTTTTAATTTCTAATTTCTAATTTTAATTTCTAATTTTAACTTATAATTAATTTTTCATCTCATTTTTTTACTGTAAAACTGTCCACGTACGTTTTAAAAGAATTTAAATTAATTAAAATGAAATGTTGCCACCTAAATATTATACTTTAGTTAATTTTTAAAAAATCTAGTTTTCATGTGGAAAAACAGTTTGCTCCCTTGTATTAATTAAAATCACCCCTTTCATTTGGCACCGAATTTGTATCGATAGAACTGATATTTCTAATTTATTTTGATGTTACATGAAACTGGTCTACAAAAAATCCAGATTGAAACTAATAATCCTCCGACCTAAAAAGAAAAGAAAACCTTTAAAGTCTTATGAAAATTATTTAGTAAAATACAGAAGTCTTAGTACATAACATTTTTCTTTTTTTTTTTTTTTTTTACGTATTAACTTCCTTTGCAGATATTTTATTTTTAGTAATTATTTTATTGTTTATATATATATATATATAAGCTTGCCTTTTGAAATTGATTATAAATAGAATAATTAAACTTTTTACGTTGGTTGTTAAGGGTTATTTTACGAGTTACATGAAGCCTAAATATTTTATTGTCATATTAATTTAATTTTTGTCGCTCAGTTTTGCTATGCATAAATGCCTGAACTCTTGTTATAAAAATGAAATCAATTATTAAGCTGGTCGTTAATGTCATTTTTCGGAACAACTTAAATTGTTTTATAACAATATAAAACTCATTAGTTTTTATTTTTATTTCTTTATTTCTTATTAATTATATATTTTACATGTTATTTTTTGAACGGAATATCTAATAATTTTTTTTAGAAATTTTCATATGAATAATTCAAAAATACTTTTCAAGTTCTAATTGTCCGAAAAAAAAAAAATAAAATCTATATGTACAGTTGGTAACAAAAGTATCAGAACAGTAGCAAAAATTCCTATATAAAAAATTAATACTGTTTTGTTAAATCCATCCTTATCGAATTACGTTCTTAGACTGACTAAGAACATGATTCGACAAGAATTTATTTAACAAAACAGTTTTTTTTTTTTTAATACAGGAATTTTTGCTAGTGTTCGGACACTTTTGTTACCGACTATATTATTTGTTAAATTAAAATGGTTAAAAGAAAAAAAAAAAAAAAGCCAAACAGTGCCAAATGGTTTTTAAATTCCGTTATAAATCAATATATTACTTGTAATTAGAAATTTTTCTAAATTAAAATTAAAATTCAAGAAATCCTAAAGCAAACACTATACAAATACTCTAAAAGCACACTAGAATGTCTTTCTCCTGAAGACATCTTCTAGATATATTGAGAGAAGATTTGGAGAAAAAAAATCATTAAAAATAGGCAATAAAATAATAAGAAGAAAGAAATATAATTCAGTACATAAAAAGTAATTCCAAATATTAAAAAAATATATATATCGATCTCAATCTATCAAAAGTTACAATTTTTCTGTAATCGAATAAAATTTGTATGAATTTTTGCATAAAAAATTTAGGAAGTACATATTTTTCTTTGTTGCATGCAGAAATCTTGGTATCAAACATGATTGGAGTATTTAATAAGAAAAGATGATGCAGGGTAAAGTAATATACAGGCATATTTTGATCATGCTTATTATCAAGTTAAGGAACATACTAAATCAATGTAGAAACGTGATTAAGCCGTGGAATTATTTTTCAAAAACAATACTTTCTTAATGAAAATATGCGGAACTTCTTATATTTGAAGCAGTCACATAAGAGTACACTTGTCTGCTGAAAAAGAAAGAAGGAAATCTTAGAATTAAAACAAACGTGCAAATAATCTGTCCCTATAAAATAGAATGAATTAAAATATGTTGTGATACATAAAGACATATTTGCTGCAACAACAAAATTAGAGGTAGACAGGACAACACAGTCCACTGCCAACACCCTTTTTTATTATATTTATTAAACAACCTTATGCCACTGTTGAAGAGTATTCATCAATATTCGATTTACTGTAATAGGTGCTTGTGTGGTTGATTTTCATGAGAAACAAATCTTAGTACTCCCATCATTTGAAAAATTTAAGCTCCAAGGATTAGGTTAGTGTCACTTCTATTTCAAAGTGACTTTTTACAGACATATTTTATGGTTCGGGCTAAAGAAAATCCCACGTACATATCTGTACATTCCGTTAAAGTTTAAATGTAACGATATGGTACGATTTTCAGCCATGTGTTCTAGACTCAATTCTTTTCTTTGTGATTTGTTTTACTTTCTTTATTAGTGCCGTAGAAACACAAGCAGTTATTTGAGCAATCCGTAATTCTAGATTTTCAAGAACAGAGTTCTTCAAATAAAACTTGCATTATCTTAGTATGATATTCAGGAATTTTTGTATAATTCTGCTGCGTAGAGTTCGAAAATGTCCTATTTAACTTGAGACATTCAATTACAGATAAAATATATTATACAAATTTCTTAAATTAAACAATATTTACTCAAATATATAAAAATTCATCCCTATTTAATATTCTACTGGCAATAAAAAGAATTATACTTTTTCTTTCTTTTTTTTTTTTTTTTTTTTAAGAATACAATCCAGCAATATAATATTTATAATATATATCAGTTATCATTTTAAATCATTCACAAATTTTATACAAATCTGAAAGACGCTTGATGAAAAATATTCCAGCGTGAGGATCATGTTATTGGTGAGGGATATTTCACTTTATTAATTACTAAGTAGAAAAATATTTTAGTATCCTACACATTAAGTTCAGAATTGTCATAAAACTGAAAACGTTTTACATTAGGAGAATTTAAATAAAACATTCTAAATAATTACAAAACTAGGTCTAATACTATTTTTTTTAATTTTTGTGTTGTTTATAATCTGTATGTACTTAATATTATTATGATTAGGAAATTTGTACTCAAAAAAAAAAAAAATAAATAAATAAATAAATAAATAATTTTACTTAAGAGTTCATAAAAAGGGATAAAAATCTATTAAAATACGTAATATTTATAATAAATAAAACAGTTTTCTTTCTTAAAGTGATTCTCGTCAGTTATTCTATGTCATAATAATTATTTTCGTCTCTCTATAATGCGTGATATGAACTTTATATCAAACTCCAATATATAGTAAATCAATGACTACAAACATTTAAACAATATTGATTAATATCTATATAAAAAAGAGTTAATAAAATAATAAAGTGTTAAAGAAAATACGTTTCGATGAAATTCGATATATAGAGAGAGAGATCTTATTTTATAACTTTAATATATGAAAGTAAATTTAAAATTTAAAAATTTAAAAAAGTTGGAAAAGAAAATTGGGTTTATACTGCTACTTTCGCAATTACAAGTCAGTTAGAGACATATGACAGTAGATAATATGTGAATGCGTATGTATTATATGATTGTATAATTATACAAAGTAACCATATGCATGTATGCCCATTAGGCGCCAATGCTCCCATTTTGGGAACACAAGTTTCATAATTTTTTGCGTAAAAACTTATTAGTCGATTTTTATTTTCTTTATTGTATTTTAAAGTTCATTTCATGTTTAATATTACTATTTTTTTTTTACCTCAATATATATTTATTTTCTTATCCAATTTTCCTTTCAATTTGTGCAAACATTATTAGATTTCGCACTTTCATTTTATCGCTATTTTAAAAATATTAATATTTTTCAAAAATGTTTAGTTCTATGTTAAATATTTCAAAATAAGGCTATTTTAAAATAATTAATTCATAAACTATTTATAAAAAAATTTTAAGTTATAATTAATGAGCATTTTTCTTAATGTTCCCAATTTGGGAGCATTGGCGGGAAACGTAGTTTTCTACCCTCGATCTAAAATGAACTCGTCTTTCCTCCCCTCACTTTGCTTTTGTTTAGGAACGAATAGCTTGTGCTGACCTTGATTTTTTTTTTTCTTTTTTTCTGTTGAAAGAAGTTGAATTTGTCATTTGTAAAAGAATTTTTTCCAAATTTGCGTAAAATGTGCATTTGAGTAAACATCCCAGCAAAACCTATACTGGTGGGCTCGTTTTGGCCTACTGCTGGCATCCTGCACTTGCCATCAGTTGCCGGTTGCCCCATATAACTCCAGTAGCGGGCCGTTTGTGGCTGCCAGCTGTGATGGAAGCCTAAAGAAAAATGGTCGGTGGCCCAGAAGTGGCATAAACACAGTTGGCCTTATGCAGGCTATCACCACACGGCCAACATCATGTTTTTCATGTTGTGGCCGCAAATTATTAGGCCATAACCAATTTGTATGCATAGAGGGCGCTGTGATTCTTTTTCTGTTGATTTGAAATTCCCTCGCTGTCCGCCATTTCATACGAAGTTCTTGTTCGTTGTTGTTGTCTGCGGGTGCGAGATTGAAAATCTCGTAAAAATAATATATGAGTAAGTAATTCAATTATTAATTTGTTTTTGTATTATTTTTTAAATACTATTTTTTTTAAATGTTTGACTCTAAAGCTATGTTGTAACAAAAGGATTTCTAGAAATATATAACAAATATCCAGTTGACCCGTTTTAGTAAATTATGATAGCCGCTAACTTTCTAGTATTTTATTATTGTTATTATTATTTATTATTATTATTTATTGATTTTTTAATTTTTGACAAAAAAACTAGTATGATGTGGCACCACAAAACTTTCTTCTATATTTTTTATTATGCAAATTCGCGTAGTGCAAATAATTTGTTAAAATCATTTTCCTGAATGCATGCAAACGATTTTCATTTTAGAACAGTGTTTCTCAATAATAATAATAATAAAAATAATAAAATCAATTTTGTGCCAACTTCTGAAAAAATGCTTTCTTCTTCTTCTTGGTTTTTTTTTTTTAATAATTTATAACTTTGCTTTAATTTTCCACAAATTTAATTCAGTCATTTACTTGAAAGTTATTGATGAGTTTCTTTTAAAAAATTCCAGCATTGAAAATTTATCCCCTCATGGGGAAGGGCGAGCGATTCTTCAACTTATACAAAAAAATTTTCCTAGTTTGTTGTTAGTTATTTAAATATTTATTTTTTAATTCATAATACAAATTAAAAAAATAATTATCATTTATTTGAAATCATTTATACTGTGTCATATTGAAAATTACGAAGAAGTAGAAATATAGAGCCATGTGTTGAGTGAATGATCCACAAATGTAATCGGGAACGATTTTAATCAAGTTTGGTTAAATAACAAATTTGGTTAAATTTCGTCCATTGGTTCGTGAGATACAGCGTCTACAATTTTTTTTATACACACTTACAGAGTGAAATTTTCTAAAAATGTTCAAATCGAGTTCAGGAATCTCAAAACCCTCCATCACAGAAAATAATTTTCATAAATAATAATTTTCAAATGTAATTTCTATAAACTATTATAGGAAACGAAAAAAAAAAAAAAAAAAAAAAAAAAAAGTGGTAGCCATAACAAACTGTTTTATTTTATTTATTTATTAATTATTATTTTTTAAATGCAAGTGAGAAAAATAATTTCACTTTTACGAAACTGAAATACTTCCCCCCTCAATTTCCCTTAACGTATAAGAATATTTTTGAGCATCATTATTAAATGAACCACAAATATTTATTTTATCATTTTTGATCGGAACCATTTCTTATTGCATCTATAAAATTTATGTTGATCTGTATTTTAGCGTTGTATAAAGATTTTTACGTGCGCTGATAAGAAATGTCTCTTTGACTGTAATGTATCCAAATTATTTTATGAATTTTTATACTGAAACCATTTGGGTTACCTGTACAACTTTTTATGACAAGCGTCCTATAGTAAATCTCGAAAACCTGTATAACATATATGAGTTTTATGGAATTCTAAAAATATTTTTCAAATAGGTAATCGCGGATAAATTTATCAAATATTTACAGCTACAAAGACAAACGCACTCTCGTTTTTCTGCCTAATTCCGTTATCTCTTTACTCAACCGAACAATATATATATATTTTTTTCAGCTGAAGAATCTGCTTTCCAAACCTAATGAAAATTAATTGGCACAGGTCAAATGCTGAATATTCGCTTAAAGTTCAAATAACGTCATCTGTATAAAACTGCAAAATCATCTTTCGGTATGGCACGTGTCGGAAAATTATTCACTCAAGGACTTTGAAGAAGTTGGAGAGAGAAAGATCCCACTGGACTATCAACAACGCGAAAAAGTTCTTTGTGGCGGCCTGGTTAAGAGTGACAGCTGTGATAATTAATTCTAAATGAAGATAAACACAGAGAGAAAAAAAGGAAGCTGATTCATCTGCCCTGCTGTTTTAAAAAGAAGGGAAAAAAATTATCAACTGGGTACCATTTGATGTAGGATAAAATAAAAATATTCAAGATTTTCTGGATACTTGAGAGTTATAATAAAAAAGCACCACAGAATTGGTGTTTAAAAGTAATAAGAGTAACCACAATAAAATGTAAGAGCTCGCAACAATCGTTTCGGATGGAAAGAAAACATGATCCTTCATCAAGAAAACGAAGTAGGCACGAGTGCGGCAAACAAAGCGCAAGCGTTACTGCCTCCGTTTTGTTTGCAAAATTTTATGGTGTTTATTCAAAGTATTGTACATGTTACTTGAGAGTATACTCCAATTTCTTAAGAAATCGCACCCTCGGGCGGCGTAACGTAGTTATTAACTAAAAGGACGTTCGGAATGAAGATGTCCGTTTTCTTATTGCCGTAAATCAGAAAGTGACCTAAAATCCGGAAAAGTCCGAAATCCGGAAAGGCCACGGTCCGGACGATTCCGGATTTGAGATTTTGTACTGCAGTAATAAATAGAAAAATTTGTAAATAAACATAATCATTGCCCCCCCCCCACCCCCCGAAAAAAAAAAGATGCATCAGATCTTTTAGGTTGAAATAATAACACATCCCTTCGTGAGTTTAACAAAAAGCACGATTGCAGCAAATTACTTTTGCTGCACTCGTGCCCACTTTGTTTCGCCAGATGAAGGGTCTTCGTGCTATTTCAACCGGAAACAATTGCTGCAATTTTTTATTATTTATTTATTATTATTTTTTTTTTAGTTTATGGTGTTTTTTACAATGCTCACTTTATAACAATTTTTGTTTCAATAATTTATAATTTTCACATGTAAAGTTACATTTATTTATATCAAATAGCGTAACAAAGTTAAACATATTGAAATTTGAACACTTAAAAAAAAAAAAAAAAAAAAACATAATCTCCTTTATTCCAAAAAATGTAATATAGAGAAACACTTGCACTGAAAACAAAAAATTAAACTTTTATCATAAGGAAAATGGATCAACTGACTATTTCCTATATGCTGCACTAGAAATCCTGAATTTACAACCATAGTGTATGAATAAAATACTTGTAAATAGTATTTAAAAATGAATATGTACAAAATCAAATTAAATATTGGATGCATAGAAAAAACTAGCTGCTACTTCATCGGAAGAAAGAGAGAGGAAAACAAAAGAAAAAAAAGCACGAATAAAATTAAGGGTATCACCAATAAAATAAATATATTAGCTATAACTAAATCACTGCTGGCCTATTAACGGCCCTCTTCACTTACCGTCTCCGGAAGTCCGAGGCAATGTTATTATATGGGAAATTTTCTTTACAAATAACTATTAACTAATACATATTTTTAAATTCTGATTTCACATTCAGAAAATTCCCAACTGTTAAATTGACGGACCTTTTTAAAATGTATTTTTTTAATTTTTAATATTTTATTTTGAATTTGCAAAATGAAAAATTTCACACATTGAAAATTCGTATTTTGCAGCTTCAAAATAAAATATAAAAAAATAAAAAAATATTTTTTTTTAAAAAAGGTCCGTCAATTTAACAGTTGGGAATTTTCAAAATATGAAAACAGAATTTAAAAATATGTATTAGTTAATAAGTTATTTGTAAAGAAAATTTCCCATAGAATAACATTGGCTTCGGCTTCCGGCGACGATGAGTGAAGCGGGCCTTTAATGGGAAATATAAAGGACCAATGAAGACTGCCGGCAGTAATATAATTTTTTATGTTTGCCACAACTGGCCCACTGCAGGCTTCCAGCAATAACATAGAAAAAATTATGTTTGCCATCAGGTAGCCCAACACTGGCCCACTAACAATTTCCAACCTAATGTCGGTTACCAACAGTGGCCCATTACCTATTTTCATCATACTGCTAGCTGCCAGCAGCGATCCATTCACTGGCACACTAACTTATTTTTAACTTACTGCAGGCTGCCAACAGTGGATCGATTGAATATGGCCTACTGACGGCCGGCGTAACATATTCCCTGCGGCAACGTTAACTTTTGCCACCGACGGGCCAGCTGCAGCTACTGCTGGCAACCAGCACTTGGCCTCATGCTGGCCGTCATCTGAGGTTTTGCTGGGATGTCTTCTAAATTTTTAACTGTTGATCAAGCTCTAGAATATTTTAATGAACTCGATAGTGATGAATTCTCTGATGATCCAGAATTAATTTGTTTGCCACCCGAAACATCGGTGGTTACTGATGAAGAAGACATTGCTGAAAATAATTTGTGTGATGAAATTCCTGTCGACATATCTGGTGAAATTGAAACTAATCTCAAAAGTTTAAATGATGCTGATTCAGACAAGGATTATAATTTACCAAAGAATGAAATAACGAGTAAAACTCAAACAAAATCAAGGAGTAGTAGAAAAAGAAAAAGGAATAAAAAAAATGAAATAGAGAATCCAAGAAATGAAAAGGTTAAATTTGATTGGTCTCCTGCGAATTTGATAGAAATTCCTTCTATTGAAATTGAGAGTTTGGAAGAAACATTTCCAGATCTAATAAACAAAACTCCATATCAACTTTTTAGAATGTTTTTCGATGATGAAATATTTGACATATTGATAGAAGAAAGTATTAGATATGCAACCCAAAAGAATAATCTCAACTTTTCACTTACTAGACAAGAAATGAAAAAATTTTTAGGCATAATCCTTTTCAGCGGTTATCACTCTTTGCCCCAAGAAGATATGTATTGGAATAAATCAGATGACTGTTATATTCCTTTCGTATCAGAAGCAATGTCCAGACAACGTTTTCGTGATATTAAAAAATATCTTCATTTATGTAACAACGATAACCTAGATCTAAGTGATAAAGTATTTAAAGTTAGAGGATTCTTGGCAAAATTTTGTTTAAAATTACAACAGTTTGGAATATTTTCTGAATGTTTGAGTGTAGATGAAGAAATGATTCCGTACACTGGACATCATACGGCAAAAATGTTTATGCGTGGTAAGCCTGTTAGATTTGGCTATAAAATATGGGTTCTTGCCTCGTCTGATGGGTATCCTTTCAACCTCCAAATTTATACAGGAAAACGGAAGGAGACAAATAATTCAGATACACTACCTCTTGGCACTCGCGTTGTATTGGATTTATTAAATTGCGTCCCATTTCTTCAAAAACATAAAGTATATGTTGATAACTTTTTTACTTCTCTGAAATTATTGAGTGAGATGCGCAAAAAAGAATTTCGCATTACTGGAACAATACGAGAAAATAGACTTCAAAATTGTCCTTTAAGTGATTCAAAGGCTTTGAAAAAAAAAGAAAGAGGAACATTTGAAATTTTAACTACAGAAAGTGTTAGTGTTGTGAAGTGGAAGGACAATCACGTAGTTTGCCTCGCATCTAACTTTGAAACATCTGATCCATTAGGAAAAGCAAAGCGGTGGAGTAACGTGGAAAAAAAAAAAGATTGATGTAAAACAACCTCACATTGTAGCGTCTTATAATAAACACATGGGAGGTGTTGATTTATTAGATCGATTTTTGAGTCAATACCGCCCAAAAATTAAAGTAAAGAAATGGTGGTGGCCTTTTTTTACCAATACACACTGTAAAAAAAAATTCAGTATTTTACAACAAAAGGTGCTGGCACCGCGGCTGCCAGCACAGTTGCTGTAAAATTTACAAACTGCTGTTTTTTATGGTGCTGTAAAATTTACTGCACTTTGCTGTGAATTTTACAATATGCTGTTTTTAGTAGTGCTGTAAAATTAACTGCATTTTGCTGTGAATTTTACAAGATGCTGTTTTAAAAAGTGTTGTAAAATTTACAACAAAGTGTAGTTAATTTTACAACACTTTTTAAAACAGCATCTTGTGAAATTCACAGCAAAGTGCAGTTAATTTTACAGCACTACTAAAAACAACATCTTGAAAAATTCACAGCAAAGTGCAGTAAATTTTACAGCACCGTAAAAGCAGCAGCTTGTAAATTTTACAGCAACTGTGTTGGCAGCCGCGGTGCCAGCACCTTTTGTTGTAAAATACTGTTTTTCTTTTTTTTTCTTTTTTTTTTTCTTTTTTTTTACAGTGTAGGCAGTGATGCCAGATTGGGGATTTTCGAGGCTTCTGGGGACAATTTTGGGGGCCAAATGTTTGTGGGGACTATTTTGGGGCGTTCTTCAACTTTCTGTCAATGTTGGCAACATAATGATTTATCCCTACGACTAGAGACTTTCAATAGTTTTATTGTTATTTGGGGATTTTTTTCAAAAATTGCCTTCATTTGGGGAACAATCTGAGCTTAAATCATAAAAAAATCTGCTTGATTTTTTTTTTTTAAGAAATTTTTATTTTTCCTCTTTAGTAGAAATCAAGCTGGGGATTTTTTCGAAAAAAAAAAAAAAAAAAAAAACACCCTGATTTGGGGAAATAATTTTCGACCATCTGGCATCACTGAGTGTAGGCAGTGTTGCCAGATGGTCCAGAGTGAATTTCCCCAAACAGTTCTCAAATTTCCCCAAAACAAGGGTTTTTTCCAAAAAAATCCCCAACTCAATTTTTACTAAAAATGTAAATTTTTTGGAAAAAGTTAAAAAATATTTAAAAATTTAAGCTCACATTTTTCCCCAAATGAAGCTCTTTATAGAAAAAAATCCCCATTTACAAAAATAAATTTCAATACACTAGTTTTCGGAAAATTTTAAATTTGTGTAACTTTTGTCTATTTGTCTAACTTTCTGAGATTCCTCATGTCTAATCATTTGTACTTAACCCATAAGCATACATAAAAACAGTTTTTTTTTTTTTTTTTATGCATGAAAAACAAGGTATACCCAGAGAGCTTAAAGAGCTTTCGTCAAACTGAACATTCCATCCCAGCAAGTTTAATTCAGGCTAGCTAAGACAAAGCATCCAAATTTATGCTAGTCCAGCTTACTATAAGTTTGATTATTCAAACGAAGCAGTAATCAATAAGTATTTAGCATTCACTATACTTGCTACAACGCATATAAACTAAATAATTCCTGGAATCAGAGATTACAAGTGAAAAAAAAAAAAAAAAAAAAAAAAATTGTATAATCAAAAAGATAAAAAAGTTGCTTTTCTATTTCTGAAATACAAATAGCATCCAGAATTGCTCCTTTTTTTTTTTTTTTTTTTTTTTTTTTTTGAATTTTTGGTAAATGTCATTTTTTACTAATTTTAAAGAAAATCCCCGTGTATATCCCCAGAATTTTTCTTTTCCCCAAACTGTTCCCCACTAAATCTCTGTCCCCAAATATTTCCCCTAAAGCTACAAAACTCCCCAAAATGGGGAGAAATCCCCAAGTCTGGCAACACTGAGTGTAGGCGGTACAGATGGGAATAATCGAATGATTTTGATAATCGAGTGATTTGCTTTCGAATGATTTTAATAATCGAATGATTTTACAATCGATTATTGATGACGTAAGCGTAGAATAAGCGTTTTGTAATTAGTTTCGGTTTCTTCGTAACTATCAGGTTGCTTTCTGTTTATACTTTGTCTTTTCACTCATTGTTATGAAATTTTAAGGTCTAACCTAGAGTCCTGCACACCCGACCCGAACCCGACAGATGAATTTTATATCAACCCGAACCCACAGTAGAGAAACTTCTACGACCCGCACCCGACCCAAACCCGCTGTCTTTAGACCCGAACCCGACCCGAAACCCGAAAATTAAATAAAAATTACTTATTCATCTAAAAATCATACAAAGCTTTTTTAAATTATAAAATAAGGTAAATTTTCACTGTCATTCAGTTGGTAAATTATTTAAAAAATAATTTGAAATGTAAACACTAATTGTTTAGTTTAAAAATTAAAAAATCTGAAAAATAGATCAATGATAATTTTTAACGATTTATGTAAATTGTTAACTCCAAGAGTAAACTAGTATGTTGTGGCCACCACAAGACTTTCTTTTATACTTTCCTATATTTTACTAAGTGCAAATAATTTATTTATTTATTTATTTATTTTATTATTATTATCTAGCAGGATGAATGCAAACGATTTGCATCTTAAGAGACAACTAACACTAAATATCCAAAGTATGCATTTTTATTGCCTATAAATGGCATCTTAAATAGTACGTTTTTATAACCCGATAAGAATTCAAATTGGATCATCATAATGTCTCGTAATAGCCTTTTCACATTTCAAGCTTTGTTTGATTATACTCAATAGAACCTGAGATATAGCCTCCTCCTAAATCTCGAAAATTGCTGATAGCAGCGCCACCTGTTGATCGGTTGACAAAAATTGATGGGCACTAATTTAGGTCAAGGTGCCTCTACATATAAATTCATATATAATTCTGAACAGTAGTTCCGGAGATACAGTCGCCACAAAATTTTTGTCTCACACACACACAGGCAGACATACATTTTCTATAAATGATAAAATCGTGTTCTAAACCTCTCAAAACGTGTAAATCCGTCAAAAACTCGAAGTCGAAAATTTTTATGAATCCAATTCTTTTATTGAATATAGAAGAAAGTAAAAAATGCACTTCAATTTAAATGTTCGTAATTTATTGTTTAATACTTATAGTCTGGGGGGAAAAATGATGTATTATTCTTTATTGCTTTTTTCCAATGTGGATGTTTAACTTTACTATAATAATTTGTGTCGCATGTATGTGATTCACAGTTAAACATCTGCTATTTAAGGGTCATTGATCACTTTAAATTCCCATAATCAGCAACTTAGCTTCCTCCGGTGACAGTTTTGCTTGGTGCATTATTTATTTGTTCTAGAGAAGGCGATAAAGAATAAAATCGGCCTTGATGGCATTTGTTTCCTATATGTGTTTATTTTACATTACTTTTTTTAATTAAATTACAACAAGTATTCCCTGTATATTTTCTGCATATACAAATGTAAATGGAAGAAAATTCAAAATTTCAAAAACATAAAAGCGAGGATTAAAATTCATTGAAAATAAAGATATCTTAAAAAAAAAAAAAAAAAAAATGTAAATTAAGAAATAATTTAAATTCTCAAAACGTAAAAGCAAGGTTATGTTGTATTTCTTATATGTGTATATATATATATACATATATTAATAATAGTAAATAAAAATTTTAATACAGTACTTTAAAATTTTCATATAATTTCTATAGATGATCAGTTTTCGATTTGTTGAAGAAAAGAAAACGTATACGGATATTTTTTTGTCATGCTTACACGGATTTTTTTTTTTTTTTTTTTTCAGGTGGGTATCCGCGTATAGGAAAACGGAGCTCTGACACGTGTCTAAAATCAGTTAAAGAGCTATAATTATGTCTACAAATTTATGCTTTCAATTGTAAATTTTTTTTGAATGATGTTCTCAAGTCGACCCGACTCGTAGAAAGCTAGTTCAAAACCAGGTCATGTCCATTCGCACAGCCGTACGGAATTTTCTGTGTTTTTTCTCCAAAACTCACAGGAAAACTGCTATTGAGTGTACTCCCCTCGAACCTAGGTCCCAAGGGCGGACAAACACCTTCAATTCTCACATTATAACCGAAATGTTTAAATTAGTCCACAAATAGACACTGAATAAAATATTGGAAATTTTTATTAGGTTCATTTGGTTATTATTTATACTCAGAATTCCTTTTTTAGAATATATATACATATATATATATATATATATATATATATATATATACATATATAAATATATACTAAGGCTAGGCCATTATGAAACCTGAATCCATTACTTTTTGACATGCTTGAAAAAAAAAAAAAACCTTTTTGTTTGTAAATACAAGAAATAGGCAAGTATTTCTTATTCATGCACTAAAATATGTCACAGCATATTTTTTTTTTTTTTTTTTTAATGTAAACTTAAAGACTAATAATTTTTTATAAAAGTGTGTGAAACTGTTTAACCCATATTTCACCCTCGTCCTAAAATAGGACACCATGCATAAGTGATGTTTATATAAATTCTTTTGAATATTTTAATTCAAATTAAAGACGATATATTATTTAAAAGTCCAATAAATGCATATGTGTCTTTATCGTTAGTTTAAATTAACGTTTAATATATGTTTTTTAATTTTTAAAATGACGATTTTTAAAGATTTATTCATTACATTTTCAACATATTATTACTTAAAAGGTTTTACATTCAAGAATAATGGATATACAAATTTATTGAAGTAATATTCTACACTTTGTACTGGTAAAACAATTATATAAGTATATATATATATATATATATATATAGAGAGAGAGAGAGAGAGAGAGATGTTAAAACCCGAATAAACTACTACGTCAGAAACGCCAAAGAAAAATATTGGAAATGCATACAGCTGTTTCGGTAGTCTATAGCGTACTGTCTTCAGTGCAAAAAGATTCTGAATCAGGAGAAGTGCTCGTATACGAGCACTTCTCCTGAACGAGCACTATACGAGCATTTCTCCTCATTCAGAATCCTTTTTGCACTGAAGACGGTACGCTACCGAAACAGCTGTATGCATTTCCAATATTTTTCTTTGGTGTTTCTGCCGTAGTAGTTTATTCGGGTTTTAATATTCCAGCATCAAGTCTCCTGTTATTATTATATATATAGATGGTCTGTTTTCCTTATATTTCCAAATGTCCTAAATTATTGTCCTACTTTTAGGACAGCCTGTACCGATTAAACTAATGAAAAGTTGGTAAGTTTTTTGATTTTGTGTGTATACACAGACATTGAAAAACATTTTTTCAATGCTTGGTAGGATATGGGTTAAACGGGGAAAAAAGGAGGGGGGGGGGGGAGATTTCTTTGTATCAGCCATAATACTCTTAAAAGCGATTACAGAAATTCTAAATGATTTTGAAGGGTTGATATTTAATTGCAGTTTTATTTTTAAACGTAGCTATGACTGCTAAAAATGCCATGTTGTTTATTAACTAATGCTTAGAACAAGAAAATGCTACCTTTTTTTTTTCTTTTAAAGTATATAATGTTATTATTGCGTAAAAATAAATAAATAAACAAGGGAATAAGTTAAAAGAAAAAAATGAAAAGAAAGGAAGAAATAATATTTAAAGTTGTAGCGCTAAATTCAAACTCTTACGAATATATTAAATAGCCTATCGATATTGAGCCATCTTCCCTATCGTTTAAAAGAATATAGACGGCGCTGTCGCCATTCTCGGCAAAATATCTAATGATATTTTGCCGATCATTAAAATGAAGTGAAAACATTTTGTTTTCAGAAGTCAGAAGTTCGTCGGCTCTCCATGAGATGTAGCTGTTTTCGTGTAAGACGCCCCTGTGGCCATGGGCCGCAGGCAGCGGCCTGTAAGAATATTCGTTCTTATGTATCCTAATGTTCTATTTACTGCGTGCGATGTATATAGTTATTGTGATTGTGCTTTATTATAATTAAAATATTAAATAATGGAATGCCAGAGCTCGTTCTTTCAATGTTCTAAGGTGTCATTCCGTTAAAAAGTTAAGATTTTTTTTTTTTTTTTTTTTTTTTAATCTTAAAACGTAAAAAAAAATAAAAATGTAAAAATCTCTAACACCAACTTTATATGTGTCTCCTATTAAACATACACTAACACGCATTAAAATTAATGATAAAAGTCATAGTTGTGGTATGGTCAGTGTCTTTGATTGGAGGAAAACTGTGATGCTTAGGCGTTTCAGAGTGAATAAACTCATCGGGTTCATTTTCAACTTTCATCCAGTATTTGTTTATCTTACTCAGCGAGAATTTCTGATTTCCGTTTTGACATGCTTAGTTTATAATCTGCGTTTTTTTTTTAAAACATACATGTATATAGATACCAGGGATGCCAGATTGGGGATTTTGCCCCCATTTCGGGGAATTTTTAGGCTTCTGGGGACAATTTTGGGGACCGAATATTTGTGGGGACTTTTTTGGGGAATTCTAAAATTTTTGGGGACAAATCTGGGGAGTTCTTTAACTTTCTGTCAATGTTGGCAACATAATGATTTATCCCTACGACCAGGGATTTTCAATAGCTTTATTGTTATTTGGGGGGGGGGGGGGTTCAAGAATTGCCGTAATTTGGGGGAAAATCTGAGCTTAAATCCACATAAATCTGCTTGATATATATATTTTTTTTTTTTTGAAAAAAATTTTTATTTTCCCTTTTTAGTAGAAATTAAGTTCTGGATTTTTTCGAAAAAAAAAAAAAAAAAAAAAAAAATCACTGATTTGGGGAAATTTGAAGACCTTTTTGGGGAAATACTTGTTGCCAAAAAAAAAAAAAAAAAATACGAGTTCATTTTCTTTCGACATAAAAATAAATACATTTAATCAAACGTGAACGTTAAAAAATTATAAAAAGTTAAATTATGCATCTCACGAAAATTGACGTCATAATCAATTTAAAGATTTTATACACATTGATAAAGTGCTAATGTAGTTCTATCATAGATATAGTAATATATATAGATCTCTCATCCCCATGTTATCGTACAAAGATTTTTGATGCCGAAAAAAAAAAAATTAAATAAATAAAAGCTTTGGAAACAGCTATTAAGTGGTATTGAAAAAAAAAAAAAAAACTAGTATGTTGTGGCCACCACAAGACTTTCTTCTATGTTTTCCTATATACATATTCAATCAGTAACAATATTAAAAAAAAAAAAAAAAATACGATTTTTTTTTCTTTTTTGTTTTTTTTTTTGGTAAAAGTAATACATATTCAAACAGTAACAATATTTAAAAAAAAAAAAAAAAAAAAAAAAAAACGATTTTTTTTCTTTTTTCTTTTTTTTTTTTTTTTTCTTTTTTTTTTTTTTTTTTTTGGTAAAAGTAATACATATTCAAACAGTAACAATATTGAAAAAAAAAAAAAAAAACGATTTTTTTTCTAAGTTTTTTTTTTTTTTTTGTTAAAAGTAAAAAAAAAATCGATAACTTTGTTTTAAATTATCACAGATTTATAGTTCAACCATTCGTTTAAAAGGTATTGACGAGATCTTTCGAAAGATACCCATCTTGAAAATTTACCCCCCCCCGGGGGGGTACTTTCCCCCAGGGGGGGAACCGGTGCCCCCACATGCACAAAATTGTTTTCGTAGTTAACTACTGCTATTATCAATAATTCATATTAATTATACAATCACAAGTTTAAAATAACGCTCATTATGTACATTTATACAAAATTTTGTCCTATATTGCCATGTTAAAAATTTAGAAAAAATGCGATCACAGCGACACCTGTTGAGCTACTGATCCCTAAATGTAATCAGCACCAGTTTATGTCGGGGACCAACTAAATACCAAGTTTGGTTAAGTTTCGTTAAAAAAAAAAAAAAAAAAAAAAAAAAAAAAAAAATTCTAAGTTTTTTTTGTTAAAAGTAAAAAAATCGATAACTTTGTTTCAAATTGTCACAGATTTATAGTTCAACCATTCGTTTTAAAGGTATTGACGAGATCTTTCGAAAGATACCCATCTTGAAAATTTAGAACCGGTGCCCCCACATGCACAAAATTTTTTTCGTAGTTAACTACTACTATTATCAATAAGTCATATTAATTTTACAATCACAAATTTAAAATAACGCTCATTATGTACATTTATACGAAATTTTGTCCTATGCTGCCATGTTAAAAGTTTACATAAAATGCGATCACAGCGCCATCTGCTGGGCGATTGATCCCAAAATCTAATCAGACCCTTTCCATGTCAGGGTCCAACTATACACCAAGTTTGGTTCTATTTCATTCATCGGTTCGTGAGATACGGTGTGACATACGAAATTTTGCGATCACAGCGCCACCTGCTGGACGATTGATCCCCAAATATAATCAGCACCATGCCCCGTCAGGTTCCAACTATATACCAAGTTTGGTTGAATTTAATTCATTGGTTCGTGAGATACGGTGAAAAATACGAAAATTTGTCCTATACTGCCATGTTAAAAATTTACATAATATGCGATCACAGCGCCACCTGAAGGGCTATTGATCCCCAAATCTAATCAGCACAATGCCCCGCCAGGGTCCAACTGTATACCAAGTTTGGTTGAATTTCATTCATTGGTTCGTGAGATACGGTGAAAACACTAAACCACAGACAGACAGACAGACAGACACACAGACAGACATTTTTTAAAAACTATCAATTCGTGTTCAGGATATCCCAAAACGTGTAGATCCGTCAAAAAACGGAGGTCGAAAATTTTCGCGAATCCAATACTTTCTCTATATTACATATAGAAGAAAGTAAAAAATAAGAAAAGAAAGAAAGAAATATGAATTTGAAACTGTATCTGGAGTCTCCCATTCCCCTTTAGCAAATAAATTATTCATAAATTTTATTTGCTAAAATATTAGTATGTATTCCCGTGTGTATTCACTCGGGGAAAGACGGCCATATTTTGGTAAAAACGTCGTCTTTTCCCAAATGAAAAGGAATAACTTTTTTCTCCCCAATGATCACTCTATTCTATATATGCTATACTATATCTATGAGTTCTATACGCAAGCGAAGTGTGACTCACTGACCGTCTGTGCAGCCAAGAAAAAGATTTCTTATGTTAATTGCCCACTGGATTTTTTGTAAGAAATTATTAAAAATCGAGGAAATTTATTTCCCGATTTTAATCCTTATATTTGGGTATAGATATGTATTAGTTATCGCGGGTGTTAGATTGAATTATTTTGCTGTCAAATTGACAAAATTTTAATTTTAAATTTCAAAACTCTGTCGCCCTTGGCTTTTTTATTATTATTATTATTATTATTTGGCGATCAAAAGCGTAACACGAAAATATACATGCCAGATGTATGCATTGTACGAAATGTAATATGTATTATTCATTGTACGTATGTATGACATGTAATATGTATTGTACGAAATATTGTTTCATATTATTCATTACTCTTTTAATATAAGTTGTTAAAATAACCATGATTTTTGAAAGGAATTAAATATTTTTGCCAGATAATTTGGCGATATTCTTTTTTTTTCGCCAAGGATGACTTAAATGAAATCTATTCCGCTGCAAAATATTAGTTTCTTACATCAGATATTTTATTTAGACATTTGAAAACAAATTTGACTTCAAACTATGATAGAATATTTATCATTTTCCTTTTAATTAGTATATTATTAGTATATTAAAATTTAAAAGCATGGTATATAAAAAGTTTTTTTTTTTTTTTTTTTTTTTTTTTTTTTATCTTATAATTATTCTTATCTTAATCCTCAATGTTTCCCATCTTTATTAACTTGAATTTACTATTAAAATTTTAACATACTCAAAAACTTCTCATCACTTCGTTAAAATACACTAAACTTTTACAAAATCTTTTTCTATTTAAAATGATACATGTATTTACTTTAAATGTCCAATATTTCATAAGATTTCCAATTTTAAAGTTTTAAAATATTTATCAAATTTACCTATTTTTCTGGTTTAGCCTTATTGTTTTCCTTTTTATAACTACAGCTGTTGCCCTCTTTAAAATATTTAAAATGATGAGGTCATTTTATAGTAAAATTATCCATTATAGCATATATTATATTTCACTCCTCCATAAAAATTGATTTTAAAATCGTCTGTTACTTTTATACTTTTATTTTAATAGAATTTTAATAGAATTTAATTTATATGTTAGTCATTTTAGCAATTTTATCCAAAGTAGCATTAGAAATAATATATATCACTTCTCCATTAAAATTTATATGACCCTACAATAAAATTAATTTGTGCTTAATATCAACACTACGAAAATTTTTATCAATCGCTTCCAAATTTTGACCTAAGTTTCAAATCTCAACCCTGTGGGTTTTTACATCGGCTACAACGTTTTCGTCTTTGTTCGTAAATAATAATTTGACTGTACTAAATAGTTTACAGCCGTATAATTCAACGTATAACTTAGTCACAGCAACGCGTGGCCGGGTCTGCTAGTATAATATAAAATCTAATTTCAATAGGTATATCTGTTATAGCAGATATCGATTTTGAAAATAAATAAATAAATACATAAAATAAAATAAATTCAATAAATAAAAAAGAGAGAAAAATCTTCCGGTATTCAAAAACCCCACTATCGGATCACAGTTAATTAACAGCAGCGCTACCTGTCGGCCGATATACACATAAATTTAAACTAGCGTAGTTGTCTGGCCAAATTTTTCAAAGGTCGTTTGGATGGTGAGCAAACATCCAGGTTCAGATTATAAAACGGGCATAGAATGCAACTGGCGCCAAATTTCGGCTGATTGTCGAAATTTGCTACAGGCAGAATTTTCAAAAGTGTTTGCAGGGTGAGTGAACAGGCGGTCGTAGATTTTGAAACAGGAAAACAACGTCGAAGACGTCACCGAGCAGGAGTTTAATACGGTGAATTTTCTGAAGGATCGCAAACCCACTGGTCGCCGAAGGCGAATTTGTAAGCTATACTGAAACAAAAGAACTTTCATCCTGATTTAGTTAAATTAATTATTTAAATTTTTTTTATAATTCTACCTCTATTTAAATTGGTATTAAAATTCTTGAAATAAAGAAAATTTTGGAATGTAAAATTAGAATTTCGTTTAAAATGACCTAATGAAATCTTCAAATTAATCTCTAAGGATCGCTACACAAATTAAGTTTAATATGAAATTGAATATGACAAGGAACATTCAAGGTCAAAGTCATTGAATATGACCCTAAAGCGCTCCCAATTTTTGCACTGATTCGGCCCCAGAAATATACCTCTTTTAATTTTTAAAATAAACTATGTGCATCATACTGTCATGCGAACATTCTTTGCTATTTAAAAAAAAAAAAAAAAAAAAAAGTCAAATATTATCTTAAGGACTATGTTTTTATACTTGTTATATTATTTATCTTGAAGTCAAAGGGAATACATTTCAAGTTCAAGTTAAGAAAATCTTCTTTTAACCCTAGAACACTAGCGTGTTCATAAATACTCTATCACTAGAGATACCTAAAATTGACACGCTCATATAAAAGTCGTTTTATTTGCTTATATTACATTAATATTGTTTTTAAATATGTTTAATTATTTGCTGTTTTACTCAATATTACTAATTTTTCATTATCTGAATAATTATTTCGAAGCACTCAAACTCAAACAAGTGTATCAATAGTAGGGAAAGTGCAGAAAAAAACATTAAATGAAGACCGCACGTAAAATTTACGTACCACTAGTGTTGTAGGGTTAAAAATTAATTTGTAATCATAAACATATTCAATTTGTTATGATAAATTGCTTAATAAATAATCAATATTTTTTGTTGAATTTCATGAGTGCAAGTGTATACACGTTAACATAAATCTGTTCATATAAAAAAGTGCATTTAGCACTTCCTTGGTCAGCATATAAATATAACTTGATAAATGTAATTGTATGAAAAACCTTTAAAATGACTATACTGAATGATTAATAAGAAACATTTTTTTTTAATTAATTGTAAATTGTTAAGAGAAAATTTATAGGTGTCATGAACTAGACATGCTACAATATGTTTACAACTAATGTGTTTTAACGAAATTTTAATTAATCAATACAAAATGGTAATATAAAAATTAAAAACTAACCTTTCTGATGAATGGACATTCTTCATTCCATGCTCTTTACGTTGTTCATTCCTCGTTCATGGTTCATCTGCATCTGAGTTCAGAGACGCAGATGTTATGCTTCCACAAGCAGATGTTCCTGTCTAAAGTCCACAGGAAGTCGATTTTACAGCATTTAGTGCTTGAATTTATTTCACAGCATAAATACTTGAAAATATACCGCAGAAAGGTCAGGAAAAATTACAACATTTTTTTACAGTGCAGTAAATATGGCTGTAGTAGCAGCATGGAGAATACACAAAGGATGCAAAGGAAATCTTTCGCAATTAGAATTTTTGCGATCTATTGTAACAGCCCTTATGAAAACAGAAGATGTTACTATTAGTTATAATCGACAAGGACCATGCGAAGAGGTAAATGTGGATGTGAGATTTGATAATATCAATCACTATATTGAAGGTGCCAATAAACAATCCCGATGCAAAGTGTGTAAGAAAAATACACGTCATTACTGTATCAAATGTAAAGTAATGTTACACAAAAGTTGTTCATTTCAATTTTATACTAAGAAATAAAAACATAGTATGTAAGTAAGTTGATTATATTCATATTAATATATAAATATAACTTTTTAAGTTCTCTTATAAATTTACGTATAATATAAATGTTATATCTAATATATATATTTTATAAATTTTATATATTTTATAAAATAGCCAAATGTTAAATATATTCGTATAAATGAATAAATTTCATTGTATAGTAAGAAATATCCTTCATAAGTTATAAAACAAAGCTCCAATAGTCATGTAGCAACTCATTTTAAAAAATCAAAATTAGACCCCCATTAGGCGCCAATGCTCCCATTTTGGGAACAAGCTTGTTTCAGCAAATTTCTAACAATTTCATTAAAATTTTTAGTGAAAATGTTTAATGACCTTAAATTATCCCAAATTCACTCAGTTAAAAATTATTTCATTTTATTCACATAGCGGCGCTTAATGGGTTAAGTACTTTAATTCATTTGTACGAAATTCATATCAAATAAATAAATATAGGAGATGCATTTATGGTTTAATCTTGATTAACATTTAAAAAATAATAATAATAAAATAAAATAAAATATATGGAATAAATTTTGAATTTGGTAAAATAAACAAATATAATTTAATTCACATGATAACAACTATTCATTTTCCGATGTTGTGATCTTTTAATAATTATAGTGTTCACAAAAGAAAGAAAAAAACTATAGCTTTCTGGGCGAACTGATTAACGTATGCAAATCTACATCGACACATCAGAACATGATTCGTATTTAGCATAATTCGATTTTATGTATTTCACATGTATTTTATTCAGTACATTGTAATCATATTCAATCTCATTCTAATAACGTACAGATCTACTAGCGTGAATTCTGAAATGGGGTTATGCATTGAATAAAACATAGCATGCTTCCTGCTCTTTGTGAAAAGAGATATAGCATGTCTATTGTAAAGTGTAGAGCAAACTTTTATTTTTGACAATTTATAACTGGGTTTATTTTGACAGAAGTTTACTAAAATTTAAATAGCTAAATCAACAAGGGTATATTAATTCAAATATTGTTAAAAAAAATTAATAAGTTTTGAAATACGTGCAATATATTTACTTCAATTTTCAAGTCGAAATAACATGTGTTCAATTCATTTAATACTGAATATATTTATACAAATTCTGTTTATTTATTTTTTCAAGTATTAAACATCTAAAGTTTTTTGAAAATCTTCTTATATTTAAATATTTCGTTTAAAAACTTTTATTATTACATTAAATTATCATTCATTTTAGGATTTTGTAACTAAATTTAAATTAAATCATGCATTCCTAAAAAGGTTAAATTTTATACATATAAGTAGTTATTATATTTATATACATAATTTCGATCAATACATATACGTATACATATATATCCATATATATACATATATATATAAATATATTGATTTTTGAAAAATATTATTGATTTTTTTCACTTGTCATCTGACCACAGCTGACGGATACATCGGATAAATGAGCTCATCTCTATTCTAGAAAACATATATATCTCAAAATTATATAGTTGTCGTACTTCGCGATCTTAAATAATTGACATGAGAATAAAAATCATGTGAACGCTTACAATTTTACTCTCAAGTTTAAATAAGCATTATTTCATTATATAGAAAACTGTGAAGTGAAAACAACATTACAATTTTGTTTTTTTTTTAAAGGCGGTCAGAAGGATATTTAATGAAAAATAACAACTCATACAGAAAAAAATGCGATGAGATATATCACACCGCCCCATTAATGTTCCATCACTTTTCACCTTGAATAGCACATAGCTGGGATATAGTAGTTTCTCAATATTTCTTACGACTTCTTGTATACATTAATATTAGGTTGTGAAAAGTATATCTCTGAGACAATGATACTATTGCAGTGTCACATGAAAATGGTAGTGCAATATGTATGGAATGTCGCGTTCTATGTCACAAACAGAGGACATTTCCATGTTTATACAATATCCCTGAGATGTATATGGAGAAATTTGACTCACCCCTCAATGTCATCAATGTCACACTACTATGTATTTCCCACAGTTTACGGATCAAACTGTGCTTTATGGGATATTATCTCCTTTTCTGCAACGTGTCTCACTACTTTCATTATTTTTCCTTTCTTTTTTAAAGGCATCTGGTCATTTCAATTTAAGCGCTCATATGAAATTTATGATTGTTTATAACGGAAATGGACACCAAAGCTATATATATTAAGTAAGCTGGTAAAACAGTAAGTAATGTAATTAGTAGTCTATTATTAGACATTTACTCTTGTAATTATGTTTTAATTGTGTAGTCAAATCTAACGAAAAACTATTTTCTTTTAATCAATTATGTATTCTGAATTGATTAAAGATTTTTAAATATTTTAAATGAGATTTCATTTTTTTTTCTACAGTTATTTTCATACAGAAATGCTTTTTGGTAATTTTGCAATGGTATTTCGTGATTGAATACAGTTATGATTATTATTAGAAAATAATGCTTACAAGAGAGAAAAAGCGAAATTCCTTTTCTTGTAACTAGTTCAGAGATTATGAAATGAAAACTTCAACTGAATGAAAAACATTTAAATGTTTTTTTCCAAAATATTTTATGAGAATAGGTTTTAAGATTCAAAAGTCCCTTAACTCTAATTCTAACTGAAACAATCTCTGAGGGAGATTTTAAAACTGAGAAATATTATCTATTTTTTCTTTTTAATTTGTCAAAAAATTTTAGAATTGATGTCTAAAAATATACCAGTTGTTGCAGCATTACCTTCCAAATTTAATTTTTTAAAATGCTTCTTCAAAAGATAATGCTTTTAAAATCCTATTTAAATATTTTATTAAAAACAAAATAAATAAACTAAACTTATTCGAATGCTTTTTATTCCTAAAAGATTTGTTTAAACCTGGGAAACATACAATATTCCATAGGAGGCAGACTGCAGAAAAGAAATACAGACTGTCTACTTCTAAATAATTCACTTCACAATCAATTCACCTTCATATAATATGCAGTCTTAGTTAGCCAAAATTGTATACTTTTTCCTATCTACTCGTAAGTTGACATTCTTTTAGGAGATTGATGTTGTAAAATTATATTACTGAGTAAAAACTCATTTAGATTTCTTAAATAATTAATTACTTTCTTTCAGTGCCATTGTGAATAAATGCCGAAAAATAATAAAAAATATACATTTGTAATTGATATCTGACTTCCTTTCTTTACCTTTCAAAGCATATTTAATATTACCCACGGAATTTACAGTTTGATCTTCACTTTAGTTAGATAACATACATATAGTTAGATATAACAATACAATTAGATAACAAAAATGGAAAAAAAAGCTTGAAAAATTTTATTTTATTTTTACAAGAAATTCATTGAAAATCATATTCCTGATTTCATTCAATATCATAATGTGCAAGGTATATAAATCTATGAAAAATTCTTAGAAAGTATTATTTTAGGAATATAAAAATTTTCAGGTCTGAATATATATGTAGCTGTACATGTGTGTAAATATCTGTGAATATCTGCAGAGTTTACAGTAAAGTGATTAATATTTAGCTTTTGTTGTTAATTCTATACCCCGGAAGTAAAGGGCACCATGTCACGAATACGATTTTTTTTAGGAATGATGTTATAATGAAATTAATTAATGATATTTTTCATAAATAAAGAAAATGGTCATGGTTTTATGTTATACTGCTCATTCTCTTTTTTAATAACAGGGCATAATGCTTAATGCCTCTATATAAAGCAAAATATTCACATCAAAAACACGGTGCTAACTCTTTTCTGAAAATGTCCTTTTTAGAAAAGAACAACTTTTTTGTCCTTTCATAGTGTCCTTTAGTTCTGGAGTACAGAATTACAGTTGATATCAATTTTATGATCTAATACATTGTCATTGCGCAGTAGTTTTTGTTATGATCCCTTTTTAATTGAAACAAATATCGAGCCAAGTAAATACATTTAATTATGTCATAAATTTCAAACAGAAAAAATCAATCGTAATAAAATCAGTCGTAACAATAGTAATCAAATATCGTTTTGCGCTGAATAGGAAAACATTTCACAAGGTTATCTCTGTGTTAGTTTAATACTTATTTAAAATATTTACATCCTCTATTGTAATAATTACTATTTAAATCTATTTCATAATCATAACATTTTATCAAATTAACAAATAATCAGCTATCTAATAAGTTTCTGGTATGCAAAATTAGATTACTACGTTCACTAGTTAGAATATTATTTATATACATATTTTAAAGAAATGGTGAAAAACATTTAAACTCGAATTTGTATTAAACATATTCTTATTTAACACAAAGTATAGAGAACATTATTTTTCAAAATATGGGTTTGTAAAATAATACAACCATTGCAAATTTTATTTTATGATCTTATGTACAGATAAGTATAACTAAATGAATTTATCCAAAATCACCCTGAAAAATCTTTCCTAATATACATATTTTTAAACACAAATTACATTAAAGAATTACATTAAAGAATTTGATGTCGACATGATTTTAATATTTAAAATAAAATCTAAAAACCATTTTTGGTATTTAAATATATTCATATAGTCGAACGCTCGTTGCACTTATATATTTTTGTAATATAAAAGTAAGCAATTCAAAATAAGTGTTTGATTTAATCTTGCTGTATAATCCACTGCTTTAGCTTGAACGCAAATCGTTCATTTAAGAAGAGATTGAAACGTTAGAAATAAATTTTGGATATGCGTCATCCAAAATGTATTTTACGTGTTTTACAAATGAAATTAATTTCTGATCATTTAGAAACGTAATATACAAGAAGATATTTAGATATACCTACACAATTTATCGGGAATTCTGCTGAAAACTGTATATTATATTATAATTTTTTGCTGTATGACAATAACTTTAGCATGCAATCGCTGAAATTATTTCTATGTGATTACAATTGATTGTTTTTAAGTTATGTTAAAAATATATATCTTTTAATTACTTGTAAATTATTCGAATTTAAAGAGAGAATTTAGATTTCACTGTAATAAAAATTACTTAAAATAATTACTTAAAACACAACTCATGTGGCAAGACATATTACAAAATGGCTCTTTGCAATTATGATGTATATTTTGTTGTATTTAAAATGACGTATTTCTGAGGTATATAAGAAATCAAAGTATCCTTTTGAATTTTGAATGTAAAGGAACAGTTTGAATTACCATTTATAAAATGCATATACATCTACATTTAATTACGTTTGGTTTCTCACCCTATGATAATTTTTACTCATTAAATCTAGATCGGGGCTTGTAGCTTAATGGGAGTTACGTACGATTACGAACACCCATGTATTCATTTGAAATGAAACGTTTTGATTTCAAAATTTGGAAAAAAAAAAAATAAATAAATGAACTGCTTGTTTATTATATATAATATCCGTGGAATGTGACTATTCTTTTCCAGATCTTATTTATTATGAGAGAAATTTACAAAAAAAAAAAAAAAAATGTTTCGCAATATCACATTATAGCTATCCCCTCAACAAGCCAATATAGTGTTTTCATCACAAAAATTAATATTGTAGAGTGTAGAAGAGACTTTCGACTAATCATAAAATCTTATATATAAATATAAAATATTGATTTTATATATAAAAGTAAGAGAAAGTTTGTGACTACCACACTATATTATTTATTACACAAATGAATCCAATAATTAGAGTACAAGAAAAGATTTACGATCCTACTAGTATTGTAACATAATTAAAAAAAAATAATAATAATAAATATATAACTATAAAATTTTCATTCGTCATCGTTTAATAATATTACTTTTGCTTCTCGATTTATTGCAATTTTTTACAGAAAGGACATTGTCTTTTAAAAATAATAATAATAAAGCTCGAACAAAACCAAAATTAAGAAACTTTAGTGCAAGAAACTTCAAGATTTTTACTTATTATTATTATTATCTTACACGGTATTATTTTACGTAAGGAACAGTATCGGAATAAGTTAAAATAAACTGTTATTTTTTTTCATAGAAATTGGATGTGGATACGTTCAGCAAAATTAAAAAAAAAAAGTGCTTCAATTATTTAGGTTTAAAGTATTATAATTTTTAAATATTTTATTATAAATTAGAGAATACAACGAACCCATTTATGTATTATATTTGTGTTCATCAGTTCATTTAAGAAACGAACTTTTAATATACTTTTTTTAAATACGTATTTTATATAAATTCTTATTTTAAAATATTCTGCAAGTAGATAACTTACTTGTTTTATAGCACTTACTTCACCCTATTTCATTGATGTTGATTTAATAAACACTAAGTACTTCTTTTTGCCAATATTATTACCGTTTTCTTTATTGAAAAAAGTATTCCCCAGATTCATCTTTCCACTTATTCCATGATGCGGAAATTCAGTAACTGAATGTGATGTATTCCTTGCAGTGTATTAATTTACTAGAAGTGAAATAAATCATCGAAAGCAAAAATTTCTGCATTATTGACAAAATTTCTAATCTTTAAGAAGTTTTATTTATTCTAGATAGCCATTAGTTATGAATGGTTCAATGATAAGTACTTTTGATATCATCTTTTAACAAACTTCAAAGAAAAAAACAAAAATATATCCAATTCGTAATTATATGAATAAAATTATTTTTATTTATTTATTTATTTTTTTTTTTTTTTTGTTAATTACAAAATTACTATTTAAAATATTGTTCGTGAGAAAATTTCCAAAGTTAAATTACTCTGGTTCATATTAAAATATATACAAACTCATTTAAGGTATAATGGAATTATGCCACAATATAAAATTATGAGGATTTAATTTATTTTATTTTATAAGCATAAAAATAAGATTTGGCGAATTATCTGAATATAGCCAAACATTCAGCACCAAAACGTATTTTTGAAACTCGCAATGCACGTTCAAATTGTCACCATAACAAAATTTAAAAGGGATGGTATTCTTAGTTATCAATATTTGCAATCAAACTACAGGTGTAATAAACTAAACAGTCGAATTGGTAAGTTTAATGAACAAAAAGTACACAAAAAATTGAGCCGCAATAGGACTTAGACATATCTGACCGTGTTACGAATAGCTGGACTTTGAAAAAAATCACATAAAAGACATTAGAGTGGGGGATTGGGATTTTAGAACAAACAGTATAGTTGGTATAAAGGACGACGCGATATGATAAGTATTCAATGATGGAAAAAGTGATTTCGTGAGTGCGTTGTAAGCTGTTGCAATAGCTCCAGACTTTCACGGGCCACCTGAAGTTCGATCTCAAAATGGGCTAAAAGATCACTCAATTAAGAGAGTAACGACACTCACCGAAAATTGCCTGAATTAAAAATTGATGGCATTTGTCATCTTATAGGGATAAAATAATTTAAAGTGATATTATTCAGAGATAATCAGTGAATTCAGGACTAAGGAATGATAGACCCTAACAGTCATTCCTTCTAACATTCCTCACCTTTCCCGTTTTCAGCGTCATTTCAAATGTTGTCATTAACAATCAAACTGAGCAGCATCCGAATAATAAAAATGTGATTTTTAGCAAAATATCTAATTTCTTACTTGTTAAGGATGTTGCTGATGACCGCCTTATAAGTGTAGATATAACAGAGCAAAACGGTAGAATTCTTTACTGATTTGAATGCAATCATTATAGCTACGCACATATGTAGTGTAGGAAGCAATCTCAAAGACTGCCGGTTACATTTCGCCTTGTTATGGCCATATCACACGAGAGATTTTCGCCCAACATTACTGAACACAACACAGCAGCGTACGGGGGAATATTCAAAGTCAGCTGGTAATCAGCTTGTTAGACCGTCTATCGGAAAAGTTGAGTATGTTGTGTTTTGAAAAAAATCTGAGCGAAATCTGTCTTGTGATATGGCAATTACGAGGCACACTCACCATTCGAACGTGGAAAAACAGGACTTTTCTGCAAGTGGTACTGTTTATGTTATCTTCCTTGCCAAGGTCTTTATAGAATCAGTTAAATGATCTAATAAGTATTGTTTTACTGTGTATTTAAGGTGTTAATATGAAGTGTAGTAATACAGGTCACAGTTTCGCCAATCAAACACATTTAGATATGTTTCTTGGGATACGTCAACCCTCTCGGAACACCTTCGAACTCGTGTTGTAGTTGCTGCTTTTAAAGCTTGATGTAAAGTAATAGATCATCGGCTACATAACTAACCCATTCTCCACCGATTATCTGCTTGTATCGACACCAGGGGTGGTTTCTATTATCATATATTAAATAGAAGTACATTCTTTATGTTGTTTGGGAGTGCATTCTTTGTATTGTTTCATGTTAAAAAAAAATATTTTTGTATGATATTTTGACGATCTGTTGATCGACTCAAGCACTACACATGCGGAATTTCATAAATGCACCTAAATTCTTTCTGGATACATTTTCTTTTTTGCATTTTCTTTTTAAATTTTTTTTCTTGCCACATAGTATTTAAATGTTTGTATTATCGAAAAAATATTTTACAAGGAAACCTTCAAAAGGTGTCATCTTCAAAAAGTATTGAAAAAAACATATGTGATTCTACTCTTCATAAAACACCAGAAAATGAAAAAATTATCGGCTGAAATTAATTACAGCGACCACAAAAAATTATCAAAATTAAGCACATTTGGCGATTTAGCGCTGTTAGGCGATACGTTTGCTAGCACCGAGGTTGCCGGGTACAAACAGAACCGTCTTTTGCTTTTCCGCCAAGTACTCAAAATTAATCGCCTAGCAGTGTGTAATCGTCAAATATGCTTAATTTTGATAATTTTTTGTGGTCGCTGTAATTAATTTCAGCCGATAATTTTTTCATTTTCTGGTGTTTTATGAAGAGTAGAATCACGTATATTTTTTTCAATACTTTGTGAAGATGACACCTTTTGAATGTTTCCTTGTTAGACAATCTATGACAAATGTGATACTACATGATATTTATTACGAATTTCGTCGATTCTATTTTCCTATGAAATTCGATTGCAAAAAATTACGTATTAGAAATAATACCTTTTTAATCTATCTAAGTTTTAAATATTTGTATGTAAGCCATATTTTTACTATTTGTTTACAGATCTGCACACTTTAACACTTTATTTTTACTCTGTGTAAAGATAACAACGTAGAAACTCAGATTAATTCTTTCATAATTGAACTTGTATGTATATCTATTTTTAATTGCATTCGTTTGAATTTATATATTATTTTTATGAAAAAGTACTTATAAATAAAACTAATACTTCATTATTCAAAAATTGGAAATTTAAAAATTAAACATAAGTAGTCAGTATTATTTTCTAGGTGCTTATCTGTGTAATAATAGTTACAAAAGAAAACAGAATTCAATGATGATGTTTCGTAAAGTTAATGTTTAAAGCTAACAATAAATTATGGTTTACTGAATTAATAAAATTGACATACGTAAACTTAAAATCATTTACATAATCTAGTCTGATTTTTTATTATGATGTCAGGTGTGCATTCAAATTAAATTGCCTAAGTTATGTATGTTAATAAATTTTGATTACAAACACGTAAATTGTATGATGATCATAAGTACTATAATTAAAGATTCTTCAAAAAAAAAAAAAAACAGAAAAACCATTAATTTTCTCAATGAATATCAAAACAGCGCATTTCATTATATCATGATGATTTTCTTTTCTCTCTGTATTCACGCAATGTTAGTATGTTTGTTTGCTGTAGACAAAAATAAGTGGATCGATTTATGTGTAGTTTTTTGCAAAATAATACGCGCTGTCCAGGAATGCTTTAAAAATACTGCTGTCTTCGATCTGACAAACAAAACGAAAGTTATAAGTGAATTACGTAGGATTTCATTCAAACCGCTATTTTCTTTACTACATTACTTGTGCCTTTCTTTCATCCTACTGAGTCTATCGCTTTGAAATTTTGTCCAATTTTTACTCTGTCTCTTTATAATAGTAATACCTTATTTCTATCGCAATGATTTTCAATAACTAGGGTTCATCTATAAATTCCTGAGTGCATGTAGTGCGCTTAGACAAGACGTTACTACAGAACTGGGCCTCGAACCCGGAGTATTGGGATCGGGAAAGACGCGAATGCAAAAAGACGTGAAAGACGCGAAAGGCATTCGGAAGCCAATGTAATAAACAGTTTCTTTCTATAAGCGCTGCAATCTCGAGAAATATCGCTGCGGCAGGTAGTATCCTCCCGAATCTGGCATATTGCAGGCGCGGTAGACAATGCTGAAGACAGCGGCGACTAGAAATCAGAATTGGGCGAATTTTAACACTTCAGAGTACTCTTATTTTGTATTTTTTTTTTTTTTTTTACTTTAGCTTAAGCGTGTAATAATAAACCTTTATATGTATATAAGATCAATGTTTATTGTGTCACAAAAACACACCATTCCCCACCAAATGTGTAAAAACGTGTATAAAAATATAATTACATGCAGCTTATAAACATTTATATCAATTTTTAGCCGCATGATTATTGTGAAATAGAGAAATAAAGATACAATGATACATAAAATGTTTTCGTTCAAAATTACATGCATCACCTGGCATTTCAGGAATTAATGATCATGCATTATCGCAAACTATTTTATAATAACATAAAATATACGGAAACATGAGTGAGAACGAAATATCAAGTGCAAAATATGTTTTATAAGTACAAAAATGTCGGTTTGGAGAACTGCAAATGTTTCTATGTTTACCTTATACTTTTAGAATTATGAAAATGACATTGTATGAAAACAAAAGTACAATATTGTTGTCTTGAAAAACATAACACTATATAATTTGCCCCGTTCTGCACCGGCCATGGAGCAGAACGAAGTAATAAGGACAAATGTTTAAATATATATATAAAACTACTGAAATGCTCAATGACTTTTTAGTTTTTAATGGCCATAAATGTTTAATTACATTTTTAATTAATTGTGCCCTTTTGTTTCATCCTGTTCACAAAATACATTCACGAGGAGAACCTATCATCTTCGCTATTTATTCACGCACAAGCATTGTGTGCGCCTCTTTTTCAAATGGGAAAAAAAAACATTCATTCTTCAACTGGTTTTGCGTAAAACTCTCCGCAATATATACATTAGCAGTCAAAACAACCCTCAAAATCAATCTCGTTAGTTTTGGATTCTCTCTCCAGCACCTGCTTGGTTCTATTTATCTTCAAGCACTCTCCTTTTTTTCTTAAAAACCCTTCAATTTTTTTTCTTATTTAAGTAAATGTATCCTTGCTCTTTTCTATTTGGTAGATTTATCTTCCTTTTCCGTAACAGAGGTTCCTAACGCACCTGCCGATTCGTCATTTTAACCTTATTTTTAACTTTCTGAATAGGTATAGGAGTTTCACGTGAAACATGAAATAAAGAGGCCTTGTTGTCAGTTGTTATATTTTACAAATATTTAATAAAAATTGCAGAGCAGAATGGGGTGCTTCCCTATTCCACGACAGGGACATGATTTAGGTTAGAAAGATAAGAAGGTCACTCAGGTCGGAAGATTACTCGACAAAGGTACGTAAACAAATATTTAATTACACTAAACTAAAGACAATTAAGCGTACATCGAGTTTGTACTAACTATAGTTGTAATGTAAATAAGTATATTTTATAAGTGATAATAATGTAAGTAATAATACATTACCTTGGTTACACATCACGAAAAGTTAAAATACAGGAGAAATAAATCACATGACAAAACCGTCAAGCACCAACGCTCCAAAAATCCAGACAAGTCTGTCTGCCGTAATTACGCGGTATCATATTGGTCTAGTTCTACTTAATGCCTTTCATTTCGCCCCGGTACCCCATTGTGCCCCTGATTAACCCCCCCCCCTCTCTCACTCTCTATCTCTCTCTCTCTTTCTATATATATATATATATATATATAAAGGGTTTTCTAATAGGGATTATACAATTTTAAATGTTTATAATGGCAACACTGCGTATTATTTTTGACATTTCTTGTGTCATTTGTGTTTAGTATGCTATGACATTTAATCATTCTTGAACACACACGCTTGAACAACGTCTCGAAATTATTAAATTGTTTTATCAAAATCAGTGTTCATATGTGAATACTGAGAGAAATTTGAGAAGAACTCATGGACGACATTATTCAGTTAATCGACTCGATTGATTGTGATTTTTTTCTTTTGGGATATGTTAAATCACAAGTTTATGTTGATATTTCAATAACAATTGAGCAATTAAAAACCAACATTGAACGTGTTATTCGAGAAATAACACCAAATTTATGTGAAAGAGTGATGGAAAATTGGGTTGACAGAATGCGGTATGTACAGAGGAGTCTTGCTGCTCACATGAATGATATTATTTTCATACTTAATAGCATAATGTAAGCTTTCAAATTAAAACAAAAAAAAAAAAAGTATCTTACTGCATAATTTATGTTTTTTTTTTTTTTCTTTTTTTTTTTTTTTTTTGTATTACTCTTAATGGAAAACCCTTTATATAAAAACAGGGTGAGTTTGACATAATCTGCCAAACGAAAGGAGGTGATAGAACAGCCCATGGGGAGCATAAAACACCACATAAACCCTGTCCTATCTCTAACCGTTTCCGAGTTATGGTAGATAGAAGAAAAATCTGTTTTCTTCCATCCCGTCTGAAAAAACCCAAATTTGTGAGCTTTCTGAAAGACTTACACGCAAAATAAGCACATATTTGGAAAGAGCAGAAACCATCCTATCGGGTGACACCATTTACATCAGGATACCTTAATTTGACGGCGAGCTACAAGCGCTAAAACTTTGGCGAAGTTTAAAAGCGAGTTGTCGCCAAATTCTTTAACCGGCAATTCTGCAAACACCGTTCAAGCTACAATCGGTCAAATTTATCAAAAACTTCTCCATTCCACAAGCTTTAGAATGAGCCCACAACAAACCATATCGGTATTCTAGTTTATGAGAAATTTAGCCTTTTGTTTGAAACGCATTCATCACTGAACTCGACGTTCGTCAACAAGGAGACTAACGGGTGCCATGGTTGTTCCTGATTTCATGTCCGCCTTCAGCCCGCTGTTTTGTAAGAGGCAAAAAAGAAAGTTTTAAAGACAAACAAGAAAAGTAACAGTTGTATTAAGTTTACAAACACAATGGAATGGAAAAAAAAGAAATATGACGTTTCTCACGTCTTTCACAAAGGAACATGCAAAAAAAAAAAAAAAAGACGCATCTTTCACAAAGGAATATGCAAAAAAAATGGCGTATCTCACGTTTATGATTAAAGCAGGTATGCATTTGAAAGGATGTGTGAAATTTAGTGCTGCTGCTGAAATTGGTCACCCCCACACCTGATAGATGCCCTTGCCAGCTTACGAACGGAAACCACAGTAGCTCTTAGCGAAAGCTCATCCCTCGTTTTATTATTGCATCATCGAGCCGGCTGCTTAAATCGTGCAAAATGGCAACTTCTGTGCGGTAAACTTCTTGCTTCAGGAAACCCCAAACATAGAAGTACAATGGAGTGGGATCTGGCGATCTAGGTGGCCTATGAATTGGTCCATTACGACCAATCCATCGTGGATACTGCTGAGTGAAGAAGTCCCGAACGGCATTGGAAGAATGTGCAAAGGCCCCATTGTGTTGGAAAATGATTTCCGCTCATTGGGGTACAGGAATGACATCAAGTAATCCTGGAAGATGATGTTCCAGAAACTCCAAATATGGTCGAGTACGGTCGAGTGGCGAAGCAGCGACCATGGCCCCTTTCGTACACCACACCGAACGACCCACTCTCCCTAAGCCTTCGTTGAATTACGGCAAATACAGCACGGTTGGACGCACGACGATGTGGATAACATAGATGGTACTCTTCTTCGGCTCTCCGAGAGTTACCATCGCAAAATCCATACACAAAATGCATATCCGCGTACTTTACATTTGTAAAAATAGGCATTTCTGTTTACAGGTTGGAAAGCATGACAATTTGATCCCTGTGATGACTTCAATTGAAAATAAAATTCAGAAGGGTAAACAAAAAGGGATAAAATTTCAATATTAATTTACAAAAGTAGAAAAAAAAAGTGCTACGGAATAAGAACCATCTTGGTTAATTCGTACCAATGTAGGAAAACATACTAAGCACGAACTAAGATAGAACAAGTAGACGTGAGAGCAGCGTGAAAGGAATCGGCCGAGCTCAGGCAAAGTCCAGAAAATGCTAAAGCAATAGGCAGCATAAAACGTAAAAGAAGCTAACGAGCTAATGAGCTGTTAATGATTGACTCGTCTTTTGTACCTGCGAGTGGGATGCGCACACACGAAGGTTGGAATACATCTGCATATCACTAAGATTCCATATGCAGATAGTCACGAATTGGCATACGTTTTATTTACTCACCATCGTTTCGTTTGCCGAATTTCGACAAACGCCGTTTTCAGTGATGTATTTCAAACAAACGGCTAAATTTCTCCTGAACTAGATCACCGATATGGCTTATTGTGGGCTCATTCTAAAGCTTGTGGAATGGAGAAGTGTTTGGTAAATTTGACCGATTGTAGCTTGAACGGTGTTTGCAGAATTGCCGGTTAAAGAATTTGGCGATAACTCGATTTTAAACTTCGCCAATGTATTAGCGCTTGTAGCTCGCCGTCAAATTAATGTATCCTGATGTAAATGGTGTCACCCGATAGGATTTTTTCTGTTCTTTCCAAATATGTGCTTATTTTGCATGTAAGTCTTTCAGAAAGCTCATGAATTTGTGTTTTTTCAGGCAGGATGGAAAAAAACAGATTTTTCTTCTATCTACCATAACTCGGAAACGTTTAGAGATAGGACAGGGTTTCTATGGTGTTTTATGCTCCCCATAGGCTGTTCTATCACCTCCTTTCATTTGGCAGATTATGTCAAACTCACCCTGTATATTTATATATATATGTGTGTGTTTGGGTTTGTGTGTGTAAGTGTGTGTGTGTTTGTGTGTATGTACAGTGTGTGTAAAAACTTTAAGGCCAGTATAATTTATTGTGACTATAAAAATAAAAGAAATAATTTCCATAAAAATTGAATTCAAATGCTTACTGTGGAATATAAGAAAAAAAAGAAATTGAACATACATATTTGTAAACTTTCAATAAATTTAGAAAGCAAATCATTTTAACTTGTGTAAAAAGCTGGCTAATCTGTATAGTTATACACATAGTATGTATAGCAGGTTAGCTTGTATAAAACCTAGGCAACAAAAATGTTTGGTTGGTTGGATGGTTTAAAGGTTTAAAAGATGGAAGGAAGCCACTCACCACTATTCAGTGGTTTGGAGGTATTTTCAGCCTCCCCCCCAAAAAAAGAAAAAGAAAAAAAAAAGATCTGCCAGGTTAAAAATCCCCTACGCGACAAAAGGGCAGAGATAGCGCAAATCGTCTATAAATGGCGTCAGAAGAACGACTGAATCCCACGAAAATAATGGTAACTACCGCGAGAAGTAATGAAAGAATCTAGTGTTATGATGTTAGATTTGATATCTCTGAGAGAAATATAAAGATTTTGAAAATTTTATTACGGAGATGTGGACGGTCAGTATTATTAGTTAACCAGTTAGTTGGGATGTGAATTGGACGGATAATGTGCCAAGAGTCTGTTAATTGACAATTATAGTAAAAGTGTTGTGGCGAACCCTCTTCCCCTCACGGACACACAGAGGAGCGTGTGTAATGAAATTTGTAGAGATAGAATGGGAAAGGACCGTGACCAGAAAGGAATGCTGTAATCGCTGGATTCAGATTGTATGAAGAAAGTAAGACTCTTGACTTGGCTTCGAAGGTATAACGTCCTTTTGTTTATCTTTCCCAGTATGATTGCCAATTGTCTATTATTTTAGATTTTAAGAACTTTTTCACATTTGAGGGGGGAATTGGTAGGTATATGTCCATTGTTTCTTTTTCAGTTGCTTCCTTAGCTATTTCGTCCGCTAACTCATAGCCCACTATTCCCTTGTGCGTCGATACATGGACAAGAGATATTCTTCTTGAAAGACTGAGTAAAGAAGCTTTAATGTTTTCCACAATGGGATGGTTAGTTTTATGGCGACATATGACCTGTAGACTCGAGAGGCTGTCACTGTAAATGAGAATGACTATATTAAATTCTGTATTTTTAGAAATCCATAGTAATGCTTGTAGAATGGAATATAATTCCGCTTGAAATACAGAGAAAATACCCGAGTCTTGAGACCCATCGATGGATCTCAAGTCCCTCGGAGACTACAAAGAAAGCTGCGGCCACCCCATGGTCGGTTTCAGAGCCATCGGTAAAAACCGCCACAGTAACAGAAGAGGAGAAAGCATTAATTGTGGTATTTACATGCTCCAGCGAAATGTCTTTACCAGGGTGAATATGCTAGCTGTCTATATTCTGTTGTATAGAAAGACCAGGAAAATAGTTTTGATGAATATTAGAATTTTGAAGTTGTAATATGTTTATTTTTATGTATTCGTTTTAAAATGTCAATTGAATTGGTGGAATGCCGGTGATCACGATTAATGCGTCAGTGTAAATAGTTTTGTAACCTCGTGATAAGCGCAATAAGAATAATCTTTGAAGCGAATATATTTTAGATTTTGCTGTTTTTGATAAGTTTCACCTCCCCAAATGCTCGACTTATAGATAATAATTTTCTCTATTAGTTTTATACCATACTTTTAGCATATTACAGTTAATTCCCCGATATTTGCCTACGAGTTTAATTAAGTTGTGATAAATAATTAATAGTTTGGTTTTAAGGTAGTTAATATATTTCATACAATTGAAATTTCTGTCAATAATAATTCACAGAATTTTAATTTTGTCAACATTATTCTGACGTCATCTATCCTGGTTGTCGGCTTTCGTTTTAGAATTCGTGGAAGTGAAAATGTAAGAGTGTGAGTTTTGTTGCTGAGAGAGATAAATTAAAACCCTTAAGCAGCTAGGAAAATATGGTGAGCGCATCGTGAGCTAGAGACTCCCGATCTCTCCTTGCTTTACACGATAAAATAACAGTGAAGTCATCTGCAAAAGCATAAATCTCATAACACTGCGATGACATAATATTGAGAATTTCATTTGCAACGAGTGTCCACAAGAGAGGTCATAAACACGAGCCCTGTGGATATCCATTTCCTGTTTATGGTCAGCGGTGCCTGAACCCCAATTGACCACAATGGAACGGTCTGAAATGTATGAGCGGATGACTCCAGCGATCTTTCTCGGGCAATTAAGAGACGCAAGGTAATTTAGAATGTGGGGTTCTTCGATGTTATCGAAGGCCCCTTCTATATCAAGAAAAACAAGAGTGGGGTACTTGCTTGAGTTGATATTGAGGGCACTTAATTATAGAATAATAGGGAATGCTTCTTCTCATGATCTGCCCTCTCTGAACACAAATTGCCACTTGTTAAGCAAGTTATTTCATTCTAGGAAGAAATTATTTACCCGATAAAATATACTTATGCAATAAAATAACAATAAAATATAATATAATATAAAATAATATAAAATATAATATAATTACCCGATAATTATCCGACAAAATAAAATATAATTAGCCAATAAAATAACAGTCATCCGCAAAAGCATAAATCTCATAACCCTGAAATGACATAATATTGAGAATTTCATTTGCAACGAGTGTTCACAAAACAGGTCCTTAACACGAGCCCTGTGGACACCCCTTTACCTGTTTATGGTCAGCGGTGCCTGAACCCCAAATAACTACAATGGAACGGTCTGAAAAGTATGAGCGGTTGGCCCCAGCGATATTTCTCGGCCAATTAAGAGAAGCAAGAGAATTTAAAATCTGGGGCCCTTCGATGTTATCAAAGTCTCGAATCGACAAGGCTGGTAAAATTGTTGGGCCGAAGAGTTTAGAGGTGAAAAATTCAAGATTATTTCTTTTTAAGGAAAGAACTGAAAGTCTCTGAATTCATGTGGTGTGAACAGTTTTTGCGTGGAGAGTTTCTGTGCAGGGCCAAAGACCTCTTTCTGTTAAGAACAGAAAGACCTCCACACTGCAAGTTTTAATTTATTTAGTTGTTTCTTATATTGAGCTTCTAGTCTTTTAATTAGTTCATTATGTTAAGGAAGGTGAATATCTTTAACATATTTAGATTTTCGTCTCAATTAACGTATTTAGATTTTCATCTGTTTCGCAGCGTCTTAAGATGGAGAGACCAGAAAGACGGAGTGAATTGTCGCCGTGCCTTCTTCAACTTGAATGAAAAATTGCCAACAAACTGGATAGAGAAAATTAATGTATTTGTAAAATAATTTAAATTTTCAGTTGTTTTGACAATATGTAGTTGCTGTGTGAGATATTGGTTCTTTTGTTTACGTAATCTGTTAAATTTACCAAAATTTCCTCTATTTGTCGCGTAGCGTCCTCTGACTGTTACCTGGGGGGTTGTTGAGATAGTGCAAGTGATATAATTATGATCTGTATTGTTGTGTTCGTCGGATACTGACCAGTCATTGATTCTCAGAGAAGTTACTGGGTTAACCAATGTGAAATCTGACCAGCCCAATGCTCCATTTTTTTCAAAGGTAGATTTTGAATTTTCGATGTTTGCTAAACAAATGTTGTTAATAAGGAAATATTTTATTAAGCGGCTTTCCCTGGTACCCTCATGTTTAGAGCACCAAAAAGGGGTGTTTGCGTTTCTGTCCCAGCTGCTGATGAAAAAAGCTCTATGGCTAATATGATGCTGCCATTCGTCCAAACAGTGATCAAAGTCGGCAAACAGTGCTATGGTAAGTTATTAGTTTTTAGAGGAACTGAAAATATGATGATAAAATAAATTATTTAATATCCTATTATCCCGGAAAGAACGGATAAATCCGTTCATTAAGCTGTTTTTTTTTTTTTTTTTGTTTTTTTTTTCAGTATTATCAAAACAATTAGAAATATTTATCAAACCAATTACAGTGTTTATCAAAACAATATAGATTTGAATGCTTTTACATGTCTTTTTTTTTTTTTTTTTTTTTTTTTAAGATCATGTCATATCGTCTTATGATTTATCATCATATTCAGATTATATTTTAATATAATTCCGAATGATTATATTTTTCGTTACTAGATATACAATAGTCTACTCTGATTAATATATTCTTCATTTTAATACATTGAAAAACTAGACAGAGAAAACACAATTACAATTTTGCCTTTTTTCAGGAGAAAGAGCAAATATAATTAGACAGTTATTGTATGGTAATTATATTGAAAATGTAGTTACATAGAAAAGATAACGTTTCATCTTCCCCACTTGTTAAATATCTTAGTAAATCTATTTTCTTTGCAAAATTGTTCAAGCTAGTACTTTTTTGGCAAAGCCTATTAAAAATATATTATATCGAAATAATTGTTATAATACTTTTATAAAAGAAAACTATTTAACGCATTTTTTAATAATGAATGCGGAGAATTTTTGTGCTAATCTTCTATTAGATATTTTTTCAAGTTAGAAGTAAATTTCTAAAGTGTAAATAGTATTAAAAATATATAAAGAGAGAGATAAAATGAAATTGTATTTTTGTCATGTTGACTTTTCATTCAAAAATATGCATTTGGCATGACTTGAGCTAAGCGAATAAATAAATTAAAAATAAACAGTGACTTATCTGAATTCTTTTTATAGAATTTTATTCATAAAGACAGTAAAATTTGGTTTTACTTTTTATTGTTTAGTTAACTCAAATTTAATATACTTTTTATTTTCTAGAAATCTTGATGCATTGTCATTGTATATATTAAAGTTTGTCGTTAAAATCCACAATGGTAAACAAAAGTAAATATTGAGATTGCAATTTTTTTTTTTTTTAAATGATGATAATAATAATGATTTTTCATGAAGATACGTACGTATTGATTTTATTGTTGCTAGCAGCTTTATGTAAATGCTTCACAAATATTAATTCTTTATTATTATTTTTTTTTTTTTTATGGCTTTCAGGTTTTCAAATAATTAAAATATCTTTAATTAAACTTAAAATAAAATTCCTTAAAAAATTCCTTAAAAAATTCACTGAAAATAACATTTATATTAGGCTTAATGAGAAATAACGTATTCGTCTACATACACATTAAATTAAACAATAAACCGAAGTCTTTTGGAAATAATGTAGGATTTTTTTACAAAAAAACATATAGATAAAAATATCAATGATGTGTCATACTGAATCATTTAGGGACAAGTGCCTCCTCAAAAACCTAGGCATGTAAAGAATACCCTTTGTTTGGTCGTGACGGATATTAGCTCGTTTAAATGCTAATTTCGGAGTAAACCGCAAACACTTCGAATTAGGTTAGGAGCACGATTGTGTTTCAAACCAAGTACACTCTTAAAATTTTTAGTTCAAACTTGAACCACTGTATGGAGTACAGTAATAAGCAAGTATGGTTCAACTTCACTTTAAAGTTTTCTATTTCTTGCGATTAAATTTAAGTTGCACCAAAACTTTGATCAACCGTTTATTCACTCACAAGGAAATATGAATCAGTAAATTTCCAATTGAAACCAAACCAATCTTAAATTAAAGAGCGTGGCCGAAAACATAGGGTGAAGTTAAAATTTTGTGCAACAATTCACCAATGTGTCACGATAAGACCCTAGAAAATTCAGCTTCTTTTTCAAAATCAACGAAACCGAACACGGAAAAGAGAGCGTGGCACAGTACCAGATGTTTGTCTTGAAACAAGAAGGTCTTCGGTTCGATCAATCTCTGTATCGGTCGAATTTGGATTTTTATTTTATTTATTTATTTATTATTATTATTATTACTATTATTTTAACGTAATACTATTATTTTGATCAATATAAAATTACCACATCATGGTAAAATAATGAATCATCGGGTAGTTGCAATTTCTTCAGTATCAAGTTTTGGTTGAAACAAACACCAAAATGTTTACATTATATCTTATCTAAACCAACTATGAGGGCAGGACCCTCCCGCTTCTAGTAAGATAAAAATCTTGATATTTCCTTTATCATATGAATATATATATACTTTATTACATGACTCATCAGTTGAATGCTAGAATATTTTGAAATTTTTTGTTATGATACATTTAGTCTCAAATGTAATTAGTCACATTTATATTAGTCTTACCCGACGAGTCAATCAAATGTATTCAAACTGTAATCTCTCCTTATTAAATATTAAAAAAGGGCACATAGGTTTAACAGTGGTTGACAATATTGTCATAATTTATGGTTTCAAAATTGAGAGAAAAAAAAATGCCTTCCATCTATGTTGTGGGAACAGCAATCCAATATAATTTCCTTAATGAAATTCTTCTTGTCCTTTATTCATGAAAAGCTCTTACAATATTATGTATAACAATAAAAGTAATCTCTAAAACACACATTTTATTACAAAACTGTATGTAAATTATTTGAATGTCTGAGAAGGACTTCAAGAGTGCCGTTTCAGTATAGCTATGTTTAATGTAGTATTATGCTTGCAACTTTAGATATAGGAAAAATATTTTATTATGATTTCTTGAAATATAAAAGGGTATTAAAAAACAAGTATTAATTTTCTTCTTCAGAAAGACCCAAAAGGAAGGCTTCTCACTCGAGCATAAGACTTGTACATAATGAATGGAATATATGTTTTACAAACCGCTACACGACACAGTGACGAAGTTTTAAACAATTATGCATTAAAAAAAAAGAAAAAAAAAACTTAGACATACTCTTCTCGTAACATAAAACGCAGCATTGCACTGCCACTCGTCGATCGATATGCTACCCTTTGAAATGAACATGGTGTTTTATAAAGGTCCATATGTCACGTTTTAAGAAATTACACTCAATAGAAACTAAGAACTTCAAAAAGGAGTAATCACAGCATAGCACTGCCGTCTGTATGCGATTTCAACCCGAAGTTGCGAATAGATATAAAATTTTATGCAATTATGTACATTAGTTCTTAAACTAAAGCTGATACAAAATTTTTGTTGCACACAAACAACTGTATATTTACTAAAAAAAAACAGTAAATCATATGAAGGACATCCTAATGCGTCTATATCGAAAATTGTTATGAATCCAATGTATTCTTCTGAAAATAAAGAAAGTTTTTAAAAAAAGACGTTTTTGTTATTCTGTATAAAAAAATTCATTGTAAAAATTGATTGAAACAAAAAATGGAAACGTTGTTTCACACGGCCACAGCATAATTCAATGATCAGATTACAATTTACATATAATGATGTCCATAGAAATTACCAATGGCAATATTCCAATTTACGTATACTGATGTCCATAGAAATTACTAATGACCAGATTCCAATTTGTATATAATGATGTCCGTAGAAATTACCAATGACCAGATTCGAATTTACATATAATTCTGACCATAGAAATTATTAATGATGAGTGTGCGAGAAATTGTTTAATTTTTAAAATTGTTCCTCTAGCACTCTATCTGAGTTCTTCTGCAGAAAATTCGCTATAGTGCAATAACAAATTCATAATTTCTATAAGTTAATTTTGTAATAAACTAATATAATTTGTATAGTGGATAATCATAACATACGTTCAAATTAAAATCTCCCTTTAAAAATGGAAATTTTTCTTTTTTCCTTTCATCGAATTATTTAGAACGCCAAATCTCTCCAGTTTATTATTATTGATAAATAATTTTGTTAAAAATCCATAAAAGTTTTCAGAGTTATTTGGCATTTTTTATCTTTTAATTAAAATTTAGAGATAGCAGTAAGCTTCAAAATTCTTTTACTTTTCTAAATTTTTTATTTGCTATTGCCTTTCTTAAGTTACGTATTGGAAGAAAAGGAGTTTTATCATTTTCATGATAAAAAAATATACTTTCAGAAACTTGAGAAGTTTTTTGGGGGAAAAAAAAATCAGTAAATGCAGGAATCTTTTAGGGTAGATAAAAAGCTTAATTAAAAAATTTTGCCGATAAAAACTACTCTGAAGCTAAGATTTCAAGAAATATCTTATTTCAGAAAGCTGTTTAGTATAAACAATGATAATCTCGAAAAATGAAATGGAAGCTTTTAATAATTGGATTTCCAAATGAAATCAAATGCATTATTAAAGTTTTATTATTATTATTATTATTATTCGTATTTCTATAAACTAACCGAAGTAAATGAATTCAGTAAGATAAAAATTAATAATGAAAGAATAAATAAATAAATATCGGTTGTTCTCAAATAAAGCAAATAATAATAATAATAATAATAAGGGAAAAATAAATATTACTAGTTGGTATTATTTATGAGGTATTGTACATGTAACACTATAAATTTGTATTTTAATTATTCAATCTCAAGTGTTATTTACAATGGAAAAATCCCTCCCTCCTCCCCCCCCCCCAAAAAAAAAAAAAAAGAATGTTGACATTATAATGTAGGAGGTAAGTCTAATGTGATATTAGCGCAGTCCCTGTAATAGGTATACAGGGAAAAAATTTTTAATTACTTATTTTAAAGTAGTAGAAAATTTTTGAAGTGTTCTACTAATTTATACAAGAATGCAGATTATTATTTTTTCAGTCCCTAGCGCCAAAATGTAATGAGACAGTGAATGGCTTCTCATCGAAATCCGATGAACTGATGAGTGGTCGATCAGAATCTCAATAAGTAAGAATCTCATCGGGGATTATTGAATCTCATAATCGAAATCTGATGAATATTAGAAACTAATCACATAAAAATTCAAAAGAAAGACGTAATTTCTTTCAAATTTCACCATGATTTTTATCGGTTTCATATCTGCTTTTGGTAAAGTTTTTCTCATCGAAAAACAGTGTCAGGTACTGTCGGAAATAGATATACCCATGTTATTACTCGCGCAAATTTCGAGGAGTGGATGAAAGGCTAAGAATAAAACAATGGATCAATAGTACTATAAGCATTTTAAACACGATTCCTTCAGAACCTTATTTTCAGTCCCTTGAATCTAAAAATAAGGTTTTTAACGTTTTAAAGATAAGAAAAAATACTTTGTGCTGGAAAGATTAAAGAAATCAAAAATTAACGTTAAAAGGAGTAAAAATTAAAGAAATTTAAAATTAATAATTGACTATTTCAGAGCTTCTAAAATTCCTTCAAAAGTGCTATAAATATGATAAAATCTGTAAAAATAGAGTTAAAAATAAAATGGGAGAATGAAAGCTAGAACGTCGTAACTTACTAAGTAAGCGTGGCCCAAAGATGTGCAGAGAAAGGCAATGTGTTATGTACTTCACGTATATATTCAATAATTAGAGTTACGTGGTTGAAGAAATAAACAATGAAAATGTAGCATAGAAACCAATTCAGAGGCATGGTGGAAGCAGAAGACAAAAATCAGTTGTATTTCTAAATAAATTGTAGACAAATTTTGGAGACATTAGATGCATCTGAGAAATAACTTACGATGGAATTTACATTTTTGTAGCTATGAAAGGCTTCCATTAACTCCGGGTCGTGAACTCAAGAACCTTATTAATTAATTTGATGTATTAGAGAAAATAAACCTGTGATTATTAAGCCAACTATGTTTATCTATGGCAGAAAATTAAATATCTCCATTTTTAACTCAGCCTTTTTGTTCACCAAAACGAAATTTAGAAGCATGTTTGGTTTTGCCTATATACGAGAGGCCGGGTCTACGTCAAAACATCGCCCGTCAAAACATCGCCGTCAAAACATCGCTTGTCAAAACGTCGCCATGACAATAACATCGCCTGCAAAAAACATAGCGAAGCAAAAATTTTTATACTGATTTGACTTGACATTGGAATAGATATTTTCTAAACTCTAATATTTTCTAATCGTTTTTTTCATTACTATAAAAATTACAAGCGCTTATTTTCACTTTTATTGCTTTTTACTTTTCAATATTTTTCATATAGTTTAGTATTTATAAATTTAATGCTGCCATAAAATGATTATTGAACAGTAAAATACTTCAGAAATAATATATTTTTATTTACTTATTTAATATTATTATTATTTTTTTTCTTTTTCAATGGCGTGGTACTGGCGAATAAGCATTGACCGGGGATGTCGCCGAACTGATAACCATTTGTGAAGGGGCACCTAATTATCGGTCATCGCTTCCTTTAACAGGGATGACACATCCATACCCTGTCCGGAATTCCCTAACATATGGAAATCAGGGACGCTAACCACCACTAAGTACGGATGATTTTTACTAATCTATATACATAAAAGAGTACTTCCTGAGTGAGTGGGGGGGGGGGGGTGATTCATCATCGCCCAGACCAAACCCCTGGACCTAGAAGCATGAAATTTCTTGACAATGTCCTTTCTACGACGTAGGCATCCACTAAGAAGCGATTTTACAAAATTCGCCCCCCCAAGGGGGGAGGGGGGGTCAAAACTTTATTTCACAAAATCCTCATATGTCAAACAAAAAAAACAGATATCCGTAAAATTTTTGCTTTAAAATATAGCTAATACAAATGTCTAAAAACCAATTTCTGGAATTTTCAAAATTCGGTCCCCAAGGGGGGCGGGGGGGGGGGGCAAAACGTGAATTAACATGCGTAAAACGTGATTTCGCATAATCCTATATATCTCAAACAAAAAAATAGATACACGTGAAATTTTTACTCTAAAATATAGCTAATGCAAATATCTAAAAACTAATTTCTGGAATTTTAGAAATTCAGCCCCCAGGTGGGGCAGCAGGGGGGGGGCTATGGGGCAAAAACAAATAGAAATACAGTTAAGGCGTTCAAAATTGATACAGATAGGTTTTAGAGGCCTGCAAGTCGAATGAGGATATTTTCGATTGTGTAACGTTATTAGGAGGGGCAGGAAGGGGGAGGGGAGAGGGGGGGCAAAAAATAAAAATAGAGTTAGATCGTTCAAAATTGGTATATAGAGGTTTTCGATACCTACAAATCGATTGCGGATATTTTCGAATTTGTAAAATTATTAGGAGGGGCGGGAAGGGGGAGCTATGGGCAAAAACAAATAGAAATACAGTTAGGCCGTTCAAAATTAGTACAGATAGGTTTCAGATGCCTGCAAGTCGAATGGGGATATTTTCGAAAGTGTAAAGTTATTAGGAGGGCCGGGAAGGGGGAGGGGAGAGGGGGAGGGGCAAAAAATAAAAATAGTGTTAGATCGTTCAAGATTGGTACATAGAGGTTTTCGATACTTACAAATCGATTGCGGATATTTTCGAATTTGTAAAGTTATTAGGTGGGGCGGGAAGGGGGGGCTATGGGCAAAAACAAATAGAAATACAGTTAGGCCGTTCAAAATTGGTACAGATAAGTTTTAGAGGCCTGCAAGTCGAATGGGGATATTTTCGAAAGTGTAAATTTATTAGGACGGCCGGGAGAGGGGGGGGCAGAGGGGCAAAAAAAATAGAGTTAGATCATTCAAAATTGGTACATAGAGGTTTCCAGTACCTACAAATCGATTGCGGATATTTTCGAATTTTTTAAATTATTGGTAGGGGCGGGAAAGCGGGAGTGGTGGGGCAAAAAAATAAAAATAGAGATGGATTGTTCAAATCTGGTGCATAGAGGTTTTTGATACTTACAAATCGATTGCGGATATTTTCGAATTTGTAAAATTATTAGGATAAACGGGAGGGGGGCGAAGGGGGAAAATAATAGAAATAAGGGTTAGTAATTTTTTCCGAAGGCAGTGAGAACCCGGTGCGACATTTTTTCTTATCAGATTTTGTTTCTCTTTTTTTTCCACGCGATAAAAACTAATGCAATTTTGAGAATTCAGTAATTATAGTGATTAATTTAAAAATAGGGACCAGCGAAGCGGGCGTTGCCTGCTAGTAATATATATTTAGAATGTGAATCTTTTACAAAACTTATTATAATGATGAATACATTACTAAAGAGTCTATAATTAAAAAACTTTAATTAAGATAAACTCATGCTAGGGATGGTATTTGCCGATAGGATGGGTATTTTCGCTGTCAGTTCAGTTAGAGCTTTATGGAGATATATGTATAAATGTGCATGTATAAATACCTTTGGAACAGTTGGTGACCCTCCCTTGTTAGTAATAAAATGAATAATTAAACTAGTTTATAATATATAGAATCAAGGCTATTAGCAAAATAGCCGCGATCGACTGATACAGATTTGATGTAGTGAATTCTAATCTTAATGAAATAACTTTGAAGCACATATTTAGAGAATGAGAGACATATGTTTTGAAAGATTAGGTAGCTTTTAGATAGGGGGGGGGGGGTTGAAGTATCGCCATCGACTTTCTTTCAATCCCCCCCCCCAATAAAATTTGTTTCTTTCTGCCTTTTCTTTCGCGGTTTCTAGATAACATTTAAACAAATTAATCAAGCATATGCGCATGACTTCGATGAATATAAAACACATTGATATACGGAAATTCATAAAACAGTTATCGGGTTTCGTTAAATTTTTTACAGGTGCGTACAGAGATAAGAAAAACAGTATCTTATTTCCGAGAAAAAAAAATTAAAATCTTTTAGAAATTATATAAAAATATTGATAAAATATTTTAAATATAGCATAGGTATAAATCAACGTAATATAAATTATATACTGTAAAAATTTAAGAATTTTTTATAAAGATGTTTGAGGTGACGATTAATATATGATATCTAAATGAAATTGATCATTAATTGACATGAAATATTATTTAACATTATTAAAACATCTTTAAAATTACTCAACATGTTTCTTCAAGTCTGAAAATTGGGCATTTCGAAGTGTAAATGGCTGTTTTATAGTAATATATTCATAATAGCTACTTTTATAATATAAATACTTGTATTTTCAATGATTAATTGTAATTATATTTTTAATTTATTGCAATTTAAACTGTTTAAAAGTGTAATAATATTTTTCCCTACTTTATTATTACATCGTGTTCAATTCATTTAAAGTATTCTTGCTTAATGTAAATTAAAATACAAATTAATTATGTTTGGTAAGTCTTTTATCTCTTCCTCCCTCCCCCCCCCCTCTCTCTCTCTCTCGCACACACACACACACACACACACACACACACACACCTTAAGTGTTTTTTTAAATCAATGCGTTGAGTAATTGGGCAATGATAGTGATTTTATATGATTTCATATCTCAATATATCAGAAAAAGTTCATTTTTACTACCTGTTGTAATTGTTCTTGTAAAATATATAGCAGTATTTTTAGAAAATTCAAAGTTATTTTTATAATTCAATATTTTTTTTAGATATCTTCTGTTTTATAATGCTTTATTTCCATATAAAATTATTTATTGATTATTTCCTAATCTTCTTTCCTGGTGTTTGATTTTTATAAGGAATTATAATAATTATTTTTAGTGTTTTCAGTTTTTAGTATATTCTGTTGAATTTAATGTGTAAAACACGTTTAATTCGCAAATCGTCAGCATTTTATGGCGATATTAAATGACATACGTGGTTTTTTTGTAAATTATTATCAAAGATTTAGTTATAAATGTTGAATGTCCGTTTTTAATTTAAAAGTAATAAAACATAATTACGTTTTTTAGAAATATGTTTCAAAAAATTATCACATTAATAACTCCATCGTATTTTATTATTTAACTTTTTTTTTATTATTATTATTATTAAAAGTTATTTATAAATTAATTAATTCTAAATAAAGTGTGTATATCCCAATTGTTATTTTTGTAGACACATTAAAAAATAACATAAGTATGAACATGAAAAAAACTCAACAAGTAATTGCCATCTTACTCATTAAGGGTCCAGGTCTTTAAATTACTGTCACTAAGATAAATTAATTAAAACTGAAGGCCTCAATTTTAGAGAAGATTTCAATTAATCTCGAACATTAAAGAAAACAAAATTGCATTACAGAAGATTCCAATTACTTTAGAAAATGCAAATTTGTTCTGATAAAAATAATGGGAGCCATCTGAACCGTAATTTTCAAAATATCAACGAGATAATTATACCTGAAATGCTATAATAAAAAGCAGAAAATGCATTTTTTACTTTGAAGTAAGATTAATTATCCCATTCTTTGTAAATTAAATTTCTCTTTTATTTCTATTTTTAAATGAAAATTCTAATTAAAAAAAATCACAAACAATGCTAATGTAACTGAGCCAATTTGTAAAATAGATGCTTAAGTAGATGTTTTGAATATCACAAAAAAAGTGCAAATTACTTCAAGAAAGCTATTTTTGTAAACATCTTTCAGACAAATTTACATTTTTAGTTGTGTCCTTCTCAAATAAGTAGAATACTTCTTCAGCACAGGTTTTATAAGAAACAAAGGTACTAAATAAATATTTTTAGAAAATAAATTGTGTTCAGACTTATAAAATGTTAATTTTTGATTATTTATTGTAAATATATTTCCATATTAAATGAAAGTTATTTAATTGTGCAAAATTATAAAAAATTATTGTAATTTAACTTTTTACCAAGAAATTCTATTAAAAGAATTATATATATGGTGCTCTAATTTAATATCCTACCCTAATTTTGACCCCATTTACTTATGTGACCATCCTTGTCACGCAAACTAGAAGACACGAGAGTTATAACGTGTTAGTAGTGAAAGTTTAGTTCGCCAATACCCATACATCTGTTATATACGTTGGATTTCCTGTTTTGAGAAGAGATGAATTCTTACTGTGTCTTTTGTAGAACATTATTTTAGTGTTAAAACCCGAATAAACTACTAGGTCAGAAACGCCAAAGAAAGATATTTGAGAAGCATACAGCTGTTTATGTAGCCTTAAGCGTACCGTCTTCAGTGCAAAAAGAATTCTGAATCTGGAGAAGTGCTCGTATATATAGGAGAGAGACCGAATTTAGTTCAACCAATAGAATTACGGAAAAGGTGGGGTGTGTGGCCAGTAGGAAATTAGGAATGTGTAGCTGTGTAAACAGTAGAAAAATTAATACATGTGGACTAAATGTAATATTTCCAACAATCAGACAAATAGGGAACAGCGAAATCACAATTTACAAGGCTTTTAAATTTTTTATAAATATGAAAAGCTTCAAAGAAATCGAGTTCATAAATGGATTTAAGTCTGCAAATTATTTTAGCTGAATTAAATTTAAAATTATGATTTCCTCCCAGCAATGTTTAGAAATAGCCGATTTATTAGTTTCTTGTTTGAGGACGTAATTCATATGTTCTTTTAGACGAAATTCAAGACTGCGTTTAGATTGGCCAATATATTATAAACCACACTGACAGGAAATACTATAAATGCCCCAAGAATTATGCATATCAATGGGATCTTTTAACTGAGAAAAGGTGAGTTTATTGGAAAGCGAAAATATTGTTTTAAAATCATATTGTTTGAGAATTTTCGCTATGGTTTGACTGGATTTAGGAAAATAGGGTAAAACAATACTGATATTAGAAGAGACCGATTTAGTAGACAAAAACGAGGGAGTTGTAATTTTTGGATAGCTTTGTCTATAATGGAAGGATTATTTCTTGATGTCCTTGTCTCTCGCAGTGTAAATGGATTTTCAACCACCGTCTATCGTAAAAATTTTGCAGTCTCCCTTCCTCCCCATGCACGTTCATGTTACCCACATAACCAAAAAATGTCTGCTTTCTATACTTTTGTAAACTGTGCCCTTAATATTTGTTCAGATCCTATTTTATAAATATCTGAAATTAAATGCCTGAAAGCCATTGCAATTGACTGAGGTTATGACCCTTCCATTATAGGCAAAGCTAACCCAAAAATTACAACTCCCTCGTATTTCGTCTACTAAATCAGTCTCTTCTAATATCAGTATTGTCTTACCCTATTTTCCAAAATCCAGTCAAACCATAGCTAAAATTCTCAAACAATATGATTTTAAAATAATATTTTCGCCTTCCAATAAACTCACCTTTTCTTAGTTAAAAGATCCCATTGATATGCATAATTCTTGGGCATTTATAGTATTTCCTGTCAGTGTGGTTTATCATATATTGGTCAAGCTAAACGCAGTCTTAAATTTCGTCTAAAGGAACATATGAAGTTACATCCGCAAACAAGAAACCAATAAATCGGCTATTTCTAAACATTTGCTAAGAGGAAAATCATAATTTTAAATTTAATTCAGCTAAAATAATTTGCAGACCTAAATCCATTCATGAACTCGATTTCTTTGAAGCTTTTCATATTTATAAAAATTTTAAAAACCTTGTAAATTGTGATATCGCTGTTCCCTATTTGTCTGATTTTTGGAAATTTTACATTCAGTCCACATTTTCTTAATTTTTTTACTGTTTACACAGCTACACATTCCTAAATTCCTATTGGCCACACTCCCCAACTTTTCCGTAATTCTATTGGTTGAACTAAATTCGGCCTCTCTCCTATATATACGAGCACTTCTCCAGATTCAGAATTATTTTTGCACTGAAGACGGTACGCTTAAGACTACTGAAACTGTTGTATGCATCTCAAATATTTTTCTTTGGCGTTTCTGACGTAGTAGTTTATTCGGGTTTTAATATTCCAACGCCAAGTCTCCTGTTATTATTATTTTAGTGTATTTTGTAGAACATTATTTCAGAACATTATTTAATCATTCTTTCTTATACCTTGCATGCATTCTATGGTGGTGAGAAGCTAATAGTAGCATTCAGTGGGTCTTCGGACGTTCAGTTCATCTTACGAGAACTGAAGCTTCGCCATGTTGGGAAGTAACGTGGTTCCAATTTCGTTCACCTTCCAGTTCTTAATTTCGTGTCCTTTCGTCCCCCCCCCCACCACATGGATTCGTCTAGATCCGGTGAAAACTTCATGATAACTGAATAACCATCATCAACGACCATTTTGAGCAAACTATTGGTGCCATCAGCCCTAAGTAATCACACCATCAACTTCTAAAAAAAAGTGATTTAGCAACATTGACCACTAGGTCTTCACATAGGATGAAAAACTGATATTCCCTGGCAAATAAGACGTTTATCTGTAAAACAATGTCAGCGTCTATCATTTCCAATTGATAGGGGAAAAATGTGCTATCAAAATAATCCAAACCTGACCTACCCAGGTACTCAGATGACGAAAGTTATTCTTCAGTTGACATTCCTGTATGATGACGCAAGCGATAATGATGAAGATAATGACAAAATGTGCCCTATGTACTTGATCCGTTTCTCTGATGCTAAACAAGGAGAACAATGAATCCAGTACATTGAATGCTGCATTTGGTCGCACGAAGAACGTTCAGGAGCCAAAAACAAAAATAAAAAATATATCAATTTTCCTCATGTTTCTATGCCTAATATTTCTTTTACTTATTCTTCAACTGATTACTACAACTCTTTGTACCTCCATTCACTTTGAAATAAATTTTGGTTTCTAAGTTAGCCTTGTTTTATTGGAATTTTTGAGGTGATCGAAATTTGGACCACATTTTATTTGTGCCAAACCCGGGTATCTTTTGAAACACAGTTTTTCGAATTCGTAAAAATACTTTTGTACTCAGTTTGACCATGTTTAAATGTTTGTAGATAGTAAATGTATGTAACAACCAAATATGGTAGGTTTTTCCGGGCAAATTATTGCTTCCAAGGGCCGAAATGTAACTGGGGGACAAAATTAGGCCACATTACGTTATATATATATATATATATATATATGTACATATATATTACAGTTCTTCACAATAAACTGTCGTGAATACAATTTCATAGCTTAAAATCAGATCTCTGATGATAAAACAAGTCTTAAAAAATTACCTATATTCGTCAAGTTTGTAATCTTTTCAATCAGCTGCATATCAATTTCACAGTGACGTAGGTGTGTGACAATTCCTTGGTCAATTTGATCATTATAATACAATGCCTGGCGATATTTCGTCTCAAGGATTCAAAATGATCCTAAAATTTTTCTACTTTAATAGCGAGAACGAAAATCAGAGACTTACATATATTACTTATTAGTCGAAAAAAATTACAAATTTTAAATGCTATGTATGGATATCTAAACGTTATAATGTAACATAATTCTCACACTAAAATCAAAACAACAATTTTATGCCTCCTTGTTGAGTTCTAAGCAATAATCCCTCTATATAAAAGATCGCTTTCTATCTCTCTCTCTCTCTATATATATATATTTCCTACAAATCATTGACTGAATTGACCGATGAAAGGTATGAAATATAATATTATAGGTACATGTGACTAACTCACCAAATATCAAAAAAATTCACTGTGGCCACTAACTCGAAACTTACAAGGAAACATTCAAAAGGTGTCATCTTCAAAAAATATTGAAAAAAATATATATGATTCTACTCTTAAAAAAACACCAGAAAGTGAAAAAATTATCGTCTGAAATGAATTAAGCGACCGCAAAAAAATTATCAAAATTAAGCATATTTGGCAATTCCACACTGTTAGGCGATTGATTTTGAGTGCTTGGCGAGAAGCAAAATACGGTTCTGTTTGCACTCGGCAATCTCGGTGCCAGCGAACTTATCGCCTAACAGCACTAAATAGCCAAAAATGCTTAATTTTAATGTTTTGTGATCGCTGTAATTCATTTGAGCCGGTATTTTTTTCACTTTCTGGTGTTTCATAAAGAGTAGAATCACATATATATTTTTTTTTTCATTATTTTTTGAAGAATAAACAAAATGAATGTTTCCTTTTGAATGTTTCCTTGTTAGTCGAATCATATAAAATGTACTTTAAATCATGCTAAAATAGTCGGCCTGTCTTTTTTACTAGGGGGTAGGGGCAGGAAGAAGTTTCACTTCTGGCACCTAGCGCTTTCCGCCAATGAATTCAGATTTTCAAAAGCTTGGAGAGCGACTTCTTGCATTTGCAACAGGGGGGGGGGGGGGGAGAAAGAAAGAATGGTTTCACCGATTTTTGAGCTTTTAATTTTAAAGTGCGATAGTTTAGACAAATCGATTTTCATATACTAGATCATTCACCTACCTCAGTTTAAATCGGATATCCGAGAAAGATTATTTTATCCGATAAAATTGCATTTCATCCATATAATCTCAAAATTAAATTAAATTTACATATAGTCGCGATTTAAGTACGAAATTATCTCTTTATTTATTTATTTATTTATTTCGACACGGATACGTGTCGATGGGAATGTTTTCCAAAACTTGCTGATATAAATTGAAAAACGTTTTTGAAAATAGTGATTTTAGATATTTAGGATAAGAAATCTATTGCGCCTACTTTCGAAACTACAAAATTAAGAAGTCGGCTGTCAGATATTTAAATTTTTAAAATAGAATTAGAAGAAGTATTTTATAGTTCGGACCTCAGGAGTGCTTCCAAAGCTGTAAAATTAATAGGTTTGGAGGTGAGCGAAATAGATAGTTAACATTTTTTAAATGAATCTAGGGTTTTTAAAAAACATCATAGCAGATGTTTGGGGAATGAAGAAAGTATTGCACGCATTTTTAAAGCCGTTAAAGAGATACGGGAGAACTTCGGAAAAATAATTAAAATTTTTTAATTTGGTCTAAAGATTTGCCAAAATACAAGGTTTTTTTTAAGGTTGTGGGATCGATTGCGCATACATTCGAAGCTTTAACCTAAAGGAGGATAAGAATGATGAGTCGTATAAAATTAAAATAAAAATAAAAAATAAAATAATAAGCTATGGGCAAAAGAACTGCATATTTTAAGACATTTTCGGGATGAGAAATGATTGCACTAACGTTAGAAGCTATAAACTTAAGGGTAGGATGGATGAGGTCACATATAGTAAAAGAGGATAGGATGCTTCCATGAGCTATGGGAACACAAACGAGTTTTGTGTGTGAATATGTTGTTTTCGCGCTTAAACCTTTGACGTTCACTACTTAATTTATTTTAAAAATTACTAAACTAATTTTACAAATGCCTTTTAGACACATTAGCTGATCATAAATTTTTAAAAATAAAAAATTTGCATTGTTCCTTTTCGAGAAATTTTTGGTTTGAAACATCTATAAGTTAACCTTATTAAATTCAAATAATATTTAATAAGTAAAACACTTTGTAAGTAAACATTATCGACTACAAAAACTCGCAAAAGTAGTTTCAGGTGAAAATAATAGTCCAGGTCTACATTAAAGGAAAAAAACTAGACAAGAGTGCATCATGAAATCAGCAATTTGCACTCGCGCATATTAAGAAACTTCAAGTGACTTATGCATTTAGCTTCCTTTGAAGCATCATTTTTTAAATTTTAGAATAGTGCTGCTATCTACCGAACAGAAAAGGAACGAAAGCTTAAAACCTGATTAAAACAAGGGGGGAATGTTTAAAAAAAACTGCTGAATAAAAATTGTTAAATTATGTCAAATGTTTGGTTTCGCTGTGAAACCAATGAACGTTAAAGGGTTAAACAATGAAATCGTATAAAGAGCTCTCGCATGCATCGGGGATCAAATATCTGTTTGGACTATATATATATAACACATTTACATTAATAAATTAATATTCCAATAAAAATATGAAATACATACCTTTAAAAATTTGTAAATAAAAAATAATTATTATTGGATTTCACTATATCTTAAAAATGATTTAATAATTATTATGACGCTCTGTTTATGCGTATAATTTTCACTAAACAAATGATTTTTACTTAGTGGATCTGAAGATCAAGAGTCTCAACGCACCAATTCCATTACTCTTTACTGGGCAAATCACTTTTATTTATTTTACATATCAATGTATACATATACTAACACATGTACATACATGTATATTATTAACTCGCTACATTACCGGATACATTTCTGAGGTTTGCTACCACCCCCTTAACCCCTTTTGTGTCTATATGTTTATATGTATATGTATATACGTTAATAAATATTTCCTTGTAACTTAAAAGTATTTGAACAAAATTTGATGTCAAATGATTGCATAACATATCAGAATTCTTTTTTTCGTCTCTTTGAACTAATTACAAATTCTGTTTATATGATTTTCTACAGAAATCATGATTTAAAACATTCTAATAACATATGTTAATCAGAGTATGCAGAATTGGGAGTAACCATGTTAAAGTGCAATTAAAAGAAATTTTGTGTTTAGATCGTAATGGGACGAAATTCTTTTGTGTGCCCGTATGTATGAGCCACAAACATTATATACACAAATCAAAACTATACAGCTAATTTCTTGTAATTAAAAAACATTTGTATTAAATTTGACATCGTTTGGACAGCTGTTTTTGGAATTCCTTTGTGTAGTCCTGTAGATAACTATTAAATCTATGCACATTTTTTCCTTCAGAAAAATGATTTTATGCATCTTAAAAATGTATTTTAATTTATAGATGTTGAACGCAGTGTAATCATTTTAAAGTGCATTAAAACGAAATTCTGTCCATAGGCTGTAGTGATAAAAAGTACTTTGGTGTTCTCTTGTACACGAACAGAAAATAATATTTATCTAAAAGAAACATGCAGCTAATTCTGTAAGACTTATGAACACGTGTACCAATTAATACGTTAAACAGGGAATTTTTACAGCTGCAATCGTGGTACATAGAATTCTGTCCATAAACCGTAAAGATAAAAAAATTTTGGTGTGTGCCTTTACACGAACCTCAAATAGCAAACACTCATAATTATACAGACCATTTTTTTTTTTGGTGGATTGTGAAGATGTATAAAAATTTTCAAGACAATTGATTGATTTCTACGGCAGCTATCGTGATACACACAAACACACAAATGCACAGACATACAGAACCCAAAAACTTTTTGCGTATCAGAGGAATTATTATATGATTTTTCTCAATTTTTTTTTTTTTTTTTACAATGATTTTATTAAAGATTGAAGCGATTCAGTGGTTTTCAAAAAGTAAAAACAAAAAGAAATGCCGGGCTGCAGAATTGCAAGAAAATGAGAAATAAATACGATTCTTTCATTTTCTTGAAATTTAATTATCATACTAAGATTAAAATACTATGCACAACTTTGTACAAGTAAAAAATCCCTTTAGAAAGGGGCTGTGATAGCAGTTGTCATGCTTCACAATAGGATTTTAAAAGAGCCCTTTCTAAAATTTAAAGAACATAGTTCCAAATCAAAACAATTTCTTTCACAGTGAGATATCGGAAAACCAAACTATTCTGAGAATGCAATCGAAGAATCAAAATCTAAAACTGGCAATTTTTTAGGTGTTGCCAAATCTAAAAACAGAGAAACATAAAGGTTTCATTTGCAGTGGCGACGCAGCGCCGTTTAAATGGAGTTGTTCTTACTACAAGATTGTTATTTACGTACTATAGCTATTCTAAAACTAAAATTATACAGTTATCAAAGTGAGACTTATGAGATTTACTTAAGTTATCAAAGAGAGATTGTATTATGAATATTCAGAGAAATCTTTATTGAATGTATAATCAATATTTTATCATACTGGTCTAAATTTTAAGCTCACTTTTAATTCCAGAAATAGTGATCTCTTTTCATATACACTGTTGTTAAAATTAAAACCTGTTTTTTCTCATTTTTTCTTTAGCGCATAACTTTTAAACAAATAAAAATATGAACACAAAATTTGGATTTCATGTTCGTTATCATTCATCGAATTTTACATAATTTAGCATAAATAATAATTTTGAAACTAATAATTATTCATTTTTTTTTTTCGAAAGTAAACTTTGAAAAAATGTAAAAATTCAACAATTTCAGAAAAGAAAACTTTCTGCAAAGCATCCTTATCTCCCATTTTTCACATTGCGTTTTCTTTTCTAAAATTGTTGAAATTTTTTCCAAAGCTATTTTCTTTATAAAAAATGAATAATTCATCGTATAAAAAATAGTACTCATGCTAAAGTTACATAAAATTCGATTAATGATAGGATAACCAACATCCCAACTAAATTTTACTTTCATATGTTTATTTGCTTAAAAGTTATGCGCAAAGAATGAAACAACAACAACAACAAAAAAAAAGGATGTTGATTTAATTTTTATTACCAGTGTATCTTTTATATTAAAGAAAAAATAGCACAAAATGCTAGTTTAAATTTCATGCGTATTCTGAAATTACAGTGGGTTGCCAAATTAATGTGGACACTTGACTTTTTTTGACATTTTCGCGTTTTTATGCCACTTATAATTCCAAGAAGTGGTTCTTATGTTACTAGAACGCATTTTTATCATTTTTTATTATGTTACACATTATTTTAAGTGATTTAAACAAAACATACTGATCTTAGCAATATTTTTCTGGCAGTCACTTCATTTTAGGTTGCAAAGTACTCTCAACGTAATATACTGAATGTTCATTTTGGATCTTTAGAATTGAGATTTAGTGTGAATTCTGCGCATCTTTAATAACAAAAGTAAAGTTTGATTATTGAATTACAATTAAATTCATTTTTACTACATTTTTATAACTCATTTTTTTTTTTTTTTTTTTTTTTTTTTCTTAATTTCACTTTGGTCAGAGGAAGTGACATTTTTCCGAGAAAAAAATCCGAAATAAAATCTCTCCTCCAGCACTCACAGCATTTGCAGAGGAAAGTCGCAGATATTGTTGGGTTTCTAAATCTCCTGTTAATAAAATAAAAGTGAATTTAGACAAAAACCTGTCGTTTTAACCGAAAAGAACAGGGAAGTGTGACAGAAAACGTGTAACTACACCCAGAACAGACAGCAAAATTAGATACATTTGCTTACAAAATAGGCAAAAAAGTGCTGCTGCACTGACTCAGAATGTTCAGGAGTCAGGAACTGCCGTTTCCAAAAGAACTGTGCAGCGAAGATACGCAGAAGAGGACCTGACAGGCCATCGTCCAGTTCGCAAGCCTAAGCTTTTAGAGGCTATGAAAAAGAAACGACTCACCTACGCTCGAGACCATCGTTGCATGACTGTAGAAGATTGGAATAAAGCAATACATGATATTTATTAATAGTTTCAATGATTTCTATAGTTTTTTTTTGTTTGTTTGTTTGTTTGTTTGTTTGTTTTGCAATTAAACCATAAGTTATTTCAATTTCAGGTGTGTTTCACAGACGAGTTAATGTTTGAAATTTTATCTGAAAAAAGAAATTTCATCTGACGGCGCCCTGGTGAGCAGTTCCCCCCTGATTGCTTAATAGAAAGGGTTAAACACCTACTAAAGGTCATAATTTGCTTTATTTTAAATATCAAGGGTGTAGGACACTTATACATTGTTCAAGGGACTATGAAACAGGTCCAAATTAAGGAAGTTCTACGAACTCACCTTCTTCCACAGTTGGAAGAATGGTTCTCGGAAGGTGAGCACGGTGTTTCTATGCACAATTCTGCCCCTTGCCATAAAGTCAAGTGTGTTACCGAATTTACGGGCCAAGAATATTGAAGTATTATTGTGACTTGGAAATTTGCCCAATATGAATCCCTTAGAAAACTTATGAGAAATTAAAAAAAGAGAAATTTTCAAGAAAAGGATTACAACCAAGAGGAAACTAGTCGAAAAACTTAAAAATACCTGGCATCACAATCCTTTAATTAAAGAAAGTGCAAAATCCTGCATAAAAAGCATGCAGCAATGCATTGAAGTACTAATATCAGCCGAAGGAAGTGTCACTAAATATTAAGGCCTTTCAAAATGTTACTTTTTTTTACGTTTCTATTATATATTTTTTATTATATAGCTATTAACTATATATATTAATATTAAATAAAGTAATAAATATTAATTGTAGCATATAATGTGTTTTTATTTAGAAGAAAAATCCTGAAAACTTGATTTTTCCAAATTAATTTGGCAACCCACTGTATATGTTTTTTTTTTTTTTTTTACTTGCAGCTTATTAAAACGTATGTCGCTCGTGTAACTTGATCTGTAATATATTTATTTTGGTAAAGTTTTAAATATGAAAAAGAAATTGGCATGCTCTGAAAAATCATATTGCACATTTAATTATTCATTTAATTTTTTTTTTAATACATAAATCATTATTTTGAGTACCATTAGATATATTTAAATATATAGCTAATTTATTTTATAATGAATCACGGTTATAATGATATATTTTTTTTTTTCGCAATGTTATTAATGATTTTTATTATTATATATATATATATATATATATATATATATATATATATATATATATATATATATATATATATTAACTGTTATATGTTATTTAAAATTCCTTAATGTATGTTGAAATAATTAGACCTGAAATATTCAATACGGAATTTGAAATTAGATTATGATATATTTCTTTTCCAATAACGGAAAGAAAATTTTCCATGTATGATGTCATATATCTTCAATATATTGAATAAAAAATTCAATACGACGTATCAAACATAAGTTTCATTAATTTATACTATTTAATCACGATACGTTATTATTATTTTTTTTTATCGAAATATCCAAATACTGAATTCTTATTTTATCGTAATATATATCATAAATTTTGTACAATTTGAACGAGCTTTCTACTCAAAATATTAAATAAAGCTTTAAAGTATGTGACATCAATAACTTATATCAGTATCGTTATCTCAGAAAAACGAAATGTATTTCCCTACACATATTATTTCTTTAAAGTATTTGTTATTTTCTTGAAATTCTTTAATATTTTTTTTTCGATGTCATACATTTTTATTTAAACACAGAGTATCTTATCAAAATGAAATCTTTATTACCTTAAAAACTTTCTCAATTTATATTATTTTTCTGAGATATATAGTACATTACTTCAATTTTAGAAAATCGATTATATTTTTATATTATCTACTACAATATTTCTTTCTTTAAGGAAACATAAACATAAATGGTTTCAAGATTCACAATTTTTTTTAAGTAAAATAAATTACTTAAAATTAACGTAAAGCTTTATAAGGGTAACATGTAGAAAAAAAGACAAGTTTGATTGTGCATGAATATTTATATGGACATAAAGAATGACAACACGTTACATTGACTCATATTCCTAAATAACGTGGCCCCACTAGCGGCCGAAAAATTTTGCTCTCAATGCTAACGTAACGTGAACTGTCGGGTTCAGTCCCCTTTCGTCGGCACAACCGTTAGAAAATTTCGTAGATTTCTACAAAACTCGCATAAATATGGACTGGAGACTCCTGGGCTCTTAGGGAGAGCATTCCATGCAAGCTTATGACCTTAGCCTAATCAAACGAACGTAACTTATGTAACCACAATTACAATCATAATCTGAAAACGTCAAACGATCAAAATGAGAGGAGCATAAGAAGTTAACATAAATTAATTCGTTTTAGAATGCTCATTAATGTTATTCAAAATATACGAAATTAATTCACGAATAATGCGTTAAAATTAATATAGAACGCATTAGGATAACAATTTCGATTTTTTAACAAGAAAACATAGATACCAAGTTTAAACTAGATTACCTTTCAAAATTGCCTCTGACTGGAAAGAAAGTTATTTCCATTTTTAAACAAATATAAATAACCAAAATTAGAAATTCTAAACCGAAAATATTATAAAATAAGAATAACAAAGAAATAATTTTTTTATTAAAATATAAATAATAAATTTAGGATGTAACCAGAAGACAAATTAAATAATCTGGTGCGGCACGCACACGATTTTATCTTACCCAGTGTTTCAATACTATTAAGACAGTTTGAAGAATAAAAGGAATATAGCATGTTCTGTATATAAACCTATGTTTAAAAAAAGAAAAAAAAAAATCCCCAGGGGATTGTAAATTTGAGCAATTACGGAGACCAAGTTGTCACTTAGTTTGAATGTTCTGGTCAGCTACTGTTCTAACCTGAAGAGTGTCTTCACTCAAATTCCAGAACATCCCTAGATTTCTTTGATTTATTTTTTCTTTTTTGTCAAAAAAAAAAAAAAAAAAAAAAAAAAATCATAATTGACGAACCAGTTTTTATATTTCCGCAACGCAGTACTGTTTTAGTACAGGATCCCTATGAACGAATTTTAAATTTTTATCGCCATATTGGCGATAACTTTTTATTTATTTATTTTGGCATTAAAAGTAAACAAAAACATTAAATCATTAAATTCATTTTTTTACTTATTTTTATTTCATATTATTTCCCGCGAACTTTTTATTTCCTAATTCAAAATTATTAAAAAAACTTTTTTGATATCGCTTGTAACGATACTGATTATTATTAATTTTCTTTTCTTTTTCTTTCAATAATAATTAAAAAAAAAAAAAAAAAAAGATTTTGATGAAATTCTGGCAAAAGCAGAATTTAGTTTAGGACGGAGGACTATTAGTTTTTTTTTTTTTTTTTTTTTTTCTTTTTTCAAATTATAACATCGCTTTCAAATTATTCAATTATATTTTCGATAAATTTTAGATTTCGACAAATGTCCAACTATCGAAAACGACAACGCAAAAATCCCAGATTCAGACTAATAGGCCCTCAGTCCTAAAACTTGATTTAAGAACAGTTATTTTATTTGACAAATAATTCTGAGTGAGGGGCGCTACTGCCTTCCTCACAAAGAATATAGTACTAAATATTGAACCTACATTTTTATAGAATTATATATTAATATAGTACCTACATTTCGATAATATCAACATTTATATAGAATTCAAGGCTACTATAAGGTTTAGAGGTTTATTTTAAATTATTCAGAAACCTTTCACCGCATCACTCCTTGAAGCATATCAATTCTGATCAAATTTTTCAAGTAAAAATCTCATACGAACTTAAAAATACAATAATTTAATTACCTGCAATTATTTCTTTTTATGTTACACTGATAAGAGAGATACACAATGATCCACCGTTAAGAACTTGACATTAGTATTCCGAAAACCTCAAAATGAGAAATCATACAAGGAAAAAGTGCTTAAAGTTTACCTTAAAATATACGTTATTTCCCGCATGGATATAAAGAATTAATTGTCATCACTGAGCAGTTTTCCTGGACATGGTAAAATATAGTAAAGCACTTCTACCAATTTCATTCATAAAAAACTAATGTATTCTCTTCATTATTGTCTTTTATAAATTATGTCCACGCCGCTTTGCGTACCCTATATTAATAGAACACAGCGCAACCTGAAATACACTTCTAGCAATTTCGAAGTACAGTCCCACAAAGTCTAGTTCTTTTAGATAGCTTTGTAAACGAATGGTGAATAATTTTTATGCCATATTTTACATGAAACATGATTTTATGTATATAAAAGATATATGTTAATTTCATTTTCTTTAACGTAGCCTGCAGATGTTAAGCTGCACTTAGCAAAAGTTTCCCCCATAGAAGTAATATATTTGAATTTTCTTGTATGTTCGCGGGCTATTTATCTGGTCTCAATGAAAATTTTACTGTAAAATCCCTATAGGATACAGATTTAGAATAACGAATTTAAACTTCCTGCTACTATTACTCCTTGAAATATGCTGATGACAGGCACACACAGCTAGACATATACACAGACCAACCGCTAAAAAATCAGATTTGATTCAGGGGACTTCAAAACATGCAAAATATGCCAAAAACTCAATTTCAAAAATTTGACGTAAAAGCAATACTGTCTCTGCCATATATATGGGTATGAGAAAGTAAAACTTGCAAGCAAACAGCACAGATTTCAGTAATTACGAGTTTTTGCAATTTATGCCTACTGCTTATAATTATTATTTTTTTATATTTCTACTTAGTACATTTCAATACAACTCTTTCAGAGAATTGTACAACAGGATCTAACTAGGGTTTTCGTTATATTGATAATAGGTTGTTTTACGTTAAATTAATTTAACTGTAGTGGTTGTTTTAGGACTGGTCGGAAAAAAATATATATTTTGTGAAAATTACTTTATAATCATTAAAAAAATTTAACTTGCATCTCTTGTAAAAAAAAAAAAAAAAAAAAAAAAAAAAAGAATATTATATATTTTAATACTTTGATTATTTTTTTGGAGTGTACTTTATTTTATATGCAAGTGGTGTGCAACTACAAAAAATTATATCAACACTTTGGTAAAGTCTATGAAATTAAGATTTGAAGTTTGCATTTCTGTCCTACATAACAAAATCCCATATTAAAGATTTTTTTTTTTCCACAAGAGATGGACTTAATATTTTTCTACCATTTTCCAATTTCCATAAACTTGGTTTTAATTTCAATATTTTGCAAATAATCAACTGATAAATATTGCAATTTATGTTAACTAACGCGTTTGTATAAATTTCTATTAATAACACTGGTCTACAGTTGTTCGGTAACAACGGTCAAATTATTATTTTTATTATTAATTCCAATTTTTATTTAAATATCTGCAAGCAAAAAAGTCTCACCACGTCACATTTTTCTGTTAGAGTATCAGAAAATGGCAATTTTCACGAATTTTTATCATTTTCACAGTATTACAGGTTGTAACCCTTCCTTCTGGCAACCCAGAGTCCTGGCAAATCAGAGTCCCGGCAACCATGTTTGTTCCATTTTTTTTTTTTTTTTTTTTTTTTTTTTTTTTTTTTGTTTAAATATCAGAAAATGGCAAATTTCATTATTTTTTTTTTATTATTTTTACAATACAGTCGACAGCAAAAGTATCTGAGCACTAGCAAATAATTCCGATATTAAAAAAGTACATTTAATACTATTTTGTTAAATATATTCTTATCGAATCATTTTCTTAGACTAACTAAGAACATGACTCGGCAAGGATTTATTTAACAAAGCAGTATTAAGTGTACTTTTTTTTAGACAGGGATTATTGCTTCCAGTACAGATTAAATAATCGTAACAAAAAATCTGTACGTGTTACAGATTTTTCGCTATTATTTTTGAATTCTGCACTACTAATTTCATTTTTGTTACCCTCCAAAAAAAGTTTTTTGTCGACTAGTGTAATTTTTCATTAAGTATCAGTTACGTTTTATTTCTGTTATTATCCTTTAATTGTTATTAACAGTGTATATGTATATTTATATTTCAAATATAAATTATTGAAATACATATAGTACAAATAGATCATTTTGTTATGCAATTTTCATGAGTTTTTCGTGCTAATGATAGTAACGTGTTTATATCACGATGTGATAGTAACGTTTTATATGATAGCATCGTGTCTGTATACCTGTTTGTTATCTGTCGCTCTATAGGAATGTATATATACTTATATATAGATGCGTATAAAATGTAAAGCTAGGCGAGTTTGCGCACAATTCTACAAATTAATTTTTAAAAATCCAAATATTATATTTTTTCTAAGCTATGGTTGAATAACATGGAATTCATTCGTTTTCTATGCATTTCCACTACTATTCTGTTGTTTTGCTATAGTTTAAAGCAACAGCTGTAGTAAAACCAAAAGAGCTGTTTTGGTTTCTACTTAAAAGGTAGGTGTGATTGCGCACGTGGGCAGGACTTATGACATTGCACTTATGACATTGTCGTAGCGTTTTTATAAACAAATATTTTTGTATTTAGAAGCGAATATTTCAATTTAATAATTAAAATATCAGAAATTTAAAAGAAATCTAAAAAGTATAAAAATTTTTGTTAAAGAAAAAAATTTAAAGAATCAGAAATAAACAAGACCAGATACGATTACAAAATAACATTAAATTACTAGATTACACACTCAACTCAAATGTTATACATTTTAGTTTAAATGGTTTCTTGTTTCCTGACTTATCGTTGTCCACAATCTTACATTTAATTTTTCAATTGGTTCAACTTTTGTGCCACCACCTAAAACAAGTCAACCCATTCGGGACGGAATACATACTGTGTGTGCATTTCCGAGCCAATGATACGATGACTGGTTCCACCCACTTTTAAGTCTACTAGTGGTCGCCCAGTGGTCGAAATTCGACCATAATTAATTAAAATTATAAGTTTAAACATCATTAAGGTTCTATTGTCAAAGACTATACTTCTATAATCACAGATTTTGCCAAGGCTACACTGTTAATTTACCTAGTTTTTTCAAAAAATTATATGAAATTTAAATAAAAAAAATCCAAAAAATGATTAAAATAAAGAATGCCTTTTTTTAAATTTTTTTTATTGAAACAAAAAGACATGCGATTAAAAAAAAAATGCTGTCCATTGAACTTGACATACATATTTCGATAATTTAATTAATGTTACAAAACTTCTCTGTAAACGATGTTTTTTGTAAAAACTCTTTCGTCGTTTGCTAAATGTCCTTGACCATTATATTCGGAAATATAAAATCTCAAACCGTCGAATGATCGAACTCTACTTGCTGCGACATACAATTGCCCATGTGTAAAAACTGGTCGATTCAATAAAATTCCAATTTTTTCGAATGTTTGTCCTTGAGACTTGTTTATTGTCATCGCAAATGCAGGTATTATAGGAAATTGAGTTCTTTGAAGGTTAAATGGTAAAGTAGTTCCGGAGTATGTTAAATTTATACGTGGAATCAAAATTCTCTTACTGCGTGCGGTCCCAGTTAAAACTTCGCAGTCAATTGCATGTCGATGCATAAATTTGATGCGCATTCTTGTTCCATTGACTAATGCTTCCTTTGTATTTAAGTTTCTGATCAGCAAAACGATGCAATTAACTTTCAATACTAACTTATGTGGTGGTAAACCACTAATAGTCAAAGAATTTAAAAACTCTACCGGATAGTTATTGATGGCATTGTCATTATCACAAATTATTTTATCATATTTTATCATTATTTTAGGTTGATTTCTTTAGAAACTCTATACAAATCTATACAAATTGAATGAGTTGAGTTGAGTTGAGTTGATTAATTAGTATATATATAATGCAAAACTTGTGTGTTTTTAAAAAATATTAGCATTCTGCGATAACTCTTTCAGATGAAACTGGCTATTTAAAAAATAACTCATTGTTATTAACTTTTATTATTGTTATTAACATATTAACTTTTTATTATTAATTGAAATTTCAAAATTTTGGCAACAGTATAAAAAAATGAAAATGCTAATTTTAATCTGGAAATAAAACCCGATAATATAGGCTTTGAATTGCACCTTTGTCGTTTCACAAATGTTCCAATTTCTCGTCTTTGTCGTTGTATTTTTAAAAAATATTAGCATTCTGCACTTCTTCTCTATATAAACTATAAGTGTGCGAAATTTCATAATCCTCCGTCCGCGCAATTTTCGTAAAAAGGGGTACAAAGTTTTTGCTTCACGTATTAATATATAGATTTTGCTTCACGTATTAATATATAGATAATCCGCTCACTGTTTATTATTTATTACAGTTATTTTCTCAAAATTTCGAATAGAAGTTTTTCTCATATTTTCAAATAGAAAAAATTTAAAACACAAAAATTAAATTTCACTTAGTTTGTAACCTTATCGCTTCAACTTTAAAAATCTTTACAATAATCTACTTTATTTTACTTGAATTTAGACGATTACAGTCTTAAAAGAAATTTTAGAAGGTTGATAATTTTTGTTTGCATTCAGTTATATCCCTTCTGTTTAAGCAGACGACAGCCGTGCCCTCAGCATCATTCTTGAAAAAATTGCAAAACTAAACAGATATATATTAAAATTGCATAATTTGCGATAAATTTCCCTTAAAATAGCAATGGTACTCTAGATGTAAATACTGCCAGAGGTTTGACTTTTGTCGATCATTGCCACTCCTGAATAATGTCTAATTTCAGATACTGGGGACGGTTTCCAAAAAGATGCACCGTCTCGAATGAGTTAAATCAGTCCAGTCGCTTGCCAAAGTGTCTCCTGGTACAGTTCCGGACATTTAACAAACTTATCCCCACTGTCTTGTCCTCATGAATAAATTTAGTAATCTCTCCTAAGTATAGAATTTAATGGAATCAATGCAAAATCTCTTCTAAGTAGCGAACGAACGCTTCTATTTCGGTAGGAAAGATTGCTCAGACTTTTATTTAATAATTATTTGCTTTCATAGAGAACTTATGGCGTTCGTATCGTTAGTCTAGTTTAGTAGTTTATCAGAAATCATTTAATTTAAAAATATTTTTTACAACGGCCTTTCTATAGAAATTCCTATAACGTTATATTAAAATTCAAGCATTTGCTTTTGAAAACAAGACAAACACGTTTTATCTTAGATAATTGAAATAATCAACAAGCAAATTCAAGTTGGTATTCTACTCTTTTTGTTGCACAACTATGTAGAGTGGTAGCGCTTGCACTGTACTCCTTCCCTACAATCCTCTATGTGCACAATCTCTCCTTACATATATATATATATCTGTATATATATATAAATTACGTGTCACGATGTTTGTCCGGGGTAAACTCCTAAACTAAGGAACCGATTTTACTGAAATTTTGCACACTGTGTGCAGTTTGGTCCAACTTGAGAGATAGGATAGTTTTTATCTCAAGTTATTGTCACAATATTGTTTTATTGCAATTATTTGTCAATTATAGACCTTTATTAAAGTTGCTCCGAAATATCTGTGAGTTCAAATTAATTTAATTGTTGCCAAAAAAAAAAAAAAAAACACGAGTTCATTTTCTTTCGACATAAAAACAAATACATTTAATCAAACGTGAACGTTAAAAATTATAAAAAGCTAAATTATGCATCTCACGAAAATTGACGTCATAATCAATTTAAAGATTTTATACACATTGATAAAGTGTTAATGTAGTTCTATCATAGATATAGTAATATATATAGATCTTTCATCCTCATGTTATCGTACAAAGATTTTTAATGCCGAAAAAAAAAAAATTAAAGGTTTGGAAATAGCCATTAAGTGGTATAAAAAAAAAAGAAAAAAAAAAAAAAGAAAAGAAAAGAAAAGAAAGAAAGAAATATGAATTTGGAACTGTATCTGGAGTTTTTCATTCACCTTTAGCAAATAAATTATTCATAAATTTTATTTGCTAAAATATTAGTATGTATTCCCGTGTGTATTCACTCGGGGAAAGACGGCCATATTTTGGTAAAAACGTCGTCTTTAACCAAGTGAAAATGAATAACTTTTTTCTCCCCAATGATCGCTCTATTCTATATATGCTATACTATATCTATGAGTTCTATACGCAATCGAAGTGTGACTCACTGACCGTCTGGGCAGCCAAGAAAAAGATTTCCTATGTTAATCGCCCATTGGATTTTTTGTAAAAGATTATTAAAAATCGAGGAAATTTATTTCCCGATTTTAATCCTTATATTTGGGTATAGATATGTATTAGTTATCGCGTGCGTTAGATTGAGTTATTTTGCTGTCAAATTGACAAAATTTTTATTTTAAATTTCAAAACTCTGTCACCCTTGGCTTTTTTTTTTTTTAATTTTATTTGGCGATCAAAAGATATATGTATATGTATTGTACGAAATGTAATATGTATTATTCATTGTACGTATGTATGACATGTAATATGTATTGTACGAAATATTGTTTCACATTATTCATTACTCTTTTAATATAAGTTGTTAAAATAACCATGATTTTTGAAAGGAATTAAATATTTTCGCCTGATAATTTGGCGATATTCTTTTTTTTTCGATAAGGATGACAGAAATGAAATCTATTCCGCTGCAACATATTAGTACCTTACATCAGATATTTTATTTAGACATTTGAAAACAAATTTGACTTCAAACTATGATAGGATATTTATCATTTTCCTTTTAATTAGTATATTATTAGTATATTAAAATTTAAAAACATGGCATATAAAAAGTTTTTTTTTTTTTTTTTTTTTTTTTTTAATCTTATAATTATTCTTATCTTAATCCTCAATGTTTCCCATCTTTATTAACTTGAATTTACTATTAAAATTTTAACATACTCAAAGCCTTCTCATCACTTCGTTAAAGTACACTAAACTTTTCCAAAATATTTTTCTATTTAAATGATACATGTATTTACTTTAAATGTCCAATATTTCATAAGATGTCCTATTTTAAAGTTTTAAAATATTTATCAAATTTACTTATTTTTCTGGTTTAGCCATATTGTTTTCCTTTTTATGACTACAGCTGTTGCTCTCTTTAAAACAGTTAAAATGATGAGGTCATTTTATAGTAAAATTATCCATTATAGCATATATTATATTTCACTCCTCCATAAAAATTGATTTTAAAATCGTCTGCTTCTTTTATACTTTTATTTTAATCCGCGTTTGTAATGATCGATAGATGGCGCTTTTTCAGCTTTTGTTGTTAGTAAATATAATAGCCATGTGTATTTATTATTGTTCTAATTGTGTTACTATTTAATGTTCGTGCTATAATTTCTCCGCCATTACATCATGGAAAATTGATTGCTTTTGGAAAAAATATTTCAGTTTATTCAAAGTTCGATCGGAAGTAGATTTTTAACTGAAGCTGAACAAATATTAGTTTCAAATCATCTGGTTAATTCTTTACTTCCATTAGCCGAAGCAACTGAAATTTTATATTTGTCATTTGGAAATAAATGGAAACTCAATTCTGGATTTCTTGATTCTTTGGAGTGACACTGTGGCACACAACAGTATGTGTTATCTTTTTTACCGGATTTATTCATTTTTATTCAATAAATATATGTGAAACTAAACATCGGAAAGCAATGGCGTCTTGATGGAAGCCGAAAGCTATGCATGTTAAATGTAATTTCACCTTAGACCACTAGAGGGCGAGCATTTCATTACAATCGCGGATAGAATTTTAATAAAAATAAAATTACATATTAGTCTTTTTAGCATTTTAATCCAAAATAGCTTTAGACATTATATTTCCCTCATCCATAAAAATTGATTTTTAAAATCGTCTGCTTCTTTTATACTTTTATTTTAATAGAATTTTAATAGAATTTAATTTACATATTAGTCATTTTAGCAATTTTACCCTAAGTAGCATTAGAAATAATATGTATCACTTCTCCATTAAAACTTATAGGACCCTACAATAAAATTAATTTGTACTTAATATCAACACTACGAAAATTTTTATCAATCGTTTCCAAATTTTGACCTAAGGTTCAAATCTCAATCCTGTGGGTTTTTACATCGGCTACAACGTTTTCGTCTTTATTCGTAAATAATAATTTGACAGTATTAAATAGTTTACTGCCATATAATTCAAAGTACAACTTAGTCACGGCAACGCGTGGCCGGGTCTGCTAGTTTGTATATATATTTTTTTTACGTGTCACGATGTTTGTCCGGGGTAAACTCCTAAACTAAGGAACCGATTTTAATGAAATTTTGCACACTGTGTGCAGTTTGGTCCAACTTGAGAGATAGGACAGTTTTTATCTCAATTTATTGTCACAATATTGTTTTATTGCAATTATTTGTTAATTATAGACCTTTATTAAAGTTTCTCCAAAATATCTGCGAGTTCCATTAATTTAATTGTTGCCAAAAAAAAAAAAAAAAAAATACGAGTTCATTTTCTTTCGATATAAAAATAAATACATTTAATCAAACGTGAACATTAAAAAATCATAAAAAGTTAAATTATGCATCTCACGAAAATTGACGTCATAATCAATTTAAAGATTTTATACACATTGATAAAGTGCTAATGTAGTTCTATCATAGATATAGTAATATATATATAGATCTCTCATCTCCATGTTATCGTACAAAGATTTTTGATGCCGAAAAAAAAAAAATAAATCAAAGCTTTAGAAACAGCCATTAAGTGGTATTGAAAAAAAAAAGAAAGAAAAGAAAGAAAGAAATATGAATTTGAACCTGTATCTGGAGTCTTCCATTCCCCTTTAGCAAATAAATTATTCATAAATTTTATTTGCTAGAATATTAGTATGTATTCCCGTGTGTATTCACTCGGGGAAAGACGGCCATATTTTAGTAAAAACGTCGTCTTTTCCCAAATGAAAAGGAATAACTTTTTTCTCCCCAATGATCACTCTATTCTATATATGCTATACTATATCTATGAGTTCTATACGCAAGCGAAGTGTGACTCACTGACCGTCTGTGCAGCCAAGAAAAAGATTTCCTATGTTAATTGCCCACTGGATTTTTTGTAAGAAATTATTAAAAATCGAGGAAATTCATTTCCCGATTTTAATCCTTATATTTGGGTATAGATATGTATTAGTTATCGCGGGTGTTAGATTGAATTATTTTGCTGTCAGATTGACAAAGTTTTAATTTTAAATTTCAAAACTCTGTCGCCCTTGGCTTTTTATTATTATTATTATTATTATTATTTGGCGATCAAAAGCGTAACACGAAAATATACATGCCAGATGAAATGTAATATGTATTATTCATTGTACGTATGTATGACATGTAATATGTATTGTACGAAATATTGTTTCATGTTATTCATTACTCTTTTAATATAAGTTGTTAAAATAACCATGATTTTTGAAAGGAATTAAATATTTTCGCCAGATAATTTGGCGATATTCTTTTTTTTTCGCCAAGGATGACAGAAATGAAATCTATTCCGCTGCAAAATATTAGTATCTTACATCAGATATTTTATTTAGACATTTGGAAACAAATTTGACTTCAAACTATGATAGAATATTTATCATTTTCCTTTTAATTAGTATATTATTAGTATATTAAAATTTAAAAGCATGGTATATAAAAAGTTTTTTTTTTTTTTTCTTATAATTATTCTTATCTTAATCCTCAATGTTTTCCATCTTTATTAACTTGAATTTACTATTAAAATTTTAACACACTCAAATACTTCTCATCACTTCGTTAAAATACACTAAACTTTTCCAAAATCTTTTTCTATTTAAAATGATACATGTATTTACTTTAAATGTCCAATATTTCATAAGATTTCCAATTTTAAAGTTTTAAAATATTTATCAAATTTACTTATTTTTCTGGTTTAGCCTTATTGTTTTCCTTTTTATAACTACAGCTGTTGCCCTCTTTAAAATATTTAAAATGATGAGGTCATTTTATAGTAAAATTATCCATTATAGCATATATTATATTTAACTCCTCCATAAAAATTGATTTTAAAATCGTCTGTTTCTTTTATACTTTTATTTTAATAGAATTTTAATAGAATTTAATTTATTTATTAGTCATTTTAGCAATTTTATCCAAAGTAGCATTAGAAATAATATATATCACTTCTCCGTTAAAATTTATAGCACCCTACAATAAAATTAATTTGTGCTTAATATCAACACTACGAAAATTTTTATCAATCGCTTCCAAATTTTGACCTAAGTTTCAAATCTCAACCCTGTGGGTTTTTACATCGGCTATAACGTTTTCGTCTTTGTTCGTAAATAATAATTTGACTGTACTAAATAGTTTACAGCCGTATAATTCAACGTATAACTTAGTCACAGCAACGCGTTGCCGGGTCTGCTAGTATATATATATATATATATATATAGTTATAATGAAACTTCCCCTATAAACAGCATCCAACAGCGCAAACGGGTGGACAAAATGCAACGAAACTTGGTATATAGACTGTACACGAGATGCGCTGACGGAATTTCTAAGAAAGATTTAGTTCCAAAATGTCCACCAGAGGGCGCCTTTTCCGGAAAAATGTTAAATTTAATACAATAAGCGACCAAAACGTAATTCAGAAACAATATTAACATTTATTGACTAGTTTCTGATCACCCTGTCATCAACCCACATTAAGTAAAAGTAAGGAAAAAATAAGAGTACGCTGTTTGAGAAAAAGAAAAACAGTTCAGTTTGCAGAAAACAAGAACAAATTAGGACGAAATTGCACAAGAGGAGCAGTTTTTAATCGTGTATAGGACAATGTAGGGAAAGATGCTCCATGTGACCACCCTCGTTCACCTGCAAAATGTCCAGTCGGTGGACAATGTGTTCAACAGCAGCTCGTAACTGATGAGTTGTGATGCTTCGCACACGAAGCGTTGTGGAGTTTTTTAAGTCATTCAACGTCGCAGCACCTCCCTGGTGAACCGCACTTTTTAAGTGGCCTCATAACCACAAAACGCACGGATTTAGATTCGGCGAACGTGGTGGCCATCGATTACGAAAGAAGAGACTAATAGCACGTTCGTCTGTGAAGTGTTGGAGCAATAGTGCCTTCACGGACTCATGTAAATGTGGGAGCGCACAATTCTGCATTAAATTGGTCGATGTAAGGACCCGCCTTTTCTGTAGTTGCGGCACAGCAAACGTCTGCAGCTTGTTATAGTACCGACGGCTCGTAACGGAACATGTGACAGTACCACGTCCAGTTATTTCATCAAAGAAGGTCTAAGGTAAATTTCGTCGTGCATCCACACCAAACAGTCAAATTTGGAGAATGTAGGGGAATTTCAGTGTGCATCCGTGGATTTTCCTGAGCCCAAATGTGGCAATTCTGTGTGTTGACTGTCCCATTGAGGTAGAAATGAGCCTCGTTGCTCCACAGAATATTCCAAGGCCATAACAGATCAACAGTCATTCTGTTGAGAAAACTGACTGCGAATGAGAGACGTTGTAACTTGTTCCTATCAAGCAGCTCTTGGGCATGGTGGATTTTGTATGGGAAGTAGTGCATTATGCTTCTGAGAACTTTTCGGACGGTGCAGTAAGAATAGCCTGTCTGTCGAGAAACTGAAGTGCGCTACTGCCCCCAAACTGTGATGGCTATCACTGTGCGGCAACAGCTATCTTTATGACATCAACAAGTTCCATTGTGACAGGTTTACGGCCTCTTCCAGGTTGAACACCTAATTTCCCTATCCCTTTAAACCTCTTAATCATGGCTAGAATACCATAAGTAGACACTGGCACATGCCGTAGGTTCTTTATATGACGAAATTCACGAACAGCAGCAGAAACAGTCCTCTTGTTTTCGTAAAACAACTTCACCAATAACGTACGTTCAACTAAAGATACCGTCACCATTACAGTCGGAAACATCGACATAAAACATGACAACGTCTGCAAACGTTTTATATCCTAACCTGTTTTGCATAAAGCTTCCTCTTCTTCGCAGGCATGCAAATCTCGACATTTTTTTTTTTCGTAGAACTGACAGCATTTCCCGGTTTTACATTTATTACTCATAATTCTTCTTCTGGAGTGTTACTATTGTTTCTGTATTCCGTTTTGGTCGTTTATTGTGTTAAATAAGGTTTTTTCTGGGAAAGGAGCGCTCTGGTGGATATTTTGGAACTACATTTTTCTTTTCGAAATTCCGTGAGCGAATCTTGTGTATAGTCTATATACCAAATTTAGTTGCATTTCGTTCACCCGTCTGCGCTGTAGGATGCTGTTTATAGGGAAGTTTAATTATAACCACCCTGTGTGTATATATATATATATAAATATATATACATATATACTATATATATGTATATATAAAACTTTTATATATGTAATGCAGAATTAAAATATAGGCAAATTTCTGCATTCCATAACAAATATTAATGTTTATTTTTCTCTCTTGTTAAATAAATAAGTAAATAAATATAATATTAATGTAACTATATCATCTAATTCTAATTCATTATATTAAATCTAACACATTTCTGGTCATCGAAAAATAGTTTTAATCTTCCCTTCTCAGAAAAAAAAAGAGAAAGAGAAAGAAAATACCATTTATTTCATTTCGAATTTTTTTTCTTTTTTTTTTTTTTTTTTTTTTTTTTAACTGGAGCATTGACATTATTTTTTGATGACAGGAAATGGGATAGATTTAATATAATGAATTAGAATTAGATGATATATTTACATTATTATTATATTTATTTACTTATATATTTAACAAGAGAAGAAATTAAATATTAATATTTGTTATGGAATGCAGAATTTTGACTATATTTTAATTCTGCATTACAAGTAGTTTAGACGCTATCGCATTATAAAAAAAATTGGGCCTATAGCCCATAATAGTATAGAATAATTATTTGTGTCCCTGTAAAAACACAAGTACTAGATTCATCAAAATCTATACTGTTTGTGCCTATAATGTGAGTATAAATTTTCAGCTTAATCGAATAAGACGTGTTGACGCTAGCGCACATTAAAAAATTTGTACCCATAGACCCTAATGATAAAAAATATTTTTTGCGTCCCGGGAAAAAAAAAAGAACTAGAAGTCCTAGATACACCAAAATCAATATGTTTCGTGCTATGGTAACCTATAACATACGTACCAATAAACGTCCGATACTCAGAAAGCGTATGAAGAAGAAACGGCTATAAAAATTTCGCATCGGACCTTCATAATCAGATCGTTTTGTTTTATAAGAAATTATTTACTGCAGAGCTCATTTTAATAGCAAATTGACGAGATTAACAAATTCAGTTTTCTCAGAGAAAAATGAATGAAAACGCTAAAATTAAAAAAAATAATTAAATAAATAATCATTTTTAACTTCTACCCAAACATTAAGGAATTGTACATGAATTTTATAATTTCACAAAATCTTTTACTTATATATATATATATATGTGTACGTTTTGTTTAGAATATTTTCTAAAGTTTCAAATCATTCGGACTGAAAGTCTCTGAGAGTCAACCTTTGTAACTTACTCTTATTAGTTTCGATTTATTCCTATTCAAATCTTTAATCGCTTTTTTCTAAAAACACGACTTTTGCAGACGGTGGAAACGATTTCTAAAAAACTAATTCTCCGATATCGATAAAAGTTTGCACTCATTTTCAAAATAAAATTGGCTTGTAATTGAACATTTTTTTTCAATTACGATTAATTTTATAAGGTTAATAATGGGATAAAGCTTACCGAAAATAGTACTGTTTTGCATAAAAGTCTGCCAAATAGAATTCAGCATAAGATTCCCATTTTTAAGTGCTTTGTTCAAGAGGAAATATACGTATCGACAAGCAGGATTTTTTTTTTCAGATACAAATGTAATGCGTTCTTCTGGACACCACAAAAGCAATTTTTTTTTTCTGAGGAGGCTTTTGTAAACCAGGACCCACTATCTGATTTTAAAATATTTTTAATGAACATTTTATAAAATGTTGTTTAAATATTGCTCTTTCATATGCTCAAAATATTTAGTAGAATAATTTATTTTTACATTGAAAAAATTTATTGACAATAGGTTTTTGTTTTAATCATCAAAACCCGTGTAAACCCTTTGAAAAAATCATACTTCGCTCAAACTATGATTTCATAAAACAATATAATTTTTGTAGTATCTAGATTTTCTGTACAGTGATAAACAAAAAATTACTTTAAGCCAAAATACTCGTATGATTTCTGATATATATTTGATAACATGAAATGCATTGAAGTTTAAATATTTCATGTCGATACGACATTAACATTTTCTTTTATCTAAATAACTTATTTTGGCATTTAAATGTATTCATATATTCCAACGCTCAGTGCACTTATTTATTTTTGTAACATAAAAATAAGCATTTCAAAAACAGAGTTTGCTCTAATCTTGTAGTTTTCTATATTGATTGCTTTGGCTGGAGCGTGAATTACTTATTCATGAATAGATTTCAGCTGTAGAACAACATTTTTGATATGCATCATCCCAAATGTATTTCATGAGTTTTCCAAATTAAAATATTTTGTAATCATAGCCAACATACTGTAATGCAATCGAACTGGAAAACATTGAATGGAATTTATTTTTAGTATGTTAAAAGTCATACTTTTGTTAATTTGGAAGAAAATAACAAATGTGTATATTTATTGAATTACATGTTTGCTTTTTGATATATATAAACGTGTGTGTATTTTTCGAAGAGTTTTCATATATATATATATATACCCTCATTGATATTGTATGAAATTTAGAATTTTCAAAATATTTGCTCGTTCGAAACGTTATTTCTAAGACTTAAGAAGTTAAAATCGATCTGGGCTGGGCTGGGCAAAACTTATCTTTCGATTAAATGTTTTCAAACAATGGGTATTCAAAGAAGTGGGTCTTCCTCATGTGTTTCAGTGAAGATTGGTTTAAGACAACATTTGGGGAACCGAAAACAAATTGAGCAAAATCAATAATGTTTGTGATCACCCTGTATCGTTAAGAGAACGAAATGGACTGTAACTTTAGGATATGTTAATACAGACCCAGTTCAATTTGTGGAAGAATTTGTGTGACGATAGTATATTAAATAACGGAGATACGAGAATTTATTTTAAAACTGCAAAACAAATCGGCATGTTTTTTTTTTTTTTTTTTTTTTTTAAATAATATACTGAGTTTTTAACGAAAATTATTCCCACTTTCAGATGAGTTGGAAAGACATTTTTAAAACAAAACACTTTAATCGGAATACAAATATCTCTAATATCTTATGAAATATGAACATTTTTATGAAAAAACGTTTTCACTGTGCGAAAGATTAAAAAAAAAATATTGCATAGGTTGAAAGCTAGATATATTGGGCAACTTTTATCAAAAATGCATTTGCATAGAGCAAAAATTAATCAAATTATACGAAAAAGAACGAGCTAGATTTAAGATAATTTCCAAGAGATGAAATTTCGTAAAGGGTTTTTTTCATACCGCGTAATTAATTTAAAGATCCAATTATTTTTACCACTTAGGAAAAGTTATTTTTTGTGAAAAATCCTTTATCATCTCACAAATCTTAGTAAATAAACAAAAATATGTTAGTATTACAAGCTTATAAGGGGTTTTTCCTATAAAAGTACATTTGGAACGTGATTGGTATAATTGGATCTTCAAATTAATTACGCGACATGTAAAAAACCCCTTAAGAAATTTCAACTCCTGGAAAATATGTAAAATCTAGCTCGTTCTTTTTCGGATGATTTGCTTAATTTTTACTCTACTGAAATGCACTTTTGACAAAAGTTACCCAGTATATCTAACTTTTAACCTATGCAATAAAAATTCTTTTATATTTCGCACATGCGCAGTGAGAACGTTTTTCATAAAAATGCTCATATATCATGAGATATTTAAGATATTTGTTTGCAGTATATTATTTTGAAAGTGTTTTTCCACCTAATGTGAAAGTGGGAGTAATTTTCGTTAAAAATTCTGTGTATTGTAAATTAAAAAAATGTTGATTTTTTTTTCTTCCGAGTTTTAAAATAAATGCTTATATATCCGTTATTTAATATGCTATCGTCACTCAAATTCATCAACAAATTGAACTGGGTCTATATTAACATTTCTTAAAGTTACAGATCATTTCGTTCACTTAACGGTACAGAGTGATCACAAATGTTATTGATTTTGTTCGATTTCTTACCGGCCCCCTAAATGTTGTCTTAAACCAATCTACACTGAAAAACATGAAGATGAACAAGTTCTTTGAATGCCTAGTGTTTGAAAATATTTCATCGAGAAATACGTTTTTAAATTGAAAATCTGCTCGTTTGCAAATCTTGCTAAACTTATGAGCAGGAGTGTATCTATAAAGAAACAATTTTAATTACCCTATATAAAATTTAAAGTTAATATAAAGTTTTTTAATTTGTATATAAAAAATCACAAAAAGTCATTGTTTTAAATAATTGCAATTGTTTAATAATACAAAATCGTTATTAAATGAATGTTTACTTTATTCTAAACGAACCAAAGAAATATTTGAAGGTCCTATTACAAAAATACAGTACAACACGCATTTATATCTTTATGTGTAGCATTCAAAACTGTTGCAAATCAGCCACTTTGGCATATATTTAAAAGTTCATAACTTGAAAACTACTTCATTATTCTCAAAATAATACAATTTCTAAAATTAGCTTGAAAAGTCCTAGTATAAGAATATATAGATTAATCTTGTAATAAGTATTCAAAATTCAACCAAATCTATATTGGTAAGTGTCATGTCCTGGCCAATTTGACATGGAATGACTCAAAATTAATTAAAAATAGTAAAACTACTTTTGAAACATAAAGCAACCAAATTATTGGTTTCAACTTTTTGTGAAATTTTTACAATTATCATTATTTATTTATTTATTTATTTTTTTTTTTTTTTTTTTTTTTTTTTTACAGGAATAATAAAAAATTCCTCATAACTTTAGTTAGAATAATAAACCGTCTATTGATTAATTATGTATAAATATTTTTTCATATGAATGATTTTTTTTTACTTAAATCCTCTTTAAATTTTCAATATAGTCAATATAATTTATTTTTCAGACAATAGTTAAGCAAAATTAATTAAATAACATAATTATTGTAATAAAATTATTTTTCATTTTTTAAAAATCCTTAAACTATTACAATTTCGAAAAAAAAAAAAAAAAAAAAAGCCGAATTAGTGGATATTGATAATGATAAACTTAAATTAATAAAACTAAATTAGTTGACCTTAATAACGTTAAACCTAAAATAATTAATCTTAAATTTAAAGTTTAAATTGTAATAAGACTCAATCACAAGCAATAATCCCAAAAAGCACACAAGTAAGGATAAGCAATACAAGGCAGTCTTCAAGTATTAAAGTTATTATTTTAAATGCGTTGATATATTTATTTATTTTTTATTTTTATTATTATTATTGTTATTATTATTAAATTGGATTTATTGATATCAAGAGACTCGGCAGAGTCTCAAGTGACGCAAGCGCAAAAACAAACGAACGCCACGACACTCAGCGGAAACGGAAAAACGAACGAAACTGCGACACTTATATATACACGAATTTTAAGATCAAAGAAACCGCTGAAAGCCGACACTTAATATCTCATGAAATATGGGAGGTTATGTTCTGATAATTTCAAAATAGTCTTTCACCTTCTGTCTGATCCTACCCTGAAATCGCTACATTTCTGCGTGCAATATATTTCGAGATATGAATTGGGTCATATAAGCTATAAATGGGCGGCCTAATGTGTAAGAATTTTTTCTCGAATATGGCTCGAGCGAATTTAATTTAATTTATATATGATATTAATCGCTTTTATCTGATGTGCCTGACATCTCCCTTTTCCCTAGGAAAACTCTTGTTTTTTTTATAACTCAGTTTAAAAATCGAACTATTTTGTACTCCGAAAATACCGTGATGCGGCAGTTTCGCGGACGAATTTCTTTTCTTCCATCTAAAATACTGAATATCAAATAATCGTTTTGGCTCCATCTATCGGAAAGCGTCAAAAATAAACACAAAAAATAAAAAAATAAATATTTTTCTTTTTTTAATATATATATTAAATGAGTTATTTATTTAGGTACTTGTATTTTATATGACATTTGTTTATCAAAAATATTCTTTGTATTTACATTGTTTTCATGCTGATACGTTGTTAACTTTCAAAATTGGTTCTATTTTAAAAGGTGATTGCAACAACAAAAAATTTTTCCTTTATTTTCATAAAAATGACAAATAATATGATAATCATATGCAAATATTTGTAATTTTTTCAAAATTAGGTGATAAATCATTTAAACTACGGATTGAAAAAATTCTTAAAACAGAATTTGAAAATAATTAATTTGCTCATTAAGTTTCTAGTATATATAATATATAAATTACAAAATGTTAAGCTATAATAAAATTTTGAATAGATTAAGATTTTTTTTTAAATTAAATTCATAACAAACTATACTACTTAAATATTTACCAGTATAAAATTTTCACTTTTTAAAGATTTTTCTATTATTATTTATTTTTCTCTTTTAAATCAAATCTATACCTAAAAAATTATAATAAGAAATAAATATAAATAAGAAATTTTTGTCATTTTTAAAATGTACTATATTATGCCTTTGTAATGTTGCATGTGTCCATCTTTTTTATCACTTTTTATAAAATTTTGAAATTTTATTTAGTTTGTTATTTTGTTCGAGTATGACCTATAAAACAACACTTTTAATACAGTGTTATAACTCATTACCATGCTCCTTTAATTTTACGTTTTGATCATTAACCCCTAAAAAGTAATGATATCAATACAAAAAACTCTTAACGGGTTAAAAGTTTGTGACGCAGCACTGTACTTTATGGCTATAAGAATTAGAAATACGGGTCTTAAAAATAATGATATCAAATTTTCAGTGACGCTTTGATATTAATTAAATTATACATAGATTTTCTTATTTGAATTTGCTTTTTCCTTTTATTTATATTTACAGTGTAAACGTTATTTTCAACATAAAATAATATATAGCATTTACTCATTGATACCTTTCCATTCACATCTCTTATACTACGAAAGCATGTGTTTTAAAAGAAATTATATGAAATTCCAGTAACGCAGTGGTGTTACATTAAGTGATTTGTTTTTAAATTTCTCTGCAATTATTTTGTTTTGCATATTAAAGTATATGTGCACATTGAAATATTGCTTTTAATTTTCAAATACGCTGTCAAATATATCACTTTCATTAAGCTTATATTATGTACTGAAATATATTTATTTCAATGCATTATTCTATCTTTTGCGTCACGCCATCCAAAACTGTAAGTAAAATATATGGAAATGTTTACTTTGTGTCATTTCATCCAAATAAATTGAAAATGCATGCAAATAGATATCGTGATGCAAAGAAAAAAACTGTGAAATTTTTTTCAGTTTTGGATGGCGTGACGCAAAAGATAGAATAATTCATTGAAATAAATATATTTCAGTACAAAATAAAAACTTAATGAAAGTGATATATTTGACAGCGTATTTGAAAATTAAAAGCAATATTTCAATGTGCACATATACTTTAATATGCAAAACAAAATAATTGCAGAGAAATTTAAAAACAAATCACTTAATGTAACACCACTGCGTTACTGGAATTTCATATAATTTCTTTTAAAACACATGCTTTCGTAGTATAAGAGATGTGAATGGAAAGGTATCAATGAGTAAATGCTATATATTATTTTATGTTGAAAATAACGTTTACACTGTAAATATAAATAAAAGGAAAAAGCAAATTCAAATAAGAAAATCTATGTATAATTTAATTAATATCAAAGCGTCACTGAAAATTTGATATCATTATTTTTAAGACCCGTATTTCTAATTCTTATAGCCATAAAGTACAGTGCTGCGTCACAAACTTTTAACCCGTTAAGAGTTTTTTTTATTGATATATATATACACACATAAATTAACATATATCAGTATTGCATCAATTTTACGAAATATATATGAAGATTAAAATTTGCACGTAATTATTTTCCGAATATATTGCTTTGAAAGAAATATATCTTAAGAAATCACATTAATAAAATTGTGCTAAATTATCAAAATTATTTGTTACGTGAAATGTAGCTACAAATATTTCCTTGTGAATTCACCAAATAAATATGCTATTTGTATGATATCTTTGAAATAAGTAGTTTTTCAACTGTATTGTTAAGTCTTCAGATAGCAAATCTCATCTTTAACCGATATTCATTAATAAACCATATTCGGAAATATTTTATTGCATTATCAACTATAATTATAATGAAATTCTAACAAAAGAGGCGAACAAAATAATGTAACATCGAGAAATATTTAGCATACAGAAATTTTTTCAGATGCAAGAAACGTGGAGAAATGACTGTCGATCATTTAATTAGTTATTTGGAAATAGTTGTCAGTTTAGTTAACAAAAAAAGAGAAATGATTTGTTAATATAGCAAAAGATAATGCATTTTTATTAAAGTATATGATCAAACCTAAAGTGGAAGACGCTTTGTTAACGGAAAACTATAAACATAGTATATGTAGTGGTTATAGTCTAAATTCCTGCTATAATCCGCGTATTATATGTTTTAAAACTTTATTACTTTATTTTTTTTTATAATGTGGATTATACAGTTATCTGCGAATATTTTTCTTTTGCCCCATTGAAAATGTCAGTAATAAGTTTTATTATTGCAAATATGCATTTTTTTTTTTAAAGAAATATAATACGTGTATAATCTGGAAAGACGCTTCATTTTCTTTATTTTTGTATTGTAGGTTTTGCCATCATTTAAAAAATTAAAAGCTACGTAGAACACGTGAAGGGAATAAACCATACTGAAACAAAGAAAAAAAAATTGAAAATTAGTTCCAGTAAATTTATTAAAGCATTATTTTTAAATTATTTTTTATTTATTTAATGCTATCTTAATTTTTCCATAAATTCTGGATTTTTTTTTTAATGTATTTAAATTTCTTAGCCTCAAATTATCGATTATTTGTATGCGATTTTTTTCTTTTATTGAATAAGCATAATAATATAATAAGTACTATTATTATTATATATCGTACAAAAATAATTAAAAATATCTTTTATAATTCTATATAGTATCAGTTATTAAGGCATTTATTTTCTGAGCTTACAGCAAAATGATATTGTATTCTTAAGTTCCCGCAAATCATATGAGTTTATTTATGGAGAGAATTTTTATTTGCATATTGTATGCTGCTGCAGATTATACCGTATATATTTTTTAATATATCAGGAAATTTCCATTAACGAATTACTATCTGCTCACAAATTAGATTAATTTAGCTTCGTCTATTTTTAGCTACTACAGCATATATTGTTGATTAAATGCACAACAATATTTATTTACAGACTATCCAAAGAAAGATGTTTAAGAATGTCCATAATAATTCTATTGAGGAATAAAATTTTAACATTGTATAGCAAAAGTAAATAAATACAAATAAAAAGCTAGACAAATATATATATATATATATATATATATATACAAAAACTAGTATGTTGTGTCATCACAAAACTTTCTTTTACATCATTCATGAAAAAAGCGCGATATACTCTTTAACATGCCCATAGCTTTTCACAGTATAGATTTTAATGCAATTTTAATCAACAAATTCTAAAACAATGCGGAAAATCAGAAAAGTTTAGTAAAAGCCACTTGTCGTCCGATATAAACCAAAATTAAGTTGCATTCTTTTTCATTATGGCTATCTCACATATTACGTTTGATGTAATTTCATGCCATTGGACTTAAGATTTCACTACCATATTCATAAAGGTATTGTAGAGCTAACAGCAGGCCTCTTTTTACCAAAATTTAATCAGTATAATATTTAATAATAGCCCTCTTATATATTAAGTTTTGTGTAGTTATATACAATAGAATCTCAAAAATAGCTTTTCGTTCACGAGAAATATTGCAACATAGTAGAGCCACTTATTGGACAATATGCACCAAAATCGAATCAGCATAATGCCCCATAATGGTCCTCATACAGTTTTTTTTTTCTTTTCTTCGAATGTACGCAATAAGACATGAGACAGCATTTCCTTAAATAGGAGAAGTCGCAATATAGCAGCATTACTATTGAGTAATTTGCACCAAAAATTCATTGGCACTAATTTATGTTAAGGTGCAACTACATACCAATACTTATGAATTTTTGTGCAGTTACTCTTGACACACAGTTACCAAAATAATTTATCACTTATTTTATTACTTATATCTCATATTTCGCATACTAAAACTAATTACAGTAGAACCTCGATTATCCGAAGTAATTGGGACCAAACCTACTTCGGATAATCGAAATTTTCGGATAATCGAGAATTCATCAGTAATCATCTCAGGGGTCGTACTCTCCGCCCTTTTTTCAAGACACTCTCAAATATGACAAATTTCCGCCTCTATTCCTACCACTATTTTTTTACGATGATCTCTAACCAGATTAATCTGGAGACATTTCTATAAAAAGTACCATAAAAATTTCTGCATGAAATTACTGGTGGCAAAATAGGAGAAAATTTCTTATTCTTGTGTCCTGAAAAAGGGGCGGAGAGTAAAACCCCTGTTATCTAGTGTAATATGTAGTATCGTCATTGAACTGTTATTATGACTATTTTAACTGTGAAATAAATTAAAATTATAAATGAAAATAATTTTTTTTCTGAAACAAAAGCTCACATTGGTTTAAATGGAAGATTGATCTGGTATAAATTGGCCATCCTTTGCCGTGCAACTGTATCCCGAAGTTTTCTTAAAAACATGAGTTCAGAGGAATCATAAATGACACAAAGTGACAAAAAATTTCAAATTGTGCTGCAATGAAAATTTCTCTGTTCTTGAGATGACAAAGAGGTTAGGTTCTTCGCACTTGCTTACAATCAGAGGGTGCAATAACATTCATTGTTCTGGGACTCGGCAGAATGACCTTCCACATTTCGAAATGGGGTTTGTTTTTGTTTAGAATAGGGACGTTTGAAAGTGGGGAAGAGTACACTCATACCGAGAATTGAGCTTGCGAGAAGGAATTCTAAAAAAGGAAATTCCAAAATATTTATCTGCACTCGTAATTTGGAAAGGATTGCTTGCATACAAAAGGAATGTGGGAAAAAAAAAAAAAAAAAAAAAACTTTAAAAATGCATGTTTGCTAAGAGAAAATTTTGGATGATAGTAGAAAGTGAAAAAGAAAAAAAAAAAAAAAGTGAAGAAGAAACCGACTTCGGTTAACAGAGAGGAGTTTCGGTTAATCGAGGTTCGGATAATCGAGGTTCTACTGTATTTAAGTAATTATGCTCCAATAATCTGTCTATTTACGACCAAAAAAGTGTTAAAAATGCAGATTCCGTATGGAAATTTTTCTGAGTTGCACAAGCAATAGAAAATTCAGACGTGTTTGCTGTGTGAAATTTCGCATATTTACGTATGTGTCAAATTGATATTTCAGATACATTTCTGTCTGAATTTTAGACGCTTCTACTTGCAGTGAATCTATTAAGGCACACGAGTATCTTGAATTAAGATATCTATTACACCTAAGATTTAAATTAAGACATTTACGTGTCTTAAATGTCTGTCAGAATTTATTTATTTATTTATTTTTGTCTTACTTTAAGACGGTTTTATTTTTAATGAATGGATTACAAAAATTTCATCGAAATTTGTTGAACATTATAATAAATCATTTTTAAAATAGCATTATATGCATATTTATCGACTTTTTTTTTTCCTTGTTCGCTTCTTTTATTGAACGAATACCTGAATTTAATTGAAAAGTCAGATACTTTTCAGTAATTTTTTTTTCATAATTGCAGGTCCTTTTCGAAATAAGAACAAGTTAGGATTTTAGGAATTTGTGTTCTATGGGTACTTAACTGTAATATTTTGCAAATATTTTAAGCAAATTATTTTATGTCTTAAATAATGTCCATTTTATGCAGTAATTTCCGTTTTAAAAGCGTTTTAAAGCAACTAATCCTCGGCCTCATTCATGACAAAAGTAATATTGTTTTATCTTGTACAGCCATTATTGTTCGAATAGTTTTATACAATTTATGTATATGTATACATATATATTTTTTATCTTCTATCAAGTAAAAATGTGACTCATACAAATAACTGTATCACTAAACTATTTTACTTAAAAGAAAATATCGATTAAGCAATATTAAATCTTACAAACAAGAAAAAATGCAGCAAACTGAACAAACGTTCTGTAATTTTCTTTTTTGACACTCAGCCATTTCTTTTGGTAGCCTTCAGGCATTCATTGTCTCATATACTAACATTTTTTTTTTTTTTTTTTTTTTTTTATATCTCTTGATTCCGAAAATATCTTATTTAGACATTAAGGTATTACGTATAAGAACCATTTTTAAAATGCTTATAAATTAAATATCTCTTTTAAATGTAAATTTTTTCGTACGTAAATGGTATGATTGTCATTTATTAATACTTCCAATTCTTAAAGTAAATTTACTCTGTAGCTATAAAGAAGGCGCTTAGTTAAAAACCAAATAAAGGGAGAAGAAAAGTACGAAAATTGTTGTAGTCTTATAATATTTCATTTGTAAAAACAAACAAGAACTAAAAGTCCTGTGATTTGCATAGATTTTCAACATTTTCCAAGTGTACGTACTCGTGCATCGTTTAACCTTTAATGTACTTTTTACACACAGAGGAAGGACAGACGGAGAGAAAAACATATGAACTAATTTATTTTTAAATCAATTATTAAACATTGTGGAGTTGTTATAAACACTTAACACAAACAGAAACGCAACTACAGTAATTTTCAGTTGTAGGAAATTAATGCATTTGAATATTTTAGTGTGACCCTGTAAAGCCTAACGTTAAACACACCGCATTCTATAGAAAACTTTTTTTTTCATTTGTATAATAAATGTCAATTTCATTATGATTAGTGTAATACAAAATTATTTAAATATTACTTATAAAATTGCCTCTTATAGAATGTAAAACACTGGCATTATTTTGGATCCTGCCAACATACTCTAATACTTTTATTTCGCAGAAATCATAATTAAATTAACATTATTTATTCATATTCAAAGGAAAATTGTTTCCTATAGAATATACTACTATTAGCGTTAAGATTTCGAGGATCACATAAAAATATTTACATAAATTACGATCTATCACTGGAAACTGGAATTGCATTTTTGTTTCTATTTCGTGTTTTGAGCACTTTCTACCAATGTTTAAGTGTGATTACGATTTAATTTGATCTATTTGTTTGTTTTTATGCCTGTCTTTCTACTTTTGTCCTCGGTTAATCTTTTCTGAATTTCTTCTACATGATAAATGTTTCCCTATTTAAAATTCTATAAATAGTGCAACTGGTTTGTGTATACGAATGCATTGTGTATATAGAGCAATGCATTTTACTAGGGAAATTTTTATAAAATATAATTAAATAATTTTATATCGCAGACATCATAAACAGAATTGACATTTACTATACGAATACTTTTATTTTATTTTTTCCAAGAATGTGATATATTTAGCATTAAGATTTACTAAAAATTACAAATGAAATTTTCCAGAATTGCATTTCCGTTCGTATTAAGCGTTTTTAATGCAATGTGTAAGAGTGACTGTAAATTCAATTAGTCTACCTGCGATGTATGATCATAAAAAAAAAATCATTAAAAATTTATTCGATGCAACGAATACGTACAAACAGAAAGTATTGATAATCTATGTGAAAAACGTGACTTTTCGTTCTTCTACATTCTTTTTTTTTTTTTTTTTTTTTTTTTCAAAACTGTGGGACAAGTTTCATTGGTATCAGTGCAACACGAAGGATCGCACTTCCGAAAAGCGTATATATACGCCCGGCTTAGTTAAGTGGTTAAATTAAGATGGATTCTTCCTTTATTTTTTCATGTTCAAAAAACTGCTTTTTTTTTGAGATTTCGTTATAAATTAACATACTGTTTCTAAATATAAATTCTTCTAAATTGAAATTGACATTCAATACAGTTTTGAATGTGGCGCAAGTTCGTACCTCGACATTTTTAGATGATAACTGGTTTAATGTTAAGAAACGTGCTAAATTAATGCATAAATATGCGTCAAATGTGGAATAACTTTCAAATATCAACTTACATTACTAATTTAAATAAAAAATAATGTATCATCTCTTTCAGATTTTATGTGTTTCGAGATTACATTCGTTTTCAGATTAGTAACATTTTGCAACAAAATGCAAAAACCATATATAGATGTTTTCTGTGACTTAAAAATATATTATTTTAAATTTCTGTTACATTTCTTCAGTCAAAATAGACAACTACAATAGAAAAACATCATTTCAAAAATTATAATCTATGTCATTATACGTAGGGTTATATTACACAGTATAGTAAAAAATCTCAATCAATAATCTCACGCCTTAATAAATATTCTAAAGCATAATAATATTGTGCTCAGTATAGTATTTAATTCGAACGTATATCTTTATTTTCTTGGATCACAAAGTTACTAAGATTTAGTTCATGAGATTATTTACAAATTATACAATATCTTATAAATTGTTACACTCTCACACACAAGAGAAAAAAAATCTGCTCCTGTTTTTATTTTTATTTTTATTAATTATTATGTGTTAAAAAGCATACCTAACTTGACCAGCTCAAATTTTATATACTACATATTTATTTATAATACGTCATAAATTAACGAATCTTCATACAGTTACAGATTTAATCCTACATTATATCAGAAACACAATAACTTTTTTTTTTTTTTTTTTTTTTTTATGTTGATAGTTTACTCTTTTACTCTTGTTACCTCAGCTAAGAATTATTTCATGTATAATATAATAAGTGCTTGACTGGCAATTCTCCACATTAATTGCGTCTGAAATAACTTCAGCATCATAAATATTTCTTTAATTATTATGTTGTTCGCCCAATTTATCAGAATTTTATTACAACTATAGTTGTTAGTACGGCAAAGTATTTCAACATATGAGAATATTAATGAATATCGCCGAAAGATATGATTTACCATCTGAAGACTAAATAGCAGACCTGGAAAATAACTGAGTAATATTGGAGATATCCTGAAGATATCTTTCAAATAGAACATTTCTCACTTGAATTAATAAAGAAAAGCTCATTGACATATTTTATGTAACAGATAATTTTGCTTCTTTGACATATTTTAAATAATGTGAGTTCATTAGAATTATTTATTTGAAGGTGACATATTTTTGCATATAATTGCATATTTCAGTCTTAATCTGTATAAACAAAACTTTCTGTCCATAATGCCACTCATACACTTACAAAAATTCATAAAATTAAATCTTTTGATTATAGATAATTTCAATTAAAAACAAGTCAAAAGCTAAATTTTTCTTCTATTTACACTAACATATGTAAATTTCCTGGAACTAAATTAAATGACAAATTTCAAAAGTGTTAATAAATTTAATATAAAAAAAATTATATGGATTTTTTTTCAAACAGAAATAGGAGGAAAATAAAAATGTTAATTAATAATTTAATTATATATTATAGTTCAATAAAAATTTTCAAAATAAAAAGTAAGTGGTTAAATAACATCAGTTGACAGGAAGGGGAAAAAATATTTATTTATTTTTATTTTTATTTTTTTTAATAAAATAAAATAAAAACTATATTTAATGGACTAATGGATCCATAGGTCAAAGCTTTAACGCCCTACTTGCATCACTCATTAATCAACAGAACATTTTTATTTACTTCATATTTTACCATGCTTTTATTAACTTCGATTCTTGTTTCTTTGTTTGTTTGTATGTTTGTTTGTTTGTCCAGTACAAATCTTGCAATCGGTTTTAACTAACTCCCTGACTAGCTAGACATTTGAAACTTTCAGGACAGCTCAGAACACGGTGACAATAATTTTTTTTAATACTTTTAGTCAGCTGTTTTAGCTCCCTAATGCCTTCGGCAGCGTCTATATGATTCGACAGAATATTTATTTATCTTCCCGACTAGCTAGATATTTGAAACTTTCAGAACAGTTCAGAATACGTTTTTTTAATACTTTTAGCCAACCGTTTCGGGTTCCTGCTGCCTTCGAAAGCGTTACCAGTACAAAGCTTGCAATCGATTTTTCACTAACTTCCCGACTAGCTAGACATTTGAAACTTTCAGGATAGCTCCGAACACGGTGACAATACATTTTTTTAATACTTTAAATCAACTGTTTCAGGTCCCTACTGCCTTCGGCAGCGTTTATATGATTCAACAGAAAATTTATTTAACTAACTTCCCGACTAGCTAGACATTTGAAACTTTCAGAATAGTTCAGAACACGGGGAAAATGCATTTTTTAAATATTTTTAACAAACTGCTTCGGGATCCTGGTGCCCTAGGCAGCGTTTCCAGTAAAAGCTTGCAATCGATTCCCGGCTAGCTAACTATTTGAAACTTTTATAATAACTCAAAACACGATAGCAATGAATTTTTTTTTATAATTTTATCCAATTGTTCTGGGTTACCGCTGCCTTCGGTAGCATTTAAATGATTCAACAGAAATTTTAAAAACATGGTACATAAAAAGTTCTTTTTATTTTGTAATTAATATATATATATAAATACATTAGGTTTTCTCTTAATTGAGGGGGGATTTATTTATTATTTATTTATTTATTTATTTATTTATATTTTTATTTGATACGCATTCCCTCTATTTTTTTTTTCTGTTTGACCCTAAATAATTTTAGCAAAATAAATTTCGTAGTCCATATCGTGCTGGAATTTTTTTTTTCTGTTAGCGCATTACAAGCCGCTCTATGAATCCCACTGAAAATTGTTGAATTTTCGTATATTCTGGGTTTCAATGTGCATTTCTAATCATATGTAGTTTAAATAATTAAATATATATATATATATATATATATTTTTTGACACCTAATTGGGGTAGAACAGATTTTAAAAATCCGCAAAACCTTTTTAAGATAGTTTTCTTGATCCCTGTTTGTTATAATTAAAAAAAATAAATAAATAAAAAATAAAAGTTGCATTACAAACCTTTTTCAAAAATTACCAACGAAGCTTGGCGCTTTAATATTTAATGTAAAAAATAAAAATATGTATTTATTTAATTACAGTCGGTAACAAAAGTGTCCGAACACTAGCAAAAATTCCTATGTAAAAAAAGTACACTTAATACTGTTTTGTTAAATAAATCCTTATCGAATCCTGTTATTAGTCAGTCTTAGAACATGATTCGATAAGCATTTATTTAACAAAACCGTATTAAGTGTACTTTTTTTACATAGGAATTTTCGCTAGTGTTCGGACACTTTTGTTACCGACAGTACTTTCTGAAAAAAAAATCCAAAAAAAATTATTCATGCAACGGGAGCGTTGGGCCTAATATGTTAAATATATATAATATATATGAGTGCTAAAATTTTCCCCCTATATTATATTGTAGTAAGTTTCAAAACATGTACGGATTTATTTCTTTTTGTACAGTTTTAGTTTATTAAAGTACATTTCAATGACGTACTGGCTCTTTGTCATTATGTGAAAATCAGATTATTTCAGCGGCACTACAAAAGATCAGCAAATAATATACAGACTACTCTCAAAAGGGGGGTTCTATAGTAAATATTCCTAATATATTACAATTTCAAAGGAAATTCAAACAAATTCCTTTTTTCCATTACTATTTATAATTTCCATGCAAAAGTTCTAGTGGAATAAATACGAGCGGCGGCAGCCATGTACTTTTATCAACAAAATCTTGAACGAAGACAGACAGATAAACTGATTTCATAAACATTTTTCAGCTGTGTGAGAAAGTGCAAAAAATAAACTTTAATTCAATACATCATGCAAGTATATATATGTAGAAAGAAAATATGTAGGATCTGTATATATGTAGGAAGAAAAGTTTCATTTATTGAAGCATAAATAAAACGTCAACTTATCAATTTAATTAATATGCATTCTGTGAATTTTTTTAATATAAATTGAAAAAAAAGAAAATTTTGAGGGAATGGCACCCCTAACTTCTAGAAGAGTTTTAGAAGTGGCAAATGCCTTGTGCCTTCCTTTTCCCTCGTCTTCACCTACATGAAATAAGTAAAGATTTTGTAGATTTAAATGTCTTCTTTTGTGCCACTCTCCATACTGAAGGAGTTTAAGTGGTCAAATATTGAAAAAATATCATATGTTCCTTATAATCTATACTGGACATTTTAGATAAATTTATCTGAAATATTTTGAGACATTCTGAGACATGTGTTTCATTTTCATTTATAGTGAGATTTAACAGTCGCATTTTGAAATTTTTCATTTTTGTTCTTTTTAAGTAGATTTAACATATCGCAATAAGTATGCGTAAAGTTGTAACATATTCCCACTTTTATTTTTATTTTTTTGCTCCTATTAAAGAGGTCGTTGGAATACTGAAAAATACAATTTCCTGTCTGGTGTTCGTATTCAAAATTCATGATTTTGTGAAAAATTATTTGATAATTTAAAATAGATCCCATGCATATTTTTATTCCTTCAATAGTTATAGGGGGAAAATAGACAAGTATTTTATAACTTTTTATTAAAATCACACAATCAACTGATTGGGAAGAAAATCATATTTATTGAAATTTTTTCCGACTGAGTGAAAATAATGCCTGAACCGAGAGTCGAACCCCGGATCTTTGACTTACAAGGTCAAGGCTTCTACTTGCAGTGTGTCCAGAATTATCTGGTCTATCATGTAGATAGCTCGACAGAAATAAGCCGCAGGTATTTCTGTCGAGCTATCTACATGATAGACCAGATGTTTCTGCCTAAAGGTTGTCTGAGTGAGTAATGCCGGCCGGTTGTCTGCCTGGATAGCTCAATTGGTAGAACCTTGACCTTGTAAGTCAAAGATCCGGGGTTCGACTCCCGGTCCAGACATTATTTTCACTCAGTCGGAAAAAATGTCAATAAATATTATTTTCTTCCCAATCAGTTGATGGTGTGATTTTAATAAAAAATTGTATTTCTTTCTCCCATAGTTTAATGGGGTTTTCCTTTACCTGCGGCTTATTTCTGTCGAGCTATCTACATGATAGACCAGATGTTTCTGCCTAAAGGTTGTATGAGTGAGTAATGCCGGCCAGTTGTCGGCCTGGATAGCTCAACTGGTCGAGCCTTGACCTTGTATGTCAAAGATTCGGGGTTCGACTCCCGGTCCAGGCATTATTATCACTCAGTCGGAAAAAATTTCAATAAGTATTTTATATTCAAGTTTCCACAATTGTAAAGTTTTCCTTTACGTCTAGAATAAAATTTCCTTCTCACAATCCAGTGGTAAATTCCGAGGTCATGGTTCACGAAGACGAATTTTACTTTCTATAAAATGTGAAGTGCGCAACAATAAATTTACATTTAAATAAATATTTCTAATTACTACATGTGGGAAATACGGGATTTTTGTTAGAATCTCCATTATCGCAAACTATATTAATGAACTAAAATTAACTTTAAATTATTAAAATATTCCCTAAAATGAATCTACATTTAATTTCCTAAAATAACATCTCTTGATATAAAAAATAAAATAGGTTTTTTTATTGCTTTCCTCGTAATTTAAATTCAGTGAAGGGTTTAAAAGAATTAAATTGATAAATTTTATTAAAAGAAGTTCCACAACACAAAAGTTATTCTAAATTTAAATTCAAACCATGTTTCCAAATAAACAACCAAGAGAGTCTAAAAACATTATGATTTTGAAATTAATAACAACAGTAAAAAATACAAAAGAAAATATTAAAATAGACATTCATATCTGCAGCACTACTGAATTAGGCAATGCAATATTATCTAAAAGATTACCAAAAAATTTTAAATCACTGTTTTGATTGTTTCGGAATTTAAAATAAAAATAAAAAAAAAATAAATAAGCAGTTCAAACTACTTAAGTTTACATAACATCGTATTTTTTGTTGAAATCAAAATCTCATTTACTTATTTATTTTATTTATTTACTTTTTACCGCTCTTTAAATTTCACCATTTTTATCTCATCCTGATTTACACAAATGCAGAATCTCACAAACCTAATTTTAATGTGGGAAATAGGCTTCTAATGAAATGTTACAATTGAAATATCTACTCATTTCTAAATAAACAACCCAGTAATGATATAAAACGTTCATTGCCAAATCAATGAATTTTCAGAACACAAATGTATTGTGGTGGATCATATTCATATATATATATATATATTTCATGCCATTACTATTCCCCTCCCTAAGTAGGGGTAGTACATAAATATGGAATCAGAATGCATTAGGGCTTAAGCAATGTAATTTTGCAAGAAAAGTCACAGAATGCAAATATCAGATTTTTTTTTTTTTTTTTTTTTTTTTTTTTTCCTTCATGAACTTATTACCTTCCTACGACAATAGAGCTTCCGAAGAACGTATTTATGAGTTGCATAAGTCTTCTTGGATGTAATTATAAAAAGTTGAGTCTGAGAATAAAAGCCTGATATTCTACTTTATTTTTAGTTTGGTACTTTTTTGGGGTAAGGGGAGATATTATTGCATTCTTAATGTTTTATTAAAATAGAAGTTTTTTGATGGAAACGTTATCCCATCGAATGTGAGAGGATGTAAAAAGTTTATTTTTATCTTGTAGGTCAATTTTCACAATAAGTAAGAATCTGACACGCGTACATAACTGCCAAAATCCTAATTAATATTCCGTAGTGTTGTTAGTACTCGCTATATTTTTAACACCAGTATTTTTTTTTTTTTAGAGTTTTTTTCTTCTTATTTGATTGTAATTACATTTAGGTAGAATTATTATAAAAATTAAGTAGAGTGGAAAAAGGAGCAGGTACTAACATTACAACGGAATATTAATTAGAATGTTGACAACTATGGATATACAGAATACTTGTCTATTTTTTCACCTCAGTGGAAGAATGGAGCAAAAGTGGGCAAAATTATTTACTGTAATCTTAAAATTAGGAAAAAATCCCTTTCAAGTTATTTCAAATCACACTAAAATCAACATATTAATCAAACATTTCAAAATTTCATGAAAGGACATCGTTTGGCATAAAGTAAAACATTATTATTGCTTTCCTCGAAATTAAACTACACCCATTGATTGAAAATATCGAATTTGTAAACTTTTATAAAGGAGTTTTAAAAACGCAAAAAAGACACGAGAAAAGGGATAAATTTAAATTGAATAGCATATTTCAGAATTACCTTTCGATACACTCTAACAGCATTATGATTTACTTTATATTACTAATAGTAAATAGAGAAGGAAAGGTATGGCATTTGGCAGTTTTTATGATTTCTGATCTTATTAGACTTGTTTAAAAATCCTATAATACAATTCCAGATTAAAAGAAATTAATTAAAATAAATAAAAGAAAATCAATTCAAAAATTTAATAACGGTATATACAGAAATCCAAACAATTTAAAATGAAATAATCTTTACTTTGTCGTTATATTTTCACTGTATCTTTATTTTTCGCTCCTTGCTTATAGCAGTTATAGAGAAAACTGAAAACAGGTATGGTAAATTGTCGAGGTAGGGAGAGGAAACAAGAAAGTGCACGCACGACTACTACCTTTCTTTGACGTCAAGATGTTTTAAAACCAATAATATGTTTGGTTTGCCCTGTACGATTTTTTCTATCTTGAAACTGGTTTGAAATACCATTGAATTGCCACTTTTGTGCTGTCGAGGTAAAGTCACTTGAAAACCAATCTTGTTTCAAGCGACTTCTAAATAAACGTACTACAAGTAACTAGTCAAGACTTGGATGAACGACGTTTTGGTCCGCCACTTTGGTCCCGAGAAAATTTTGGACCCGCAGTTTTAGTCCTGATATTTTTGTCATACCACTCTAGTCCAACTGTTTTGGACCAAATAATACTTAATAAAATATCAGTTAAAATCCCCTCGCCTCCCCCCCTCCCCTCCTTTTTTTTCAAATGCATTGAAACAGTAAAATTCCTTTTTACTGTCTGTTTGACAAACAAGTGAGAAACGAACCTAAAGGTGCTATAGATGATCCAATGTGGGCATTGTTTTTAACTGTCATGGACACATATCTGAGAAATATATTTATTTTTTTAGAAAACATATGATTAAACTAAAAAGATAAACAATTGTGCATAAACATTTCCTAAATTTGGTTGCCTGTAATGCGCATAGGTGATTAAATATTGTACTTCTTGCCTTTTTTCATCTAAAAAAAATCTTTAAAATTGAAAGAAATGTAATATATATATATATATATATACGTAATTAACATAACTATCACGGACAGACAAACATGCATTTTATTATTGTTATTAATATGGTATAGGTTTTTAAATGAATTGCTTAAACTCATAATAAAAATTAAATCACAATCAAATCGAATGACATGTAAATCTCCCTCTCTCTCTCACACACACACATATATATAATTTATTCCTACACCAATTCATAAACTTCATAAATAATCACAACCTCATGCTTATGAAGAAGAGTCTGTGGGGCACAGGTCAATAAATGGTTCTTTGAAATAAACTGCATTCTGTCACTAAAAGAGATTATATTTAAAGGTTTTCTCTTTCTTCCTTCCTTTTTCCATTTCTTTTTAAAATTTTCTGTATTTTATTTTTTTAAAATCAATTCAGACTTTATCAATAAATATATTTCAGTGAGGAATCTTTTCTAATAAGAAAGTACTACTGATATTGCTAACAAATTTTTTAAAACCACAACAATTTTGTCACTAATAGTGAATTAAAAATCAAATTACAATTAAAGTTACATTTAAATCAAATTAAAAAATTTCAGTTAAAAAGAAGAAAGTATAATTACATTTAAAATGCTTAAATGTACTTAAATGATCATAGAAAATCAGCGGGACTGGAATTCTCCGGATTTCAATGGCTAAGGATCAATGGTAACGTCGATTTTTTTTTTTTTTTCTTATATGAAATTCCTTAAATAAAAATATTCTAAGAGCAATCCATTTTACCTATATCAACAAATATGCAATTATATTAAAATAAATAAATAAATAAATAAAAACTAATTTATATTAAAAAGACCACAGAAAATTAGCGGAACCGAAATCGCTAGAGACCAAAACTTTCTCGGGATCAAAACGGCAGGACCAATATGGCAGAAATAAAGTGGCAGGACCAAAACGGCGGGATCAAACTGTTCTGCTTCGTTGAGACTTAACTGTTCTTCTTCTTCTACTTTCTTTTCTTTTCTTTTCTTTTTTTGGTAATAAATATGTAAGAGAATTCAAAAATTTAAAATTTATTTTTTTACTGAAAACATGACGATTCTTGATTAACACTTTCCAATAAAGTTGAAAAGTGTTTGACTTCGGTCCGTCAGTATGTCTGCATTCTAACTCCTCTAAATATCCATGGAATTTCTTGAAAATATTACATAGTATTCAAGTTCACTATGAAGTGTTCCCTCTTGAAATAATAAATATCACCACTGATTTATATACAGGGACACCAGAAAAAATACCAAAACACAACATTATATGAAAAGCATTTGTATAACTACATTTTAATGCATTTATTTTGCACAAATCATAATTAAATTGGCATTTATTATTCATATGCAGTAAAACATCTTTTCTATAGAATATATTATGATTAGAATTAAGATTTACAGGACCACACAAAAATATTGAAATACATTGAAGACTGTAATTGGTAATTACTGCAATTGCACTTTTGCTTTTATTAAGCTTTATTAACATTTTCTAACGAGGTTCAAGCGTGATTATGATTTGAATTAGTCTATTTATCTGTCTTTCCCTTTGTTTGACTGCCTCTAGCGTACGCAAATATTTTTTGAACTTCTTCAAAATGATATATATTATTCAAGTACATTATGGCATGTTCATTATTTGAAATAATACAAATAGCACAATGGTTTGTCTACAGGGACACCAAATATAATGCCAGTTCATTGCGTTTTATGACTGGAATTTTCAAAGATCACGTTTAAATAATTTTTTACTCCACAAATCATAATGAAACTGACATTTATTATTCATATGATAAAAGAAATGTATTCTATAGAATATTATGTGTTTAGTATTAAGATTTACAATCAAAACGAAGATATTCAGATACATTATTGACTACAAATAGAAATTTCTGGAAACGCATTTGAGTTTGTTTTAACACTTTGTGACAATGTTTAAAAGTAATTTTAAACTTAAATAATCTCCACAAGACATTTTGTTTATCACTTACGTGATCACGTAGACAAAGTAGATTGCAGGCTAAATAATGCAACGAGTAAGTAGAGTTAAAAAGTTCTAATAATGTATGAGAACTGCATGATATTTCCTTCTTGCTACACAAGGAAAAGTACTTTCTTAAAAGTATTGTTACTTAAATATTCATCTAAAAGAATTTCCTTATAAAACAATTTACACATAATGACAAAACCATTAGTGGCTTTATCTACAGTGGAAATTATAAAAATATCCAGACTCAGTGCTATTCAATAAAGTAACTAGCTTATTCCTATCCCTCTTTTTATTATAGTAATTAAAGTAAAATGGATATTCGTTTCTAAACAAATTATACGTTTCTGCTTTCCATCTATAAAAATTTTTAAAAGGCAAGCACATTTATATAATGAAATTATCTAAACCCTTCGATAAATCTTCAAGTTTTTTACCAGAATTATAAGTAAAATCTAATCTAAGTTTCAAATTTTATTTTTTATCATACATAATATATATATAATTTCATAAATATAAATACTTTTCAAATAGTTTTTGTAAATATTCATTTTAAATGATTCAAATAAAAATGTATTTCTTATTTTATTTCCTTTCAATATCAATTACTATCTCTGAATTTTTAGTAATTATATATAATTTTAATTAGTCTCGAACTTTAATCCATTATTTAAATAATCTATTTCTTATCTTGCGTTCAATGTTGCCTAAACTTCCTACTGCATGAAACAAGTTTTAACAATGTATTATTTTTAGCAAATAAGCTTTTATTGGAAATCAAAGTTTGCTGACAACGACATTTATCTGAAACCTGTTTCAAAAACTTTATTCTTCCATTATTCCAATAAAGATAGTATTTATCTCTTTAAATGCGATTGATTTAAAACTAGTATTAAAGTTTCCTGATAAAATGCATATATGTTATCAGTCTCATTCATTGAGCGTTTGTTTAGATAATCACATTTCAAAAGGTTTCTTGTCTAAAACTCATGATTTTATTGACACAAATCATTTATCAAGAAAAAGAATTCTGTTTTGTTTTCAAATATACATGATTTGTTTTAATTTAATTCACAAAACGACTTTTCTTTAAACCTTTTATTTATTTTGAAAACTGCTTTTATAAATATTTTTCCGAATGTGTATTATACAACTTTACTCTCAAAAAATAAGTTTTATTTCTAGTATTATTAGTAATAGTATTATTATCCTATTAATCAAGACATTTTGAAAATATATAATAGAAAATTATTTAGTGAAATACGTTAACAAGCAACCCACATATAGTGAAATTAAAAGAAAAAATTAACTTAGATTATAAAAGTGCTTTCAACTGAATTAACTTTTTAAATGTTTTAATATTCAATGTATTTTTGAGTTTAATATTGTACAGTGTAACCATGAATATATATTCGTGATAACACCTTAAATTTTATCTTGTCTGGCCTTCAAAACCAATAACACTGGTCTACCTGAAAATTGCCCCAACACCATTTTTGCAAATTCTTATGTAAAATGACCTCCTGTATCCGAATATGATGCCCATTTTGCCTTATCACCCACCGTGTTTTAGGGACGGCACCCTATTTTTATCATATTTCGGTAATTTTATGGTTATAAAGTTAATTTTTTGGGGGACGGGGATTATTTTAACTGTTAAATATCTTCTGAGGGGCTATAGAGTTGGAAAATTCTAAAACATGAACATTTGCGGCAAGGGGATAATTTAGGGTGGGGGAGAATTTGCAACTGAAATTATGTATTACATTTCTTATACTTTTTTAATCTATTATCAATGTTATTTATTAAACATTATATAAATAAATTAATAGTTAAATTAATTCTTTTTCATTCTCCAAATCAAATTCATGGTCATAAAATTACCGAACAGTGAAGAAAGTTGGGGAAGGTGTGGTGTCCCGAGAAAACGGTGGGTGACTGGGCAAAATGGGAATCATATTCGGATTCATGAGGTCATTTTATATAAGAATCATCAAGAATAGTATCAGAGCTTGTAAGAAAATATTTTTTGCAACGCAGTGTAATTATTACCCAAATCTTTTTCCTTTGTAATATGTGCTGTAGAAAATGTATTTGTGTACAACTCAATAATGAATGTTATTATTATTATGTTTTGTGTAGTAAAACGTTATAAAATTATACTTTAAAGGAACATATCCTATAGATCGTCATGTATCTGAATTGTTTAGAAAATTCTGTACGCTAACGAATAGTGCTAAAAACACAATTTTAATAGAGAACATGCTAGATTAATTTCATGCGAAAATGTACAAAAACACTATTGTCTTCTTTTCTATTACTGAAATATTTTTAACTTTTCTTGACAGAAAACGTATAAAAAATAACGAATACTATAACACATTATATATAAAAAAAATATTTTGTATATTATTAATTAAAAAAGAAAATTTAAATGTCTGCCATACTATTAGACACATTTTTACATATTTATTTATTAAGATTTTCAAACTTTTTTCAAATTAGATATCATATGAAAGCCCCTTTTGAATAAATTAAAATATTTCAAATCTCTAAATTTCAAATCTCTATCAATTTAGAGCAATTTGTGATGAAAATAAATCACTGAAAATATGTCTCATTTTTGTCATGTCTGTCACGCTACTTTTTTTATCTTATTTTTTATCTACATTTTTTATCTTACACTTTTTATCTTTTAAGTGTAAATTATTTTTTCTCGACTTAAAAGTTTCGTATAGTTTATAAGGAAGAAATGAAGATATATATGGGCACACTAGAGTTAATTAACGTAAATTATTTAGAAATTCTTTATTCGTCAACCTTAATTCATTTTTAATAATTTGGAGTGGAAGGCTGATTTTTATACCTACTATGTGAAAAATACCAGAGCCGAGAATCGAATCCAGGCCTTCCGCTTAATGCGCGGATGCTCAATAATACGTCAACCATGAAAATTCATTTAGAAAGATTGCAGTCAACCTTGCTAACGGATATTCGTGAGAAATGCCTAGCTGGTTATCAACAAGGGTAGCTCAGTGGCAGAGCATCCGCGCGTTGAACGGAAGGCCCGAGTTCAATTCCCGGCCCTGGTATTTTTCACATAGTTGGTATAAAAATCAGCCTTCCACTCTAAATTATCTAAAATGAATTGAGGTTGGTGAATAAAGAATTTCTAAATTAGAATTTCGTGGTCTATTTGAGTTGTGCCACGATTAATATTATCACTTCACATAGCTGCGTTTGCAGACTCGGTGACCTTGCCAATGAATATTATGTGAGAAATGCCTAGCTTGGTATCACCCAGGGTAGCTCAGTGGTTGAGCATCCGCGCGTTAAGCGGAAGGCCCGGGTTCTGTTTCCGGCTCTGATATTTTTCACATAGTTGGTATAAAAATCAGCCTTCCACTCCAAATTATCTAAAATAAATTATTTATTATTTAAAATTGCACACGAAGACTGTTTGATGTCCAGTCCCGAATGAAAATTAAACAAATGAAATTATCCGCTATAGTAAACAGGAAAAATCTGCAGTCATTGCAAAAATTTAAGGTCGGTAGTCGATTTTCAAAATTTTAACATATTTCGACATATTACGTAATCTCATAATCTAATTTTATCAGACGAATTCTACTACTATAAATAAACACATCCGACTCATTTATTTTCACTCATTTAATCATTTTTGCCATAGCTTGTGCTGTTGTGTGGATATTGCAATATAGATATATATATATAAACTTTTGTTTTTAAAAAAGTGGAAACAAAGACACTGTATAAAATTGGATTTTCAGAAGGTAAATTTGTTTGAGAATAAAAATAAGCAAAGCAATTACTTATCAAGTTCTCAGTAATTTGAAATTGTCTAGGATATTTACGATCTTCAAGAAGAGCGATTGCCAAACTAAATTGAGGGCATCGGTTGATCATGTGTATAGAAGAATAATAGTATGATCTCCAACATCTCCCTGCAATGAGATTAGAGCTATTCTAGCTTCAAAGGGCACTCACTAATTTTAGTGCGAGTACCATTTCAGACGTTTGATCTCAGATTTTGGTTTAATTTTCTATAAATATGCAAAAAAAAATCTCAACTTACTCCGAATATGAAAAATGACAGGAAAAATGACAGAATTTAGTTAGAGATAAGGAAATTGGGCAGTACAACAGTATGGTTAATTTCTGATGGAAATCAACCAATAGAACAAAAACCATTTCCAAGATTTTCAAATGAGTGAAGTGTGCAAAATTATTTTGCATCCGCTATACGTGTCTGTCACCTAAAGATTTGACTGCCGATTTACGATTCCAACTGTGAAATTTCTTCCAATCCAAATGATATGGGTGTAATGTGCGTATGTGTAGCTGCTGTTCTATTTTTCTATCACTCAAAACCATTATAAACGGAAGTTATCTTAATTTATTAAATGTTAAATTGAATCTTCACATGGATGCTTACAGATGTTAAAATTTCAAGCATGGTGGTGATCTGTATTAGATGTCACGAACTGTTAAGGGCTAACTTACAACAAGGATGTTCAAAAGCTTGATTAGGTAGCTAATAGCCTAAATTTGAATAGCAGGTAATTTAAAATAAATTGCCATGAAAAGAAACCACCTGATGTTACAATACTTTTCGAAGCAATAAATCATGTCGGGTGTAAAAATATTACTAAATATTACTGTCAATTTCACTGGCAGAACAGGTGAAATTAGATTAAAGGAACATAAACGCTCATTTAAAACAGGATATTTAAAATCAAAACTCGTAATCCATTCTCTGAATATTGATCATATTCCAGGTTTTTTAAATTTTAGCTTCTAATATAAATATCTATGAATCCCGTATTTTTCTAGAGGGCGCTTTTACCAAAATGCAACATTCTGCCTTGAACGAGGCTAAAGCTATTCCCCCTGAATATTTAATCTTGCTATGATGTATTATGAATTTTTGTAAATGTTGTTTGTGCTTGTATGTTTGACACTGAGGAGGGCTAGTGTTCTAGCCGAAACGTCTGTCTTATGTTTTAATGTTTTTAATTAAAATGTATTTTTAAAGTTTTAAAATTTTTGTACTTTTTATCTCATTTTAAATGTTTCATTGGTTTTAATATATTAATGAGACATATAAATTATGTTTAATTTTATTAAAGTCAATTTCTTATTTATACCAAATAGGATTGAAGCGTTAACTAAAAATAAAGAAAGTATTACAACATAATGAATTTATTTAAATGATACAGTTAATCTAATTTATTCTTTTATAAAATATGTTATTAATAAAAAAAAAAGAAAAAAAAAGTAATACATCGGATTTTCCTTTGGTTGGTGTTAAACTTTTGTAAACCAGTGAAGGCCAAGAACGCACTATAAAAAAACTTTTCGCTAAAACATTCATAACGACAACCAAACGACAGTTACAAACTGAAGGCGCAGCACAGGATCATCTATATCATTAAGTTCTAATTACAGAGAATAGTCATTTTCAGCACTTTAATAATATTATTATTTTTCGTACAGATATATATATATTTAAGTATGATTATCATATCGTAATTACTGTTAAAATACTGAATAGGAACCCTTATTTGCCTTTAAATTAGACATCCTGTATATTTTGATAGAAAAACATCCTATATTCCCAATGCCCCGATTAAAAATTAAATTATAGTACCGAAATTCTTAATTAAAAATTCGAATAACATAAATAAAACTTTTACATGTAGTTAATTCTCAAATTTTAAATTTTGTTATGAGGAAATATAATATGCTTTTCATTCCTCAGTATTTTTTTCTATTAAAATTAAATGTTTTACAAGTTTAATTTAAATGTATATGTATATATATGTATTTATGTGTATATGTATATATTGTCAAATATGTTTGCGCAACTACATCACTGTTTACACTTTCGCCATTTAAAACATCATTTTAAGCTTTCCATAAATGACTGGACACTTTTGATTTCAGACGATTTTTCAAATATCTCAAAAAGTACTTGACGAATCATCTTGAAACTTCAGAAGTGTGAATAACATGTTACACGTTATATATATCAGGGACAGTTTTGCCCCGTAAATAAAAGGGGGACCAGTAAAAAATTAAATAAAATGAAAATGTTTGGGATCACCCTGTAAAAAGTAATGTTAAATGTAATCAAGCTGTAATATGTGATTATGACGTTCCTTATTATTCATTGTATAAATTTTTATGAGGCTAACACATATATTCATGGAGATAAACGGTTTCTTTAAAAAATCTCAAAACATTTTGTCACTATTTTAAGTATAACACGCAAGGAATTAAATCCAGTGCAAAACCCTTTTCACAAAACTTGACACGCAATATTAGACACAGCATACTGCAACCAAAATGCAAAAATATTAAATATCTAACGAAGCATGAGCATTTTTCTAAATAATTTTTAACTGCACATGCGCTAGCTTTAGCGAAATTTAATTTTCATAATTTAATAGCCAAATGTTTTGAGCTATCTATATATATTAAAAAAAAAAAAAAAAAAAAAAAAAATGTATCATGTAAATTAAAAAAAAAAAAATTGCACGCAGTAAAATGAGCTGCTTTTCAATTCCTCTGAAGAAACTAGCTAAACTATAAGGGGGTTTACTCACATTTTTGTTTTGATTCGGTCAATTGTAATACATTGTTCGTTGATTGCAAATAAATATTGAGAAAGCCCTTTATCACTTTCGTTATTTTTGAGAACTGAAATTCAGATCATTCAATCGCCTATAACTTTTTGAATTTATACGATATTTGTTCGGGGTTTTTATATAAATAACCCAATATCATCGGATATTATATTATGCAAATGAAATTTCACTAAAGGTAGCGCATACTCAGTTAAAAATTATTAAACAGAGAGGCTCATATGTTATTAGATATTTAATATTTTTGCATTCTGATTGCAGTATGCTGTGTCTAATGTTATGCGTCAAGTTTCTTGAAAACGGCTTTGCACTGGATTAAATACCTTGCATGTTATAGGTAAAAAGTGGCTTTTTTTTTTTTTAACATTTTTTTAAAGAAACCGTTATATCTCCATGAATATACGAGGTGTGTTCAAAAAGAATCCAACCGTTTGCTGTATCAGCTTTATTGCTTACTGTACAACATTTTAAGCACTGTCCCCTTCAAAATATTCCCCTCTACTGACAATATACCGTTCCCATATTTTCTTTCATTTTTGGAACGCCTCCTGGAACTCATTTTGTGGGACGGCACGCAAGTTTCTCGTCGCATTGTCCTGTATCTCCTCTATGGTTTGGAAACGACGTCCTTTCAACGTGTTTTTCAGTTTTGGAAACAGAAAACAGTCTGCTGGGGCTAGGTCCGGAGAATATCGTGGATGGGGCAGAACGGGAATGCGGTGTTTTGCTAGATAGCTGCAGGCAAGGAGTGACGCGTATCAAGTTTTTCACTCAAAATTCGATAGCATGATCCTACATTGATGTCCACCTCCAAAGCAACTTCCTGAACTGTCAAACGACGATTTCCGCAAATCACAGCATGAACTCTATTCACATAGTCATCATCTGTTGATGTGGAAGGACATCCCAGACTTGGAAACGTCACAGACCGACATTCTGCCCGGTTGAAAACGTTTAAACCACTCATAGCACTGCCTGCGACTCAATACAGCTCTCCCCGTATGCTTGGCTAAGCATTTGAAATGTGTCTGTGAAAGTTTTGCCAAGTTTGTACCAGAATTTCGCTCAAACACGTTGTTCTTCAAGCTCCTTCATTGTTACTTTGTCACTAATCCGACGAGCAGACTGTACATGTGCTTACTTCAGCGACTGTGGTTCGCTTGCTAATTGTCCAAGCGACACGAGGCAAATGGCAGTTTGTTGTCTAAACCTGCCGCTAGGTGCGCTCAGTAGCCGCAGCGCGCTCTCTCTGGTGGCTGGCACGCTATTTCAAAAGTTTGGTTTCTTTTTGAACACACCTCGTATGTGTTAGCCTCGTAAAAATGTATACACAGAATAATAAGGAGCGCCATAATTACATATTATAATCAGCTTACATTTCAAGCATTACTTTGTACAGGGTGACCCCAAACATGTTTATATTTATTTAATTTCTTACTGCTCCCCCTTTTATTTTCGGGGCAAAACTTTCAGTGAAGCATATGAAGTGTAACATGTTATTCACACTCCTGAAGTTTCAAGATGATTCTTCAAGTACTTTTTGAGATATTTGAAAAAACGTCTGAAATCGAAAGTGTCCGGTCACTTATGGAAAGATAGTGTATATTATAAACTGTGCATGTGTTTTATACAGATTTATTTTTTATTTTTTCTTATTTTAATTTAGAAACATCCTATAGTACTACATATATTATAGCAATCATCATAAAATCGAAAATACTTTTTTAAATAGTTGCTTACTTCTTTTCAAGTGTATTTGGAAACATGTGAAATATACTGATAGAAAATAAAAGCGGATAGATATTAGTTTTTAGAAAGTAAGTTAATTTAGATATATATTTGGAAATCAAAGATTCTGTATGCTATCTAAAAACTATTTTTCCACAAACAAAATTTTAAACTTTCGTCAAACATTCTTTCTCTGTGAAGTAGCGATACAATATCTCTCTTTGAACTTTTGTTCAAATCACTTTGTTGAAACAAATCTTTATACTTCAAATCTGGATATCTTTAAAATACTTCTTAAAATAGAGCATTACGATAAATAAATAAGTTCCTGTAAACAAATACTTTTAATAAATCTTAGAGGTTTATAAGAAAACACGATAAAGTATATATTTTCAAATAGTGTTTTTTTTTCCTCGCATGAAAACGCATAACAGTAATTACTTTGTAGTATGTTGTGTTAATTGATATATATATATATATATTAATTAAAGGTGAGATTGACACAGTTTTTCTCTGTAATTTATTAAAAAGAAAACATAAATCTCTATACCTATAAAATATTTTTTAACAAGTTTAACATACCTAATATTTATGGAGTTTATGTCGTTAGTAAGAATGTAGGAGAAATGTAGCGCAATATCAATATTTTTTAATATTTTTTATGTTTTATTTACTTTGTAAAGCAAAAAAAAAAAAAAATATCTTTGAGCTTATGTTAAAATTATGTTACTGGACCAAATATTTATATTTCAAATTGAAATGTCTTTAAAATAATTTTCATATGCCGGACATTATAAAATTTAAATATGCTGTTTTAATTAAATATATTTAATAAAACGTATATGCTCATGGGAAAATACAAGAACTTATAATTCGAAAATATTTTGACATTGTTAGAGTGATATGTTAAGTTATTCTTGTTACAGGGTGAAAGATAAATTTGTTTACATTTTCTTATACGTTTTATGAAAAGAATTGCAAACATTTTCTGTAAACAATAAAAATAATAATAATAATAATCTTGAATGTGTTTTAACATAAATATTCATCTAGGTTAGATCGTTCAGAAGAAGGTAGGGTTAAATGTGGCATGTTATGAAATGTTTAAATCTTTCTTCAGTTCAGTAAGGAACAGAAAAAATAATTCTCTTTGATATTTTGTTCAAATTTTTTTCAATTTTTTTTTTTTTTAATTCAAATACATTTTACTGAAAATTATAAGAAATTCATAAGTTGTTTAGCCAAATGCATTTTAGATATCTTATATGCTGATGGGAAAACTAAATAAGCAATATTTAAAAGATGATAACATAATTATATTTCTCTGTGCAAATAAATAAAGAAATAAAGAAATAAAAAATAAAGACAACGATAAAGATAAAAGATAAAAGATAAAAATTTGCATTAATTACGCTATAATGTGTTATACTAATTAAAGTTTTCATGTTGCTTTCAAAAAGGTGAAATTGACTTACAATTTCTCCAGAATGATCCAAAAAGAATTACCACATTTGAAAGGTATATAAAGAAAAATTAAGATATATAAAGAAACATCTCAAAATATGTTTAAGGATTAAATTAAGGAATAAAATGTTTTAAGGATAATTATTCTGACTACGATTCAAGGATTTTCCTGTGGGGATGGTATTCCCAGGGATGGAACACGGGCGCAGAATTCATACCACTATCAATGTAAGAAAATTTTCTACTTCTTAAATCGACGATATTATAGGTAGAGAAATTTCTTAAACGGATTCCGGTATGAATTCTGCGCCCGTGTTCCATCCCTGTATTCCAAGCTTCACCCTTCTAAGCATACGCAGAGCTGGAAGAGTAATTTGATATTTCATTTTGTATACCTGTACTAATAAGGAGCTAATAAATGTCTAATTTTATGTTTTGTATATTATTTTATGTATTACCTTATATGTTTTAATATTTTAAAAGCTTTTATGTTGTGCTAAGCTTGTCTCAATTTTATTGTAATTAAAATTCCTTAAAAATACGATTAATGTTCATAATGTTTTACCCATTATTATCCAATAAAGCATCCCACGTTTTTAGTCATTGTTAAGCTGTCTATGGATATGCGAACGCGCACTTACGCAGAGGGACAGAACTTACCAAATATCATTTTGAACACATAATCATTACAAACTGGAAATGAAAAGATAAACTCTTCATATGCCGCATGGTGACTAAATAAAATACAGTGGCTATTTAAAAGAATTAAATAACTCACCTTTTTTTTTCTCTTGACACTTTTATGACTATGAATTCAATTAATTAAAACAGGGAATATTACAGCAATAAAAGTTCTGTTAAATGAAACGTCGATGGAGCATTTCAAAATTAACCAGAAAAATATGACATAATTTGTTAAGTAAACGCACGAAAAAAGTGATTTGTAATGAATTAATTACTTATTTCGTTAATTAGGTTAAAAAAAAAAGCGCGAATTTTATCTATTAGTGACAAATTGATATTCAGCGATAAATTTGCGAAAAAATGGCAATTAAGCTAAAAGGGTTAATAAAATACTGGTGAGCAACTTAACATTTAAATTTCCAGGTCAGTTACAAACTGTTTCTATATTTGTTGTGTATTTAATAAACATATTTCTCTCAGCAATCCATTATGTTTTATTTATTTATTTTTTTTTTCAAATATAAATCTTTTGAGTAATCCCGTACATGTTTTGAGAAAACAATTGCAAAATTTTCTTTATATATTGAAAGTATTTTTTAATCGGTTTTGACATAACTAATGTTTATCGCGTCTAGGTTATTATTAGAAATGTTGACAAAAAGACATGGTACTTCACCTAATACAAAATTGTATAGAGTATCGTTTATAAAATCTTAAATCAAATCGAATGCAGACATTTCTGTATCTCCTGTATCTTCCAAAAATAGTCAATTCGTCTTCGAAATATTCGACAATTTATCAGTAAAACCCTTTAGTCAAAATGTTATAATTACAATTCCTCCTTAACATTAATTAAAAGAAAAAAAAAGAAAGAAAGAAAGAAAGAAAGAAAGAAAATTGCCAAAAAACTTTAAAAATAATCATTTTGAAAAAATAAAATAAAATTTTTAATATTCATATTAATTATATTGAAAAATGCACGATATTACTATTATAAAAACAAAAACTATCGCCAGCAATATTTTAATTCGAAAGTGAAAATCTCATACATAAATGTATTAAACGGGGACGAATATCAACTGCCTTTGCTTGTTTTTCCCCCATTTAAAAAAGTACCAACTGCCCTCGGATATGAAAACGCCTCTTGCTACCTGAAACCCCCGTCATGAATTTGGATCCTTCCTTTCAACGTAATGAAATAGCAATTGAAAAATGTCTTAGGAAAACATTTTTTTTTTTTTTTTTTTAGTTTATTTTTATCGGTACTTACGCATTACCCAAAAGCCACTGAATAATTAATTCACAATGATCTCCAAATTTTATATTAATATAAATCAGATTTATGCTCTAGATCTATAATTAATAATTGTTTATAATACATACATATATATATATATATATATATATTTAACATAGTAATGCATTATTACATATGTACCAACGGTATTATACAATATCAATACAATGGTACTTATATGTACCAATAAATTTAATGGTGTTTGGCTGCGCATGAATCTCAGAATGCACAAATCTCGATTCCGTAACGCTCCTTATCACACATGTATGTCCTTCTCGCACATGAAAATTAAAAATAAAAAAAAATACATCATTGTATACCCCTGTCTCGATGTGCATGTATCTCAAAAGTGCACGAAATTATGGTACTTAGTATTATCCGTAAGTACAATTCATCTTAATTAATTATAAATCATTAATATAAATATTATTTTAAAAAATTATAAACACAAATTACTTACGAATCTCCCGCATCATTTATATTTATATTAACGCAAAATTGGCGATCTTTGGCGATTATTTGCTGGCATCCGGATAATATGTAAGTAACTTTTTATTGATTAATTTAAATAATTTATATGTGAAAAATGAGCTATTCAGCTTAATTATCAAAATTTATTAGATCCGTATTAAAATTTAAATATTGGCAAATTTTACAGTTTTTAGTTTTTAGTAACGCATCAAATATATTTTTAAAATATGCCCTTTGTTTTTTAACTCTTTCAGTCGCATTTTTCCCGCTGATGGAACACCTAATTTTAATTCTCAAGTGCAAAAACTCATCCCGGAAATTTTTTAGCAAAAATTTACATTTATAACATAGCAGAAAAGGCCCTTTTTTAAACATGAAAATTTAAAATTTCTTCTATTTTAATTATGTTCGTAAATTCCGGTGGCAGTGTAATTTAAATGATCCGAATTACCTTGCGCTGCAAAGGGTTAAATTACTCCGGAATAAATTGAAATGTTCGGATCTATGCAACATTTACGAGTTTTTGTTGTTGATAATGTTTACTTATAAAGTGATTTATTTATTAAATTAAATATTATTTGAATTTAATAAGGTTTACTTACAGATGTTTCAAACCGAAAATTTCTCGAAAAGGAACAATGCTAATTTTTTATTTTTTAAATATTTAGGATCAGCTATGTGTCTAAAAGCCATTTTTAAAATTAGTTTAGTTATTTTTAAAATAAATTAAGTAGCGAACGTTAAAGGGTTAAAGATATATAAAGCATTATAATAAGACAAAGTAAAATAAATAAAATAAAAACAGTAAAAAGATTTGGATTATTAGTCTCAATTTACGGATAAAACGTTGTCGCCAGTTTTACGATGGTTGGACATTTATCGAAAATGTAACTGAATAATTAGAAAAATAAAACTAATAGTCTTCCGTACTGCTTTTGCTAGAATGTCATAAAAATCTTTTTTTTTTTTTTTTTTTTTTTGAAGGAAAAAGAGAAGAAAAGAAAATTAATAATAATCAGTATCAAAACGGACAGTATCGAAAAAGTTGAAAAAGCATGTTTTAGACAAAAATACATAATTTATTTTAATTATTTCCAAAAAAGTTTACGAGTTGATTTTAAATTTTTTTAAATGAAAAGAAATTCACGCGTAATTATTAAAATTGATATAAAACTTTGTAAAAAGTTAAACTTGCAGGGGACAATTAACGTCATTATAGCTCTAAGGGTTTATTATTATTATTATTAATTTTTTATATTTATTTATTTATATTTATTATTATTTATTTATTTATTTATTTAAACTAATGTATAATAATATATTAACCTTTATCCGTTTACCTATTATTACATTAAACGAAACATTGCTTTATTAGAGGAATATAAGAAAGCGTGTCAAAGATCAGTCAGATAATTCCAGGGAAATTTTTTTGGCAATTATCGCGTTTATTGGCGAATAATTGTTTGGAATGTTGTTGTTTTTTTCTTTTTTTCTTTCTTTTTTTAAATTAAAAGATAGAGCAAGCAAAACTTGTGAAAAACATTACACTTTCAGTTTTTCAGCTCCTTTTTTACTTTCTTCTATATGTAATATAGAGAAAGTATTGGATTCGTAAAAATTTTCGACCTCGGGTTTTTGATGAATTTACACGTTTTGAGAGCTGTAGAACACAATTTGACCATTTTTAGAAAATGTCTGTCTGTCTGTCTGTCTGTCTGTGTGTGTGTGTGTGACAAAATTTTGTGGCAACTGTATCTCAAGAACTACTGCACAGAATTTCATACAAATTGGTATGTAGTTGTACCTTGACATAAATTAGTGCGTATCAACTTTTGGTAAAAATTGTCTTACAGGTTGCGTTGCCATCCCGCTTTTTCTAAATTTTTAACATGGTGATATAGGACAAAATTTTGTATAAATGTGCATAAAGAGAATTATTTTTTAGTAATCATTATGAAATTTACAAGAATTATTTAAAATAGAGATAGTCAACTGGGAAAAAAATTTTGTATGCGTAGGAGCCTCGCCACCCCCCGTGGGGGGGAAGTCCCCCTCGAGGGGAGTAAATTTTCAAGATGGGTATCTTTCGAAAGGTCTCGTCAATACCTTTAAAACGAATGGTTGAACTATAAATCTGTGATAATTTAAAACAAAGTTATCGATTTTTTTTACTTTTAACGAAAAAAAACTTAGAAAAGAAATCGTATTGTTTTTTTTGTTTTTGTTTTTCTTTTTTTTTTAAACGAAATTTAACCAGACTTGGTATTTAGTTGGCCCCTGACATAAACTGAGGCTGATTAGATTTGGGGATCAATCGCTCAACAGGTGGCGCTGTGATCGTATTTTTTCTAAATTTTTAACATGGCAGTATAGGAAAAAATTTCGTATAAATGTACATAATGAGAGTTATTCTTAACCTGTGATTGTGAAATTAATATGAATTATTGATAATAGTAGTAGTTAATTAGGGAAAAAATTTGGGGCATCGCTTCCCCTCCCCCCTAGGGGAATGTAAATTTTCAAGATCGGTATCTTTCGAAAGGTCTCGTCAATACCTTTAAAACGAATGGTTGAACTATAAATATGTAGTAATTTAAAACAAAGTTATCGATTTTTTTACTTTTAACGAAAAAAAAAAAATGAAAAAATCTTTTTTTTTTTTTTTTTTTTTTTTTTTTTATATATATATATATTGTTACTGCGTGAATTTGTATAGGAAAATATAGAAGAAAGTCTTGTGGTGGCCACAACATACTAGTTTACATTTAATATAGTAATCTAAGCACAATTCCCTTTAATTATCATTTATTATTATAATATATATATTAAGTACGAAAGGACTATTTCTTTCAATCTGCGATTTTGCATTGTCACCATTTTTAGTGACCTTTAATTTTATATTTCTTTTTATGTCGGAAAAAAAAAATGGAATGAGCATGCAAACACATTATTACTGAAAATGAAGTTAAAGTTTCTAAAACAGTGGTGGCAATTTCTAATAAATGAAAATAAATGAAAAAAGCCAGAAAATGCTTAAATGTAATAAAAGAAATCGAAATTTCTGAAAGCAAGCTAAAATTGTGACATAAATTTGACTATTGAAAATGTACTAAAATTATAAAAACTATGTATCGAGATAGTCTATTACTTATGAGCCAAAAACAGATAAATAAATAAATAAATCTGTTTCTTTTTATGTCAAAAAAAGAAAAAGAACTCGCGAATATATATATATATATATATATATCTATATTTTAATAATTATAAAACTGAGAAAAATCGTTCTAAAGAAACGGGATATTTTCAGTATAGAACCCTTTGGCAAAATTTGAAATTTGGCACAGAAGTAAACTCGGGTGTTTCTCGCAAAGATCTTTACTTACGCAATTCTGATAATTATTTTATTTCATCGTCAAAATGGCAACAAAAATGTAAAATTCGCTAAGGGGATATTATGCTACATATATATCAAAGAAGTTTTTAGAAATAAGTATAGTTAGTGATGCTAGGGAATGAAACACAGATAGTGCATGCATTTATATGGATTAGATATAGATTCAAATAGATTCAAATAAGTCCTGTAGTACTAAATTAAATTTTGTTTACAAAGAATGTAAGCAGATTTTTCTGTTTTTTTTTATAACTATTCATGTTTATTTTGTTAATGTAAAGATAATCTGATTCAAATTTTGTATTAAACAAAATAAAATGTTTCTTAGTTCACTATTTTCCTCAGAAGTGTATATGTAAAACTAATGCATAATGAAATATGACCATTTTTACTAAATAATTGTTAACTGTCTATTCCTAAGTTTTAACGAATTTCATCTACGTGATTTATTAGCCAAATGTATTGCGCTACTTAGACGAAACCCCCATGCAGTTATCGTGAAAATCAAAAGGCTATCGTTGTTAGAATGAAATGAATTTCAGCCCCTCTCAAAAAAAGGAGAAAATGGCAGGGAGGTTATCGATGTCTATATACAATCAACGTACACAATGGTACCCTTCAATAAATCAAAATAAAAATTTGGGTAAAGCCCCTTCTACTTTTGCTTTTTTTTTTTTTTTTTAATGAAAATTAGTTCTTCATTTATTTTGAGACCATTTTTGCTATTCCTATATTAATGTTCGCATGTGTGTGCATCTGTGTGTATGTGTGTAAGTAACAACATCTAAACTCTATTTTTTCCGTTAAACTGAAAATTGTAGGTTTGTTATCGTCATCGTCGCAAAAATTGTATAAGTTTTTTTTTTTTTATGAATATGCAACTTATATTTTTTGACGATGAATTTTTTTCTTACCATTATGTCTTATGGGCTCAATTTATTTAACGTGATATAGTGTTTAAACCCCTTATTCGAATAAACTGAAATTTTATACTTGTTTTATAGGTCAGCGTGGCACGATTTGTATCGATTTTTATGAGTATAGGACGTGAAAAAACATTTACAGTGGCACAAAATAAGTTCTGTATCACAACAGACTATCGAATCAAATTATTGGAATTACACTATTATCAAAGCTTTGCATTCTATAATTCCAAGTGCCCTAAAGGTTTACATAAGAGTAGGACTTAATTTTTTTTCTTTTCTTTTTAACCGAAATACAAAGTAGAATTTTTAAACTTTGCAGTCTATGGCCTAAAAATACTTAAAATTTGTTCAGTAATGTTATAGTGCTTCAATTATTAAGACAAAAACAGACATATGTTTGATATAGCGACCTTATCTTCATTGAATGCACTACGTTACATAAAACAAGATACAACTGTTTAGAAATACTCAAATATTTATTATTTTCTTTTATTATTATTATTATTATTTAACGATTTATTGCACGTAAATTTATTTAAACAAACATTAAGCAATTATTAAATAGTCGGGAATTTTAATGAAGTCATTTTACATTTTTAAATTTATTAACACTTCATAGCACTAAACAAATTCTGGAAATCATCATAAAATTAAAAGTACATTTTAAAGTAGTTGCTTGATTATTTGCAAGCATATTTGGAATCCAATGAAGTATACTTAAAAGAAATAAAAGCAGATATATATTTATTTTTACAGAGTATGCGTTAATTTAGAAATACATTTGGAGATCAAAGTTTCTGTATACTTTGTAGATTTTACTTTTACGCAAACAAAATTTTAAATCATTGTCAAGTACATTTTCTCTATAAAGATGAGATAAAATATCTCTATTTGAGGTTTTTTTCAAATCACTTTGCTGAAACAAATCTTTATATAATCTTTATATTTCAAATTCGAATATCTTTAAAAGACTTTTCAAAAACAGAATATTACGAGAATAAATCCTTATAAACAAGTACGTTTAATAAAGTTTATATATTTATAGAATATCAGAATAACATACGTTTTCAGAAAAGGTAACAGTGATTTATTCCAAAGTGTGTTATTTTAATTGAAATATTTCTTACTGTTTGCTGAAATGTGAGTTTGATTCAGTTTTTCTCTGTATTTTATACAGAAAATTTTAAACTTTTCTATATATCTTAAATTATTTATAAATAGGATTCTGCATAACTAAGTGAACTTTGATTTTTCTATTTAATATATGAAAGAGCTGTTAGGAGGACCGTATGGAGTCACGAGACCTTGTGTAGGTTGACGGTGTAGACGCTGGCGTCTTGTTTCTTATGTTGTTAGTAAGGTTGTAGGGAAAATGGTGTCATAGTTTCGAAAGTTTAAAATTCTTTCACAAGTTCTTTTTAAATTTCATTATATTTTATGATTTATTTATATATTTATTTATTTATTGTATTTATTTGTGTGTGTGTGTGTGTGTTTGTGTGAAGTAGAAAAAATATTTATTTTTCCTTTTTGCTTAAATTACTATACTGAACCCAATCTACCATAGAATCGCAATGATCGTGTTGGGTTTGCCAGTGACTGAGTGAGTAGGTGTACTTTTTTCTACATGCAGGACTTTTGAAAATTTTTAGAAAATTTATAGAAGAACACAATAAAAGTATGTCTGTCTTTTATAATACTTTAATTACAACTTTGTAGCTGCACACTGAACCTCAAAATATTAAAGAAATATTTTTAAATAAATAAATAAATTTATATTACATTTGAATTCTTCAGCTGTTAAATTCTTCCACCTATAGTAGTATTCTCAAATTACCTCTGTATTTAAAAAGTTTTCAATTAGCAAAAAATTGTACTGCTTATAAAATAAAATATATAAAGTAATACGTTCACTCATTTCTTATTTTAGTTAAAGCCTAAAATATATATTTTTCACAATTTATTTTAATTTATGTCGACGTCGACCAACACAATACACATAAGGAATCAAAAAGAAATATAGCCATGTTATATCGCTATCTTGAAAATCTCTATTAGTCTCTATTGATAACTTGAATATCGCTTTTAGTTACTGAATGCCGATCTAAAATGCAAACAAAGCTTAATCCAACGAAAACATATCTGAAGTATATGACTTGGAATTTTATATCAGGTTCTGCATAACATTTTATGGTTGTGTAGAATCTAAGTTGGGAAATGTCCGTAAAATCAAAGCGGTTTACTCGACTACAGGAGCAAAGCACCAATGCACGCTGTAATGAGTATAAAATGTTTTTAACCAACATGAGAATGAAGGCGAGTTTCGCAATTGTTACGCTGAAGAGGCGTTACTACATATCAAAATAACTACATAGGGACACAAAGATACCGGCACAAAATATTTTTAAAAGGAAAAATTACTGAAATTTTTAAATGTGCTTGATTACAAAAAAAAAAAAAATTGTCTTTTTTTTTATGTGTACATTTTCTAAACTTTAAACTTTAGCAGAGATTCTAAACATCCGTAGATATTACCTAGCAGCTATTAAGATGTCGCAAATAATAAGAAAGTCATGTCGTATTTGGCATTATTGGTGCAAATTGAAAGGAACCAAATTACCAGGCAAGTAAAGTTACCTTTGCATCTAATTCAGGAATCCCAGTTTCGAAACAAAGTGTTTAGTATAAAGATTCCAACATTTTATTCATAATACCAGACAGCGAGTACTATACATTCTTTTGATATCTGCTTAGAAATATCCGCACTCAGAATTGAATTTAGACTATCGAGAGTACAATGAAGAATAGTGGGGCAATGTTATCTTTGATGATAAGCTCTTGTTTAGCCAGAAAAATGACTTTCATCCTACTGAGAATTGCCGAGTTTGTAGAAAGCATTTTTGTTCGTGGAACACTACGGAAGTATTTGCTGAAAATTTCTTGAGTTCACTTGTTTTACAAAGGATCGACATCTGCTAAAAGTTTAGAAGAAAATTATATTCACAGAATAACCCTACACTTGTTTCGAAGTGGCGGAAATCATTCTTTTTCATCAGAGGGTATATTTTTCTATTAAAAGCAACAGTCTTTCGAAATCACAAAATACAACTTACTCAAAATTGGTTTCATATTACACAGCAATGTATGGTCAGAAATATTTTCTTTACCCGGTAGAAGACATTGTATGGGCGTTCGTTCACACAACGATAACTCTGGAAACAGTCGCTGCACTATTTAAAGCTGTTGCATGGGATAGGACATCGGATATCCCTCATTGCATTAATGAAGTCCATCAACATTCAAACTATATTTTGCCTTCACTGGATCGGCTGTTGAAGTCTGAAATTATACATCTGGGGTTACCAAAGCAATTCCCTCCGTATAATATCAAAATTTTGATCACATGTCTTCGGACCACCCTTAGAGTGAGTCCCAGATCTTTGCAATAGCCCACTGCGCAGCACTACTGCGATGTAAAATCCAACCAATCAACCAACCGTTGAAATCTAAATCATTATCTTACCAAGACACCGTATTTTCCAGAATTTTAAGAATTGAATTCGGCACTAAATGAAACTTGTGTAAAAGTTCGGGATCTAATTTTTGGTCGTGCAATTTCTACAGCTTGTACGCTTTTTGCTAATGTAATACTCGCCCTTAATTTTGTTTATATTACACCAAAGTGTTGTTTTTGTTCATGTCTTATTTACTTTTTTTTTTTAAATTCTAGTTCGTATGAAAAGCATTTTCCACTTTGCTATGCTGTGCAATTTCAAATCATCTTTGAGCAACTTATTTCTCCGAGAATTCTCGACACGCTGACACGAAATACAATAATATAATAAATTAAAAAAAAATTATGTGTATATTATATGTGTGAAAAGAAAATTATTTGAATTAAGCATTAATCTCAAAATATTTAAAAATATTTCAAGAATATATACGCAGAGTGCGTTTTATTTATTTATTTATTTTTCCTGATTTTATTTATTACAAATGTATAAATTTATACTAAGAACTTACATTTATTATTCATTATATTGTATTGTAATTAACCATACGTGAGATCAAATTAACAATTAAATTAATATTCTTATTGTAAACGATAAGCTATTTTAATTGTGAAATTTATCTTGAAAAATTTACTGTATTATCGTATTACATAATTAAATACTTACAAATTAATGTTTGTGAAATAAGTATTTTATTTATGTCAATGTGTTTCTAAATTCTTCTTTGATAAACATTTCCTAATCGGAAAATGTCAGTTTTGTTCAAATAAATTAATTGAAATTTCTAAGTGCCATTTTTAACTTTGATTAATTACATGGAATTTCAATTGCCACTTCAAAAGTAATTAATGTCATCGTTAAATAAATTCTTGCGTATTAAGTTTAACATTTCGCATTTTTAATTTACTTATTTACTTCAGCTTATTAGCTAAACTGAAACTAATTATTTATTTAAACTAAATGCTTCGTGGCATTATTTTCTGAATTTTTCTTGCATACAATGTAGAATGCAATGTTTTATAAATATATATTGTTTCACGAATTAATTCCTAATTTAGAGTATATTATTTAGCCTTGCACTTCAGATTATTTTGTTTTATAGATAAAAGTATGTAATTTCACTAAAACTTTACGACATATATACTTTGTTTCAATCTTAATAAAATTTTCTTAAAATCATATTAAGGTATATATATGCAATCGATTGAAATTAAAAAATATAGTAAAAGTTTATGTATTTTTCATTTATATTAGCGCACACATCTCAAAGAGTATTATCAAATATAATAAAAATTATGTTTTTCATTTTCAAAAATCCTTCTTTGATCATTGTTACATTGTTATTGCTTTCATTTGATCTGTAAATCTTTCAAAATGTTTTAGTATGTTATATGCAAAGCTTAGACGATATACAAAGCTAAATAAAGGCAATATTTTTACTATGCTTTTTATAAGAAAAGAGCTATAAACTTTTTTTGTGAGACTTTTACTTTATAGTTAAAAACAGTTTTTCTTTGATAGGCTTGCTATTTCTAGACAATGTACTTCAAAGGAATTATTACTTGAAAGCTACACAGAAATAATTTATTTATATTTTTATTTTATTTTATTTTATTTTATTTTATTTTATTTTTATTCATTTATTTTTTAATAAAGAAAAATGTATAAAAATAGTTTTTTTTTTTTTCTATTTTTATTCCTTTTTAATAATAATAATAATAATAATAATAATAAATGTAAAATAAGTGTCATCACGGAGATTATGTATTGAAGATTAAACGATACAAAGTCTACGTACAGATAGAAAGTTTTACAATCTGCATGATATTTTGTTCTTGTTTAAAGTTATGAGTAATGAATAGAATACAACAATCGGTATGGATTAAATTATAGAAAAAGAAATTTTCACAATAGATAGTGACTTCATATTTAAAAGAAAATGTGTAATTATATGTGAACAAGCTAAATTTTATAAAAATAATAAAAAAACATTAAATGAAAATTCTGATTTCATATCGTACCCTTGCTGGAAAAGTGACACAACTCAAAAATGTTTTATTTGAAAAAAATAAACTGAACGATAACGATAAATCATTGACTTAAAACTAACACAATTTCCTCTCAGGTGAATAATTTTCAAGATTGATATAAGACGCTTTTGGTGTACTTGAAGCACATTTTTCAGTGACATCAACAAAAAAAATTCCATTTTTTATGTTATGTTATTTTCTTGCTGGGGTGTTTAAATTTTCTTTTTCTCTTCCTTTTTTTTTTTTTTTTTTTCCTTTTTATAACTCATAATGTTAAAAAGTTCTGTGAACAAAAAAGTGTTTACTGTAGTATGTAGCATTATTATTTATAAGAAAATAAATTTTTATTCAGAGAAAACAATAAAAATGAAAAAGTATAACTAAAGTGACTCTGTAAAAATTCCTTTAAATGTTTTTTATTGGTTCTTATGCTCCTTTATTGAAACTCATTTTATTAGTTTACACAGTTACTTTGAAAGTGTATTGAATATAGATAAATATTTCTACTAGATTCGTCTACATCATAACAAACACTATTAAAATTTGCAAAAAATATTTTATATATATTTTATTAATATTATTTTATCTATTATTATTTCAATTTTATGCTGTGTAACTTTTCTAGTTTCATCTAATTTTCATTGTATTGAGATATTTTATCTTTATGAATACAGGCAGAATTTATTGTGTGATTTTACTTTTTCTTAACTATATACAGTAACCGCCGCTTAATGAATTCACTGGTTAATAAAATCAGCCGTTTAATTTGATCAAATTACCAGGACAATCAAATCAATACATATTACATTTAAAGATGCCGCTTAGTAAAATTCAGCATCGCCGGTTAATAAATTCAAAAATATCTCCTCAGCAGCCAAAAATATCATTTATACACACTATTTTTTTTTATTTATTTATTTATTTTTTTTTTTTTAAATGTGAAAAGAAATTAAAGTACAAAATCCCTACGTTATCGCTCATTGTCGAAGATTTGCAGCACAGTTACAAACTAAACACGCCCCATCACTTATCTCCGTAACAATTTCAAGGAACGTATTCTTCAAAACGCAGTAATAAGTTACAAATTCGATTTAAAATGATATATATATTATTTCTAATTATTAAAAGGCAATTTCGAGTTCTTATTTTAAAATTACTATAAATCGTGAGGTTTAAACGAAAAGGGTTTTATAAGAAGAACGTGAACGTTTGGTAAATTAATGATGATTTTTCTCAAACGAAAGTGCATAGGAACTTGGAAGGCATTTAATTTATTTATATCGAAATATATTACTTATATTATTTATAAGAAACAATTAATTATCTATCAAAAATTATTTTAAAATTATTAATTGTTATCAAAAATCATTAATTGTTTACTAATTCCATTATTCGTCACCTTTTGAATTTTCTTTCCAAATTCAGGGAAGTAATTTAGGAACGCTCGCCAGATATAAAAATCAGCCGCTTAATAAATTCACTTTGTCTCAGAACGAATGAGATTTTAATAAGCGGCAGAAACTGTATATCTATATTAATAAAATTAGAGTTTTATCTGTAAATTTGTCAGAATCGAATAATTTTGCGATATCTTCATGTTTCACACACCATGAAAGCCGAAAATGACATCAGAAAATTTTGCCTGCGTGTGTGTGTGTCATCGTGTCTGTATGTCGCTTTGTTTGTCCGGGCATCACTTGAGAACGGCTGGACGGAATTCAACGGCGCTGGGCAGAAACTTAGAACTTTACCCAACTTAAAATTATATCTATCAACTTTTCAGAAATTTCCCCCTCCGTTCCCCCCTGGATGGCAACAGACAAAAACACGTTTGTCCGGGCATCACTTGAGAACGGCCGGATGGAATTCAACAGCGCTTGGCAAAAACTTAGGTCTTTACTCAGCGTAAAATTATATCTATCAACTTTTCCGAAATTGCCCCCCCCCCCTCGTTCCCTCCTGCGGGAGAAAAGGACTGAAACACGTTTGTAAGCATAACTCGGCTCCTAATTACTTCACAATAAAGAAATTCCACATGGAGAGACTAGACATGAGTACAAATAAAACATTATCTGCGATTTAGGAATTTTCGGAATCTTCTATTTTTAAAGGAAGGAAGGGAAAAAATCGATTTTTGGCGGGAAATTTTGAGTTCGACTCAAATCAAGTCGAACTCTACCAGAAATGGAATAAAGATGTTGAAAAAAGGCTGTGCGACTTTCTTAGGATATTTTCTAAAACATGTTTTTGATTATTTGTGATCTGCCATTTTTTTTCTTTGGGGAGGGGGGGTTAGGGGTATGTGTTACAAAGGGCAAATTAGAGACACCCTTTTTAGCGCTAAATTTGTCCTGTAAAATTTATGAGAGCTGCAGTCACGAAGTTTGGTGCTTGGACTTTTGATATGCAACCGGCACCTAAAGAAACGGGATTTATCGAAATACCCCCTTCCCCCCAGCGGGACAGGAAGCCAAAAAACTTTTGTAGGCGTAACTCGGCCCCAAATTACATCACGGGGAGGAAATTGTACATGATGAGACTAGACTTGAGTATAAATAAAATATTATGTACGATTTTAGAATTCCTGATGCTTAAAAAAGGATGGGAAATCGTTTTCGAGGGGGAAATTTAAGAAATTCCGGATTTTTTAGTAGAGCTCTACTAAAGTTATTACAAAGGTATTGAAAATAGCCAACCGTCTTCTTTAGAATATTATCAAAAACGTATTTTCGTTTTTTTTGTAATTTTCGATTTTTTTTTTCTTTTTTTAAGGGGGGAGTTGCAAATTCAAGACCCCTCCCCCCCTTTAGCGCTAAATTTGTCTTGGGAAAGCTATGGGATCTGCGGTCACGAAATTTGGTGCGCAAATTGTTTATATGTATCTGACACTTATTGTAACGCGATTTTACGAAATTCATCCACTTTCCCCCTTGGGGTCCGGGGGGGGGCAATAAACACGCGTAAAAACACGTTATTCTGTTTGAATTCGCTTTACATTATCTTAGAATGATGCGTTTTGGTGTGTGGATGTTGATTAGGTGTACGCATTTTGTACTTTGGTGAGATTTCGCAAAACTTCTAACTTAGCCGCTGGGGAAAGGAAGTAAGAAGCGGGTAAGTTGATATCGAAGGCAGTATAGACCCGGAATCCTCACGTTGTGAGCGGGAAAAACCTTACGAAATACAGAGGAAACTTTAACTTAGATTGTTATTAATGTAATGGTATTTTGACAACTCATTTAAGTATAGTTCTCAAAGTCTGCTAGTATACATATATATATATATGACATAGAAAGTATTGTTTTGATGTTGAATTTTCGAAACTGAATTGTTGCAATAATTACACATGTTGAGTTCCAACAAATTAGAAAATCAGGTTTTAACAGTTGGTCTGCGTGTTTGTGTCTGCGAGACTGTTATCAGCATATCTCTAAAATAAGTGTTATCAGGAAATCTAAATTTGATATTCGATATCGGTAGCGTACATTTATATTACCTGAAACTTTTTATTTAAATAAAACAAATAAATCTTGTACACAGATATTCATAGTAATTAAAAAATATTGTGTTTGTTGCAAAAGTATTTTCCAATACATATAAACTCTTTAGTCTAGATAAAAGAAATAAATGAAACATATATTTTTCATTAACACAAAATAATTTTTACTATACGATACGATATGAAAATCATTCAGTATTCGTTTACAGAGTCTCACAAAATTATTCCAGTTTATTACGAACTATATTAGGAAATTTGTCGAAGTGCATTCTCAATGCCTTATGAGTTTTTTAATTGCATTTGATTAAAGTACACTATGTTTATACGTATATAATTTATAGTCAGAAATTTATTCGAATAAGCTTCAATCAATGGTTTTAAGATTATAACTTTAAATAATTTGAAATAATTTTATGAAACATAGTAACAATCATATATATTTTAAGAATGTAGCTGCAATATTTAAACAGAGAGCAAAGGGCTCAGTAGCACACCGAACCCACATACGCAGTAATATATGCCAAATAAATCTGTGTATAAACCGGTTTCCGAGTACTAATCAAATTTCTTTTGAAATGTTCAAATAATATACCACTCATTTTGAACTGTAATCTTGATAATCTTCTGTTATAAAAATAAAGGTTCAAAGAGAGTAAAGTGTGTGCATCAGAAGCTTATTTTGAATATAATGTAGCTTATTTTGAAAATTCTTATTTTTTCACTGTTCAAGAAATTCTGTCGATTTTTGCTGCGAATTAATTCTGGCGATATTGTGATGACCACAACATACGGTAGATTATTTTTAGTCTAAAAAGTAAGTTCGACTAAAAAAGTGTTTGACTGCATCGTCGTCCTACACAGCTTCCTTTATTTTCGGCAAATGAGTTTCGATTTCATTGTAATAATTGGAATAATTGGTATAGCAAATGGATAATTTAAAATCAAAGAAGTATAAATGCAACAATAACATCATTCAACTTGAGTGTCTTTTTAGTTAGTGGCATTTATAATTTTTTTTTTTTTTTTTTACCGAGATTTCCAAAAAAATACTTATTCTCTGATTTCTAATTTTCGTCATTTTTTTTTTCTTCTTTCGTCACTTAAATTTTCTGTAATATTTTCGTTTCCTTTTATTAACTTTAATGGTTAGTACAGCATAGTGTAACCACGTTTCTTAAAACTAGCAGTGAGGAACAATCCAAAAGCTTGGAGGAGTATCAAGTTGGCTGAGAGCTTGGGAGTTGTAAAACTTCCAGTTATTCGGTGCTCTCTTATTGTTTATTTTCTATGAATCAGATGACTATCTCCCCTATTTTAACACTGGATTCATTTAGTCAGCGATTGCGCAGAGACTTCCATGGTCTCACGAAATGTGGTCGAAGAATAATTGATGTGATGCAAAATAAATAGAAGAATTATAAATGTTCCAATGTCTGATGACGAGCATCAACTTGTGTATCTTCCAATTTAGAAAAATTAAAGGACAAGTTTATTTTATTTTATTATTTTATTTACTTATTTATTTTTTACGGAGATTTAAATGAAAATAATTCTCTCATTTATGACTTGTATCATGTGTATTATTTCATGAATATTAGTTTCATGTATATTATTCATGTATATTAGTTTTATTTTTATTGTAGTAATTTAAGTAATTAGTATAATGTCTTTTTTGATATAACCAAAAAATAAATACTCCAGTGACTACATTCAACAAAAGTTTTTTTTTCTTTCTTTTAGTGCATTTTACCATTAGTTTTTATATTATCCTGAAATCTAATATAAAAATTATTATTCGGTTTCCATCATTTTCTTTTTCGTCGCTTAATTTTTTTAGAACTCCTTCTTTTCCTTTTAATAATTTCAATAACTAGTGCAGTAACGGATATGATGTAACCAATTAAAAGAAGTATAAATGCACCACTGACGTCATTCAACTCGAGTGCCTTTTTCGTTGCAGACATTTTACGCATAAGTTTCACATTTTTTAACCGAGATCTAAAATAAAAGTCATTTTCTGATTTCTGATACAATCCAGATGCCAATATACGATGTACCATTATATCTAAAGCTTCCGTACAGCAAAACTTTTTATTCACAGCAATACTCGATAATAACAAAAAGAAGGATTCTCCAGAAATGATTATTTCATTTTCAGGTATAATTCGAAAATGTTTCTCAGGATTTACAACAGCGATTTTCTTTACATTGAAGGAATTTATTAATTCCTTTTTTGTTGGCGATATGAACCAATTATTTTCAGATATCTGATTACCGATGAAAGCAGTTATTTTATCTTCACTTTCTGAAAGTGTTGTCAAAATATTTGAACCACCAAAAGTAACACACTTGTAGTTTTTGCTTGTTATGGCTTTTTGTAAACGATATTTATTATCAACTGGTTCTTCTAAAAAAGGAAATGTAAGAAATGATAACAACACAGCTGTATAACACCAAGATAACAGCATAACACTGGTTATGAATGTTAACAAAAAAATTCTCTCACTACACTTTTTAGGTTTTAAGAATTTTGATTGATTAAGGAAACACCCAAAAATACTTAAAATGGTATACTCTAATGTATACTTATTTCTAAACACTAGTTTAAATGCAAAAATTGTTACTAAAAATGTTACAAAAAGCGCAAGCCATAAGTTATAGCTAAATGGTCGAATTATTGCCGTTTCTTTAGAAAGAGCGTCTGGTGGTCTTGTTGCAAATGTAACTTTTTCAACACTATAGGGATATGAAAAATCTACAACTGACAATTTTTCTTCAGTAACTCCAAGTTTACTGATTCCAATATCTGCTTCGTCTCTGGAAAGTAATCCAATAATACCAGTCCATTTCCCATCCTTATCCAGTCTTCCCCATTCTTTGTCTTTGGGAATGTGTATATTATATGCGAATTTAAGCCCATCTGAAAGTAGCCTTAAAAAATTAGACTCCAAACCTCCTGTAATTTGTAGGTTTTTTTCATCTGTAGTATTAACAATAAATAAATCCATGTTAGTAACCACTGCAATGCTTAATAACGTTGGAAATTTCATATCTAGAAAAAAGTATAAGAAATAAAATACTTGCATTATTGTACACCAATACAAAAAATATTATTACAACAAATTTTCTCAATACACAGATACTGTAACTTATCGCTTTCTTTACAAATTACGATTAATTTATACCTTGCAGCTTTTTCATTTAATAAACAAAAACTATATATACATTATACAATTATTAATACTCAGCCTACTTTATAACTATTTTAATTAAAGAGAAACCAGTACTTATATATTTTTTTTATTTTTCATTTTTTCAGTCAGAAAAATAAGATACTTCACGGTTCAATATAACTTCTCGAGGTTCACAAAGACATGTGAATATTTCAGAAAAAGCATTAATAATTCCGTATTTTTAGACGTATTTTTACTTTCTTCTATATTCAATAGAAGAAACTATTGGATTCGTAAACATTTTCGACTTCCGGTTTTCGGCGGATTTACAAGTTTTGAGAGGTCTAGAACACGAGTTCACCATTTTTAGAAAATGTCCGTCTGTCTGTGTGCGTGTGCGTGCGCGCGACAAAAAGTTTGTGGCGACTGTATCTCTAGAACTACTGATCAGAATTGTATATAAATTTATATGTAGATGTACCTTGACCTACATTACTGCCTATCCACTTTTGGTGTCAATCGCTCAACAGGTGGCGCTGCTATACAGCGATTTCCGCAATTTAAGGGGAGGCTATATCTCAATTTCTATTGTATATAATTAAAAAACACTTGATATGTGAGAAGAACATGGCGAGACATTATAATAATTCAATTTGAATGTTTATCGGTCAATAGGTGGCGCTGCTATACAGCAATTTCCGCAATTTAAGGGAAGGCTATATCTGAATAACTATTTCACAGAATTGCATATGAATTTATATGTAGATGCACCTTGACAAAAATTAGTGTTTATAAATTTTTAGTGTCAACCGCTCAACAGGTAGCGCTGCTACATAATAATTTCCGCAATTTTAGGAAATGCTATATTTAAGATTCTGTTGCGCATTATCAAACAAAACTTGATATTTAAACTTTAAAACTTCTTCACACACCATAAAATTGAAGACAGCATAACCGGTTTCGAAAAGACCTGGCCTTTCTTCTTCAAGCGCAAAAAAAACGTGCTACTGCCTTGCAGGCAAAAGCAAAACTTGATATTCCAGAAGGCCATTATGAGACATTATGCTGATTCAATTTGGATGCTAATCAGTCAATATGTGGCATTGCTGTACTGCAAATTTCCTCGATAACTGGAAGGCTATATCTCAATTTCTATGGCATATAAATGCGCGAAACTTGATATGTGAGATAACCATTATAAAAACGCATTTTTATGATTTTATATCTAGACAACAAAACTGTCTTTCTTTGGATATTTAGTGTTAGTTTTCCCCAAAACGAAAATCATTTGTATTCATCATGTTAGATAATTTTTAAAAATAATAGCTTTAATAAATTATTTGCACTTAGTGAATTTCTATAGGAAAATATAAAAGAAAGCCTTGCGGTGGTATACAACATACTAGTTTTCAAACAGTTTTTACTTTTATCTTATCTTTAAATTTATCTTGTTTTCGGATAACGATGTGGTTATATGTATGAATTAATACCCAAATATAACTTCAGTATTATGGAGTATAAAGTTAATAATTATAAGTTTATAATTTTGACAAAATGTAATATGCCCCGCCAAGCTAAAACAAACATTAAGAAAAATAAATGAAATTTACAAAGTTGGAAAGTCAATGGGGAAATGCTACTAGTGTGTATTATGTCGATATAGCATCTCGGGGTTTTCGACTACCTGTATCTCAGCTCCCTGATCCCCAAGACCTATGATTTTTTGCACAGACCTTGAGCATACCCTTAAGACAAAACATACAGATTTGCATGTCGATCCGAATTAAGGGGCATTGAGTTATATAACTTTGAAAACCCGAAATTTGCCGGTTAATTTCTTCTTCTTCTTCTCCTTCTTTTCCTTGTTAAGTTTGACAAAGATAGATCCTAAAGATCTGTAGCTAATGAGCTGACAATTTGCATGGATATTCCTTCCGACCTCTATTAGTGCCTTTTGCAGTCAAAAAGTTTTTTGGTCAATATACGAGGTAGTTATTTTGAATTTTGTAATTTTGAACGCAAAATTTCGTGAATTCGTCAAGGGAGGGCACTCGTTTCCAATAACTTTAATTTTGACATTTAATATGCCATTAAATAGTAATAAATTCTGTTTTTTATTTATTTATTTACTTTTTTTTTTTTTTTTTTTTTTTTTACAAAAATGAATTGAAATAAGTGAATTAAAGATAATTTTTTCTTAACTTTTTTTAAATATTTACAAGAAACATGTTTATTAATAAGAAAAACTAGTTGGCATAGGTGGACTCTGCTCAGTTCCCCATCATATTTATGTTCTCATAAAATTCTAGCGCGAGACATATTATAATCAAGTTAAAAGAAATGAATTTGACCAAAGCTTGATACAGTGACAGAATGAAATCACCGCCTAATAGGCTATCTACTGTTCACTTCGATATATTTATCTTATTCTAATCTATTAATTTATTTTATCAGGGTCAATTCTGTTGTTTAGTTTTCATGCTACTATTTCCAATGCAATAATCCTCAAAATTCATATTTATATGAAAATTTTACAATTTCGCTATGTTGATAAAATCGTAAATTACGAATAATTTACGAAATTTTTCTATTAGAATATTTGTATTCAATCATGTTCAAACAAATATCATAAATGTAATTTTGAAGTTGTCTAATGTCTTTAGGATCCTCAAAATGGAATTTAATGCTCAATTTTGCCTTATTCTGACATGTTAAGTAAATCGTAAATTCCAAATAACTTACGAATTTTTTAAATTGGAAAAATCATAGTCTATGATTTTCATGCCAGTATCCAATATAATATTTTGAAAGTGGTTTGACATCTTTACGATGAAAATATCCCTCAAGATTGACGTTTATGTGAAATTTTGCCCTATACTGCCATGTTAAGAAATTCGTAAATTTCCAACAAATTGCGAACTTTTCAAAGTAGCATATATATAGTTACTGGTGTTCATTCCCGCATCAAAACTGATATTTTAAAACTGGTCTGACATTTTTACAGTAAAAAGTTTCCATTTAATGCACGTTTAAGTGAATTTGTGCTCTATTCTCATCCCATGTTAAGAAAATCGTAAATTTCTAATAACTTATGAAGTTTTTAAATTCGAATGTTGCAAATGAATAGGGTTCTTGCCAGTATCGAAAGTAATATTTTAAAACTGATCTGACCTCTCTGCGATCATTTGTTTGTGAGATATCGTGTAAACAGACTAACAAACTAACGGACTAACACACTAACAGACTGACACACTAACAGACACCCTACAGACAGACACCATAGAAATTTTGTCATTTTCGGATTCCTCACACCTGAAAACGTATAAAAAATTCAAAAACCGAGGTCGAAAATTTTCACGATTACCTAAGTTCCCCATACCTATAGTATGATGGGGAACTAATAATTCATAAAAAATTGTATTTCGTAATGAATAAATGCTTAAAGGACGCGCTAAATAGCCTTTTAACAAAAGTAATGAGGAGGATTAAATAAAAGAGCGATTCGTTAAATTTATAAAATTATTGATGATGGAAGAAAACATATAATTAAATTCCGATCATATACTTTTGTAAGAGAAATATTATCATGGAAAAATTCAAATTTGACATTTTTGTATTTCTGTGAGTTTTGAAGTCTCCTGAATTCATTTTTCAATTTTTATAATGATGGAGGTATGCATGTATGTGTATCAGCGAATACGATAGTGTCTAAACGATGCATTTGATGGGTATACTAGAGGTGACACACAACTAATGATTTTAAAGATGTAGAACTTAGTATTTTTTTATTTTATTATTATTATTTTTTTTTTTTTTTTACACGGATACAAAATAGAATTCTCTTATACATCATAACGATTTATTGTCTGAAATCATTTGAAGATCATTTTATAAATTTAGGGGATCTTCTGAATTCAGATTTTTTTTCGTTGATTCCTGCCTTTATATGTGTCTGTACGTATGTGACTGAACGCGATGCCGTCTAAACACTAAATTCGACTTATTTAATATATTTATCACAGGTCATTATCATGCGAAATATGTGGAGAGTAATGATTGTAGAATTAATGTGGATATGCGTATAACTGAGTAGACATGATAGCGTACAAATACTGAATTTTCTATTGAGCTTAAATTTGGTAGACATGTTTAAAGTCATCGTCGCAAGAATTATTTACAGAATTTTATAAATTTGGAACTTATAGTACTATATCAAGCGATACAAATTATGATTCCCTTGCATTATTATAAATGCATATTATTTGAAATTCGTTTATTAATGCTACAGTGTTTAAAACAGAAAAAAATGCTATAAAATATTAAAATATTTGGCTAAAGTATGAGTGTTAAGAAAAATTATGTATGTAATAGCCTCTTTTACAAGGAAACCTGAGAATTTTCACGTATCATGTCCTATAGGAACTAAAAACTAAAGTGCTTTCAATTACTTAAAAGAGAACAAAACTGATTTTGAACTAATTTTATGTTTCTGAAGACAGCATGCTTACCAATCCTAGTGCTTTTATAGGGACATACAATAAATTCGATTAAATTACATTCCATTGTATTCACACACGAACTTCGGTAGAGATACTCAAAATTTACCTTTTCTGTTTGGGTACTTTCATATTAGACGATTGTCACTTAACACTCTTTCATAGCCCATGCGGTAAACTGCCAAAATAAATTAGAAACATTTAGCTATATTCAAAGCCGTAGCTAAATGGAGAGCATTTGGGGATCTTAAAAACTCAGAAAAATTTTGCAGATTTGTCGATTTTTTTTAAATTATATTTCATTTTAAACACTTAATATTACGTACTAAACATTGAACGTACTCTGAAATTTTTATCTGGCTACGACCTTGGCTATATTAAAGGCAAAAATTTTACAATTGTTTTTGAATTACACGAGCGAAAAGTATCTAAAATACTTTATTCCTTACACTCAATTACTGTTGGGTCTCGTTGTGAACATGAATCGCCAAATGTGCCAAATGGCATGACAGTTTTCTAATGAAAAATTTCTCACATTCGGTTATTTACTAAATTATTCTCCCGATTCATCCATTTTAAACATCATTAATTACTAAATGTTCAAAAAATCTAGTGAAGTCAATTCAGATTTTTAATTATGAAATTATAAGAAATGAAAATGACATAAGTGGCTCTAAGTAGAGTTTAAATGAATAAATACAATACAAATTCATTTGAGTGTCAATACGAAACACACGCATCATATAAATATTCATAAACATGGGTTCCCTAAAAATTATACACTCACATAATATATACGCATTAGACAAACATATTGTTGCGAACTCGGGGCTCGTGAATTGTCTGTGAATAAAAGACGAACCTTGCAGAGGTTTAAAAATTTATTTACAGAATATTTCGGAAGATTATAGGTCTGTTAAACGCAGTATCAACTTCAGTTTCACCGGAAAACGCAGCTTAAATAACAGCTGACAACATAAAAATCACAGCACAGACGATACCATAGTAATATCATACAGCAATTGGCTGCAATTCAATGGTAGAGACAAGCAGAACTTTCTATTACGTAAAGTCTTAGCGGGAAACTCACCTCAGTTGTCGGAACGGGACCCTTTTATAGCCTCCTATTAATTCAGAATTTTACAGTAACTTCTGTAATAATCGGGTTACAGCTTAGACAATGGGTATATAGATAATAAATGTTTTTTTCCCCCAAGGTCAACAAAATAGTTATCAAGGAGCGATAAAGTCACCAAATTCGTCGCCGTCCATTACATGCCCTGATAAAGCGGGTTTTTAACGGAAAAGGAGCTTTTTTTACGCGAACACAAGCTAGAAATGTAGAAAATTGACATTTTATAGTCTGACTAAGCCTCTTAGAAAGAAACCACATAAAAATAACTAGTACTATTTAGAAATGCGTAACACTATATTTACATCGACGCATAACACACATGATTTTTATGTATTTATTACACAAATATATTCATTATGCATACGTATTATATTTATAAAAGCACATACATAACCTGCAAAAAGAAGTGATATCTCATAAAAAAAAAAAAAAAAAATACTATTGTAAAAGTCACCCCGCCCAGCAAAAGCTCTTACCTTTCTTATGCATAAGTATTATATTTATAAAAGCACATACATAACCTTCAAAAAGATGTGATATCTCATAAAAAACATTACTATTGCAAAAGTCACCCCGCCCAGTAAAAACTTTTACCTTTCTTATGCAGACAAAAAAAAGGATTAATATCAAATTTCGCGGCCGCTATTGGTTCCCAGGAACTCAGTGCTTTGCTTAATGAAGATCTGCCAATTACTCTACATGTATCTCTCTAATAAATCCAAATCTCTTTCAACATTCTTTGTTATCTGTGTTAGTTTTTTAGCTGCATTATAAAGTTATAATTTAAAGTACATTTAAGGTTGGGTGCGTCCCCTATGTAGATGTTTTAATTCATAAAACTTTAGTTAGTAAAGATTAAAAAATTATTACGCACCAGATGTAAAAATACTTTAAATTATAACTTTACTAGCAGGCTACGCCCGCTTCACTGGTCACTATATTTAAATGAATTTTCAAAAGAATTGGATCAGTATTTATTTTTTACATCACATTACGAAAAAAAAACAAAAAAAAACACTGAAATCGCTTTAGATCTCGCTTCTTCGGGTACTCGTTGCCTAAGGCAGCTCTTTTTTTGCCCGTACTGCATCGAGTACAGTTTCCCACTGTCTACAGAAAGGTTTTCCCGGGCACTTCAATCTGGGTATTTATCGACGACTTGTGGATTTTCTGTTATTTAAGAACTTCGACTTTAAAGATGATTGTATCTCAGCATCTATTATATATTTTAGTTTTTGAACAATGTGTTTTATAGCCCCCGTTATTTACACTATATTACGATTTGATTCCGACCAGTGCAATAAAATAAGATAAAAAAGTAGATTTTCTTTTAAAAGGAATTAAATACATGAAAAACAAACGAATTTTAATCAGTTTAATCCTTTCTATTATAATCCACCATTTTTTTTTCACCCAATAAATATTACAAATAAAAAAAAAAGTAAATAAATAAAAAAAAAAGATTTTTCTTTTGAAGGAATTAATTTTAAAAATGCAAAATAAAAAGTTGCTATAGTATAAAATTTATACATAAACGTAACAATTTATTTCCATTTTCATTACCACTTGATTTTCAATAAATATAATAATAATGGAAAAAAAAAAGAAAGAAAAAGAATATCGCCTTCAAATGAATGTATTAAATAAAAAATGAATTGCACAATAGCCGTTGCTAAGATACGCAGACGATTACAATCGAAGAAAAAATTCATGAAAAATGAAACATAAAAGCCAATGTTTAAAATTAAAAAAGCCTTAATTTAAAAAATTCGAGTTCGAAATTCGAAAGAATCTCGATGAGGTGCACTCCTGCAGGGTCCCAGGTACCTATATTCCAAATTTGGAAGCTCTGCGATCAGTAGTGTGAGCACCAGAGCGCAGACAGACATACAGACACTTCTCTTTATTTATATAGATTATGCAGCCAAAACACTAACACAGATAACAAAGAATGTTGAAAGATGTTAGGATTTATTAGAAAGATACATGCAGAGTTATTGGCAGATCTTCATTAAGGAAGGTATTGAGTTACTGGGAATCAATAACGGCGGCGAAATATGATATCAATCATTTTTTTCGCTACATAAAAAAGGTAAGAGTTTTTGATGGGTTGGGTGACTTTTACAATAGTAATGTTTTTTGTGCGATATATTTTTATGGATGTATTCAAATGAACGAATTAGTGATGATCATCCCTAGAAGATCATACGTGGATAGAGAATCATATATTGGCAGAGGTTTGTTGCATTTTGCTAATAAGCCTTATTCGAATCCTGTCCTGGCCACTTTTAGCTCTGAGGAAAAATTAATTTTATCTTTAAATTTAATATATATATATAGTACTTTATCGATGTTTTAAATTCGTAGTAAGTGTCAGTGTATACAACAAAACAGGAGTTATAACCAAATATTAAGTCATTCGCAGAACTGCATAAGTAGGTGTAGAACAGATGAATATTTCCACTTTTAAGTGGACGAATAAAGGTCAATCAAATGTCGACCAGTCAGATCATTCGATAAATTTTTGGTACGCTGTGCCAATAACCTTGCATCCAACCCTGGCCTGGTAATTTTTCGCCCTGGTGAAAATGAATCCAGTATTTCCAATTAAAATAAAAATTTCATTTGATGGCAGTTAAAAACTCACAAATATTAATACTGTATATAGCAGTACTGGAGTTATAAATAATTATTAATCTATCAGTAGATATTTATATATCTATGATATCTATCCGTATATATATCAGAATGATATTTATTGGGCACTTACATTATAGTAGGAAGACCAATTTATTAAAATTTCAGAAATTTGGAGTAATATGTACTGAGAAAACAGTACATAAAGCAGCGACCTCTGTGAGCAATAACAGCACTTATCTGCCTAGGCATTGACTCAAATAGCGATTGCATGACATGCTCGGGTAGAGCTCTTCATGAAGCTTCGACAAAATGCCCCAATTCATCGATCGCAGTTACTGGTAAGTGAGGGGCACTCACTTTTCAACAATTAAACAGACATTTTCATTGGTGCAAGATCAGGAGAAAGCGCTGAGCATAGCAACAGTCAAACATATTATGCATCAAGTAAGGTCCGGACAATACGGACAACTTGCGGTCGTGCATTGTCCAGCTTAAATATTGCACTTGGAAGTCCTTGAACATAGGACAGAGCTATGGGCCTTAACTCGCCAAAAAATGTATTGGTGGGTATTCAGAGTGGCGGGAATGGAAAAAACAGTTGATTGAGACGCGTATCCAATGGTACCGCATACCATCACTCCAGGTGGTGACCCAGTATGTGGCTGGCTACCAAAATTTTAATTACCCTCAAAATTGCATCACTGATATGTGTTATCAATGATGAACCTGGAGGCAGGAATGGAGTGAAGTCGCTTTTCAAACAAATCACAATCATGTTTACAGCATCAAGATTGCCTCATACGTATTTAACAGCATTATGAATAATGCACATTACCATCCTGGATTCAACATCGTCACACTGTCCATCACCTTGGATACACGTCTCGATTATTTCTTGTTCGGTACTCTGAGTAGCGGACATTAAATTTGTGGTGAGTTAATTCCTGCCCCTCTGCCCTATATTCTAGGCTTCCGTAGCACAACATTCAAGCAGGCTAATACACGACCGCAAGTTGTCTGTATTGTTCGGACCTTCCTTGATAGATAATGTGTTCAACCGTTTCTCTTTGCCAGCGCGTTCTCCTGATCTCGCACCAATGAAAATGTCTGTTTAATCGTTGAAAAGCGAGGGGCCCGTCACCAGTCAGCAGTAACTACATTCTATGAACTGCGGCATCCAGCTGAAGCTTCATAAAGTGCTGTACTCGGATGCGTCATCAAATCGCTGTTCGATTCAATGTCTAGGCAGATAAGTGTAGTTATTACTCCCAGAGGTCGTTGCTTAATGTATTGTTTTCTCAGGATATATTATTCAAAAGTTCCTGAAAATTTAATCAATTATTCTTCCTACTATAATGTATGTGCCCAATAAATATATTTATTATATTCGCATTCCTTCTTGGTGCTACAATTTTCACAAACATGAGTGTATTTCTAGTTTCAAGTGAATATATACAGAGCGGCCACTTTATTGTGAGCACTTGATAGTTTTATGAACTTTTGATTCGCATTGTTGCCGCTAGAGGTCTAGGTTAGTAAAATAAAAGAAAGATAAGTTCATGAGACAATACTATAGACCAATTACATGTGAATAAACAGGGAAGAAAACACGATTTGATAAACTTTGAATATGGCTCTCATAGTAGAAGCTCGATTAAATAAAGCAAGCGTTAGCGAATCTGCATCATTTTTGAAATTCTGGAGCAGATTTACTGAAAGTGTACTAAGACTAAATTTACAGACAAGAGGCTGGGTATGAATGAACAAATTCTAGTCGTCATCTAGTGGTGCAAGATTACGCAGAACGAAGAATCTTCCAAAATCGCAGTGGATCTAAATCCTGATTAGTCTCAAATTATTTGCGAGCTCACTATGCACCATATCCTGCTTTGTAATATACAGCCTAAAGCTAATGCGAACAGTACGAATGGTCATAATAAAGTAGCCGCGCAGTATATAAGTATCTGTCAGATGTCGACCGGATGGAGCTTTGCTTGGACACTTTTCACTTTTATGAAAATTAATTACGCTTTTTTATTTATTAATGGTACGTTACATTTTGATTGAACTTTTTAACCCATAATACTATTCAACAAATTTTAACTAAGCTTTCATAAATCCATTCAAATGAGATTTTTATCATTTCCATTACCATAAAATAACGAAATATTACCACGTCACATCACTCAATACTCTTGTATATGAGATAAAGTATGTGAGTACGGAAATTAATGAAATGTACATGATTCATGGTTACAAAGAGAAATTTCCCAAATCCTCCAACACTTTTATTGGAAATTTTGATGAAAAGATAACACTTCATGAGCCAAAGTGTATAAAACAAGTGTAAGTAAGTAACTACAATCATTAGGAAGTCAACATGCTGACGCCACTTATTTGTTCACTTGGATGTGAATAGGTATTTATTTTTAGCGATTGATATCGCAGATTTACAAAGGAAATAATATTTATCTATAACTCCATTATTGCTGGTAGAACGATAATAATTACATTGCTCAACAACAAAATTTTAAACTAGGGAAAAGTAGAAAAATTGCACAAATTCCATGTTACTAAAAAAGAAAATGATAATAAAAGGAATTAAGAACCTATTTACACTATTAAAAGATACGAAAAAATAGATATGGATAAAGTTATAATTTTTCGCTTGGTTCGATTTCAAAAATAAAAATATACTTTTAATTTCTTGTTGTATATATATTTTTTATTTATTTCTTGTTTTATAACGAAGTCCTTATTATACATGAACTCCTCTCACTTCCCATGAAAACTCTTGCAATGTTTTTGAGGAAATATTTCTATCAAGTCAAAGACAAGCTATCACGCTACTTATTGAAATTACCTAAAATCTTTATTCTGATTGTTAAATTTCAGATAAAGAGAAATCACTAGCATATCATATTGTATGTAGCATTTCTACCATTACCTTCTGTAATTGAATTATTGGTAAATAACGTTAAATGTTTTTTACAGGGTCTATAATTTGGGAAATATCTAAAAATCATTCAAAAGGCTGTTACATCTGTAACATACTACCTATTCGGTAAGGTATTTCTAAAAGGAATATAACCTATCTAAACATCCTGTCAGCTGTTCGAAATAAATAAAATCTTAGGTTGACTATGTAGCAAAATAGGCAGATCTTTAAGATGCGATGCCAATCCCCCAAATCCGAATAATGCCCTGATTATCTATCACGCTTGTGAAATTTAGTTCCTACTTTTCATTTAAAATATATGATAGATTTGATCAAAATTATAAATTAATGATTATTATTATTATCTTATAAAAAACAATACCATTGTAAAAGTCACCCCTCCCAGCAAAAACTCTTACCTTTCTTAAGCAGCCAAAAAAAGGATTGATATCAAATTTCACCGCCGCTATATTGAATCCCGGGTACTCAATGCCTAGCTTAATGAAGATCTGCCAATAACACTGCATGTATCTTTCTAATATATCCTAATCTTTTTCAACATTCTTTGTTATCTGTGTTAGTTTTTTCGCTGCATTATAAAGTTATAATTTAAAGTATTTTTACGGCGGGGTATAATATTTTAATCTTTACTAACCAATTTTTTTATTAATTAAAACTTCTACATAGGGGACGCACCCAAGCGTAAAAACACTTTAAATTATAGCTTTATAATACAGCGAAAAAACTAACACAGATAACAAAGAATGTTGAAAGAGATTAGGATATATTAGAAAGATACATGCAGTGTTATTGGCAGATCTTCATTAAGCTAGGCATTGAGTACCCGGGATTCAATGGCGGCGGCGAAAATTGATATCATTCCTTTTTTTTGGCTGCTTAAGAAAGGTAAGAGTGTTTGCTGGGTGGGGTGACTTTTACAATAGTATTGTTTTTTATGAGATATCACTTCTTTTTGCAAGTTATGTATGTGCTTTTATAAACATAATACGAATGCATAAGAAAGGTAAGAGTTTTTGCTGGGCGGGGTGACTTTTACAATAGTATTGTTTTTTTATGAGATATCACTTTTTTTTGCAGGTTATGTATGTGCTGTTATAAATTTAATACGTATGCATAATGAATATATATTTGTGTAATAGATCGATAAAAATCGTGCGTGTTATGCATAGATGTAAATATAGTGTTACAGATTTCTAAATAATACTAGTTCTTTTTATGTGATTTCTTTCTAAGCGGTTTAGTCACATTATAAAATGTCAATTTTTCGCATTTCTAGCTTGTTTCCGCGTTAAAAAGGGTAATAAATCATAAACCTACTTTGTAAATTTCATTTGTATTTCTCTTAATGTTTGTTTTAGCTTGGCGGGGCGGAACGCTACCGCGTTCCTTGATCTAATAATACTGAAGTTATTAATTTATTCGCAGGAAAAAAGGAACTCCTGGCAAATTTAGTGTAACCCCGATTCTCGCCTAGCATTGAGGAAGATTCCAAAGACATGGAGGAGTGTCAAATTGAACAACAGATGGGAATTTGGTAAACATGCAATCATTCAGCGTTCCCTTACCACTATTTTCTCTCAACCACAAGGTTTATCAACCCCTATTTTAACAATGGACTCGTTGAGTCAGCACTTGTGCAGTGGTTCCTATAGTCTCAAGAAACGTATTTGAAGTTGTGATCCTCAGAGCGTTAAAATACTGTAGTTATAAACAAACACTAATTCATCCATAGAACTTCATCGTTAATTACAGAAGAAATATTTCTACTTCAAATAAATGAGACACTTGCAGGTCAACTGACTAATTTTTTATTGTTGGAAATTTACGCGCTATGTCAATGATTTAGAGTGGAATTCTTGCTTTATCCCTTTTCATTTTTTGTGGAAATTAATTTAGCTGTTCTACCTAGAATAAAATTATTTCTTACTTCCTCTAACCCATATGTTACAGAAAAAGTATTGCTTCGGATCAAATTTTCGAATTTGAGATTTTATTAACTTTAAATGCTTTGAGGTCCCCTGAATCCCAAAAATAAGTTTTAGCGTTTGGCAGATGGGTGGGAAGAGGGGTAGGGTAGACTGTTATCAGCATGATTCAAGAATATGCATTTTTAGGGAGTTTAAGCTCGGTGTTCTAAACCTGTACCATGTAGAAATGCTACATTTAACTTTTTGTTGAAAGCGGGCAAAATAACTTCCCGAACAGGAATACACAACAGAATTTAAATAAATTACGTTTTTAACGTCATTACGTACTTTTACATTAAATCAAATAATTTTGCGAGCAAGGGCAACCAGAAGATTAAATACATATGTGTATAGGCGATCTGTCTGATAAATACAGTTTAACATTTTTAAACTGCTCTAAAGAGAATGAAATCAGTATGAATAAAAGTACATTTTTGCATGCATAAAAATATATTTCGTAAACAATTGGGTGTAAAAATCCTTCTCTATTCGCTTACAAGGCTATACAAAATAATTGGGACAAATGGCAAGATTTGGAAATTGCTGAAGTGTAATTAATTTTTTTGTTTTTATTATTATTAAATTTAAATACACTTATTGATGTATATATAATTAATAGGAAAAATGCAGAGTAATTTAGAATAAAGCCAAAATATATGTTTCTAATTTATGCAATGGAATAAGCGCTTTGCTATATTTTACCAGGAAAATTCAAGAATGGTAAGTACTTAAACACCCTTATACAGTAGAAAAAGTATTTCTAGAAGTCCTGTTCTCAATGCAGGTTTTTTTGTTATAATTACTTGTTTTGCTTTCCCCTGAATGCGAAAGTTTACTTTTTAGAGGCAGAACTGTGTTTATGTCTGTTATAAGCATAACAAAATAATAATAAAAATAATTCAGGAAATTCAAATTTGCATTTTGAAGATCATATGATCATTTTTTTCTCACACACATACAGGCACACATACAGGCACACACACACATATATCTATACATATCAGCTACTTACAAAAAAATGTTTAAATTTTAAACATATGCAAAAATATACCTATAAGTTCCTAGCAGCCAAACAGTGCTTTATCTAGCTTCGATGAAACTACTTTGTAAGATTATATAAATTCGATTTATATAGAGATGTTTTATTTAAATTAAAGAAATGAATATGATTAATACGATATACTAGCTGTCTTTTTTTTATCTATAATTCATTATTGAAACAAATATGAAATGTAACTTACTAGCAAATATCATGCACGCAAATCTTCGCTATATTTTGAAAAGACAATATTCAGCATTTTAACAAACATGAATATTTTAATCAAAATTGATCGATATATTTATCCACATTATAAAATTAAATCACAAAAGAATCATCATTACAGTATTGTCTATATTAAAAACGATTTGTAGATAAAGTAGAAACGATTTTATTAAAATAATAAACCAAGATTGTTTTCGCATCAGAGCTTGTAACTAAAAGATGTTTTTATTACTGACATATTATAAGTAGAAGCACGCTATTCTTAATGTCTTTGAAATACAAATTCTGAAGCAATATTGTATAGTCACTCACGCACACCTACACGCAGTAGAATTCGTTTACAATGTGAAAGAATATACCAGTCGAATCTCTAATTAAATCCCACCCTATCATAAAACAAGAAAAAAATCATGTGAATATCATACGTTATAAAAACAATTTACTTCTTGTACTTATACATTTCATCGTTTAGCTTTCAGAATTTCCCCTTTGTTTCAAATATTGAAAATTCAAAACACAATTGTATATACGCTACGAATAATTTCAATTTATAAACTAAAATGTAAATGAATATTTTTTATAATCTCGTAAACTAGCCAATAATTCTAATCTTACCACACATCGAGTATTCTTTAACCACATTTCTTGCGACCATGGAAGCCTCTGCGCAGGTGCGGATTGAACGAGTCCAGTGTTAAAATAGGGGTGACTGAGAGAAAACAAGTGATAAGGGAACACCGAATAACTGGATGTTTGCCAAATAACTATCTCTCGGGCAATTTTACATCCCTCCAAACTTTTCGACTCGGCCTCACTGCTAGTCGTAGGAAACGTGGTCGCACTATAGCTTTAAAAATGAAAATATAACGTCATGTTTTCATATCATTTCCAAAAATGTTACGTTGTCTATATTAAACGTAAAACTTAATTTACTGTATGAAACTTGAATATTGCATATACAATAAACTACTTAAAACTAAAATTTAGATTTTTTTTTAAATTACATTATATTGCATTATGATAAATTTGCACTCCATGTACAGAATATGATAAAATAAAATGAAATCACATTAAAATATTTAAATAATTTAAATAAATATTAAAATAGATAAATAAAAAATCTGGAGTGATTCCACTCGATATACAAACATCAAATATTTAGCGGTTGTTTAAATAAATTATAGTAAAAGAAGTCATTAAATATACAAAAGAGAAAATTATAATTCGGTGTTTGAGTACCATGTATCATGATTGTAGCATGGTTGTGAAAATTCTTTTTTTTTTTTTAATACATACAGGGTGATTATAATTAAAGTTACGATTTCAAAACACTATAATTTTAAAACTAACCATCAGAACGATTTGTTATTTTAAAAGAGCAATCTTAAGACAACGAAATTTTGTGTGGGGGAGGAAAAAAGAAGTTCCAACTAGAGCCCCTAAATAAAATAATAGGCCGGCGCATCACCGCTATTTTTTTGCCTCCGAAGAGGACAGCATTCCCGCTTGGCGTCCTTATCGCTTCCCTGATGATTTTAAGAAATCTTGATCTGAAGCTAATCCGGTCAAGATAAGAGCAATAAGCAACAATAATATTCCTAAAAACACATTTTTTTCACAGTACATTCTCAGGATGTCATTTTATTCTGAGGATATCCTATGGATGTACTGGGGTAAGATGTGTTGTTAGGGCAGTTTCTGTTTCTTTTACAAAATGTCGCCAAAACTCAAATACACAGTAATAGAAGGTCTGTAAACACTTTATATTCACTTCTTGAATGATTATAGCAGTTTATCGCTAAACAAACTTCCATATCATTGTTTCTTAGCTAAAATTAGAAAATATAATAAAACAAGTTACTCTAAAGTAACGTAAGATGATTTAGAAAAAAAAAATTGTCGTTTGTTTATCAGAGAAACGCACTGGGTACATGTGGCAACCCTAAGGCAACAAAATGCCTGATGCGCCAGCTCGTATATGTAGGAGCCTTAGTTCCAACATGTTCCTGTAGATGACGTTATCAGGATAACGTCAAGGGAAACTCCCAAATGGCTCATTAAACACAGGAATGTTGTTAGCAACACAATGGAATAGCAGGAAACAATAGACTTCAAGGGTTTACTACAATTTTTTTAGCAAAAAGGGAAGAATACGTGTTTACAGCGGAAACAGTCATAGTGAAAAGGGAAAAAGAGGAGCTTCATGAGAAAATTACTTTACGGATAATTAACGACACATTTTGGAACTTTTTTTTTCTTTTGCCAAACAGCAAAATATCAAACCGCTCTGATGGACAGTTTTAAAATTATAGCGTTTTGAAATCGTAACTTTAATTATAATCACCCTCTATTTTGAAATGTATTATCTAAACAACATGTATTTCATTTTTCAAAAAAAGGTGCCAATTATCAATATTTAAAGTTACACTGCCATCAATTCCGTCAGATGCATAAGCAAATTATTTCTGATAAATTTTTGTTATTCACATGTAAATATATATATATTGAAAAACATTGTACGCTTTATCATTTTTCTGGCATCGGCTTGATATCCTTCAAAGCTAATATAAGGTTTTTATTTTCAAAATTTAATTAATTAAAAAATAGTTAATGCTAAGCACATTGTTAAATAATTTGCTTTTTGCGGATGATCAGGTGATCATTGTCCAAGACGATGAGGAGGCAGCTTTTGCCCTGCGAAAACTGAATGAAAAGTATCAGAAATGGGGACTAACTATAGATGAATCAAAAACCGATTATTTGAGTACAAACCCGTTGAGTAAGATTAACTTGGAAGAGTTTAGAATAGAAACTACTGATCATTTTAAATATTTGGGATCAATCGTATTAACAGATGGTTCCTCGGATAGAGAATTGGCAGGAGAATTGTCGAAGGCAGAAAATTTATCGGCCTGCTGAACTCACAAGGAAAGGTCACGACATGGAAAATTCAGATCGGGACGAAATTGTGCAGGATTGTAGTATACTATGAAGGTAACAACATATTAAAGCAGTAGGACCCACTATCCACAAAATTAAAAAAAAAAGCATTTAAAGTTTCAGTAATCTTTAAATACAAGTTATTTCGTAAGCGAGGCAGCACCCCAGTTGCATGAGCGTAAAGCACTAGTCTTCCACCCAGATGACATGGGTTCAAAGCTACCTACAGGAATTTTTTTTTCTTCTTCTTCTTTCATTTTTTTATGTAATTTAAACTTTTTATATTTTTTTTTTTTTTACTTTATTTTATAATTTCTTGAATATAAAATAAATAAATTTTTCTATTTTTGATATTTATAACTTAAAAACACAAAAAATTTCGATAACTTAAAAAAAAAAAAAAAATTAGTTTTGTTTTAAATATAAAATAAGATAAAACTAAAGAAAAAGTTTTTAATTATTTTTCTAACTATTTTATTTTATTTTAGGTATATCCAAAACAATATTACATTTTGTTTTTAAATTACAAAAAAAAAAAAAAAAAAAAAAAAATTACAGAGAAATGATGATTTTAATTGCATATATAATTATTATCCAAATTAAATAATTATTTGTCCAATCAATACAACTTCTTTAAAAATTAAAGTATAGGATTACGATACTATTAAATTATTACAGGCAAAGGAATGTTATATTTAAATGTAGATTTTAAATGTTAATCAACATACTTTCTTCTTCAAAAATGACATTTTTTTTTAAATACTTCTGTGGACGAAATAAAATATTTCACTTCACCTACTCTCTATTATTAACAAGCTAAAAGGGTTTACGTAATTTATAGACATTAAAAGGAAAACAGGAAGCTCAAACCAAGATTTAAATGAACATGCTAACTATTTTTTACACTTTGTTTTACAGCTTGCTTATTTTTTAGTTATTTAAATTTTTTATCTGTTTTTCTTTATATTTGTTATTTAGTGTTTTGTAAAATTAAAATTTATTTTTTAAGTTATAAAAATTTATTGTATTTTTAAGTTATAAATATATATATATATATATATATTTATTTATTTATTTATTTTATATTCAAGAAAATTAAATAATCCTTTGTAATATTTTCAAATTTTGAATTCATTTATAAAATAAAGTAAAAATAAATAAAAAATCTAGATTACATAAAAAATTAAAGAAGAAAAAGAGATCCGTAGGTAGTCTCGAACCCATGTTGTCTGTGTGGAAGACGAGTGCTTTACGCTCAAGCCACTGGGTCGCTGCCTTGCTTTCGAAATAACTTGTATTTAAAGGTTACTGAAACTTTAAATGCTTTTTTCTCGAAATTCTGTGAATAGTGGGTTCTACTGCTTTAATATGTTGTTACCTTTATAGTACACTACAATCCTACGCAATTTCGTCCCCATCTGACTTTTCCATGTCGTGACCTCTCCTTGTCAGTTCTGTGGAGCAACAATATCATTTCAAATATGAAAAGAAACATTTACAATACAATCTTTCAGAGTATTGTTTTCTCTGGTTCTGAGAACCTGGACTAAGAGACAGAGAGAAAGATTATTGGCTATACGGAAATGGACTTCTGGCGAAGATCTGCTCGAAAGTCGAAATTAGAAAGAATTCGTTATGAGGTAATCAGAGAAATGATGAATGTGGAGAAGAATATTGTCCAGGAAATTGAGGGAAAACAGCTCATTTGGTTTGGACATATTATGCGGATGGGTCAGGAGAGACTCCCAAAGCTCATTTTCGAATGGAAGCCTGCAGGTAGGCGAAGAGAGACAGGCCCAGGAAAACGTGGCTGGCTGACATGGTTGAGGCTATGTCAAATCGTGGCATCTCTATTGATGACAGAGAGATATCTCTGGATAGAGATCTCTGGAGGAGAGGAGCCCTCGGTTAACTTGTGTGTGGGTTGCAGATAACCGCTCTTGAATGGAAAAATCTGGTTGATGTTGATGATGATGATAAAAAATAACTATTCAAAAATTCGAAAATCGGACTTCGATGTGCATCAGGAGAAGTCAAGATGGATCTTTATGTAAAATACTGTATCTTGGTAGTTAGCTATTTGCCTATAAAGCGACCGATATGCATACGCACAAACACCGATATATTCTTTCGTTATATGTAGAAATCAATGCACACAAAATTCAAACATTTCCTTATCCCCTTTAGCTATATTTTATAGAATTGTTTGGCATAATTTAAAATAAATTATATTCATAAGTTTAAAGTAATGAATGATATTCAAATATTTAATGAAATATCGGTAATTGAAATCTAATTTGATAAACAACCCTCGGGGTAAAAATATGATTCTTAATTAACTTCAACTAAATTTAATAGTTTTTAATCAGTAGATTGACACTAACATTAAGATGATATTATAAAAATAATAAGTACATTATTTTAATAGCTACTGGTGCATTTACATTACGTTAAAGTTTAATTCAGTTGATATGCAATTAAAGATTTTAATTATCTTTCCTAATTAATAATTAAATTAACCAAACAGTATTATTATTATCAACATCAGGGTTTCCAGGTCAACACTACAGTTATTATTATTTTTTTTTTTTTTTTTTTTTTTTTTTTAACACCACTAATTTTATAAAGTACGATTCTGTTAATTTAATTAAAATATTTTTCTATTTCTTATTAAAAAAAAAAAAAAAAAAAAAAAAAAAAAAAAAAACATTTATTATTTAATAATAATAATAATTGTGTACAAAAATGAAATTAAAGTATTAATCTAGAAGCTCTGGTTAATAAATGTTTTTTTCTACATACCATTAAAATATTTCTAAAACTACAGTAATCTTAAAAATATCCTGGAAGATGATTTTAAAACTAAATCATTTAAAGTAATTTAAAAACAAATCTGCATAATTTAGAAACGAAAAAATGATCATATTGAAAGTATCTAGGGTAATTTTTGTAATCATTCTTCGTTCTATTGAATTTAGCTAAAATGGACATTAAATGAAAAACTAATATTAAAAAATATAGTTTGAAAGCAATTTGTTTTAGTGAATGGCAAGTTACGGATTTCAGTGCACTACCATTATTTATATTTTAAATGCATGCATTTAAAATTATTATTATTATTATTATTATTTATAATGGATTATTTCTCAAATATCCATTATCTAATCATATTAAAATTTTATGATATCGGAAGAAAAGACTGAAAGCCTGATTTTTACTTCCATTATCCTACTACCGAAAGTAATGGAAGTTATCCTAAAATTCGATATCGAGATTTCACCTGATTTACACGTTTTAAGGTCCCCTGAGTCCAAAAAAAGTGCATTTTGAAAATTGCTCAGTGTGTGTGTATGTACGTATGTATGTGCGTATGTATGGAATCGTCTGGCTACCATATATCCGAAACTAATAAAGATAGAACTACAAATCTTTACATTTTATACAGGTCTGGTGTACCGATGAATTTTCAAATAAACGTAAAAAAATTGGAAAACCGGATGTGGGTCATCGGAAACCGGAAATGGGACCGTAAGTCCGTATCACAAAAACCGCTCTAACGATTTTCTTCAAAGTTGCTATATAAACACTCTATTAGATGCTTTTCGAATGATACGGTTGGTTAGTTCAGGAAAATTGATAGGCGTCTTGTATATATATCTCGATTTCAGGTCTCTCAAGTGCGTTCCTTTAAAAACGGCTGCACAGATTTTTTTCAAACTCGCCACAGTAACTCCCTTTTAAATATCCTTTTGTATGTAATTATTGCTTTAAGGTCAAAAATTGAGTATGCCAAGTTTTGGTAAAAGTTGGTATCTCAAAAACTGCTGTAATTATTTTCTTGAAAAAATTTTCATTAATCCATTTTAGATACCCTTTTTCATGTATTACGTGGTTATTATACAGGAATATTAAAGGTCATGCAGATTAGGTAGTTCAGATTTAGATCTTGGAAATTGGAAATTGGTGTTTAAAAAATAAGTCCGGCTATTTTTTTTCTTATTTAACTCGCTATGTAAACTATTTTATATGTCTTTATACGTATATCAAGTTTTTCTTACTGGAGAATTCCAAAAATACATATAATATCTCAAAAAAGGCATATAATACGTGTAATAGTGGGTAATGGGAGTCGTGTGGTTGTTTCACACCAGATTTTTTTAATTATGCTATATTTAAAGTTGTCTTTTCTACAGAAATGAGATTTTATTATTATTATTATTATTATTTATGATACTTAATTTTTTACTGCTCATAAAACCTCAAAAATAATTTCAAATCAATTCAACGGGAAAAATCTTTTTTTTTTTTTTTTTTTTTTTCTATTTTAAAAATATTGAAGAAATTTGAAATAAAGGAAATTATATGTTACATGTGGCTTTATTTCTGAAACTAATCCATACAATATAGAATCCATAAAGTCAACAGAACTACAAATTATCATAACAACATAAAAACATAGTTAAAAAAATGAAAATGAACAGTATACAAATAAAGAAAAGGAAGAAAAGCAATTTTAGTAGAACAAGAGACAGGTTTAAAGAACATTTCAGCCATTGGGAGCTCATATAATTAGAAGTAATACAGAGATAAATATTATTTAAAGAAAATATGTCATTTCGAAGACTAACTAGAAAATTCTTTTAACTAGTAAAAATGCACCGCAGGACTAGTGTTGACAAGTAATAAGATCAAAATTTAGAAATAACACCATATATTGCAAACATTTACTACTATTGTTTCATATCCAAATAAAACACGACCTTTCGTCAGGCGAATAAATCAGACACGATCGTAACTCTTTCAAGAGCTTATTTCCGCCTGGCTTTAAAAAAAAAAAAAAAAAAAAAAAAAAATACAGATACTAGTTTATATTTTACTTTACTTCATTGAAAAATTTGTAGTTTCTGAGTCGCAACAGAAAAATCACAAAGAGTTGTTTAATTGTGAATTTTTAATAACAAAAATTGTTGTAATTAAAAATTTCACGTTCACAACGACAAATGCGAAAAATTCATGCCAAATTACATTAACTTTCATTTTTTGCATTCTCGGCGGCATTTATCATGGAAATTAGTTTTAATAAATCATTTGCATTGTGAGATTTGTATAGGAAAATATAAAAAAAGTTTTGTAAGTGTCCCAGAATACTAGTTTAAGATTCTATACCCTTCTTTAATACATATACATAAAAGAGTAATTGGATATAAAAATAATAAAGTTCTAATTCAACGCTGGTAACAACATTTTCCCCCCACGTTTTTGTATATATATATATTGAGAAAATACTATAAGTAAAGAAATTGTTAGTCTATTTCAATAAATTAATGGGGGTGTTTAAATAAATTTTGAATGTTCAAACAAAAATATACAAGCAGAAATAATCAAATTTAAATAATTTTAGAGAATTTTGAATCCTTATAAGAAAATGAAAGATGAATTACTGTAAATTTTAACATTGTTATTATTAAATATATTTTTGGACTTATGTACTAGCTAAAATTAACTTTATACAGAAATCATACCTGCAAACATTCTAATTAGTATTCCTTAGTTTAGTTATCACCGCTTTTTTTTCACACCAGCCATTTTTAGAATATTTTTCTTATTATTTAATCGTAATTACATATGGGGAAAACTATTTCAGAAATAGAGTGGTGTGAGGGAAAAGGGAACAGGTACTAACAATATTACGGAGAATTAATTAGGATGTTGGCAGGTATGCAAAAATGTAAAATACATGCTGTTAATACATGCTCTTCCTAATTTTCGCACACTAACGCCTCCTACTAGTCAATTATGCCGCCTCCAGTAACCATTATTAGTTCATTTAATAGAAAAAACCGTAAATCTAGACTAGAACATTGGTTCACATACAAATTATTATTATTATTTTTATTTTTATTTATTTATTTATTTATTTATTTATTTTTTGCACATTTAATACTTTTAATCTTAAACATAACAAAATCCCTGTAAGCAGCGTTCAAATTTATTTATTTATTTTGTTTTATTTTTTTAATTGTCAATCAGCTGTCACAACGTAGAAATTTTATTTTATTTATTTATTTTTTAAGTCAATCAGATGTTATTTGACTCTGTATATTACTTGCCAGTAGCACTTTAAAATTTATTTCGTAAATTTTGTATTGAGAAGTACGATTGCTGGAGAAGAATGGGATTTAAAAAAAAAAAATGGAGGTGAATAAGGGGATAAAAAATTATCCCATTATTTTAAACATCTTAGAAAAGGACTTAATGTAATTTTCACTGAAATGTAATGTAATTTTCACTGTATCATGGCTGCTTCAGAAAAAAAGTATAGCTATCGTGCAAGATTAGATAATAAGACCTCAAATTAATTCAGATACTTTACTGGATATTAGTAGGCTTTGATCCCTTCGCTGGCCACTATATTTAAATGAATTCTCAAAACTCTATACCATATCATTATTAATGAAATCTCAAAAAATCGAAAATTAAAATTAATAAGAAGAAGAAGAAGAATCACTAAAATCAGCCGAAATCTAAGGTAAACATCTCGCTGCGTTCGGTAATGGCTTTCTCGCTCGCAATATGAGAAGTCTGGGTCCCCACTACTTTCACTCGTTTTTTACTCCGCGAATTCCCACCAAAGTGCATACTGCGTAAACTTAACACCCACATACCAAAATTCGACATTCTAAGGTAGTTAGAAGCAATTTTTAAGCTAAATCACTTTATAGTGCATGTTGCATACACATAACCAAACAACACATCAAACAATTGCCTTCCTGAGATAATTTGAAGCAGAATTATGTTTGCAAACGTATTTTTGCTCACTGCTCATAAAGGTTGAGGGGGGAGGGTTGATTTCGAAAAATGTCTTTGTACTACTTGTTGGATACGTATAACCGACGCACACATCAAATATCGCATTTCTAAGATATTTTGGAGTAGATTTAAGCTTAAAAACGTGTTTACTAACCTGTACTGAGTGTAGTAAGTAATTTCGCAAAATATCTTTGAAGTGGGGATTGGGTATACTTAACTAATCGACATATCAAAAAATCGCTTTCTTGGGATAATTTGGAACTCTTGAAAACATGTTTCTCCCGTCTTTAAAGTGTGTGTGAGGGGGGGGGGGGGATTATAAGAAATCCTTTAGTGTGTGATGGGCACGCATAACCATAAAACTTAATCTTACTAAGATAAATTGGAGGAAGGTTACGCTTGGAAACATGTTTATCGTCCGTCGGCTCTACAAAGAGAAACAGGTGGAATTTCGTATGGATTAAACAAATTACGCACCAAAATTCATGAACGCAGCTCCCATAAATTTGACAAATTTAGCGTTAAAAGGGGGGTTTCAAATTCGCCCCCTCGTAACGCCCACCCCAAAATCAAAAATCACATAAACTAATAGGATTTTGGAATTATCCTAAAGAAGATGCATGGCTGTTTTAAACATCTTCGTACCATTTTTGGCAAAACTTCGGCAGAAATTCTTTACTCAGAAATTCGGAATTTGCGAAATTTCCCCCCAAAATTGATTTCCCCACCATAAAAAATCGGAATTTCTGAAATAGCAGAAAATAATTTTTTGTACTCTAGTCCTATCTCCCAATGTGCAATTTTTTCACCGTGGAGTAATTTGGAGCCAAGTTATGCTTACAAACATGTTTTTGCCACCTCCTTCCCCAAGGGTAAAAAGGAGGGGGGTGGGTATTTCAAAAAATCTCATTACTATAGGTGTTGGTTACATATAAACAATCCATGTATGTACATATAAACAATCCATTCGTGACAGCTGCTTCTATAGATTTCTCAGGAAAAATTTCGTGCTAAAAGAGGGATCTCGAATTTTCCCCCTCCCAAAAACATTGAAAAACACAATATATATATATATATATATATATATATATATATATATATATATATATATATATATATATATATATATATATGTTTGTGTGTGTATTTAGAAATATCCTAAAAAAGACGCATGACAGTTTTCAACATCTTTGTACCATTTTTGGTTGAGTTCTACGCAAAATCTGGAATTTACGAAATTTCTTCCAAAAATCGATTTTCCAAGTCCTTCCCATAAAAATAGAAAATTCCAAAATTGCAGAATTATGTATATATATATATATATATATATATATATATATATATATATAAGTTCAAAGTTTACTCTCAGCACGTGCAATTTCTTCACCGTGAAGTTATGTGGAGCCGAATTACGCTTATAAACGTGTTTTTGATAGATGTAATCTTAAGTTGGGTACAGAAAAAACACCAGCTAAGTGTCGTTGAATTCTATCCATCCGTTCTCACTTGATACCCGGAAAAAAATAGCGTTACATACATAAAGACACAACGACCCCCCTTACCCATACACACACACAGGGAAAGTTTTCTGAAGAAAAAATCCCGTAAGATTACGGGGAAAGCCCGGCAGCAGAGATTCCAGACAAAGCCCGTAAAAAGAAAAGCTTAGACCGTAAGTTAAGTATATAATAACCTTAAATTACGTTACATGCCTGTAAAAAACATTTTGCCCATAAAACCAATGTTTTTTTTTTTTTTTTTTTTTTTTCCAGGCTTTGTCTGGAATCTCTGCTGCCGGGCTTTCCTCGTAATCTTACGGGATTTTTTTTTTTACAGTGTATGGTACGTAAAGAAATTTTATAAGTTATTATTCAAATATAAAAGTTACCCAAAAGCTGTACTTTTAACATTAGAACTAAAGCGATAAAACCATTTTGTGAAATTTCTTTCTCCTTACTTAAAGACAAAATATATTTTTTGCATCTTTGCTGGTTTTAGGCTACATACAAGACCACGCAATAGTAATCTACTGTATGCTTTAAAAAAAAAAAAAAAAAAAAAAAAAAAAAAGAAAGAAAGATATACAGGGTAACCATTATTAAGGTGCCTGCCTACTGTCGGAAGGGAATTTTTAATAATAGAAAAAAATGCCTAATTATGTGTATTTTATAATAGAACATAGTTAAAAACACTGAATAACATGAAAAATACGCAAATTTTAAAATATTTTGATATTTAGGCTCAAAATATACGTAAAATTTGCGAGGGGGAAAAAAAAGCACTTTTCTAAAACATTATAAGTCAAATTTAAATAAGATATTTTTATTCTGTAAATTTTATTTTGATTATTGAAAGGTCCTTAAGGGAGTGAACTACTCTCAAAACTATAACCATGTTACTTAATATTTTAGAGAAGTAACATTTTACACGCTGAAAAATCATGAAAATATATATGACAGTTCATAACTTCTATCGACAAAAAAACAAAAAATAATTTAACTAGATTTATTGCAGCAGTTCAATCCCTGAAACAACTCCTCTAGAGTATTGTGTCAAAGTTTCATAACATTTCAATTATAACTTTTGGAGTTATGACGTTTTGCGATAAAGCAAAATATTAAAAATCTCATTTTGAGAAAAAGCAGAAAACATAATTAAAAACCAGATTTAACCTATTAAATAAAAAATAATTTTAAATGTTCTTGATTTATTTCATTTTTTTTTTTTTCTGTTTTAAATTCATTTTATATGCAATAACAAATTTTGATACTTATATTGAGTAAAACATTTATGTCAACATACATTATGGTCGCTTCCGGTTTCAAAAACTTGCAGGTGACTGATATTAAAATGCCTGTAACTCAAGTTCTAAGCAACGATAGAAACAAAATTCAAACTGATTTAGAAAGCTAAAATGCCAGGCTTTAATACTGAACCAAAAATACAAAATCGGATTTTTGACCGAAAATTGCATTTTAAAGGTAGGCAGGCACTTTAAACTTGGCCTATTCAGAGCACTGTGTAGCTGTAATTAAAATGCAGATTGAGTCGAAAATTTGTACAGAGACATTTCAAAGGATGCGCTCAAAGGTTCTGTAATAAATAAATAAATAAATAAATAAATAAATAAAAATGAAATTTTTAAGATTTGCGCTCTGAGGGGACATACATCAAAATACATACAAGCATTACAGTAAAAGGGCTTGAAAAAATAATGTAATAAATAACTGAGCTCTATTTCAACATTTTCAAGCCATACGTTACTTAAAACTGTTACTCTTACATTTTGCAAATGAATTCGTTGCAAAATTTTACTGGTTACAGAGTGATTGATTACCCGTTCATTTTCCCCTCCTTGACCTGCCCGTTCCCCCGATCTTAATCTGTGGAATTTTCAGTTATGGGGCCATTTAACGAGTTTAGTTTTTAAAAGAAATGTTGCAACTTCGGCGGATTTGAAGGACTGTATAACACTGCATGTGCGGCGAATCACTAGCGACCAGCTGCGATCAGCTCTTCAAGACACTGTTCATCGGTTTCAGATTTTAAAACCTAATGATGAGGCTCACATTGAACAACACAATCACCATCGATAAACAGTATTTTACTTGTAGCAAATAACAATCAAATTCGTAATAAATAAAGATATTTATATTGAATTTTGTAGCTTGTTTGTAATTTTTATGTATACGCCTTCAGAGCGGAAAATTTTAAAATTTTAATTTAAAAATATTTAATATTAAATAATTTATATTAAATAATTTATATTAAATAATTTATATTAAATAATTTAAAAATACTTTTTGTAGAACCTTTGAGCACATCTTTGAAATGTCTCTATACAAACTTTCGACTCAATCCGCATTTTAGTTACATCTACACGGTGCTCTGAATAGACCAAGTTTAATTATGGACACCCTGTATAAATACGATTCTGGAGAGTTTTCTTCATTCCTAATTTAATACAAAAATGTATCTTAAAATGTCATCACAGAAATAAAATGCACTGAATGTTACACAATGTAAAATTACAGTGAGAAAGTGTTTCTAATCAATATAATGGCACAATTTTTTCATTATTATTATTATTATTATTATTATTATTATTCGTATAAAAAATTAAACAAATTTCGTTTTGATAATAAAATATGATAAACATTAATTTGGTAAAATACCATGTAATAAACTTGAGAGGTTTTTATTTATCGATTTATTTATTTATTTATTTATTTATTTTTCTTTATTATTATTATTTTGTAAAAGTACTATTCGGTTTAAGAAATATATTACCGGACTTTTTTTAAAGAATATTTTGAAATAAGTCACTTGAAAATAAATTCCGTTGAAATTAGTGTCATTTGTATTATGCAGAATTATTAAAATTATTTTTTTTTTAACTTATTATTTTCTGTTAGTATAAAGTTATATAAATCTCTAACCAATGTCAATTTTAAAAATATAGATGTAAAATAATCGTCAGTTGCTTTGTGTAACAGTACTATGGAAAGCATTTTCTAAATTTCCATGCAATTAAAAAATAAATAAATAAAAAATCTGGAGTGATTCCACTCGATTTTCCTAACATTAAGCAATTAACGGATGTATAAACGAATTAAAGTCAGGGAAGTCGTTAAATAAACAAAAAAGAAAATTATAATAGGGTATTTGAGTATTTTCTCTATATAGTATGCTGTTTAAATTAATTTTTAACATCTGTACAGATTTTCAGCTCAATGGAATAAGGCATTTAGACGCTACTGCACTTTAAAAAAATTGGACCCATAAACCATAATGATAAAGAATGTTCCTTTGTGTCCCTGTAAAAAAAAACTACAAGCGCTAGATTCACTAAAATCAAAAGGGTTCGTACTACAGTGACCTTTTACATGAGTACTAATTTTCAACTCATTCGAACAAACTGTTTAGAGGATATCGTGTTTATTCAAATGCATACACACACACATACATACATACACCATCGTAAAAATAGTAAATATGAATTCAGGTTACCTCAAAATGTTTAGAAACACAAAAATACCAAGCTCAGATTTTTGGCATGATTACAATACTTTCTTTGCATATGTATGTTCAGAAAGTAAAACTAGTATGATGTGGCCACCACATGACTTTCTTCTATATAATTTTGCACAAAATTTATTCAATGCAAATTGTTTATTAAATTATCAAGTTATTTTCCATTATAAATACAGACGATTTTTATCTGGCAGAATTATATCACTAAATGCCGAAAGAAAGTCTTTTTTTTTTTTTTTTTTTTTTTGCAATTATCAAAAGAAATGCGATTTTTTTTCTAAGTTTTTTTTCGTTAAAAGTAAAAAAAAAAAATCGATAACTTTGTTTTAAATTATCACAGATCTATAGTTAAACCATTCGTTTTAAAGGTATTGACGAGATCTTTCGAAAGATACTTATATTGAAAACTTACTTCCCCCAGGAGGGGGAAGGGGGGAGCGATGCCCCCACATGCACAAAATTTTTTCCCAGTTAACTACTACTATTATAAATAATTCATATTAATTTTACAACCACACGTTTAAAATAACTGTCATTGTGTACATTTATACGAAATTTTGTCCTATACTGCCATGTTAAAAATTTGGAAAAAATGCGATCACAGCGACACCTGTTGATCGAATGATCCCCAAATCTAATCAGCCCCAGTTTATGTCAGGATCCAACTAAATACCAAGTTTGATTAAATTTTATTCATTGGTTCGTGAAATACAGCGTCCACAAAATTTGTGATACACACACACACAGACACACAGACAGACATTTTCTAAATACAGTCAAATCGTGTTCAGGACATCCCAAAACTTGTAAATCCATCGAAAACTGGACTTCGAAAAATTTCACGAATCCAATACTTTCTCTATATATACATGTAAAAGAAAGTAAAAAGAGAGAAAATAACATATTTTTAAGTAAATTACTTGAACATACAGTTTATTAAAGTTTCACATCTAATATATTATAGATACATGCAGGATTATTTCCAGCCATTATTAGTAAATTTATTTATCTATTATGTTTGCTAATAAGTAAATTTATTTATTTATTAGCAAACATCATCAATAAGAAATTTTTGAAAATTTATTTTTGTTTGATCACTTTAGGAATTAAACAATATAGCATTCAATCTAACGGAAACTATGAGTTTTTTAATAAATAGTTTCATGTTTCATCTAACTTATGACCATATTAAACCTATTGTTATTCAGAGAGAAAACATTTTAAATCAGATTTTAAAAAGATATATAACGGTTTAATTCTATTGAAAACAGCATATTAATGACAAATTGAGTATTATTTATTACACAAGAGATTGATTTTCGCATGCTTACATTTTATCTACGTTTTTCATAAATACATTTTTCATAAATCTAATGCGCCCTTTCAATCATACATGGTACACAATTGACATGAATTGTATTAAACGAAAAATGACTTTAAAGCTTTTAAATCTTATTTTATACGGGACGTACTTTAAAATTGATAGCATTTTTATATAAGCCTTTTCCAAAGGGATTTTATAAAAGTCTCAAATCACTAACATTTTACTGTCTCTTTCTATGAAACATGTTTGTCTTTAAATACATTTTTTAGTCTCAATTTTTTTTTTCACTTGCGTTTCTGTCTCTCATTCAAAACGGAAGCAAGAAAGAGAAACAATGTAACTTGCATAAACATTTTACCGCTCTTATCCTACTCATACTCTCCCAACATAAATACTAGTGATAAATATATTTAAACATTAATGAAAAATGTAAAAATAAAATAAAATAAAATAAAAAAGATGATACAACTGAAAGTATTATAATGAAACCAAATATTTATGTTTTGTTGTGCACATTTATCATTATTAATCATATGCTATTCTTTAAGTTACATTTTTTTTTTTTTTTTTTTTTTTTTTTTTTTCATCTTAAAAATGTAAAAATGTATGTTAATGTTGAGTTAAACAAATGTTAATTTGTATATGCGTAGGCAGTATTAAAGTTTTGAAAAATGCTTAAAAGAATTGCCTCTTTGACGCTAATGTATTAGTATTCTTTTACAAATCTTTAGTGAAACAAACTGTACATTTTATTTCATTTTCAGTAGTAATTATACCATGAACTTAAATAAGAGTTTGAAAGCATAGATTAGTTCCAAGGTATTCTAAAATGATTTAGAAAAATTAGACTTTTCCCCTTTTTTGGAAGGCATTAAAAACGCAAGTTGAAGTTAAATAATGGTATATATTTATTATGAATCTCATTATTAACCCTACAAGGCACCCAGTTTCATATGGGGAACACCGACTTTAATCGTTCCTTTAGCTATAAAACAATTAGTAGCGACATTTCTTGACATCTTGATAGAAGCTACTGACATTTAGCAATGTAGTAATACGAATCTTTACCTAAAGATGGCGTTCGTGTTTTTGTTATAGTGCACTCAGTGTGGAATTTGAATGAAAGTGATACGTTAGTCGTTTGTCTGAATTCAAAAATAAAAAAAAGAATAGTTATTGAACAGTTTTGACTCGAAAAAAAAAAAAAAAAATACTGTGTATTATAACGAAGTGTATATTTTTCAGAGGTAAGTTTTTTTTTTTTTTTTTTTTTTTTTTTTTTTACAATAGCAAACGTATTAGTAAATCATATTTTTATGTATGTTCCACATACGATACGTTGAGCTAAAAAGTTGATTTTTCCGTAAAATATGGTTTTATTTTTATTTTTATAAGTTTTCCCTATCCTCTGATCACTAATTACAACCTATATATTTTTGTCGCGCACTAAAAAAAAATTGAGCCTTGTAGGGTTAACTGCACCTTCAGTAATAATTTAATATTATAAAATAATTTTTAATTTATATTTTTCCAACAGATTATCAAAACTTTATGTAAATTTAAGGGTTTTTTTTTTTTTTTAAATAAAGGTTTCCAGATCACGGTCTAAATTTAAGTTTTTGCCTCGTGGGGGGAGTCTTATGTTTCATTTCTGAGTTGAACGTTTTTTGTGTGGGTGAAGTAAGGAAAATAAACTTCGTCCTCTTTGATTAATAGGTTTTCGTTGTTTCCTACAGCGCATCGTGGCAGAAGATTGAAACAAGATCACCAATGTCATTTTTTGTGTGTGACCGTCAGAAGTCGTGGTACACATTTTGCAAAGAATTTTTAATATTCCAAACGTTCTTGAATAATGGAATACACACTTCTATTTAAAATTTACATCCCATGCGAAATTTACAAAATTTTATATATTATTTATCACGAATAGCTTGGTAAGCAACACTAAAGGTTTATTATTGATGGAGGTTGCATTTCATCTTGGACAGTAAACGCCAGTGATATCAATATGACCTTTTCATTTGCCCGCACACGCACTACTTAGAAATTGCAAGCTGCTATATTGCTTTTTTCTTATTAAAAGCGTTGATACCACAATACATTTCTGCGCAATTCAAGCGGGTTCTCCAAACACAAACTTCTTATTGGAAAATTACTACTAATTACTTTTACTTCTGAAGCTCTGAGAACCAGTAGATAAGCGGTCAATAACGATTCTACATGATAAGAGACTGGACATTAATTCGTCTGCCGATCTGTCTTGTTTGTTTAATCTATTATATACGATATCCTTAAGCACAATATATACAGTCGGCAGCAAAATTATTGAAGTGCGAGCAATAATTCCTGTTTAGAAGATGTGCACCTAATATTGTTTTGTTAAGTAAATATTTGTCGAGTCACGATCTTAATCTTAGTCCTGTTATAAAAATTGTAAGTTGATGATAAAAATTAGTCATCAAACTTAAAAAAAAAAAAAAAAAAAAAAAAAAAAAATTGTGGATGTGTACTTCAATGATTCTGCTGCCGACTACATTTTTTTAATAATTTTCTGAAGATATATAAAAGTGCTTTTCCGATTTAATTCTTCAAAAAGTATCAGGCGCCTGTAAAATTATACAGTGTTCTACGGTGATCGAATGGTCTTTGAACGAATGTCCGCGATTTTACTTCAATGTCCAGTGTCTCTTCATTCAAAATATCTTATTGGCAGAGCGTCAAGCTCGTAATGGAAGCATTGCGGTTTTGATTACTGAGCCGTACAAAGATCGTCCTGTGCATTAATGATGACGATAAAATTGTAGTGGCATGCTTTCGAACCATTCTATGGTACGAATCTCAATAGTCCCTTACGCAGACAATCGGCAGTATCCCCGTTCTTGTGCGACTTTAAGACCATTGAGCTTGAACTACAACCTTGCGAATCTCTTATATCTATTCTTCAACCCGAGAATTCACCATGATATATTTATAAAACATCGCCAACTGACGCTAAATGTAACTTATTAATTTTTTTATTTACTTTTAATACCATTTATTACTATGCTACGTGAAGGCGCCTGAATTTCATACACTTTAAACATAGCATTTACTGAAAAAATAAAGAAAATTTTACTGAAACACTTTTAAGTACCAATTTATAATTTCACTATTATAATATAAGTGTTTCTGATTTATTTAAAACACTACTAAATTTGAATTCTGTAAATAATAATGAGTATAATATATCATAATTGAATGTAATTCTAATCTATTAACATGGCTGATCTTAATTTTAATTAGTTATAAGTTATTATGCATCAAAAAAATGCTCGCAAGGAAAATTATATTTCTAATTCTATAGTCCTAGAAATAAAATATCTAGACAGTGCATCAGAACCTCAAAGGAAAAAGTAATTTAATAAGGCAACTGATGCCCTTGGGACATATGGCTGCCTGAGTAATTATTACTATTATTATTTTTTTTTATGTAAATATGAACTGCCGAATTCTTTGAAGACGCATTACTTTTTTTTTTTTTTTCTGTATATTCTTGCATTTTTGTTCTGCTGTTTAGATAAAAAAGAATTGTTATTATTTGGAATTTTAATAAATGGTTTTAGACTGAAAATTTCTGGAACTATTTATTATTCCTATTTATTGGTATTTTGAACTACTGTTTATTCCCATTTATTCCTATGTTTTAATTCCTATCTATTCCTATGTTGTAATATTTTTAATAATATTTTGAAATAAAATATTTAGTATCGGTAATATATTTTTTTATTACTAATATTTTTAAATAAATATTTTAGACAATTAAATGTCACTAATATTGACCAGCGTTTAAAACTGAGCAATATTTTTAAGAAGCATTTAAATACCTATTGGTTAAACATAAAATCTCAAGAAAGGGAACATCTCTAGAAGAATATTATTCTACATACAAAACTTAGTTTTCTTAGAAAAAACTGGGAAATTTAATTCAAAAGTGCTGCAATACCAAAGCTTGAAATCTGAGAGGGGGCACACTGTGAGAGAGGGAACTGTAAGCAATTTTGCAAACTTCTAAAACTATAACTGTTTCAAATTTCTTTTGCTTTCCTAAGACTAAATATTCCTAAGAAATTTTCAAACAAACGGATATGGTGACTATTAGGTCAAAAATTAGCTTGTCATTTTCACACAAAAAATTTTTTTACGCACCATAAAATAAAGGGGAAGCACTACTGGTTTCGAAAAGATATGGCCTTTTTTTCGTCAGGTGCAAAAATCATGCGCTTTTACCTTAGAGTAGAAAGTAGAATTGAAGGTAGTCTACCAAGACTTCAAGACAGGAAAAAAACCTAAGAGCGGTGAACAACACAATCGGCCAATAAGACAGCTACATGATACAACCAAACAGAAGGAGAGAAAAAAACAAAAAACGGAGAGAAAAGAAGCAAACACACGCAAAAAAAAAAAAAGAAATTTTAGTTTTATTTATTTATTTTTAATTACCATTAATAATTTATTTTTATTTATGTTGTATATACTAATTAACTTTTTATTTTTATTTTATTTTATTGTACAATTTTATTACATTATTAAACAAAAAGAAAGAAAATTATTTAATGGAGCTAAACAAGTTTTTGCAAGCTAAAAACAGCAAAGTGGAATCACATTTTATATTGACAATTTTATCACGATTAAAATAGATGGCTAAATTTTGCAAGAAATTTAACTCAGAATCGCGTTTGGCATTAAAGATAGTTTTGACTTGCAGAAAATTATGGTCAGATTCCCAACAATGTTTGGCAGTGGAAGATTTAGAAATTTCTTGCTTAGTAACATACCGAGAATGCTCACGTAAACAATATTCAACAGTTCTTTTAGTCTGACCTACGAGGTCTGTCCAATAAATACGCGAACTAAGGCCATAAAAAGTTTATTTTACAAAATTTAGTCTACATCGATTTTGTTCCCTTCAAAGTACTCTCCATTCCTTGCTATGCATTTATTCCATCTTCTTTCCCACTGTTCAAAGCACCCTTGGAAGTCCTCGGCAGTCAGGCCTTTTAGTTTTCTCGTCGTTTCTTGCTTTATTGTGTCCACATCTTCCCAGTGATGTCCCCTCATCACATTTTTGCATTTTGGGAATTAAAAAAAGTCGCATGGGGCGAAATCTGGCGAATAAAGAGGATGATCAAGGATGGTGATTGAATTTTTTGCCAGAAACTGGCAAACAATCAATGCTGAATGTGCAGGTGCATTGTCATAGTGAAGGATCCATCCATCGCCTTGAGTCAAATTTCGTCTCCCACGACGCACGCGATCTCTCAAACGCTTGAGAACTGTAAGAAAAATAATTTATTATTTTCGTCAATTTCCATTTTCAACACATAGTAAAAACAAGGACAACATGAACTAACACAACTGGCACAATACGCAGAGCTCGACGATCCGCCATGCACTGATGGTTCATTGGGTCTCTGGCAACTAGCAACGCTAGTGAGCGAGGCTATAGTCCGCGTCATGGCCGACAGATGGCACCAGTTCGCATATTAATTGGACAGACCTCGTATGTAATACAAATCGCAATTATTACAAGGGACGTTTAAGGTATCTCACTAATGAAACTCGGGAACAGGATATTTAGTTGACGGTATTTGAGGAAAGGGACAGATGTGAAAATAACGTGAAAGTTACATCATTTTAAAACTTTGGCTAATTTAAAACATAAGGTAGGATAAAAAGGCATGACGACTAGATTGTCATGTTTAATTTAGCAACACTAGAAAGAGTAAAGTTATAAGCACGTCTACTGAATTTTTTAGGAGGTTTTTTCAATAACAGAAAAACGAAAACCTTTTTTTGAAAGCAAAGACATTAAGTAATTAAGTTCTTCTTTAAGAGAAGAAGTGTAAAAACAAATTTTAAGAGAATGATACACGTAAATGTAAAATGTGCTAATTTTCTGATTAATCGGGTATTTGAAAAACATGGGGAGGATTGGAAACGGGGAAGAGTTTCTTATATACAGAAATCTCAAAAAAGGAGAATTGTAATCAACTTCCCTTTCCCTGATATTTTATTTAAATGATTCCTTTTCGAGTCTTACCAGTCTGGTTGCCGCATTCCCTCTCCCCCCCCCCCCAAAAAAAAAAAAACTATTATTATTATTATTATTATTTTTAAATAAATATAATTAAATTTATAATTTATAAATAGAAATAGAAATTACGCATTTAAATAAAATATATTTTTTTAATTATCGATTCTTCCACTTGCAAGAATTTATCAAAAACATTTCACTTCAGTGAATTTCGTTAAAATAAATATAACACTAATTTAGCAGTGAAATTTTTTAATAAAAAGTTTAAAGAAAATTTAAAAAGTAGAATTAAATAGTTTGAAAAACTTATTTACATTTTATTTCGAGTTAAATAATCCATGATGAACGTATATGAAATTTTGTTAAGGATTTTAAATGACGTTTGCCTCGGTATAAATATTTGATTGCAATATTTAAAATTTTCATAAACAACGGCTAAAATAAACCTTATTCTAAGTTTTCTCATAAAATATTTGTCCCAAAATTGTAAATATACTTTATGAATTTGTAATTTCCCTTTTCTGAACAACAGAAATCCTATTATATTTTATCAGATATATCACCTATTTTCGGAACTCACACCAACATCTTTCAACATTATTAGTCTTACATATAATATGCTTAAAATGCATAGGATAAAATACTTTAAAATGTATGGAATTTGCTGTGCTAAATATGAATCCTATGTGGACCTGTTGATGCAGCATAGATTACATTAATCATTTCTTTCAGAAAGCTTATTATGATAAAATTTAGCTAATTTGGGTAATGTTGCATAGTATTAAATTATTTTTAATCAAAATATTATATACACATCAACAAAGGTTTGTATTAAATTTATATTTCATGTAAAATTATAAGGGATAGATACTATATTTATACTTAGAGAGATACAGAATTTTTAATTTCACTAAATTTTTCAATCGGGATATATATTTCCATATATTTAAGTAAATAATAATTTGACGGTTCCATTTAAAACATGAAAGAGAGGGGTGAGCTCAACCGCCTTCGATAATGGTTTTTAAAGAGACAAGAGTGGAATTTCAAAATTAAACACAATAAATTTTTTAAGGCTTCAAGATACATTTGTGTAAGTTTGTAATAATCTTTTCAAAATAAAAAAATGGAAAAATAAAAATATTTAATGCATATCTGATGGAGAAATTTATTTTCTGTTAGGCAAGTCTATATTAAGTTTATATCACGATTTCTCGGCTCTAATCTTTATTTTAATGACTGCAACCCCTCACATAGAATTATTTGTCGAATAAAGCTGCTACGAAAACTAATTTGAATTGTTTTAACACAGGTTTACATAATAGTACTCGTTATCTTACTCTTGAATCTCCAATCTGTATTTATAGTATTAAATTTCAGGGTAAGAGAAAGTCAAATGAGTGACAAACAGATGATTTGTGTTCAGATAAGGAATGATCTTTAAAATTTTTTATTAGTTTTCTTTAAATTAATTAAAATATGAAAATAATAACCTCCTAATACCTTTAAATTAAGCCATTTAAATATTAGCTATAACTTAGTTGTTGCCAAAAAAATTATGTATTCATTTGCTTTGGACATTAAGATAAATACATTTAATTAAACATGAACAATAAAAAATGTCAAAAAGTTCAATTAGGCATCTCAAAAAAATTGTCGTTATTATAACTTTAAAAATTTTACACACATTCATAAATTGCTAATGTAGTTCATGATGCTAATATATGTTATTCTGAAAGTATTATTTTTTGTATTTTTACTTTCAATTTGTCGTTCAAAGAAAATTGCTCATGACATCACATTCGACTGCGTAGTGTTTCTTTACAAATTTAAGCGCTATGGACCATAAATTTATTTCATAAGTTTTATTTATAGATCCTCCTGGACGATTTTTTAAATTTTGGCGCTAAATTACACAGAACTTTAGTTTAGAAATAGCCATTTTAAGCCAGGTAGCGCATCAAAAATATAAATAAATTGTAAAATATTGCCCCCCCCCTCCCAATATATATATATATATATATATATATATATATATGTATATATATATGTATATGTATATATATATATACCAGCAATAATAGTCACATAAATTATCTATTTTTATCTAGATAATTTTATGGGAAAAAATAAAGTTTTAAAAATAGAAAATTTATTTAAACAAGCACTGCTTTAAACCTAAAAAACATTAAAAATATAAACAGAATATGGGGGATTCCTAAAAATTAACATAAAGGTGCAACCGATAATAATATTAGCAAAATAATTATTGCAAAAATTCCCCACTTTTACACAAGAAAAAGAAATCTGCTTACATTCTTTGTAAACAGAATGTAATTTAGTTGTATTATTCCATACAAAAGCATGCAGTAACTGTATGTTATTCCCCAGCATCGATTCATATATTTTCATTTCTTAAAATAACTTTAGTATAGATTTTGCATAGGAGCCCCTTGATTGTTTCTATGCTTTTGTTGTCATTTCGGCCATGAATTAAAATGGGTATCGCAATTGCGTAAGTAAGCATCTTGGCGAGAGATGTCTGAGCTACTTCAGTGCCAAATTTCAAATTCCACCAAGAGGTCCAAGCTTTTTCATTGCTTTAGCACGATTTTTCGCAATTTTATTTTAATTATTTTTTTTTATGTAAAAAGGAGAAAAAGAAAAAAAATTTTTTTTTTTTTCCTTGCTCTAACTATACAAAATGTCTCCATGTAAAATATTATGAGTTTCCTGTTCTGTTTATTATTAGAAAGAAAATGACTAATGTAGTTTTTCCTATATCATTGAAATGACATTTCTGAAAATTAAATTAAATTAAATTAAATTATCCAGTACTGACACGTTGCGGTAAGGAAGTCTCTGCATGCGGCAGAGAGGGCCCGAAGCTAAGTTTTTAAACAATTCCAATATATTTTCTTTTTTAGTTTTAATTTGTAAAGCGGTATAAAAATATTGATTCCTTTTATTTATTTTTTTTTTTTTAATTCATTTTAAAAAAAGTGATCAACGAAGCGGGCAAAGCTTGCTAGTTATAAGTATAATAGTCGATGATGTTTAAATACTTTGGCATTTCTCATTGTCCTGCACTCTCCATTATTTATGAAATGTTTTTTTCTTTGCTAGATTAAATTTTCCTTATCTGAGTAGGTGACTTTTCTGCCACATAGTGCAGTTTTTGTTTCATTTTTCTGTTGAATGTAAAATTTAAGTTTGAAGATGAGTTTTTATAAGAAATACTTTGACCATTAACAAAATTAAATCAAATAGTTCTTTGAAAAGAAATATTTTTAAATATTTAGCAAAAAACAAAAAACAAAAAATCTATTTTATTTTAAATTATTATTTGTTATAAAAAAATTATTTTAATCATAAAAGTAATCAATACATTGTATTTTTTATGACTAAAATTCAAAGAAACTAAATGATTTTTTTACTATGCCATACGAAATAGAAACCAGAAAATAAATAAAAATAAAGATTCTGTAAAACCGCGATAAATACTGCAATCTGATTGTGAAATGATTAGGGCTCAGGCTCTCAGTTTCCAAGTGCTGAGTTCCCTATTCATGGATGATTTTCTGGTTCTAAATCCACTTTAACCCTTTGTGCCACCGAGTTGAATTTGTGAAATATGCCAAAAAAGTCAATGTTATTTCTAAAGCAAGCTCTGAAACTTGCTTTTATTGACTATTGCTGTCTTGCAACATTCGAATTAACGCAAATGTGTTAAACGTGTATAAAATTCTCAACAGATATTTCTTAATATTTTTTAACACCAATATGAAGAAAGAAAATTCAAATGTAAATTCTCTAAGCCTAAACATTTAACATAGACGCAATCTGTGATAAATAAAATAATTTATTAGTTATCTTTTGCTATAACAAAATTAAGAGATTTTCAAAATTTCCAACTAAACTGATAAATCGATTTTTTTTTTTTTTTTTTTTTTTTTTTTAATTCTGTCATTTCGCACGATGTTTTAGGCATCCATCAAACACTTTTTCGTCAATAAATAATTAATATTTTGATATCCAAACATATGAGTAAATGTTTTTGAAATCTAAGATCTTGAGACATAAAACGTAGATCTCGTCCTAATGATCCTTAATGGGAAAAAAAATTACAGTTGAACGAAACACAAATCTTGAAAAATAAAATTTTCATATTTGCAGAAAAATCTTAAATTTAGTTTCAAAAAAGAAATTATCTCTAAGGGTATTATTTTATTTCATTTCTGTAATTAAATATGTTCTTTACAAAATATTTTGCATTACATATTTCTGATAATTTTCTAAAAATATCGTTTTCCAAAATATTTAATAAATTATTTAGTTGTCAGGTGGCATTTAAAAAAAAGTCTTTAGCAATTAATTTAGCAAATTTTATTTCTTCTATTTACGTTCAGTTCATATTTACAAGAAAACGCAAAGAAGTATATAATAATTAACAATAAAAATAAATTAGAAATAAATTAAAAAATGTGAAATATTTCTTATGTATTGCTTTTCGTTTTTACAAACAAAATTTTATAAGATAGAACTTTTTTTTTTCTAAATACATGTTGCTAACTTCTGTTTCTGTTCTACCTCTTTGATATTTTATTTAAGAATATATATTTTTAGTTCAAAAGTAAATCTACTTTAAGAATCATAAATATTAATAAATGGCAGTGTGCCATTTGAGCATTAAAAGAAGAAATTGTAATTAAAAGAAGAAAAGCATCAAAAGAAAAAATTGATTTATTGGTTTTTAATATATCTTGATATTTCACATTTTCGAAAAAAAAAAAAAAAAAACTATATATATTTTTTTTTTTAGAGGATCCTGTTACATGATATCTTAATTATTAAATGAGGTATACATGTAATCAAAAATAAGTAAAGTGTTTCTTTATCTCACTACTAGGGCCTGAAGGATGTTAGAAAGAACTTTCCCAAAATAACATTATAAAAATTTTGTTCATTTTTGCTTTTTCTATTCTTGTTCGTGACATTTAAAATTGCTTAATCGGTAATTTTGAAAGTATATGCGTTAGTGTATCGTTCTTTCTGTGAACTACATTTTTCTTCCACAGGAAAAAAATATATATAAGCTGTTTAAAAATATTTGAGAAAACTTTAATGGCACGCAATATCGGTAGTTGCCGGCAGCCAAACACTATATTATTCATTAGGGAAATTTGTAATAAAAATTACTCATTACCTATATCATATATTTTTTTTTCACACGCAGAAAACTTACCATTCATAAATTTCTTTTTGTTTTGTAATTTTTTTTTTTTTAACACTTTGCTGGCGGGTCACGAAAAATTACTTTTTACATGAAAAACGAGCTCTGCCTTCAGGCGTTCCTCCAAAAACAAAATACTTTACTTTAAAAAAATGATCTTATATGTTCGTTTTTTTTAACACTGCATATGCTACTGGGGTATGTATATGCCAGTAACAATTACGGAATCAATTACTAAGAATAATATTTGGATAATTTTATCATTAATACGTAAAATCATTTTAATAAATAAAATAACGTTTTAGAGGAATACTAAAAGGCGGGGCTTACTGTTCAAAATAGGAAAATACCCCGACGACAATATCGTAAATATTTCATTTTGAAGCTATAAACTACAAAAAATGAACTAAACGTATTTTTGCTTAATTTCAGGTAGTGAAAAATTAAGGATTTTTATTTAAAAGCTTTCCAAGAACGAAACGATTGAAAGGCAATTTAGGTTAATAGGAAAATATGCGATACTACAAAAGTATGCTAAAATATGAAAATATGCGATACTGCGATGCTGCGAATATATCGTGAGATAAACTTTGCAATTTCAAAAAATTAATTAATTTTTAAAAGATAATGATTTTTTTTACTATTCAATACACTCAACAACAAGCTAATGAAAACAGAGACGAGAGTTTTTAATTTGCTTTGGCTTTTCTTGCTTCAATGGTTATTTTTGCGTTACGGCCGAAGAGTGGTAATCATGAATCCTCTATATGATTGCGCAAATCATAAATGTAATTCTCGGCGCAATAAAATTAATCTTCATTCGTTTTACACACAAACTGTTATAACTTTTATTTTTGTTAACAATATTACGTTTGTCTTTGGTAACGTAACAAAAAAAGTTATAAAGCTGTAAAATAATTGAATTTTCTCCATTTTGATTGCTTTTTTAGACTATTTTGTAGAATTCTCACCTTCTAATGGAAATTTCCAATAACAAATATATTTTGTTTATTCTAAACATCTTGTGATAAAATGCAGAGTATAGTTCTTTATTAGTTTTTCATGCCACGTGCATCGGGATGGACTACATTCAGGTTTGTAATTAAACTAACTGTTGAAAATTACAAATAAAATCAGTTTGATGAACCTAGAAACAAAACACATCCACCGGTTCTTCGTACTTTCTCCCAAGCTAGGATACAGATTTAAAAAAAAAAAAAAGAAGAAGAAAAAAAAATGGCCGTATTATAGAATACCTTTTTGTTGTTGTTGTTGTTGTTTAACGCGGGAGAGAAAGCCTATTAAAAGTCTGTTGTAAGCATAAATTTAAAAATAAGACTCGTTAACAGTAGCATTGCAGGTTTCAATTGCTGTTACCAGAATACTTTGCAAATCAGCACGTGCTTAAAACACTAGATTGTCCAAATTATCTTGATCGCTTTCTATTTGTTCAGAAACGAAGATGACAGAGTAGTACGTTCATCTACAGTCGAACATCATTAACGTGAACACACTTAACGTGAATTACTTTTAAAATTAAGTGTTTTCACAAGCCAGTGAAAATGAAGATTAGTTTCCAACTTGCTGACAGCATGAACTACTGCTAACATTTTATTCTCCTTGAGATTCACGTTAACGAAGTTCGACTGTATTGAATTACAATTCTGTCTAGATCAATATGATTTTCATCAAGAATTTGGGACCTGGGGAGAACTGCACCACGGATGAGGGGTGTAAATTTCCATGTGAGTGAAAATAATTCATCGATACCTTTAAAACGAATGTTTGAACCATAGATATATGATAATTTAAAACAAAGTTCTCAATTATTTTTCATTTTTAACGAAGAAAAAAAAAACACATTTCTTCTCATGTCGGCATAAAATTGGTTTTAATTGACCATTTAATGTTATATTTCTCTGAAATAAAAATCGTCTGCATTCATCATGGAAAATAATTTTAATAAATAATAATTTAATAAATAATTTTTATTCTGTGAATTTATATAAAGAAATATATAGAAGAAATTCTTGTGCTGGCCAGAACATACTATTTTTACTTTCCGAACACATTGAGAGGAAATTATTGTAATCATGTCAAAAATCCGAGTTTGAAAAATTGGTGTTTCTAATCGTTTTGAAATCATTTGAATAAATATTATTTATTATTTAATATGATGTACGTATGTGTGTATGTGTGTGTATGTGTGTATACGTGTGTGAGTGTATGTATGTGTGTATGAATGTGAGTGAATACGGTAGCGTCTAAACGCTTTGTTCGAATGAGCTGAAAGCTGGTACGTATGTTATAGGTCACCATACCACGAACCTTATTGATTTTAATGAGTTTAACCCTTATAAATTTTTTTACAAGGACACAAAGAAAATTCTTTATCATTATGGTCTATGGACCAAAATGTTTTGCAGTGCGATAGCGTGCAAATGCCTTATTCGACTGAGCTGAAAATTTATACACATGTTATGAGTCATTGTCACACGAATTGTATAAATTTTGATGAATATAACGTTTATAGCTTTTTTACATGGACATAAATTAAAATTCGTTATCATTATGGTCTGTATGGACCAAAATTATTTAAACTGCGATAGCATCTAAATACCTTGTCATATTGAGCTGAAAATTTATATTACGCGTTAAAAACCACCTTTACTTGATAATAACAGGAGACTAGGCGTTTCTGACGTAGTAGTTTATTCGGGTTTCAACACCTTTACTAGAATTGTATAGCTCTTGGTGAATCTAGTACTTACAGTATTTTTACGGGGACACAACAAAAAATTCTTTTTCATTGTGACCTATGGGCTTGAAATCATTAGCGTCTAAATGTCTTATCCGATAGAGCTGAGAACTTCTATACGTACTGCAGTCACCGTTTCACATGAACTATAAAGATTCTGGTGAATCTAGCACTTAGGTTTTTTTTTTTTTTTTTTTTTTTTTTTTACAGAGACGCAAAGAAATTTTTTTTTTATCAATTTGTCCTATGGGCTCAAATTATTTAAAGTACGATTGCGTCTAAACTCACTTCTTATTTAAATGAACTGAAAATTCCTACACGTATTACAGGTCACAGTCGTACGAATCACATTGATTTTGGTGAATCTAAGAATTATAGTTTTTTTACAGGAATAGGACAAGAAAAATACTTTATCATTGTGACTTATGGGCTCAAATTGTGTAAAATGTGATACCGTCTAAATGCCGCATCCGATTGGTCTAAAAATTTATATGCATTTTATAGGTAACCATAGCACAAAGTTTATAGATTTTGGCGTGTCTAGCACTTATAGCTTTTTACTGGGACAGAATGAAAATTCATCATTATGATCTATGGGCTCAAATTATTTGAAGGGCAAAAGCGTTAAATAAAACAACATACGAAGAAAGGCACTCATACACTCTATTATAACTTTTTCTTTTACTTATTTATCGATTTTTCTTACTTTAATTTATTTATGCAACCGTTAGTTACTTAATGTTCGGAAAGCCGAGTTGAGTCACTCCAGATTAACTTTTAATCTTAACTACATAAACGTACATTTTGGGAGAGACATGGTAGAGAGGACGTACAACATGGTAGAGAGAAAAACTGAATATTATCAATTAGAAAAAAAATAATAAATAAGCATAGTGTTTAAAGCTCGTTTTCTGATAAATTTATTAACAGTGTTTTCTTTTAACTTGACTTTTAATCTACCGAAAAGTAAATCCTTTTAATATTTTCCAAATCTCTCCCTCTACATTATGTTAGTTAAATGATTGTGGAATCGTTAAATTTGGAAAACATAGCAAATACATTTAGGATGACGCATATCCAAATACTGTTCTAAAGCTGAAATTTTTCATGAATAAATAATTCAAATTCCAGCCAAAGTAGTGGAGAAAACCTAGATTAGAGCAAACACTGATTTTGAAATGCATATTTTTCTGTTCCAAAAATAAATAAGTACATTGAGCGTAGGAATATATGAATACATTTAAATATCAAAATAAGCTGTTTCGTTAAAAAGAAAATGTTAATGTCGAGTCGATATCAAATATTTAAACTTCAATGCATTTCATGTCTTCAAGTGTATATCAGAAAACATATGAGTATTTTTGGATAAAATAATTTTAGGTTTATTGCTTTACGTAAGATTTGAGGTATAAACATGTGGAGGGGTATATTATAAAATCGCATTTTAAGCAAATATTTTTATTTGAAAAGTAATTTAAAAAATATGTTTAATTTTATATTTTTATTTACTTTTTTAAGTGAATGAAAACCTAAAATTTTTATTTACTTAAAAAAAGTAATTAAATAAAAATTTTATTTACTTACTTTTTTTATTAGAGTAGTATATTCAATTACTTTTATTAAGTGTTGTGTACTTTTCAATATACAATACTCTAAATTTCCTTTTTTTTTTTTTTTTTTTTTTTTTTACTTTTTGAAGTAAATAAAAATTTGAAATTTATATTTCCTTAAAAAAAAAGTAAGTACATAAAAAATTTATTACAGTACATAAGTTAACATACACACATACAGTACATATTTAAGTACATAAAAAATGCTTAAAATTACAATATTATTATTATTATTTTAGCGCAGAATTTACTTCCTTTAGGCATTTTGTGTTATATTTTGTGGTGTTTGTTCTTTATATTTTTTGAGATAAAAACAATTGTCTCCATTCATCATGGAAAATAATTTTTATAAATGATGTATGCTGCGTGAATTTTATAAGATAATATAGAAGAAAATCTTGTGGTACCACAGCATATAAGTTATATTGGTCTTTCGAATACAATACATATTAAAATTGATATAATCCATACTTAATGATGGTATTAAGCCTTAATTAAGGTGTTAGGCATTCATTAATTTGTGATTATTTGAAGTTTATTAACAAAGATACAAACTCTTTTTTTTCCTGAAAATAAATACACAGTACATTTCATTTTATACATAAAACAATGCTCTTTAATTTCTTTTTATAGACCTATATATAAGATAAATTGGGGGAAGACGCCATATATAAGGATGTTTTGCTTAGTAAGTACATGATAATGAAAAAAATACACCATGTTCTTCAAAGTTTAATTAATTATGTATGATTATTAATTCCTTCCCCAGTCTGTAAGTGTACGCAATTGACAAATTTAATGTTAAACAAATTCGTATCATTGTCGCATCTTCCCCCATATATACGGGGAAGATGCCACCAGTTATGAGGTAAAATTCAATGGCACAATAAATAAGAAAAATAAGCTAAATATTAGAAAAATACCTGTGAATTAAGAATAACTATGGAGAAACAAACAAATTTGTAAACGGAAACAAATTTTAAGAAATTTGCTTTGCTAAAACTAATAAGGAACAAGTTTGAATATTAGCTTGCACAACATTTAATTTAGTGCAAATGATCCCCATTGCAATCTTCGTGCAATCGATGGATCGTGCATCTTCTGCATTCGATGGGCAAGGCTAGTGGCAATGGCCTTGCTGTGCTGGTGGAGGCAACTGCTGGTGACAGTCGACTGCCTCTTGCTCTACTGTTGGAAGCAACTGCTGGTGTAGGCCTATTGTCACGTGCACCATTTGTGAAAGCAACAATGTATCATTTGTGGAACCACCAGCGATAGCACTCTCATGATCTGGGATTGCTTGTGGATTAAAAGGATAAATCTCAGTAGCTGAAAACCCTGACGTTCCATTTCCTACTGCGGCTGCCTTGCTCCTAGCTGTATTTAGAGGAGATCTTTACTGGAGGCTTGAAAGTTTGTTAAAATAATGTTAGAAAAAAATAATTATGATAATATTATAATTATGAATTCCTTTTATATTTTACACTATAATCTACATTATATAAAACAAAACATAAAATTCAAAATAATTTAATTTATTTCTAAACCACGTTGCGTCTTCCCCTGATTGTGGATGAACATGCCACGAACGCTTACTTTCGTATTACTGCAAAGTTAAGGCCGCTTCTACTTATCTTGCGTGGGTAATAGAATAAGGAACTTACTTATATTGTTAAAATCTTATTTAAAATAAAACTATCCGATTATGAACTTTAAATATGAGCAACCGAATATTATAAGAGCTTTACTCACAAAGTTAAATGCTCATAAGATCCAAACTAACGGCGATTAAAGGTGATGAATTAAGATAAATTCCCAATCTACGCGTTTACTGAGCCAAGACTTCTCACATGTGTTGGTCAGTATAACCATCTTTTATAAATTATCCCTAAAAGAAGGGGGGGGGGGTAAATTGAACACGTTTCATTTGTTAATTATATTTAAAACACTTTAAAAACAAGTAAAATTTAATTTTATTTAAATGATGTTAAAAATTTTATCCGAAACTTTTCGCTTTTAAATAGTAAAGCATCATCAGGGATTTTTATTAAACCCTGACATTCCCTTAAATGGGAGATGTCATTGAACAATTTGTACCAAAAGTTGATTTTAATTAAATTCTGTGAAGATTCAACTACATATAAATCTATATAAAATTTTGTGCACTAGTTCCGAGATACAGATACCACAAAATTTTTGTGAGACATGTAGACAGACGGATATTTTCTAAAAATGGTGAAATCTTGTTCTCTATCTCTGAAAATGTATAAATCCATCCAAAAAAATAAACTAGATCATGTTTTAAAAAATATTATTTTCCATTATTAAACAATGAACGGAAATAAATAATAAACTGTAAATTATATTAATGAAACCTTTGTCAATTTCTTATAGAGTTAATGTTACAATAAAGAAGTCAAATATTAAGTACATGGAAGTATTACTTGTACTATATTTTAGCAGGAAAGTAGATTTATAATTAAACTGTAACTATGACATGACGAGGCGTGCTTCTTATATTTTTACACATAGAATTTAATAAACGACTAAGAACAATTACAGCTGACATACACGTACTATATACATGGTTACATTTTGAAGACTGATCTGTTTTAGCATTAATAAAAGGGGATATAACAGATCATTGATTGGACAATACAGTTCACTGGTACCTGTATATTTATGTGACGTCACTTACCAGAAGACCAATGAATTTAATCAGCAACATAATAATGAAATACACCACATTTCTCCTCCCTTTAATTTCACGCACCATACCTGATGGGGGTTTTCGTACTCTAGTTGGTCTTCTTAAACCCTGTTCAGAAAAAGATAAGTTAGTATTTTTAAGATTTGAATGTTCATGTTTTAGTTCTTTATTATTTGCTGTACTGTAAAGGTTTTTATCACTGTAAATTCTTCTAGGCTTTGTTGACATAGATCTCCTATCGGTTGGCATAGTATCTGGCGTCATGGCAGGCCTCCCACCAGATGTAGCCTTTCCATCGCATTGCAGGTGTGGACTCTTGCTATTGGGAACCATGGGAATATTTGCATCAAGGGTCCTCTCTTCAATTTCCCCAGGACTTGTATTTCCCTCCAGTTGTACTCTGGAACACACACTTTTTAGTTGATCAACGTGTCTTTTCCATACACATGGATCTACTAGAATTTTATAATGCAATTTACCTATTCAGGCAATTACTTTACCTATTTTCCATTTATCTCCCGATGTGTAATTGTGTACTACAACTTTTTCATTTACTTGGAATTCTCTTATTTTTTTCTTTTTAACAACATTTTTATGTTGTTTGTTTTCAACATAATTTTTAACATTTGGTACAAGTAAATCTAGTTTTGATCTTATATTTCTTTTGATAAATAATGATGCGGGACTTTTCCCTGTCGTAATATGAGGCATTATTCGGTATTGGAGTAGAAATTCGTTTAACTTAAATTTTAGATTTCCTGGTTCTGCACTTAAGGATTTCAATCCTTTTTTTATTGTTTGAGCATATCTTTCGGCCTGACCATTTGTAGAGGGATGATATGGTGAAGTTGAGATAGGTTTTATGCCTTTACTTTGTAGAAATTTTTTAACTGTTCTGAAGTGAATTGTGGCCCATCATCAGACACAAAGGACACAGGATATCCATATCTGGTAAAAAGAGAAGGAACACAGTTTATAGTGTTCTCAGTAGTAGTACCAGGAACAAGGAACACTTCTGTCTATTTACTGTGGGCATCTACTACGATTAAAAATATTTTTCCCATAATTGGACCAAAACAATCTACATGTATTCTGTTCCAAGGTGTTGTGGGCCATTCCCACTGATGATTACCCATTTTAGGAGGATTTTGTTTTAATTTAACTCAAACAAAACAGTTATTGGCTAATTCCTCAATATCTTTATCAATACCTGGCCACCATACAAAACTACGTGCCCGTGCTTTCATGTTAACTATGCCAAAATGGCCAAAAAGGCCAAAATGGCCAAAATAAATCTTGTAAAACTGTTTGTGTATGAACAGTCGGAATCACAACACGATTTCCTTGTAATATGCAGTTATTTAGTAAAGAAAAATGTTCTTGTTTATGTCCGAAAAGTAAGTAATTTGGCATCTCTGTGCCTGTTATTAAATGTTGATAAATTTCTTTCAATACTGGATCCTTTTTAGAACTTATACACAACATTTTTGTTGTTAAAGGTAAAGTGGTAATTTGATGAATAAATAAACAATTGAATTCATCAGTGTTGCCAAATAAATTTGGTGACAAAGTTGGTGACATTTTTCTGGTGGTAGCGAATCGGACGATGGAGGCAGTAAGTCTTCACTACGTAATGGAAGATGTGGTAGATCATCGGCATTTCCGTGCTCTACAGACTTTTTATATTTAATATCATATTGAAATGTTTGCAAGTTTAATCCATATCGTTGGATTTTTTCTGCCGAAAGTACCGGAATACTTTTTACGGGGGGAAATATGGAAACTAGGGGTTTACTATCAGCATACAGGGTAAATCTCCTATCATATAAAATTTGAAAAAAATTCTTTACTTCAAAAATTATTGATAACGCTTCATTATCTACCAGATTATACCGCTTTTCTGCAGAAGACAAAGTTCTAGAAGCAAAAGCTACGGGTTTTCGGAGTTATCTGGCATTGTATGCGAAAGTACTGCCGAAATTCCATAAGGAGAAGCATCAGTGGCTAAAATCAAGGGTAATTATGAAGTGGGTGAGAATCCTTTCTGAAGTAATTTCCTGTTTAATTGCATTAAATGAATTTTCACATTTCTTTAGCTACCGAAAATTTACATTTTTACGTAATAATTCATTTAGAGGATAAGCAATCGTAGATAATTTAGGAACAAATCTAGAATAATAAGATACTAATCCTAAGAATGCTTTTACCTTAGTTACGTTTTTAGGTGTTGGAGCATTTAAAATAGCAGAAATTTTTTCTTGCGTTTTGTGTATGATAGTTTTATCAATTTTGTAACCGCAGTATGTAATTTCATCATTCATGAAAAATTATTTTTCCTTATTTATTTTAAGATTATATTCACGTAACCTTTTTAGCACTTGTTTTAATAGCTCTAAATGTATTTCATGAGTTTCCCCTGAGATACATATATCATCGATAAAAATTGAAATACCCTCTGTACCTTTTAAAATTTGCTCTATAGTTCTCTGCTATATTGCTGGAGAACTGGCAATTCCGTATTATAATTGCGTAAATTGAAATAAGCCTTTAGGAGTGTTAATAGTAAGTAATTCTTGTGAATTTTCCTCTACCGGTAAATGCAAGTATGCTTGATTCAAACCAATTTTTGTAAAATGTAATCCACCCTTTAAAGTTGCTAATATATCATCAATCTTAGGTAATGGGTATTTGCCAACCTTTAAACATTTATTTACTGTGTCTCTAAAATCATCACACAAAAGAATTTTCCCATTTGGTTTTACTACCGGAAATGTAGGAGTTGCCCATTTACTCGTACTAACCGGCTTTATTATTCCCTCGTTTTCTAATCTTCCTAATTCTTCATTTACTGCATTCCTTAATGCATACGTAACTGTTCGCGTTTTAAAAAATATTGGTGATAGTCTATCTCTAAGTGTAAATCAGCTTTAACATTTTTAATTTCACCTACATTATTTGACAACAAATCTGAATATTCCTTTAGTAATTTATTTAAATTTTCCAAGATTGCTACTTTGTTTACCGGAACACTTTGTAAATTGTTTGGGAATATTTTAAATGTAGTTATCCAATCCCTACCTAGCAATAAAGGAAAATCGTCTTTTTTAACTAAATATAACTTAACATTCCTAGTTTTATTTTCGTAAGTTACATTTACTCTAAGAAATCCCTCGGGCTGGAAAATTTCTCCAGTAGCTGTTTTTAATTGTACATGAGCAGAAAACATTTTATGTTCTGGAAATAATCTCCGAAAACGATTTATCGCGGAAATCGCTGTATCTAACTCCATTTCTGCTTTAGCACTATTTTCTATCAAAACCCATTTTTTTTATAGGTTTAGTGCCTTCAGATTGTAACGAGAAAATGTCTACGGTATCAAGAACGCTTACACTTTTCTTTTGAGTAACATTGTTTTGTGCGTTCCGACACACCTTACTCAAATTTCCACGTTTTTTATAAAAATTGCAAACTGATTGCAAAACAATTGCACCTGATTTACACGTTTTAAGGACTCTTGAGTCCAAAAAGGTAGTTTTTGGCAATTGGTCAGTGTGTGTATGTATGTATGTATGTGGGGAATCTTCAGGCTATCATATCTCTGAAGCTAATAAAGATAGAACGACGAAACTTCTGAATTGAAACAGGTCTGGTGTACAGATGAATTCTCCAAATTTTGGTGAACATTGAAAAACCGGAAGTTGGACATCGGAAACAAGAAGTGTTACCCGAAGTGCATACCTCAAAAATGGCTCTAACGATTTTCTTCAAAGTTTCTGTATAAACACTGTATTAGATGTCCTTTCAAATTATATAGTTGGTTAGTTCAGAAAAATTGAGAGGCGTCCTGTATAAATAGCTCAATTCCAGGTCTCGCAAGTGCGTTTCTTTAAAAACGGCTGAACGGATTTTTTTCAAACTTGTCATATTAACTCTCTTTTAAATATCCTTTTGAATCGAATTATTGTTTTCCGGTCAATAATTGAGTATGCCTAGTTTTGGTAAAATTTGTTAACTCCAAAACGGCTCTAATGATTTTCTTGAAAATTGTTACATAACTCAATTTTCGATATCCTTTCTCACATACTACGTGGTTATTACAGGAAAAATTAACACTCATTCTGCTTAGGTAGGTTAATTTTAGATCTCAGAAACTGTGATTTCAAAAAATAACTCTACCACTTTTTCTTTCTTCTTCTTTTTTTTTTCTTGCCATTTGTATGTATGTATGTTCGGTTTATGGCATCGAGTGTTGCCTTCCGACAGAATCCACAAGTCTGTGCCAGGTCTTCCGGTCATGGGTCCACTCTTCTTCCAGACCCCTATCCCTCATCGCTTTTTTTACATTATCCATCCAAGTCTTTCTTGGTTTTCCTTGTTTTCTTTTCTGATTTGGTATATAGTTAAAAGCGATTTTAGGTAATCTTTCATCGTTCATTCTTTTAATATGACCAAACCAGATTAATTGCTTTCTTTGAACCTCATCTAATATGGTTTTCTTTATTTTCATCATTTCCCTGATTCTCTCATTTCTCACTCTCTCCATTCTTGATATCCCGCATGATCTTCTCAGGGCATCCATTTCAACAGCAGCCAATTTCTTTTTTTCCGTCTCCATAATTGTCCATCCCTCTGTTCCATACAACAATATGCTTTTTACAATGGAGTTGTATATATTATAGTCCTAGATAATTCCTCACTCCACCAAATCGAATTTAATAGTTTTACTGCTTTTCTTCCTTGACAGATTCTATTCTTAATTTCCTGTGAGTCTCTTCCTTCTCTATTAATGTCTACACCAAGGTATCTATAATGATCACAACTTTTAATTTTGATGTTATTATTCAGACTTAGGTCCGTCTCGTCTCCTCCTATACATAGGTATTTGGTCTTATTGACATTCATGTATAGTCCCCATTTTTCATATTCTTCCTTAATTTTTATTGTCATTTTCTCTAAATCACTTTTACTTTTTGCAATTATGACTTGGTCATCTGCGAATTGTAGAGTAAAGATTGACATTCCATTTACATTAAATCCCATTGCTCTGCAATTTTCTTTCCAAATTTTTAATGCTTTATCAACATAAATTTTGAACAGTGTTGGGGAGATACAACATCCCTGTCTAAGTCCTTTATCTGTTATTAAACCCTTTGACAATCTTTTGCCTATTTTTATCTTCGTTTTTGATTGTCTATAAAGTTCTTGGATCGCTCTAATGATAGTTGGATTTACGTTTATTTCATTTAATACACTCCATAATTTTGAGATTGGGACATTATCGTATGCCTTCGTAAGATCAATAAACAACAGGTGAATTTGATTTCCCATGGCCATATCCTTTTCAACAACTTGTTTAAGACAAAATATATTATCCATACATGATCTTCCTGCTCTAAATCAACTTTGCTCTTCACTTTCTTTCATTTTAATTTCTTCTTCAATAAACTTTTTTTAAATTCGTCCATAAAGTCTACTAAATGTTGCTGTTACAGTAATACCGCGGTAATTTTCACATTTTTGTCGGTCTCCTTTCTTATAAATTGATGTTAAATATCCAACCCTCCATTCTTCTGGTGTTTCATCTCCATTTAAATATTTTTTGAATAATTGTGTAATTAATCTGAACAATTTTTCTGTTCCATTTTTTATCAGTTCTGCTGTTATTCCACCAGGGCCACTTGCTCTTTGATTTTTTAAATTTTTAATTGCCTTTTTAACTTTCTCAGGTTCCAACTGTATAGGTTGTCCCAAGGAATCAATATCTGTATTTTTTATTTGAAATTCCTTTCTAGTTTCTGTTAGCAAAGTCTTATAATATTCTTCCCACTCCTTAACAGATATTCCCTGCCATGCATTACTACCTTCCTTTCTATTAAACTTTATATATATTTACACATGTATTAAGTTCCTCATATAGGAAATATTTTAGGTTTCTACTTTGTTAGGTCAATTTTATGTCTTCTAATCATATTATCTCAGAAAAAAAAATTCATCTAATACGTGAAATAGTGGGTAATGGGAGTCGTGTGATTGTTTCACACGACTTGTTTCGTAAAATGTGTATATTATTACTCAATTAAGCTTTGCCAATTGGCAAATATATATATATATATAATTGTTTTGGCAAAACATAATTGAGCAATAATATACACATTTTATTTTTACTTTCTGTTACCCATAAGGTAGAGAAAGTATTGTTTTTGGGTCAAATTTTCGAACGCGAGATTTTGTTATATTTACACGTATTCAGGTCCCCTGAATACGAAAATCATGTTTTTAGCAAATGGTCTGTGTGTATATCTTTGTGTCTGTGCGTGTGTCTGTGTGTCTGTGTGTGTATCTGTCTGTTATCAGCATATCTCAAGAACAAATAGTAGCAAATATTTCAAACTTGGTATTCTAAATGTGTATCATATATAGATGCTACAGTAAGCTTTTCGTTAAGATCAAGTAAATGGTTCGTGTACAGGAACAATCAAGAGAATTCTAATACATTACGTCTATGGGGGAAATTGCAGGTAAGTAGAGTTTAACGTCTGTAGACTGCACTAAACCAAATGAAACGAATATATATATTTTACAATAGAGATAGTCAACTGGGAAAAAAAATTGTGTATGTAGAAGCCTCGCCTCCCCCCCCTGGGAGGAAGTCCCCCCTCGAGGGGTGTAAATTTTCATTATGGGTATCTTTCAAAAGAGCTCGCCAATACCTTTAAAACGAATGATTGGACCATCGATCTGCGATAATTTAAAACAAAGTTATCGATTTTTTTTTTTTTTTTTTTTTTTTTACTTTTAACAACAACAAAAAAAAAAAATTATCTAAAAAAAAATCGTATTTTTTTTCTAAATATTGAGAATAAAATGGAATTTTTTTGGATATTTAGTGTTATACTACTTCTCTAATATGGAAATCGTCTGCATTATCATAAAAGATAATTTTTAAAAATAATAATTTTAAGAAATTATTTTTAAAAAACAGAATTATTTTTTAATAACCGAATTAAATTTTATATAAATCTAGGTGCATTAATGAAACGGGGGGTTGAGGGGGCGGTAGCCCCCCTCACACAGAATTAATTATCATATAAAACTTTTCCGAAGCCTAATTTGAATTGTTTAACATAGGTTTACATAACATCGTTATCTTACCGCTTAATCTCCAACTTGTATTTATAGTATTAAATTTCAGAGTAAGAGAAAGTCGTTTGAGTGACACACCAGATTATATCAAATAATGTATGCAATAATTCAAACTGTAATTACTGAATTTTAAGTTTGCAAACTACTTTAAAAAAAAAAAAAAATATTGTGATTGTTTTTATCATAACTATCATGGTTAAAATGAAAGAAATAAAACTTTTAAGAGAAAAAACAATTTTGCATTAAGATAGCTTTATAGTATAAAATATATATAATTATATGCTATGAAAAATAAAATCATAAAGTGGATTCCAGTTTTCTAAATTGAAAATTTTTAAGATAACTGGTGAAAAGTAAAATAAAGAAGAAAAATAGCAGATTATTATTATTTTTTTTTTTCTAAATAAATTTTTAAATAGATACAGTTTGTGCTTAATCGTGGATCACAAATAGATGCAACTCTCAAAATATCTATTTATTCTTCCTTCTTATAATATCTCTTATATAGCAGAAATGATCTCGCTTTTTATTTCATTCACCAGTTTTCTGTCAGTTTCCTTACACACTGCAAATTCTTTTTTATTTTCTTCAACTACGGCAAAACATTTTATTCTGTTGTGTAATTTTCTCGCGACAAATTTTTAGTGACATTTTCATTAATGTTGTAAAACCTACAAAATTTTCTTATGGGGTCATTTCATTCTGCTCTAGCATTATATGCTTTTTTCACAGAATTCTTGTAGTACCTTGCTTATGGGGAGCTGGTTTACGAAGAATCGTTTGCACAATTTTATGCTCTTCCCCAACAGGATGGGCATGCTATTGGTATTTTATTAACTTTCATTTGCAATACCTCTTGTACTTTAGTGAAGTTTCCGGACATCTTCTAGCTGTGGGAGAAAGATTTTTGTATTTTTTTAAATTGTCCTACAGCTTTTTTTTCAATATTGGGATTTTTAAAGCCTTATTAATCCTCATATTAATTGTAGGCCCAAAGCAAGGCACATGCTGCACCTGAAAAAAGGAAATTGTTTTTAGTATGTTTGCTTCATTATCTTATAAATAAAATTGCTAATCGAATCCTTATTACTAAAAACAGTAATATTTAATTGGGTGCATATTAGGTGCAGTAAGAAGCTTTAAATCGCGTTTTGTGTGACTTATACTTGGAAATAGTATATAAATCGGCACACCGCGTTCAAGCCATGCGATAGGAACTGGTTCATAGTTACATAACCAACACAGAAACTGAAACGAAAATAAAGTTGATGTTTCAAAGGCAAAAGATGTCATACCATATTCATCATTGCATCCATTACGAATTTTCCCAAAGAAAAAGTGCTACAGAATCATGTAAATAAATCTGTTCTTTTCCGAAGAATGTTTCTAAAAGCACACTCCCATACATTCAATGTGATATTATAGATGTGCTCCATTACAAAATGTCGATGCTTGATATAAGTGTAACTGTTGAACACTAAAAGCAACAATTCCTTTGAATCAACTAAGATATCAGACGAAAATATGCGCTTACTGGCAAAGATTTGCACCCTATGAAATTGTTCCTTGATAAAGCAAGGCCTAATGTTACGACAGAAAAGCTAGGCTAGGCAGTTTTAGAATACCTGGCCGATAGCCCCGGTACAACCTCTTCGAACTACCACTTGTTTGATGTTTTGTCTTCTGTACACTTCCGGACAGTGGTCAAAGTACGAAAATGGACAGATAATTTCTTCGCGATAAAACACGAATCGTTCTATACTCCCGGAATCTGTCAATTACACGACCAATAACGGAAATTGTATATAATGATGAACAATATTTTGATTTTTTAAAAAAAGTATTATACTCAACTCTCAAATAAAATTCCATTCCTCTGAAATACACTTTAAAATTTATTACTACAAGCAATTCAGATAGGTAAATAAAACAGACTGAGATAGCGTGAGACATTTAGAAATATAGTATGCAGTATTACATATTCTTCGAGCTATTTATATTAACTTGATCTCTCGTGTAGTTCAATTAAATACTTTTTACTTTGAAATTTTTGTCATAATAATTAAGTCTTCATTCTGTTATATAGAACAAAAATTAATCAACTAAAAATGTTTAATCTTTTTTTTTTTTTTTTTTTGTTGTTGTTGTTGTTGTCGGGAATTTTTCAGATATGTTTCATTAAAAATAAAATGTGTACTATACTCACATTAATGTGATATATTTAAAAAAATAAAAAAAGTAGAACTGTATAATGCTTAATTAATCAATTTGTGAGATATTATGAAGTTATTTTTTATAGCAAAATATGTTATATAAAAATAGCTTAGACATTTTCTATTAATAAATACCTCCTTCTATTAAGCTTAAAAAAGAGCATGATATTTAAATAGAAATAGACACTAGTTGAAATTTATTCGAGCTTCTGTAAAACCTACATTGGGAATCATATTATGGTAATGTTTTCACACAATATTTTTTTTTCCTTATTTGAATACTTTTAATATTTTTCTAACAATTTTTTTTAATTAAATCTCAAGAATTTTTATGTGCATTGACTATTTAGTATTATAAATATTTTACGAAAGTTTGTTAATGAGTTTATTCTGTACAAAAAAAAAAAAAAAAAAAGTAAGTGCCCTTTGATTTGTTTTTCGAATTACGTTTTTCTTAAATAAATCCCCATAGTTAAAAAGTTTCACTACAATTTGATTATCTATTGTTCTGAAGCTCAATTTTTAACTTTAATAAATCTCTAGCAGCTGTACAAACATAAGACAATTTATTTCCTCTTATTAAAATATCTATCTAATGCTATGTACAGTTTCTACATAGTACATGTTCTGCATTGTTAATTCTTAGAATTATAATATTTATACTTTGTAAACAAAACAGCTTGATTAAATTTTAAATTAAAGGAGGAAAATTAATTTCGAAAATAATTACACAGTTGTTTGCTTTTCTTATTCTCGTAGAAATAACAGTAAAGTATTTTTAAAGTTTAGAAAGAAAAAAAAATGATTTAAATTAAATTAACTTTTTATTTTCTCTGATAAAAATAATTACACAATAAGTAATGAAATAAGACAGTTCGATAAATTATTAAACAGTTTTATTTATTTATTTATTTTAATTGAAATTTAAATTGAAACAAAATGTGGTGAATAGTATATATGAATATGAGCAATACATATACAAGTAGCTTCTTTATATGCAATTTATATGTGTGAAAAGCAGTAAAATATTTCTTTTGAACATTAAACAGTTATGAAATCATAAATAAATTTATTCTTATCTGACCACTGAATTAATTCATCAGATCTCTGAAAGTTGTTAACATTAATATACATTCATTCACATTTTAAATTAGATGCATATTAAAAATTACTTATATCTTACTGTAAATATACAACATCTATTCCTACTTCCAAATCTGTACACAAATATAAGTATTTAAAACATTACTTTCACTGATATTTAATGAAAACTTTGTGAACTGATAACATAAATTAATATATATATATATATATATATATACTGTATATATATATATATATATATATCGCTACAACTATTTCGAATTGAATTAATTAAACACGACTTTCATATGACATAAAAGCAAACACGAGTACAGTATTTAAAAAAAATCGCTTTCACGCAGGATTTGAGTCTACATTTTTTTGTGCATGAAGGGTGAAACTTGTCATTTCTGCAACATATATTCTGCGATGCTAATATTAACACTTTTTTTTTCTTTAATCCTAATGATAAATAAACTTTTGTTCGGTGCACTTTACGAGTCATCGTTTTTTGCAGTCAAATACTTTTTGTTTTTACTTTTGGGGCTATATTGTATAAACATATGAAATAAAAAATATCCTTTTATTTTATGTCAAATATAATAAATACCACATAGAGATATTTACTTTATATTTTTCTTATTCTTCACACAGTAAAAAAAAAAAAAAAAAAAAAAAATGTAAAGTCATGGAATTTGACCGTATAATGTTACGGGAAATGACCGTTTTGTTAGCTAAACGGTCAAAGCCTGTAAATTCATGTCATAAAAATAAAATTCTGAAATTCTGGCATTTTTTACGGGCAAAAGACGTTAATCTACGTAATTTGCTCAAATTTGCAATCAAACTGTATTTTTACGGTCAAATCCCTTCAAATGTAAAGTGTTAGCTTCTCAGTGCATACGCATACATAAAACTGTATATATAGAAAGAAAACAGAGTGCCTTTAAAATGGAACAAGAAAATTATATTTTACGATAAAATTTAATAGATATAAGCTGCGTATAATTTAATGCGTTTAGGAATCTTTACAAAAGGATATTTATATATATACATATATATTAAGAGTAAGTTTTATAATTATTACGTGTTTTTTAATATCTATATACTTTGTTTATATTTATGGGATAATAAGAATATCCATCATATAATTATTACTATAAAGGTGATGATTATGGTGTATAAATATCAATTCAGAGATGCAAATTAATAACATTAAGACTGAGACATGCAGAAATACACGTAAGAAATATGCAGTAATATAAGATTCTGTGAACAGTTTTATAAAATTGCTCTTATTAACGTTATTTTTTCTGTATTTTAATATAATGTCTTTTTTAATGTTTTAGTACCTTAATAAAAATCTGCTTCTCAATAATGCGGTAGTAAATTTGATACAATTAAAAACTGTATGTGGAAATATTTCAATTGTTTAAAAATTGTTACTGAAATTCAGAAAATCAAAGAGAAAAACGTACCTTAATAAAAAAAAAAAAATCTACTTCTCTATAATGTGGAAATAAATTTAACACAATTAAAAACTGTATGTGGATATATTTCAATTGTTTAAAAATTAATACTGCAACTCAGAAAATCAAAGAAAAAAAACGTACCTTAATAAAAAAAGAAATCTACATCTCTATAATGTGGAAATAAATTTAACACAATTAAAAACTGTATGTGGAAAGATTTCAAATGTTTAAAAATTAATACTGAAACTCAGAAAATCAAAGAAAAAAACCAATCAAAATTTAAAATAATAATATAAAAAACATAATTGCATGTTTAACAAGTAAACATAAATATGATAAGAAAAATTCTTTATGAAAACCAAGAGGCAAAATGTGTCTAAATTGTTTTCTTAAAATATATTCAAACATAAATTATGAACAAAAATATTATTTACAAGAAAAAGAGATAGTTTTCCCCTTTATTCATAATGAAAAAAATATGCTCATTTATTTTTTCTTTTTAAGTAAAAAAAAAGTATCATTTGTTATTTGTCTTTCGACTAAGATCTCATTTGTTATTTGTCAAGATGAGTGATAGATGATACCACTTTTCTAACTTTAAAACATTAATGACATGATGTTTCTCATTAGTCGAAAAACAAATATGTAGTCTAACACTCCTTGAAGCACTTTTTTCTTTACTTGTTTTTCTTAAAAGTACATTTTATTTTCTTCTTAAGCCATTATTTTACATCAAAGATGAGTCGACTGATCTTCCCTTCATTTTGAGATCATTAAATTAAATTTAGAAAAGAAATGTTTTAAGATAAGTTTTTCTTTTCTTTACTTTTTTTTTTTTTTTTTTTTTTTTTTTTTAACTAATAACTGTCAAATATTATCATACACATTTATTTTAAAGTATTTTTTATCTAATAATGTTTCGATTTCTTTTTTTTTCAAAGGTTAACAAAACAATAAATTATTTTAGAGGGGAAAAAATTAACCACATTTTTTTTTTAAAGAATTTCGCACGTTAAATATTTCTGCAAAATTATCTTTTTGCCGTATAAAATCTAAATGAAATTGAAATTTTTCTATAAAGGTTTTAATAGCTAAAATATATTGTAGTTATAGTTACCGAAAAACACGATTGTTTCCAAGATGTTTAATCACATAATAAAAAATGCAGATGTAAAATACCACCCCTTGTACAGCAGTATGATATTTCTACTAATCTGCTTTATTTAGATATCAAAAGAAAAAAAATAATATTCTTTGGGATTTGTTAATTATGTTTATTAGATTTTGCCATTTATTGAAGCTTTTATTATATATTAAATTTTGCTATGACAAGTAGTGGAATCATATCATTTACACTACATACATGCATGTCATATAAAACAAATCTGGAATATAACAACAACAAGACTTCCATCACTTACTACTAAACATATTACAAGCTGTTTTTGGAGGTAGTGTGGTTAGAAAACATAAAATTCACCTAACAATTTTCACTGCAAAAGCAATTTAATTCATACATCTTCAGAGACATATAAAAAAGATTTTATAAAACAAGTTTTTAAAAAATCGGTGGAGCCATTTTAGAAATATTTATTTCAGAGATCATACGTTGGCCTACCTAAACGTTACGCCAGTTAATTTTCCTCTAGTAATCAAGTAATACATGCGGAAAGATATCTGATAAGGTTTTATGTATCGTATTTGAAGAATATCGTTACATCCGTGTTTGAAACATCGAATTTCGATTCAACTTCCGATTTTCATCAAAACTTTAGAAATTCGTGTTTTTGTCGAACAGCATTTGCATGCGAAAGGATATATAAAAGCTAGTTATTATGGAAAGTTTCAATAAATCCATAAAACATTTTTTTTTTCTTTTTTTAAGAAATCTACTTCCAAGACCTAGAATTGTTCTAATTATTTAGAACGCCTATCAATTTTCGTGAAGTGATCAAATAATAGCTTAGAAAGTATATCTAAAAGAAAGTTTATATAGTAATTTTGAATAAAAACGTTAAATTTCTGTTTCATACATAGACTTGCAGTCTTATTTCGGGTTTTTCAAATGTTGGAAAAATCTGTAACCCAAACTGAAGTTCCTTCGTTCCGCCTTTTTGCATACATGACATTCAGCAGATTCCCCAGCACACACATACATAGACACGTTACAGACCAAAACTAGTACTCTGGACTATAGAAAGGCTTTTTTGGACTATACAGAGTTGCCAACTTTTAAAATTTATTGCAGAGCATTCCGCCTTCTTTCCATACCAGTATACTTTCAGAGTAATTTGTTCTAATTCAATAGTAGTTAAATTTATGAAAAGTTTCAAAATAATATATGTTGGGAAAAAAGGGCTTTGTTAACATTGCTCCGTAATAAATTATTAAAGTTGGCAACCCTGAATATAGACTAGGACAGGCATTATTCAAAATAAAAACAAAATTTTAACAAAGGACTAGACCGTTCAGATTTAAGTGATTTCAAGTTTTGCTTCCACCTTCCGTTTAATGGTTTGCATTTAATACGTTTATCTCTATCACCATTAGTTTCACATGACTTCATATATACGAAAGCTCAATTTTTAACAAAGCGGTAATAATCTATTTTCAAAACTTTTAAAACCCAAATTCTTAATGTATCGTATCACTTAAATCTTTTCGAAGTTAAAATAAAATTTAATTTGAAAAAAAGAAAAAAAAAAGTAACTTTTTTGTTTATTAACTAAAATTAAAAAATAATTGAAAACTGCAATTTATAATCCCACTTCAAAAACATGACTTAATGAGTAGCAGATTTTTTTTCTCTCCAAACGGTTTCCATACAATCTTCTGCTGTTGCCACCTAAAATTCGTACTTTAGTTAATTTTAAAAAATCTAATTATCCGATCTATAAGCTTTTTAAAGCACCGGATTCACAAAAATCGCCTCTTTGATTTGGTACCTTATTTGTAACGATACAACTGTTATTTCTAATTTATTTTCTAATTTATTTTCCTCATTTTAAGTAAATGTACATTCTTCTTTTTATTATTATTCTGTCGAAAAAAAAAATTGGCAACAATTAAATTATGGATAGCTTGAGATTCACAAGCATACCGTAGTGAATGAGATAAATAAATTAGTGTGCTGATTTAATGGATGAAGGATTAGCTTTCCGAGGTTCAAGATGAATCACATGACATGAACCAATAAGTTGCAACATTTGGCCCTTTATCGCTATTTTGGCATATAAAATTTCAGTTCGGCAAATTATCATTATTATTAGGTAACATAACTGTTCCGTTGTAGTTTCGAAATCAGAAGATCGAATGTGTAAACAGTGTAAAACCATCACTCAATGAAACTTCTTTTGATACACAAACAGTTTAATTACAGATTATTTTCAGATCTTAATAGATACTCTCTTGGGTTTTGACTTCTCAGTCAGTACTCACAAAATATAAATGGCATAAAAAAAACTCTTATTCACTCTCTAAAACACATGAAAAGCAACTCTAAGCCATTTTTTGTCACACACTTAGAACAAAACCAAAATACTCAACTGTTGCCATTTTCTCATAAAAAAAGGAACAAGAACAAAATATTCAACTGTTGCCATTTGCAACATAATCTACTGAAATGATAAATAATAAAAACAAAGATGATAATTAGGTAGAGGATCAACTTGACATCCTCCCACCTAAGTTAATATATTATCCTAAAATTTAACTTATATTTAGTTAAAGTCACAATTACAATAAGAAAATTATAGTTCAAAAGTCCAGTCTCTTAGGCACTTTCACTGTCCTACCTGTTCTAGTCTTTTGAATCTGAGGTTCAGGATTTACCCCATCACAAGAAATAGAATCTTTACAAATTTCATCTCTCACCTTATCAGTCGAAAATTTCTCAATAATGGGATCATTATTGAAGATTTCAAGTGGGTACAATCTTTGAATTGACCTTAATAATTGTCCATTAGCTGTTGTAAGTTTCACAAGTCTTTTAATTCCATCTTTTCCTGGAAGAATCTGAATTATTTTACGTAGTGGCCAATTAATTCGCTTGGTGTTGTCATTTCCTATCAACACAACAGCACCAATATTCACTTTCACTGATTTTCTATTTTCTGATTTTTGAATAAGCGCTCCTAGATATTCAGTCCTAAATCTCTTTCTCAAATCCTTTTGCAGATTTTCTCTATATTTGACTGGTTTATTAAGACTTTTGCGTCCAATGTCATCAAGATCAGGAACACCAATTATTTGAATGTCTTGAAGGAATAGTGACGGGCTTAAAGGCATTAAAGTAGCATCATTTTCAGTTACATATGTCAATGGACGGGAGTTGATCACAGTTTCACAGTCGCAGAGAACTATGATAATTTCTTCAGAATTAAAGCTTCCTAGGACTCCTCTCATCAGTTTCTTGAGGATTCCTATTAATCTCTCCCACCAGCTTCCCCCCAAGAAGCAGTCGGTGGATTGAACTTTCATTGGATTGGTAGTATAGATGTGTCGTCAGTGATTTGCTTCCAGTCTAGATCTTGAAGTGAATTCAAAGCACTTACAAAATTGGTCCCGTTATCACAGTATATGATTCTACTTCGTCCTCTACGAGCTATAAATCTTCTAAGAGCTAGTAAAAAACTCTCGGTAGACATAGACTCAACCAACTCTAAATGGACTGTTCTATAAACAGCGCAGGTGAATAAACAAATCCAAGATTTCATGTTACCTCTCAGGATCACTGGACCAGCAAAGTCGACTCCACAAACTTCAAACACGGTAGCTTCTCGTAGTCTGTCTTCTGGAGAAGGTGCAGTATAAGCTTCTAGATTTTTTTGTAGAAAACCTTCCACACACTGTGCACTTATTAATGAGAGATCTCACTGTTTTACGAGCTTTAAGAATCCAAAAACTCTCTCGTAGAGCATTTATCAAAATTTGAGTACCAGCATGTGCATTCTTCTCGTGATAATATCCCACTAATCACTTGACAACCTCATGATTGGATGGAAGAATAGCTGGTGTTTTAAACTCTTCTGTATCCTGACGAAAAATAAGTTTAGTTTTCAGTCTGAGGATTCCACTTTGATCCTTGAATACTCCTAAAGTTTTTAATTTCTCATCCCTCTCATTTATAAAACAATCTTCCTGGACCATTCTGATCAATAACTTTTCGGCTTCAAAAATTTCAACAGGAGCAAGGTTTCCATGTCTTCTTTCAATTTGTTTAGACCTATAATTAAAGGTGAATCTTAGGATCCAGGCAATTAGATTAACTATTTTTTTGTATTAGGAAAAGTATATGTAATACCAATCTCTCTTGGTAACCAAGCATCCAGAAACTAAACATTTCGTTACAGATGAAATTACACTCCTTTACTTTTCTCTAACAATCTCATTTTCATCTAAATTTAAGTCACCCTTTGACCAGTCTTCTTCAGGTAAATAAAACCAATTTGGGTCTAACCACCAATTAGAGTTCAATAGATTTTCAGCTGAACAACCTCTACTCGGGAGATCGGCAGGATTCATAGAACCAGGAACATGTCTCCAAGACATTTTATTTGTTAAGCTTCTTATTTCTTTCACTCTATTCTGGACAAAGACATTCCAGGCTTCTTCTCTCGTTATGCATGCTAAGACAGTGGAAGAATCAGTCCAGAAATAAACTTCTTCAGTCTGTATTTCTGACAAAATTGAGGACGAAATTCGTGATCCTATAGTAGCGGCCAGTAACTCAAGTCTCGCAGTAGTGATTTCTTCCTTTCCAGTTGATGCAACTATACTCCTGGTTTGTATCAGCTGTTTTTTAACAGAAACAAAGGTTTCTATTCGGGTGAAAGCAGCTACGGCATAAGCATACTTACTGGCATCGCAGAAAATATGTACTGAAGTATTTTCACTTGTATTCCTTGAACCAAAATATCTGGAAAAATGGTTTTCACCCAGACAGTCAATATCTCTCAGCCATTTTAAAAATGTAGCTCTTGTATTTGTATCAACTTCTTCTTCCCATGTTATTTTCTGTTTCCACGTTTCTTGAAGCAATAATTTGAGGATAAGGATGATAGGACAACATATACCAGTAGGATCGAACAATCTATGAGCAGTAGACAAGATTGTTCGCTTCGTTACTTTTTCAAAACGTAACACTTTTATACTTTCAGTATTTATACGCAGAGTGTCGTATTTTTTATTCCATATCAAACCAAGCACATTCGTATCCGCAGAGGCATCAGCATTAACATCACTGAACTCCCACCCTCTAAGGTCAAATATTCCTCAGTCATTACTTCTGTTGATACTTTAATAAAAAGGTTGAGTTCTTTTTCATTTTTAACACAACTGACACAATTGTTAACATAAACAACTTGGCATAGGTGGACTCTGCTCAGTTCCCCACCATATTTATTGTCACATAAATTTCTAGTGCGAGACATATTATAATCATGTTAAAAAAAAGGAATTTCACCAAAGATTGATACAGTGACAGAAAGAAATCCCCGCCTAATAGGCTATCCATCGTTCACTTCGATATATTTATCTTATTCTAATCTATCAATTTATTTTATCAGGGTCAATTCCGTTGTTTATGTTTCATGTTACTATTTCCAATGCAATAATCCTCAAAATTCATATTTATATGAAAAAATTACAATTTCGCTATGTTGATAAAATCGTAAATTACGAATAATTTACGAAATTTTCTTATTAGAATATTTGTATTCAATCATGTTCAAAAAAATATCATAAATGTAATTTTGAAGTTGTCTAATGTATTTATGATCCTCAAAATGGAAGTTTATGCTCAAATTTGCCTTATTCTGACATGTTAAGTAAATCGTAAATTCCAAATAACTTACGAATTTTTTAAATTGGAAAAATCATAGTCTATGATATTCATGCCAGTAACCTACATAATATTTCGAAAGTGGTTTGACATCTATACCATGAAAATATCCCTCAAAATTGACGTTTATGTGAAATTTTGCTCTATTCTGCCATGTTAAGAAATTCGTAAATTTCCAATAACTTACGAAATTTTTATATTTGAAAATTCATAGTCATTAATATTCATGCCAGTGTCCTAAATAATATTTCAAAAGTAGTCTGACAAATTACGATGAAAATATCGCTCAAAATTGACGTTTGTGTGAAATTTTGCCCTATACTGCCATGTTAAGAAATTCGTAAATTTTCAAAGTAGGATATTTATAGTTACTGATGTTCATTCCGACATCAAAACGGATATTTTAAAACTGGTCTGACATTTTTACAGTAAAAAGTTTCCATTTAATGCACGTTTAAGTGAATTTTTGTCCTATTCTCCCATGTTAAGAAAATCGTAAATTTCTAATAACATACGAAGTTTTTAAAATCGAATGTTGCAAAAGAATAGGTTTCTTACCAGTGTCGAAAGTAATATTTTAAATTTGATCTGACCTCTCTGCGACAATTTGTTCTTGAGATATCGTGTACACAGGCTAACAAAACTAACGGACTAACGGTCTAACACACTAACACACTAACAGACTAACAGACACCCTACAGACTGACACCATAGAAATTTTGTCATTTTCGGATTCCTCACACCTGAAAACGTGTAAAAAAGTCAAAAAACCGAGGTCGAAAATTTTCACGATTGCTAAAGTTCCTCATACCTATAGTATGATGGGGAACTAAACTATGTATAAGTTTTTGTATAACAATTTTTGGATATGAAGACGCACCAGTTTCTATTTTCTCCAAAATAGTTTGTAAGTGAAACTGAATTGTAGAGTTTAGAAGAAAAGGGCTGCTTGACACACCAAAGACTACACGACAATGCCTGTATTCCTTCAGTTGAACTTCACTATCAAACCATAAGAACCTCAAATAATCTCGGTCTGTATGTGAAACACCTATTTGTAGAGAGGCTCTTCGTATATCAGCAATAACACCAACCTCCTCTTTTCAAAATCGTGTTAAAATACTTGGAATCTGTTCTAGTAGGTTTGAATCCTTTTCTAAACAGTCTTTAAGGCAAGGAAATCCCTTTACCTTGGTTGAAGCATCAAAGACAGGCCTGATTTTCGTAGTGCTATTCTCTTTGATAATTTCTTGATGAGGGAGGTAAAGTACTTGACCTTGATCATTTTTAGCAACTTCTTCAATTACCCCTTCTTCAAGCCATTCCTTAAAAACATTTTCATAAGCTTCATAATTAGACTCGGTTTTAAAACGTTTAACAGTTTTGTCCAGTCTTCCCTTTGATAAATCAAAATAATCTGGAAGTGGTGGAGGATCTTCTAACCACTGCAAATCTACCTCAAACCGATCATCTACTACATGAACTCTATTCAGGAAATGCGCTCGAGCAGCCTCTTGCAATTCGATCTGGCTTTTCTTGACTAATGGCTCAGTAACGCCAAGCGTATCTAATATCCATAAATATCTTATCGTCTCCACAGTAGACAAAATGGACGTAACTAATAATTATGAACATTTACTTCTCGTAGTATTGGACATTCGTCCCATAACTGACCATCCAAGTTTTGTTTCGAAGGCTGCGAGACCACAAAGTATTTCACGACGAACATCTGTCATAAGTTTTCCCGCTACATCAGCCCCAATAAGGATCTCAATGGGATCTTCACAATCATCCACAATATTTATATTACAAGCAGCTAACTCCTTCAGGCAAAGATTATCGGCAATAGGTGGCACTGACTTGCACTAATTTATTGGCTAAGAACTTTAAAGTTACAATTATAATTTCCGTGCACACTTGATAGATATAAAGTATATACATCATGTTTGCATAACTCTGTATTTTTTCCACCAAATAAAGAGTATTGTAGATATTCACAATTCTGGGATTCATAATTCATCTCTCGAGCTGTACTTTGTAATAAATAGAATCACTGTGAAGCCGTGTCAATGATAGCTCTTACAGCAAGTTTTTTCCCATAACCTCTAATTATAACTTTAAATGTTTGCAGCATTACGTCTGGAGTAGCAGATAAATTAGAAAGAGTCTGATCCACTTCAGAACTAATCTCAGTTTTCTTTTCAAATTCAAATGATTCTTTGTCTTTAGACCCAGTTATTTGATGCATTTTTCTACATAAACGAATGTGGTGTTTTTTACCGCAACACAAGCAACCAGTTTTCAAATTGCAATCTCGGACTGAGTGTCCAGATTTCAGACATAAAAAACAGCTGCAGGATTGTTGAACAAGTGTCTCCCGCTGACTTAAAGGTATTTTTCTTGCTTTTATGCAGTCTTCAGAGTAATGTGAATTGGAACAGAATATACATGGTTTTGACACTTGAGATAAAGTTAAAACATCTGCTGCATTAGGAACATCAAAAAATTTCCCACTCTTAATTTTGTTCTCAACCATCTTTTTCTCACTGCAAAATTTATTATAATTTGCTTCAAATTTTGATTTTAAAGTATTAAAACTTTGAGAAGCCAGGAAAATGCGTTTTTCTACTTCAACTTCATCTTGTAGAAATTCTAAATTACATTCTAAATCTTTTTCTCAATCACAATTTTACTTTGGTCAGAATCATCTGAATTCACTTCTCGAACTCTATGATTAGCAGATCTATATCGCTCCCACGCTACAAGTGTTTCTTCGGGTAACGATGACTCAACTAGAAGAAATAACATAGCTCCGTATTTTTCTCTAGTAAGCCCTAGTAGTTCAAGTGAACGGAGTTTACTTTCCAATATGTCAAATAATTTTCTTAATGAATTTTTGGAACAGTTCTTTTTTTTTAAGAACTAAAGCTAATAATTCTCTAACATATATTTGAATTAATAATTCTTCTCTACCAAAAGGCATTTTTAGCTATTTTAAAGTTTTTTATAGCTATTACCACCTGGGGGAAACTTTTAATTAATTCATCAGCAAGACTACCTCTTTCCATAGCTTGAGATAAATATGAAAATTTATCATGAAAATAAATATTAATGTCCTCGTCAATTTTTTTAAACTTTCCCGAAAAGTAGAGCCAGTTTCTCACATTACCATCAAACGTAGGTAATTTTATTTTTCGATAATGTGATAAGGTATTCGGCTGCAAGATAACATTCAAACTTTCATTTTTTGAAGAAATTGTTCTCTCGCTAATGTTTCTAGTTTCTGTTTTAACGATCTTCAGCGATCAATATATGTTTCTGACTCATCTGCATCTTTCTCAATATCTACATCGGATGTTTTTTCAGAATACAACATTTTTTTTTAATTTATCTTTACGTGCTATCATTAATAAGGTTTCTCTTCAATAAGCCTTAATTTATTAATTTTATCAGCACAATTCAGTTGAATTTCTTCTTCATGAAAAGAATTACATGCTCGAGTACACAATCTTCTTTGCTGTTTTCTATCTTTCAATACAGCTTCCATAATGAACAAAACAAAATACGCAATTTTTTTCTTACTCACTCATAAAAAGCAGCCGTATTTTTGTCTACGGACGCCAAAATGTTCCGTTGTAGTTTTGAAATCAGAAGATCGAATGTGTAAACAGTGTAAAACCATTTCTTCATGAAACTTCTCCTGATACACAAACAGCTTAATTACAGATTATTTACAGATCCTAATAGATACTCTCTTGGGTTTTGACATCTCAGTTAGTACTCACAATATATAAATGGCATAAAAAAATCTTATTCACTCTCTAAAACACATGAAAAGCAACTCTAAGCCAAGCCATTGTTTTGTCACATACTTGGAACAAAACCAAAATATTCAACTGTTGCTATTTGCAACATAATCTACTGAAATGATAAATAATAAAAAGATAATAATTAGGTAGAGGATCAACCTGACAATGACAGTCCTATGACTGAAATGTATTTTCTTTTAAATAATATTTCATGTATTTCACATTTTAATAAATAATAAAATGCTTTTTTTTTTCGTCGTTTCCCAACAAAGTTTAAAAGTGTTTATAAAAGAAAAGTTATACTTTTAAAGAGCTAAATTTAACAACAAATAATATTTTTTCAATTATTTTTAAGCATTTTGTCGATTTCGACTACACGAAATAAAAAGAAGTAAAATCAAAATCAAAATGATTTAGAACAAAACAACATTAAACTACATAAGTAAGCAAAAACATTGACGTATGTAAAAGGTAACAAATCACTTTAAAACACGTAGATAAAATATTTTTATTAAAAACTACACAAAGCTTTTCACCATTATAACAATAGCATCATCAGGTGTAATTGCGTTACATAGAACCAGCATTATATAAATAAGGAAGTTCAAACGGTTTAAAGTTACGGTTACAATAAAAAATTTTTAAAGTTATGGTTACTATAAAAATTTTTTCATTTCAATATCATTTTCAGTATTTTTTTTTCTCCATGAGCACAACGCGTGCCATATTTTATGAAGTTATTCAGCATCCTTGGAGTTAATAACTTTATTGTACTTCATAATATTTACTGCTTATGTCATTAGCAGGTCTTGAAAGTCGCGAGGGGCTGAAATAACTTCGGAATGGGTCCACAGAGGGACCTGCTAATGACAGAAGCAGTAAATATTATCAAGTCCAATAAAGAGGAGTGGATCGAGACAGCACATTTGCTCCTTTGAAATAGACATCTAAATTTTTAATTGTTGCCTTTATTTTAATTTTTTCAACCATAAAATAAAATATGCTTTCACGTGAAAAAAGTAAAATAAATAAAATAAAAAATAAAATATTAATATTTTCTTTTGACATTCAAATGCTTTAAAATGCTGATTAGATATTTTCTTTTGTAAGAAAGCCTCCTGCTATCTGAAACCCCCGTTATGAATTTAGACGCTTCCACTAAAAGCAAGGAAATAGAAAACGAAAGATGTAATTGGAAAACACGTAAACTTGTGTTGTATCATGCACGTATATACGCTTCGCGCATATATATATATATATATATCACTGGACACCCCCTACCTCGCTGTGCAGGAATCTGAGAGCGCATGTAACTTGTTTTCGAAGCCATCACTATCACGCACGCCAAAAAAGAACATCACTGGACACCCCAACCTCGCTGTGCATGAATCTGAGAACGCATGTAACTCGTTTTCGAAGCCATCACTATCACGCAGGTATGTTCGCTTCGCTCACATGAAAACCAAAAAAAAAACATCACTGGACACCCCAACCTCCCTGTGCATGAGTCTGAGAACGCATGTAACTCGTTTTCGAAGCCATCACTATCACGCACGTATTTTCGCTTCGCTCACATGAAAACCAAAAAAAAAAACATCACTGGACACCCCAATCTCGCTGTGCATGAATCTGAGAACGCATGTAACTCGTTTTCGAAGCCATCACTATCACGCACGTATGTTCGCTTCGCTCACATGAAAACCAAAAAAAAAAACATCACTGGACACCCCTGTCTCGCTGTGCATGAATCTGAAAACGCATGTAACTTTTTTCGCTGAAATCACTATTGCGCACACAACTCCCCCCCCCCCCAAAAAAAAAAAAAAAAAAAAAAAATTAGATACCCCTACCTTGATGTGTTTGAATCGCAAAAGTGCACGAAATTACAATACTTACGTATTATCCGTAAGTACATGCATGAACAAATTTGATATTTTATTTATTTATTTATTTATTTTTCACGTGAAAGCATATTTTATTTTATGGTTGAAAAAATTTAAGGCAACAATTAAAAATTTAGATGTCTATTTCAAAGGAGCAAATGTGCTGTCTTGATCCACTCCTCAATAAAGTTATTAACTCCAAGGATGCTGCATCACTTCATAAAATATAGCACGCGTTGTGCTCAGAGAGAAAAAAAAATACTGAAAATGATATTGAAATGAAAATTTTTTTATTGTAACCGTAACTTTAAACCGTTTGAACTTCTTTATTTATATATTGCTGGTTAGGGCTGGATTATTTATCAAATCAATATATCACAAAATATCAATATTTTTTTAGTATCGCAATAACAGTATTTAAAATCTTACTCTGCCGATATATCACTTTAACGATATTTCTCAGCGTGCACCATGCAGCCGACCGATCGCACATCGATAAATAACTTTAAAACATCCAATCTTACTCTTACTACATCCTTCAAACTCCGCTTTCCGCTTCCGCTTTTCCCTACCACGTACGACCGAGTAAATCCCGCCCGAAAAATAGCACCGAATATCTTCTAACATTCCATTCCTTCTTTCCCCACATCCCCCTCTCATAGCCCCAAACGATCTCTCTCAATGTTACCGCAACCGCAATACACCCCTATACATCCGAATGTAATATAACCACTTCCTTTTTCTGTCATACCTGTGATCTCTCAAATCGAAAATAAATACCAGTACCACTGCTTAAAAAGTCAGACGTTGAACGATAACATATAAAATATTTCATTCATCATGTTATCGCAGTATATTATTACCCCATACCAGTAATATTGCAGCTCATTTCCTGCTATTGGCTCATTCATATCGGTATTAAATGGCCAATGACATGCGAGATTCAACATATGTTTATCAAACATGATCAAAGCCGAATTGCAGTATTTCAGACACTGATATCCACTAGAACTTTGATCGCAAGAGTAATCTCGTCTGCGGATGTTCACTCATTGATATCGATATATTTTCTTCATGTAGTATACTACATGACCGCAATATATTGCGGTTTACGTGAAAGTAATATTTAGAATATTGAATGTAAAATGAATGTTCGCACCACGGAGTAATATTAATAGGAGTTGAAGGTCCAATGGGAGAAAGCTACGAAACTGTGATCTAAATTTTTGGTAAATATTGAGGGCGCCACTTGTCATTCCTCCCTACTTCGGCGCGGATATACTGTTGTTTTCAATAGAATTTTGCTGAAGTACATTTAAAATTTTTTATTTTAAGCAATTTAATTTGTTTGTAAGTTCTTAAAACTGCATAATTCAGATGTTTCAAATAAATGCTTCGTTCCTAGTTGTAAAACAGGCTATGATAGTGATAAGAAAAACAAAAAAAAGCCCTAGGAGAAAAATAAAGTCCGAGTTCGTGTTTTCTGCACCTAAAGTAAGTTTATTTTTTTTCTTTACAAAATTTCATCCATTCTCCTTCCTCCCAATTGTCTGTTTTAGCTAGCTTCGGTTCATAAGAATCGTCATTTTTTAAAAGCTTTCTTTCAAAGTAAAATTAGTATAAAATGGCTCTTAAAAAAAAACATGTTGGTTAGAATACTCTATTTAATGAAATTTGCTTTCAATCGAAATTTTTTCAGCTTGATATTATTTAAAAAAAATAATTAAAACAAGACATTTCCCCATTGAATAACATTGCGGAAGCTGGAGAGAAGGAAGGATTGCACGCTGGCGCCATCTGTAAACATTAGAAAACAACATCACAAAATTTCAGCGTTACCTTCTTCTCCTGTCTTTTTACTCCGTGGTTCGCACCCACATCGATTGTTCGAAATAAAATCAAGTGTTATTAAAAAAAAATAAATAAATAAATAAATAATAATAATAATAAAAATGGAAATATGGAAATGGTTTGGATGTCTCGGAGATTAAAATAATAAAATAATTTCCGAACATATTTCGATCTGTAATTTTTAATCGTGTGCAGTATAATGTAAATTTTTTTCTATATATAAGTTTACCTTCTATCATTATTATTATTAAATATTTTAATAAACTCAGTTTTTTATTAAGCTAGTAAAATAGATTTTTATCTTCAGAAATTTTATAGGGACAGTTTTCCGACTGAACAATGATATAACACAGAGCATTTTATTTATTCATTTTTATTTTATTTTATTTTTTGTGCAGCATTTTATTATTATTATTATTAGTATTATTCATTTATTTATTTATTTTAGCTGTTCTTATTAAATATAAGAGATTTAAACAAAAGAAAAGTGGTTAAAAATAAATAAATAGAAATTCTACTTACATTTTATGTAAACAGAATTTAATTTAGTAGTACGACTGGACTTATTTTAATAACTGTGTTTCATTCACTAGCATCGATTACTATATTCATTTCTTAAAATGTCTTTGGTATAACTTTAGCAAAGGAGCCCCTTTGTGGTTTTTAAATTTTTGTTGTCAATTTACTGATGAATTAAAGTGGCTATCGAAAATTTTGAAAAGAAATATCCGGGTTACTTCGGTACCAAATTTAAATTTTGCAAAGGGCTATGCTGAAGCGGTTCCATTTCTTTTGCACTGTTTTTTTTTTTTTTTTTTTTTTTTTTTTGAATTCTATTTTAATTAAAAAAAATGTTTGTACATTTACATATTTTTTTCGACATAAAAGTAATATATTTACTTATATATTCATTCATTTATTGAAATGAAAACTTCTTTAGGCGCGTTGAGCACTTTTGGTGAACAAAAATCATTAAACTCGCGTCATCGTCAGCGAACGCTTTCCATTTGAAGTGAAAACTTTTGGATGAACAAAAATCATTGAACTAGCGTCATCGTCAGCGGACGCTTTCCATCCTTGTATGATACAAATAATGTATCATACAATTAACTTGTTAATGTGAAGTGTTAATAATTATATACTATATATTGTTTTACAATCTGGTGCGGCTCTACACGACTTCTCTCATCACCGGACACTGTCTCTTAAAGATTGCATCCAGAAACGTTGCAGTTAGACCTCACAAAACATTGAGAAAGGCCAAAGCCGCCATTTTTCACACGTTTTTACAATCTGGTGTGGCTCTACACGACTTCTCTCATCTCCGGGCACTGTCTCTATAGAAGTCAGACCTCGCAAAACCGTGAGAAAGCCCAAAGCCGCCATTTTTCTCACGTTTTTACAATCTGGTGCGGCTCTACACGACTTCTCTCATCTCCGGACACTGTCTCTTAAAGCTTGCAGCCGGAAACGTTGCAGTTAGATCTCACAAAACCGTGAGAAAGGCCAAAGCAGCCATTTTTCTCACGTTTTTACAATCTGGTGTGGATCTACACGACTTCTCTCATCTCCGGGCACTGTCTCTATTGCAGTTAGACCTCACAAAACCGTTAGAAAGCCCAAAGCCGTCATTTTTTTCACGTTTTTACAATCTGGTGCGGCTCTACATGACTTCTCTCATCTCCGGACACTGAAAACAATTCACACTTCTATGCATTAAAATTGGTGTTCATTTATCTTTAAAAGGTAGCAAATGTCTATTTTCCTTTTCTTGAAAAAATATCGATAATATCATTAACATCGATATTAACTTGGCGATATATCGCGATATTTGATTTCTGATATCGTCCAGCTCTATTGCTGGTTCTATGTAACGCAATTACACCTGATGATGCTATTGCTATAATGGCGAAAAGCTTTGTGTAGTTTTTAATAAAAATATTTTATCTACGTGTTTTAAAGTGGTTTGTTACCGTTTATATCTATATCATTATATAAAGCGCAAAAAATTGTTTGTTTGTGGAGGGTAATCTCTGAAACTACTGAACCGATTTAAAAACTTCTTTCACTGACCGAAAGCTACAGTATGCCATATTGTTATAGGCTATATTTAATTTTGATAAAATAAATTTTAGTTTAAAATCTGAGCATTTTAATTAAAATCCCCATAGAAGCCGTAATAGAAATGGAAATAATGAAATATTAAAAAAATTAGCTGCTGCCAACATAAAAGAAACATTTACATATTCGTTTCGTTTTTAAAATATCTTGACGTGAAAAGAAAAGAAATATATTTGCACGTGCATTAAATTGAAATTCATATAAATCTTTTTTAATTGTTAAACTTACACGTTAAATCTGACGTCATTATAGAATTAAAAGTGTTTATTTTTCTAATAATTTAATTTGATATGATATGATATAATATCTAAGCATCAATGTTTAAACCACGGAGTCTTTATTACTCCGTGGTTTAAACTGATGTGTTTAAACGAAATTGGAATTTAAAAATAAATAGATAAATAAAATAAAATAAAATAAGAAATTCTATTTTATAATATTATTTATTTTAATTTATAATTGTTGCCAAAAAGATTTACGAATTAATTTATTTTTAGACATATAATAAAATATATTTTCACGCGAACAATAATATAAAAAGTGAACTGGATTTTTTGTAAAAAAATAATAAAGATCGAGGAAAATTATTTCCCCATTTTAATCCCCATATTTGGATATAGATATGTATTAGTTATCATGTGCATCCGTTAGATTAAATTGTTTTTGTTGTAAAATTGATAAAATTGGAATTTTAAATTTTAAAACTCTAGAAAAAAAAATGGCAAATTTCCATATTCGATTGAAAACATAAACATTTCATTTCAAAGGATGATATTTACACAATAAACATCCAACTAATAAACTAATTAAAAGGGAAAGGATAAATATTCTATCATAATTTGAATTCAAATTTGTTTTCAAATGTCTAAATAAAGTATCTGATATAATATACTAATATGTTGCAGCGGAATAGATTTGATATCCGTCATCCTTGGCAGAAAAAAAAAAAAATATCGCCAAATTATCTGGCGAATATAATTTAATTCCTTTCAAAAATCATGGTTATTTTAAAAACTTACATTAAGAGTGTAACGAATAATATGAAACAATATTTCGTACAATACATATTACGAAAATATACATCTGGCATGTATATTTTCGTATTACGTTTTTGATCGCCAAATACAAAAAACGCCAAGGGTGACAGTTTTGAAATTTAAAATTAAAATTTTGTCCATTTGACAGCAAAATAACTCAATCTAACGCATGCATACAATAACTAATACATATCTATACCCAAATATGAGGATTAAAATCGGGAAATAATTCTTCTAGAATTTTAATAAAAAAAAAAAAAAAAAAAAAAAAAAAAAATCCAATGAGCGATTAACATGGAAAATCTTTTTCTTGCATTCACGGGCGGTCAGTGATGTGATACTTCGCTTGCGTATTGAGATGTTTAAATTTATTTGGCGACTATTTTTAGCAATTAACAGTTATGGCAAGTAGCTCAATATACATAGCGCATACAGCCATTACTGAAATGTAAATAGCATTTAATTATTTGAGTTACATTATGTTGACTAGAAACCTATTTAATATACCTATGCTCTATAGCTATACTAATATAAAAAAAAGAAAGGTTTATATGCATATGTAGAGAACGATCGCTAGAACTAAAAAGCCGATTGCTTTTTTTTTTTTTTTTTTTTTTTTTTTTTCTTTCAATAATCAAAAGTTACACTGTCTCTCTCTAAGTGCTAGAAGCTATAATAAATTTTGGTAAAATAAATTTTTAATTAAAATTTTCAATATTTTAATTGAAAACAAAGCATAGATTTGATATCTATCGTCATTGGCGATTTTTGTATTTGGCGATCGAAAACGTAATACGAAAATCTGTATATTATCGTAGTAAATACGAGATGTATGTGTTTACTTCAATTACCCTACTACCGTAGGTAGTGGAAGTATTGTATAGGTTTTGGCAATTGGTCAGTGTGTGTGTATATGTGCACGTGTGTGTGTAATCTTCTGGCTGTCATATCTCCAAAACTAATAAAAAAAGAACTACTAAACTTCACAAGTGATTCAGGTCTGGTGTACAGATAAATTTTCCAAATTTTCGTGAAAATTGAAAAACCGGAATTGTGTCATCGAAAACCAGAAATGGGACCCTAAGCCCATATTCAAAAACACCTTTAATGATTTTCTTCAAAGTTGCTATATAAATAATATATTAGATGCCCTTTCGATTGAAAAGTTGCTTAGTTCAGGAAAATTGATAGGCGTCCTCTATAAACAGCTCAATTTCAGACTTCGCAAGTGCGTTCCTTTAAAAACGCCTGTACGGATTTTTTTCAAACTCGCCATGTTAACTTCCTATTAAATATCCTTTTGTATGTAATTATTGTTTTTAGGTCAATAATTGAGTATGTTAAGTTTTGGTAAAAGTTGGTATCTCAAAAACGGCTCTAACGTATTCTTGAAAATTTTTTCTTTAATCCAATTTAGATAACCTTTCTCAAGTATTACATGCTTATTACAGGAATATTAACGGTCATCCTGATTAGGTAGTTCAGTTTTAGATCTCGGAAATTCGTGTTTAAAAAAATAACTATCTATTTTTTCCCCTTATTTTTTAACTCGCTATGCAAACTCTGTTGTATGTGTCTTTATACGTGTATCAAGTTTCTCTTACTCGAAAATCTCAAAAAATGTAAGTAATATTTCCAAAAAATTGTATATATTACGTGTAATAGTGGGTAATGGAAGTCGTGTGGTTGTTTCACGCCAGATTCTGTAATAGTATATATTGTACGAATATTGTTTCATATTATTGATTTCTCCTTTAATATACATTATTAAAATAATAATCAATTATGGAAAAAATTAAATATATTTGCGAAATGAAAAAATAAATAATAATTAAAGCTATTATGACGTCAATTTTATCAAAAACATTTTCATGTCATAGGTTTATTTTTCAATATTTTTTATTCATGAGTAAAGAAATGTTTCTTTTTATGAAATAAATAAATAAATAAATAAATAGCATTAAGTAAAAATTGCCAACATTTAACAACTAATAAAAAAAAATAATTGTAAAATTATATTTTGACTTTCCAGTTAATAATATTGCCTGACTATAACATATAAAATGATATATTTCTTGATTTTTTACATATCAATCCATCTTTAACTAAAATTTGTTCATCAGTGCGAAGCCGGACGGGTCAGCTAGTATTATATATACACGTGAAATGTTTTCTAATTTTAAACTTTTAATAGTTTTTAATCTTAGAAACATTGACGGTTATGACTTTTGCCGAGAACAATCTCCAAACCATTGCCATAGAAATTTATTGAAAATAAACTGTTACCAAGGGAACCAACGCATAGGGGATTCAGGTGACATGACTCATATTGGACCATGTCAGGGCACGGCCTTACTAGATCACTCCTCGGCGCCAACGTGCCAACGTCGTGAAAGCGGCCATAACAATCGATGATTTTTCCGGAATCAAATGCATTGGAAGTTAGGGTCGGCACACAGCACCGCCATGGCAGAACTAACTTAGTTTTGTATATGAAGCTGCATAAGCTTTTTCCATTTGCAGAGCATATAAATTGATTTAATTAAAGTTAAAATGCAGTCTTCCGATACGCAAAAATATATGAATCATAAAAATAATTGTGGCAATAATTTTAAACCAATTCATTGAAAAATAATAAATGATATTAGTCGTTTTCTCCTAAAGAAAATATACTCTTCTTCAAATTTTTGTTTTGCATGAAAGAAATGAAATAAGGACTAGAAAGAAAGAGAAAAAAAAGAAAACAATCATTTAAGAATTTTTTTAAAGGAGAAAAAAAAATTAAGAGGAGTCAGATCCCTGCCGCTTCTTGATGAATAGCAAGGTACACAATAGTACACCATTTTACAAGATACAATGCTTATTTTCGCGTTTGTTTACAATTGGAATCGATAACACAAACTGATTTTCAGGGTTGGCAGCGAGCGTCATCTACTTTATTCCGCAGCATGCATTGATCTTTGCAGTTTTGTTATGGCCGCTTACGACGTTGACGCGTTGGCGCCGAGGAGTGATCTAGTACGGCCGTGGTCAGGGTTACCATTTATCACTCTATATTTATCTTGTTGGTAGTGAATGACAGTAAGTACGTAAGAATTTAGGGGGATAAAATATATATATATATCTTTTTTCTTTCTTTGAACTTTTCTTCAAATTAAACGAATTTTAAACATTTTGAAAATTACTTTTATACTTCATTTTTTGTTTCCAGATGCTGGCAGTTTGACACTATCTAAATCCGTCCCCGATAACTGAAAAGAGTTGTTAATTCTAAACAACTTACTTCCTATCAAACTAAACACGACGCTGATTTTTGCATCTGTCGTCCTCAATAATCGCCAAATTATCAGGCTAACATAATGTTAAAAAAACACGTAAATTTACGTGCCTTCGCCTGTTTAATTTTTACAGTCACGACTGTTTTTCACCTACAAAACGGGCACACCCTGTATTTTCTGATATGACTTGATATTTTCCGCTACACCACAAAGTTCTCAGTAGTCTTTTGCTACTTTTTTTTATAGTAAACTTCATTAATCGTTTGTAGTATATATCTTCAAAGGAATAATACAAAAACTGATTTATATATAAAGTGGTATTGAAAACGATAAATTACGGGCAAAACATTAATTAATGAGCATTTGGCCGAAGTTTTTGCTGACGTGCAAAAACCCGTAAATTTTGCTAAAATTTCTTTACAGTGTAATTCCTTTCAAAAATCCTCATTATTTTATAATATCTTAATATTATAGAATAAGCAAGAATATGAAAAAAAAATCACACAATATATATTACGAAAATATGCATTTGGCGTGTTTTCGTGTATATTTGTATATTTCCGTATTACGTTCTTGATCGCTAAATTCAAAAACCGCCAAGAACGAAAGATAAAGTTATACACTAAAGACTAGTGGGTTATGCCTAATTTCTTTTTTAACCAGTTTTATTATTATCATTATTATTAACACACTATTTCTATTCATAAGTAAAAAAGGTATATTTTGTATTTTGTTACATTTTTATATTCGCATACTAAAAGAATGCACAAAATCAAGGCATTTCATAATCATATGCTTAAACTCACGAATTGTAATCAAACCGTCCGCATCGAGATCGCCTTCTTCCATAACATTTTCAATAATTTGCTCGATATCGATTGCAGTAAATTTGTTTGTACTCTCTAGCCTCCTCAATAATTCTCTGAGATCCTCTGGACATATCATATCATCATCTGAGAAGTCATAAATTTTGAACGCATACTCTGCTTTCAATTCTTTATGAGCTTTATCGCTAAAAACTGAGATCATTTCCAAAAACTCTTCGAAATAAATGATATCTTCGTTCTTAGAAAATACTTTCGCAACTCTATCTCTAAAAGGGTTAACATGCATCATTTCCATTTTAAGAAATATTTCATGGGAGATTGCTGGATTCCGGTCAGTTTCGAAAGGATCTTCTTCCGGATGTAGTGATTCGAATAACCAGTACGCTCTTTTAATTTGCGATTTTGAAAGGAAAGTATATGATTGATATTCAGTTATTTCTTCTTCAGATAAAACACATTTCTTTTCTTGAATAAGGTCTTTTATTTTATAATACCTATTAACGAATGGTTGGTATAAACAACGAAACATATTCAAAAGCAATTGTTTCAGCTTAGCCGTTTAAACTTTTTAAAAATTAGTTTTTAATAGCTATTATCGTTATTATATAAAAGAAATATATTCTCATTGTTGCCAAATCGCAGTTTCATAAATGTTGTTTAAAATATTAAACGCTATAAGAGGTTAAATAATTAAAATACAATTGATTAAATAATTAAAAAATTGTTGTAGCCATTTGAGGAAAATATACGCAAGCGAAGTGTGACGTCACTGACCGTCCGTGGATGCCAGAAAATGATTTCCTATGTTAATCGTCCATTGGATTTTTTGTAAAAAATTGTTAAAAATCGAGCAAAATTATTTCCCGATTTTAATCCCCATATTTGGATATATATATGTATTAGTTATCATGTTCATGTGTTAGATTAAGTTATTTTGCTGTCAAACTGACAAAATTTTAAATTTCAAAACTCTGTTGTCTTTGGCGTTTTTGTATTTGGCGATGAAAAGCGTAATACGAAAATATACATGCCAGATGTATATTTTCGTATATGTATTGTACGAATTATTGTTTCATATTATTCATTACTCTCTTAATATAAGTTGTTAAAATAACTATGATTTTTGAAAGGAATTAAATTATGTTCGCCAGGTTAATTGGCGATTTTTTTTTTTTTTTTCTGCCAAGGATGACCGATATCAAATCAATTCCGCTGCAACATATTAGTATCTTTATCAGATACTTTATTTAGACATTTGAAAACAAATTTGACTTCAAATTATGATAGAATGTTTATCATTTTCCTTTTAATTAGTATATTAGTTGGATATTTATTGTGTAAATATCATCCTTTGAAATGAAATATTTATGTTTTTAATCGAATATGGAAGTTTGCCATTTTTTTTTTTCTAGAGTTTTGAAATTTAAAATTACAATTTTATATATTTTACAACAAAAACAATTTAATCTAACGCATGCACTCGATAACTAATACATATCTATACCTAAATATGGGGCTTAAGATCGGGAAACATTTTTTCTCGAATTTTAATAATTTTTTACAAAAATTCCAATGAGCATTTAACATAGTAAATATCTTTCTTGCATCCACGAACGGCCAGTGACGTCATCACTTCGCTTGCGTATTAAGATTTTCTAAAAATCATATATCAAATTACATAAGTATCGGCGTTAAAAAAACATAGAAACCCTTGAAAATAAAGGATATATTGAGGATTGATATTATTACTTTCTTCTATATGTAATATAGAGAAAGTATTGGATTCGTAAAAATTTTCGACATCGGGTTTTTGATGAATTTACACGTTTTGACAGCTGTAGAACACGATTTGACCATTTTTAGAAAATGTCTGTCTGTCTGTCTGTCTGTATGTGTATGTGACAAAATTTTGTGACAACTGTATCTCAAGAACTACTGCACAGAATTTCATACAAATTGGTATGTAGTTGTACCTTGACATAAATTAGTGCCTATCAACTTTTGGTAAAAATTGTCTTACAGGTTGCGTTGCCATCCCGCTTTTTCTAAATTTTTAACATGGTGATATAGGACAAAATTTTGTATAAATGTGCATAAAGAGAATTATTTTTTAGTAATCATTATGAAATTTACAAGAATTATTTATAATAGAGATAGTCAACTGGGAAAAAAAATTTGTATGCGTAGGAGCCTCGCCACCCCCCCTTGGGGGGAAGTCCCCCCTCGAGGGGAGTAAATTTTCAAGATGGGTATCTTTCGAAAGGTCTCGTCAATACCTTTAAAACGAATGGTTGAACTATAAATCTGTGATAATTTAAAACAAAGTTATCGATTTTTTTTTACTTTTAACGAAAAAAAAACTTTTTTTTTTTTTTTTTTTTTTTTTTTTAACGAAATTTAACCAGACTTGGTATTTAGTTGGCCCCTGACATAAACTGAGGCTGATTAGATTTGGGGATCAATCGCTCAACAGTTGGCGCTGTGATCGTATTTTTTCTAAATTTTTAACATGGCAGTATAGGAAAAAATTTCGTATAAATGTACATAATGAGAGTTATTCTTAACCTGTGATTGTGAAATTAATATGAATTATTGATAATAGTAGTAGTTAATTAGGAAAAAAATTTGGGGCATCGCTCCCCCCCCCCGGGGGGATGTAAATTTTCAAGATCGGTATCTTTCGAAAGGTCTCGTCAATACCTTTAAAACGAATGGTTGAACTATAAATAAGTGGTAATTTAAAACAAAGTTATCGATTTTTTTTACTTTTAACAAAAAAAAAAAAAAAAACTGAAAAAAATCTTTTTTTTTTTTTTTTTTTTTTTTTAATATTGTTACTGCGTGAATTTGTATAGGAAAATATAGAAGAAAGTCTTGTGGTGGCCACAACATACTAGTTTTTGACATGTAAAGATATGTTTCTTTTCATGTTAAAAAATAAAAATAAATAAAATAAAAAGTTGTAACAGTTTTATTTTATTGCTAGCAGGCTGAAATTACAACGCAAAGAAAAATGTCGAGAAACTTAATAGAGTTAAATACTTTAATATATTTTAATTAATAACTTTCTTTCTAAATAAAAATTTGAAAATCCGTCTTCGAGGTGCCCACGTAGACATTACAGAGTATCTGCGTGTTAATTGTCATGTATGTAAGTGCGGTAGACTTTTCTGTAGACAGCAGACAGACAGATGCCATTTCGCATTTATTGGTAAGATACTGCTTATTATACTGGCTCGTTATTATTGAAATGACGTTAATTTTAATTAATCTAAAATAAAAGAATAATATAATAATAAAGAAATTTGAATTCTCTCTCTCTCTATTTTAAATTATTTCATTCTTATATTCAATCTTAAGATTACCTTTATCAGTAATTTTATCACCATAATTTTACAAAAATATTATCGTACCTATAAAAATTCATTTAAGTATAGTAACCAGAAAAGCGGGCAAAGTGTGTTAGTATATAATAAAATGTCTTCTTATCCAAGAACACATCTTATTTACTAGAGATTGCGTGTCAAACAATGCATACAGATAATTTATTCCGTTGATTATAACTGAAATTTTCTCATAAGCGTTATTGAATTCGATAAAGAGTTGAGAACTATCGTTCGGTTTGTATTTGTGCCATCTATCTTAACTTATTCAAATCAAATATTACGAGATAATAACACTCCTTGACAGAAAGTTAAAGTTGCGTTATGGTTTTTACATGTTTTACTCGTAAATGAAGGCATTAAACATAAAGGATACTATCAATTAACTTAATAAATTTAGCAACAAATTAAACTACAGAAAATGCTCTTAACGTGAGATTCAATTAAAATAAATTATTTATTGTTAAAGGAACTACGGACTTTGAAATTAGGAAAACGAGTCCAATAAAATATGTTACTATTTCCAAAGAGTATTTAAATAATCTGGTGTGTCACTCACACGACTTTTTCTTACCCTAAAATTTAATACTATGAATACAGGTTGGTGATTAAGAGGTAAGATAACGATGTTATGTAAACCTATGTTAAACAATTCAATTTAGGCTTCGGGAGAGTTTTATATGATAGTTAGTTCTGAGTGAGGGGGGCTACCCCCCCCCCCAAACCCCCCATTTCATTAATGCACCTACATTTATATAGAATTTAATTCGGTTATTAAAAAATAATTCTGTTTTAAAAAAATAATTAATTAATATTATTATTTTAAAAAATTATCTTTTATGACAATGCAGACAATTTCCATATTAGAGAAGTAGTATAACACCAAATATCCAAAAAAAATTCCATTTTATTATCAATATTTAAAAAAAAAAAAAAAAAAAAAAACTTAAGTTTTTTTTCGTTAAAAGTAAAAAAAAAAAATCGATAATTTTGTTTTAAATTATCGCAGATCGATGGTTCAACCATTCGTTTTAAAGGTATCGGCGAGCTCTTTTGAAATATACCCATCATGAAAATTTACTCCCCTCGAGGGGGGATTTCCCCCGGGAGGGGGGGGGGCTCCTACATACACAACATTTTCTTCCCAGTTGACTATCTCTATTACAAAAAATATCTATTCGTTTCATTTGGTTTAGTGCAGTCTATAGACGTTAAACTCTACTTACCTGTAATTTCGCCCATAGACGTAATGTATTAGAATTCTCTTGATTGTCCCTGTACACGAACCATTTGCTTGATCTTAACGAAAAGCTTACTGTAGCATCCTTATATGATACACATTTCGAATACCAAGTTTGAACTTTCTGCCATAATTTGTTTTTGAGATATGCTGATAACAGACAGACACACACACAGAGACACACAGACATACACACAGACCATTTGCTAAAAACATGATTTTCGTATTCGGGGGACCTCAAAACATATAAATATAACAAAATCTCACTTTCGAAATTTTGATCCAAAAGCAATACTTTCTCTACCTTATGGGTAAGAGAAAGTAAAAACGTGTTGATTTAAATAATTTGTGTCAATAGGCTCAAATAATAATAATAATAATAATGCAAATAGAAGTAATATTAAAAGTTATTTCATTTGACGATCTCGTTTAAAATCTTAATATTTAAAAGAATATTAATAAAAAAAATTTTAATAAAGAGTACCTTGATTCTACTTCATATAAAAAAGCTACTGAAATTTTCTTGTTTTGAATAAGTAAATTAAATTTAAAGTGATTTCTCTGTATTATTGAATTAGTATTTACAACTTTATAGAAAATTAAAGATTAATAATAAATAATAGTATAAGGTATTTAACTCTAAAATTAAATATTGTATGTTATACATAATTTCGCAACTGCTGTCAAACATAAAAAGGACAAACAAGCTAAAATCAAAAATATATTTTTTCTCAGGTAATTTTCTCAGTCATTTAATTTTTATTAATCAAACTTATTCAGCAGTCAATAGGCTGAATAGAATCAGAAAGTCAAAATCAAATAATTATTCATTAATAAAAATTTTTAATATTTTCTTTTGTCTCTGTAAAAGTATTATTACTCCTATTATGGCATCTTTCTCTCTTTGAACTGCTAGCCCTCCAGCGAAAGTGGCTACATCTACGACCTCTAGTAGTTTGATGTAACAACTAGGGAAAAAGGGAAAATTTTTTTTACAGATAAGTGTCAATATTCCTCATTCCAAACTAATCAAATTAATATTAATTTGTACGATAATGTAATTGTCATTCATTTTAATTTCTGCTTTCCAACTCTTACACTCATCAAAATTTATACAGTTCATGCGAGTGACGCCTAAAACATATCTAACAACTTTTGTCTCAGTTCGAAAAGACATTTAGATGCGATCGTGTTCACTAACATACAAACGCACACTTCCACATATAACGCATACACGCACATACATACAATGCATCACCTTAAAAACAACAAAAAATAATTCGGTAAACCTTAAAACGTACAAATACACCAAAATGTCATAGTTGATTTTTACATACTTACAATAAGCTCCCTACATAGTTCATATTCGGAAAGTAAAAAGAGAATAAAATTTATCCAGTTTCTGTTAAAAGACGTATCCAAGCGAATTAAATCAAAGCGGAAGGGATTAAGTGGCGTTATTGCATGTGATTGCCGGGTGAAAAGTCAATTCAAAAAGAATTAATTATTAATTATTTAAATAACTGATGATTAATTATTTAATAAGTTAATTAACTTATTTAAAAATGTAAAGTGTAGATGTAAATGTTAAGAACGATTGACTATGCAAATACCCTCAGAGGTGGTCATTCTAAGGTCCCATATTTATGCTAGTTTCGAAGAAAGTCGCAGAAAGATCCAAACGGCTAAGCCAACAAGCGCGATCAGCAATCGAACCTGGCACTTTTCTTTACCAGTTTCGAGAACAGAGCTTCTCAGTCACTGGTGGGGCACATAATAAAGTGATCATGTTACTTTCAACAGAAACCCTAATTTTTAATTTTTTTAAACTGAACCTAGAGTATAATTTCGTTTTCAACTTTATAATGATTTGAAAAATATGTATACAACCTTTATACTTATTCATGTTGCCATTACCTGACAAATTTAAGGTGTCAAAAATGAGCATTACAATTTGGAAAAGCAAAGTTGGTGTACATTTTAATGTGTATACCACCATTATTCAAAAAATCCATTTCATATTCTAAAAATACAATACCAGGAGAAATGGATGATATCAATATTTTTTTTTTTTTTTTTTTTTTTTTTTTTTTGCTTCAGTTAATAGTAAAAAACATCGAGTGGAGGGTTTTTTTTTCCACGACTTTTTATTAAAAAATCTATTTAAAGATATGCAGATAAATAATGAAAGGGCTTTATAAAAATATTAACAAAAAAATCCAAGCTGTTTATATCCTGTTCAATAATTCCCGTGTAGACGTCAACAAAAATTTTTGTAGGAATAACCAAAGCAATAAAAATTTAAATTTTTAATTCTTTCACGTTATATTGAAGCACTGTTTTAAATAAAAAACAAAATCGAAAGAAAGTGCTGTATTTTCTTTCAAAAAAATAATGAATAAAAAAATATTCGACAAATTTATTCAAAAATTCAGTGAAAAACTACCAATTCCAAGTACGAAATATTATCTCTGCTTTAATTAATATTTCTAAGTTCTAAGAAAAACTAATTTAAATCTTAAAAATATTTCAAGGTATGAATTCCATTGAACATACGAAATTTACTAGAAAAAACTCCTTTCCATAAACTATTGAAAATCTTGAAATACATGAATGAAATTATGAAAGTAAGGAATTCAACTAATCTTCGTAAAAAAAATACAAGATGAGAAATACCATTGAAATTTTTACAATAAGAGAGATTACCTCGAAATATCTAAAATATTCTGGATTCTTAAATAACTACGAATTTGTTTAGAGAAAGAATACAAATATGCTAATCCAGAAAAACATAAACTGGTGTTGCATATATTACTAATGAAGGAATTCTTACTTAGAAAATAATGCAACATATACTCTTTTTAAAATTAATATATACGCAACCTTTATCAGTTTGTTTATTCATTTATTTATTTAGCGTTAACCACTGTATTCATCATATATATTAAAAAAAATTATGAAAACTAAAGTCAGTCCGTCTGGCCGTTCTATCCGGCCGATTTCCTTCATTTTTTTTTTAAATGAAAGGTATTTAGACACAGATATGTCATCAATCATTGAAATTTACTCAACTCCCACCTTACTCAAGTTATACTCAAACGCGATTCTTCCCTGTACATTTCTTATGGGACACATTCACTCAAGCAATTCGAATTCTCATAGCTCCTCTTCTAATGAATGGATCTTGATCGTTTCACTCTCAGAACACTCACTGGATCAAACTCTTTCTTTTGAGCTATTAACTTCTTAAATTCGTTGACTTAGAGGAAAGTTATGCGTGCACAATCAAATTTACATTCAATTTTTTCAAGATTTTCCTTCACTCAAACCTATATAACTAGAGTTCTAATTAACGTAGGCTGTTGACACAAGTCTAAGAACACTCAGTGGATCAAGCTCTTTCTTTTGAGCTATTAACTGCTTAAATTCGTTGAGTTTGAGGAAAGTTATGCGTGCAGAATCAAATTTACATTCAATTTTTTCAAGATTTTCCTTCACTTAAACCTCTATAACAAGAGTTCTAATTAACGTAGGCTGTTGACACAAGTCTAAGAACACTCAGTGGATCAAGCTCTTTCTTCTGAGCTATTAACTGCTTAAATTTGTTGAGATTGAGGAAAGTTATGCGTGCACAATCAACTTTACATTCAATTTTTTCAAGAATTTTTCAAGATTTTCCTGCGATTGGTGTAAATCAATTACACTGATGGAAAAAAAAATCCCAACACCAAGAAAAAATTATTGTACAGTAATGAAATTTCAGTAATACATTTGTCTCGGTAACATATTTAATTGATTAAAGTTTCAAGATCACAGGTAGAGCCATTGGCGAGAAGAGCCATTTCAAATGTGAAATGTTGGTACATTTCACCAGTGTAACCGCCAGAATTTTGAATGCAAGCATGCAAACGTGCATGCATTGTGTCGTACATGTGTCGGATATCAGTTTGTGGGATGGAGTTCCATGCCTGTTGCACTTGGGCGGTCAATGCAGGGACGGTTAATGCTGGTTGTGGATGACGCTGGAGTTGTCGTCCAATGATGTCCCATACGTGCTCAATTGGAGAAAGATCTGGTGATCTAGCAGGCCAAGGCAACATGTCGACACTCTGTAGAGCATGTTGGGTTACAACAGCGGTATGAGGGCGAGCGTTATCCTGTTGGAAAACACCCCCTTGAATGCTGTTCATGAATGGCAGCACAACAGGTTGTATCACTAGACTGACTTACAAATTTGCAGTCAGGGTGTGTGGGATAACCACGAGAGTGCTCCTGCTGTCATACGAAATTGCTCCCCAAACCATAACCCCAGGAGTAGGCCCTGTGTGTCTAGGCCGCAGACAGGTCGCTAGCAGGCGTTCACCTGGCCTCCTTCTAACCAACACACGGCTATCACTGCGACCAAGGCAGAACCGGCTTTCATCAGAAAACACAACAGATCTCCACTCCGACCTCCAATGAGCTCTAGCTTGACACCACTCACGTCGCAAACGGCAGTGGTTTGGAGTCAGTGGAATGCACGCTACAGGGCGTCTGGCTCGGAGCTGTCCTTGAAGTAACCGATTTGTAACAGTTCGTTGTGTCACTGTGGTGCCAACTGCAGCTCGAATTTCAGCTGCAGACGCAGTACGATTAGCCACAGCCATACGCCGAACACGGCGGTCTTCCCTCTCAGTAGTGCCACGTGGCCGCCCGGAACCCGGTCTTCTTGAGGCAGTGCCTTCCCTTGACCACTGCTGCCAACACTCATGCACAGTGGATACATTCCTGCCAAGTCTTTCTGCAATATCGCGGAAAGAAAACCCACCTTCTCGTAGCCCTACTACACGACCTCGTTCAAACTCAGTGAGCTGTTGATAGTGGCTTCTTCGTCTTCTTAGAGGCATCCTTGACTAACATTAACCCACTACGTCAAATCTCAACAGTAAATAACGATCACGAACCTTACAGCGCTTATTTAAAGCAAACCTCATTTGCATGTTCATAGTGTTGCTACTAGCGCCACACTTATGCGCGTAGCTCGAAATTTGAATCGACGTCATCTTTCAGATGTATAAACACGCCTACCAAATTTCGTTTATCTAGCACAGCTCCTTCCTGGTGTTGGGATTTTTTTTTCCATCAGTGTATTTGAAAAAAAAAAATCTATATATTAATTTGAAACATGTTTTTGTCTGTCTCCACTATATTGAAAGAACTACTTGGTGTAAAAATTTGGTTGAGGTGTCTAAAGAAAGGTCTTGGTCTGTAGATGTGCTATGAAAAGAGAAAAATAAAAAAAAGTCGAACGGTTTCCCCCGGGGGGAAAACGGGTTTAAAACACGTTTACGAGCTTAACTAAGCTCCAAATTACTTCACGGTGAAGAAATTTTATATATGGGGACTAGAGTCGAATACTAAAAAATAACTTTCTGCGAATTTGGAATTTTCGATTTTAAAGGGGGAAAGTAGATTTGGAGGGGGGAGAAAGGGGGGAAATTAGTTTGAGAGGGAAATCCGCTCTAGACCCACACATGTAGAACCTCATTTTAAAGGTCTTGAAATTTCATGTCGATTGGGGATGTTTGTATACAATATAGTGTGACCCCTGGTGGTGAAAAATGAAACTTGGTGATTTTGCTGCAGACCCTATCATCTTATATCTTATTTTAAAGGTATTGGTATTTCCTGACCGTTGGTGATGTTCGTTCAGAACACACTGCGCCCCTGGCGGCGGAAAGTGCAACTAAAGGATTTTACAGTTAACACCACCATGTGACACCTTATTTAAAAGGTCTTGAAAATCCAAGGCGATTGGTGATAGAGGTCTTGAAATTTCATGTTGATTGGGGATGTTTGTATACAATATAGTGCGCCCCCTGGTGGTGAAAAATGGAACTAGGTGATTTTGTATTAGACCCTATCATGTTATATCTTATTTTAAAGGTCTTGGTATTTCCTGACCGTTGGTGATGTTCGTACTGAACACACTGTGCCCCCTGGCGGGAGAAAGTGCAACTAAAGGATTTTGCAGTTGACACCACCATGTGACACCTTATTTGAAAGGTCTTGGAAGTTCAAGGTGATTGGTGATGTTCGTATACAACATACTGCGCCCCCTGGTGGAGGAATGTGAATTTTGCAGCGCGTGCGTAGCATGCCTGCTATATGGTGCCGAAGTCACAGGCGGCGGAAACACGATTCAGAGGTTCGTTCGGTTCAAGATTAATTTTTAAGAATTTTTTCATGTTATTAGCGACCCGCATATACGCTGCCGCAGGCACCGGGGTCACGAGCCTGAGTTTCGTTCGGTTTGAGGTAATTTTTTTGTAACATATGATTATTTGTTTCGCGATGCTTTCATTTAAAAATAGAAATTCAAACAAAATAGAGTTAAAGATATTAAATCATACAAATTTAAAGTTCATATAAGGTTATTATCATGGACCCGGGCAACGTCGGTCGGGTTCATTTGGTTCCAGGTTAATTTTTGGGAATTTTTTCATGTTATTAGCGGTCCGTGTATGCGCTGCCGCAGGCACCGGGGTCACAAGGCTGAGTTTCGTTGTCTTCGAGGTAATTTTTTTGTTACAGTTGATTTTTATTTATTTATTTTTTATTTATTTTTATTTTTTTTTTTTTTTTTTTGTGATGCTATGCTTTTATTCAAAAATAGAAATTCAAACATAATCGAGTTAAATATATAAAATCATACAAATTTAAGGTTCATTTAAGGTTATTATCATGGGCCCGGGAAACGCCGGTCGGGTTCGTTTGGTTCCAGATTAATTTTTGACAATTTTTTTTTGTGTGTTATTAGCGGCCGGCGTATGCGCTGCCGCAGGCACCGGGGTCACAAGGCAGAGTTTCGTTCGGTTCAGGGTAATTTTTTTGTTACATCTGATTATCTTTTTCGCGATGCTTTTATTTAAAAATAGAAATTCAAACAAAATTAAGTTTAGGATTTAAAATCATACAAATTTAAGGTTCATTTAAGGTTATTATCATAGGCCCGGACAACGCCGGACGGGTCAGCTAACATGTAGTCATAGTATTAAACGAAATAGAAAATAAAAGATAGCAACTGTTTACTTGGAGTCAGTTTGACGTCACCATTGAGAGTACTTTGTAGAAAGTAGTGTCGTATATAGTATTTCTATTTATAAGCATTTTTCCGAATTCCTTTTTTAAAGTGAAATGTCATAAATTATATTAGATGTTTTAACTTGAAATACATTTAAATAATGATGCCACGATTTTTGAAACATTACGGTCAATAAAGTGACCGTCGAATTCGACGGGTTCCAACTGTATACTAATTAAAAGGAAAATGATAAATATTCTATCATAATTTGAAGTCAAATTTGTTTTCAAATGTCTAAATAAAGTGTATGATATAAGATACTCATACGTTCCAGCGGAATAGATTTAATATATCTGTCATCCTTGGCGGAAAAAAAAATATCGCCAAATTATTTGGCGAACATATTTCATTCCTTTCAAAAATCAAGGTTATTTTAACAAATTATATTAAGAGAGCGATGAATTATATGAAACAATATTTCGTACAATACATATTACGAAAATAAACACCTGGCATGTATATTTTCGTATTTATTTTCGTTTTTAATCGCCAAATACAAAAAAAGCCAAAGATGACACAGTTTTGAAATTTAAAATTTTGTCAATTTGACAGGAAATAACTCAATCTAACACATGGATACGATAGCATATCAATACCCAAATACGGGTATTAAAATCGGGAAATAATTTTCCTCGATTTTTAATAATTTTTTACAAAAAATCCAATGGACGATTAACATAGGGAATCTTTTTCTTGCATCCACGGACGGTCAGTGACCTCACACTTCGCTTGCGTATTTGAAAACAGGATCTTCGATAGTCTTAAAAAAAAGTATTTTGGTAAAATGAAGTTAATCGTTTTTTACTTTCTCTTACCCATAGGGTCGAGAAAGTATTGTTTTAGGGTCAAATTTTCGAACGTGAGTTTATGTTATACTTACATGTTCTGAGGTCCCCTGAATACGAAAATTATGTTTTTAGCGAATGGTCTCTGTGTGTGTCTGCCTGTCTGTCTGTGTGGATGTCTGTGTGTCTTTTATCAGCATATCTCAAGAACAAATAGTAGCAGAAATTCCAAACTCGGTATTCTAAATGTGTATCATATAGGGATGCTACAGTAAGCTTTTCGTTAAGATGAAGCAAATGGTTCGTGTACAGGGACATTCAAAAGTATTCAAATACATTACGTCTATGGGGGAAATTGCAGGTAAGTAGAATTTAACATCTATAGACTGCACTAAACCAAATGAAAGGAATATATATTTTTTGCAATAGAGATAGTCAACTGGGATTTCTTTTTTTTTTTTTTTGTGTGTGTATGTAGGAGCCTCGCCGCCCCTCCTCGAGTAGAGTAAATTTTCATGATGGGTATCTTTCAAAAGAGCTCGCCAATACCTTTAAAACGAATGGTTGAACCATCGATCTGCGATAATTTAAAATAAAGTTATGGATTTTTTTCATTTTTAATTTTTTTTTTTTTACTTTAATATTTAGAATAAATTCAACTTTTTTTTTGGATATTTACTGTTATACTACTTCTCTAATATGGAAATCGTCTGTATTATCATACAAGATAACTTTTTTAAATAATAATTTTAATAAATTATTTTTTAAAAACAGAATTATTTTTTAATAACCGAATTAAATTCTATATAAATGTAGGTGCATTAATGAAATGGGGGGTGGAGGGGGGGGCAGAACTAATTATCATATAAAACTCTTCCGAAGCCTATAATTTTAATTGTTTAACATAGGTTTACATAACAGTATTCGTTATCTTACCTGTTAATCTCCAACCTGTACTTATAGTATTAAATTTCAGGGTAAGAGAAAGTCGTGTGAGTGACACACCAGATTTTTCTTATTATGAGGACTTTAAATAGAGCACTTAACGGAACACTGGGATGTGTTGTTGCTGTTGTGTTGTCGGGCCTATATTTTTTTCCAACCAGCAGTTTTTTTATTGTCATTCATATTTATTGATCGGGTAGAATATTTTTAATTTCAGAACGAAAATTATAAAATATCGAAACACATTTGATTTATAAACAAAAATTGAAAATACATTTAAATCATCACGTGATAATTTTCATGATTTAAACATTGTTTTCAAGATTTATCGTTCACATTCCGTCATTTTTGACGGGTTTATATACTAGTTTATCTGAAAACATTTTAATGAAGATAAATTCACATTTACTTTTTTTTTTTTTTTTTTGTGAACATATATTCTATAAATATGAAGTAAATCTCTATATATATATAAATTACGTGTCACGATGTTTGTCCGGGGTAAACTCCTAAACTAAGGAACCGATTTTAATGAAATTTTGCACACTGTGTGCAGTTTGGTCCAACTAAAGAGATAGGATAGTTTTTATCTCAATTTATTGTCACAATATTGTTTTATTGCAATTATTTGTTAATTATAGACCTTTATTAAAGTTGCTCCAAAATATCTGTAAGTTCCATTAATTTAATTGTTGCCAAAAAAAAAAAAAAAAAAAAAAAATACGAGTTCATTTTCTTTCGACATAAAAATTAATACATTTAATCAAACGTGAACGTTAAAAAATTATAAAAAGTTAAATTATGCATCTCACGAAAATTGACGTCATAATCAATTTAAAGATTTTATACACATTGATAAAGTGCTAATGTAGTTCTATCATAGATATAGTAACATATATAGATCTCTCATCCCCATGTTATCGTACAAAGATTTTTGATGCCGAAAAAAAAAAAAAAAAAAAAAAGCTTTGGAAACAGCCATTAAGTGGTATTGAAAAAAAAAGAAAAGAAAGAAAGAAATATGAATTTGAAACTGTATCTGGAGTCTTCCATTCCCCTTTAGCAAATAAATTATTCATAAATTTTATTTGCTAAAATATTAGTATGTATTCCCGTGTGTATTCACTCGGGGAAAGACGGCCATATTTTGGTAAAAACTTCGTCTTTTCCCAAATGAAAAGGAATAACTTTTTTCTCCCCAATGATCACTCTATTCTATATATGCTATACTATATCTATGAGTTCTATACGCAAGCGAAGTGTGACTCACTGACCGTCTGTGCAGCCAAGAAAAAGATTTCCTATGTTAATTGCCCACTGGATTTTTTGTAAGAAATTATTAAAAATCGAGGAAATTTATTTCCCGATTTTAATCCTTATATTTGGGTACAGATATGTATTAGTTATCGCGGGTGTTAGATTGAATTATTTTGCTGTCAAATTGACAAAATTTTAATTTTAAATTTCAAAACTCTGTCGCCCTTGGTTTTTATTATTATTATTATTATTATTTGGCGATCAAAAGCGTAACACGAAAATATACATGCCAGATGTATGCATTGTACGAAATTTAATATGTATTATTCATTGTACGTATGTATGGCATGTAATATGTATTGTACGAAATATTGTTTCATATTATCCATTACTCTTTTAATATAAGTTGTTAAACTTATATTAAAAGAGTTTGTTAAAATAACCATGATTTTTGAAAGGAATTAAATATTTTCGCCAGATAATTTGGCGATATTCTTTTTTTTTTCACCAAGGATGACAGAAATGAAATGTATTCCGCTGCAAAATATTAGTATCTTACATCAGATATTTTATTTAGACATTTGAAAACAAATTTGACTTCAAACTATGATAGAATATTTATCATTTTCCTTTTAATTAGTATATTATTAGTATATTAAAATTTAAAAGCATGGTATATAATAAGTTTTTTTTTTTTTTTTTTAGTGCTAGAGGCCTATTTCAGTCGGTACAGTTGTCGAATTTTTATAATGCACTCTTAATTAGTGCTAAGGGCCTATTTCAGTCGGTTTATTGAATGGGGATTTATTGAATGAAGTCCCCCCAAGGCCCAACTTTGACATGAGTCCCCCCCAAGGTACCCCTATTTCAGTCGGTACAGCGTTGTCGAATTTTTATACGTCACTCTTAATAGTGCTAAGGGCCTATTTCAGTCGGTTTATTGAATGGGGATTTATTGAATGAAGTCCCCCCAAGGCCCAACTTTGACATGAGTCCCCTCCAAGGTACCCCTATTTCAGTCGGTACAGCGTTGTCGAATTTTTATACGTCACTCTTAATAGTGCTAAGGGCCTATTTCAGTCGGTTTATTGAATGTGGATTTATTTAATGAAGTCCCCCCAAGGCACAACTTTGACATGAGTCCCCCCCCAGGCCCAACTTTGACATGAGTCCCCCCCAGGCCCAACTTTGACATGAGTCCCCCCCAGGCCCAACCTTGACATGAGTCCCCCCCAAGGTACAACTTTGACATGAGTCCCCCCAAGGCACACCTCCCCCTCATTGGGAAAAAGAGAAAAAATGTTGTTTTGCGGCTATAAGACAGTTTGGACTTCCAACGTTATTTGTTACAGTATCTGCAGCTGAAACACATTGGTTTGATTTAATGAAAACTTTATCATGGAATTTAGATTGTCACGAATTAACTAAAGAAGAATTTGTCGATATTAACAAGTTTAGCAGTAGGCCACTGACACTAAATTAAAATCTGTCAATGTCAGATTTTCATGTTTTAAATAATGAAATAATGTCGTGTCTGTATAATTTTTTTTTTTTTTTTAAATCTTATAATTATTCTTATCTTAATCCTCAATGTCTCCCATCTTTATTAACTTGAATTTACTATTAAAATTTTAACATACTCAAAAACTTCTCATCACTTCGTTAAAATACACTAAACTTTTCCATAATCTTTTTCTATTTAAAATGATACATGTATTTACTTTAAATGTTCAATATTTCATAAGATTTCCAATTTTAAAGTTTTAAAATATTTATCAAATTTACTTATTTTTCTGGTTTAGCCTTATTGTTTTCCTTTTTATAACTACAGCTGTTGTCCTCTTTAAAATATTTAAAATGATGAGGTCATTTTATAGTAAAATTATCCATTATAGCATATATTATATTTCACTCCTCCATAAAAATTGATTTTAAAATCGTCTGTTTCTTTTATACTTTTATTTTAATAGAATTTTAATAGAATTTAATTTATATATTAGTCATTTTAGCAATTTTATCCAAAGTAGCATTAGAAATAATATATATCACTTCTCCATTAAAATTTATAGGACCCTACAATAAAATTAATTTGTGCTTAATATCAACACTACGAAAATTTTTATCAATCGCTTCCAAATTTTGACCTAAGTTTCAAATCTCAACCCTGTGGGTTTTTACAACGGCTACAACGTTTTCGTCTTTGTTCGTAAATAATAATTTGACTGTACTAAATAGTTTACAGCCGTATAATTCAACGTATAACTTAGTCACAGCAACGCGTGGCCGGGTATGCTAGTATATTTTTATAAATTTAATTATTTATCATTCATTTTTTGTTTATCTCTCTGCCTTTTTCATTTTAATCCTATGCATTCTTCTGTATTCATAAAAAAAAGTAATATATTCCTAAAAATTTTTCACTTCCGTTTTTGGTTTTCAGATGTCCTGAATACAATTTGGTTATTTTTAGAAAATGTCCATCTGTCTGTGTGTCACATACATTTTGCGCCAGTTCTAACTCAAAAACTAATTAACAAATTTTTATAAAAATTTGTAGTTTGTTAGACCTTGATATAAATTAATACCTATCAATTTTTGGTGAAAATCGCCGAACATGTGTTGCTTCTATTCTGCCTTTCTCCCATTCTCAGAAAAACTATATCTCATTTTCTATTGTTGTAATTGCAAAATAACTATCTGAGAAATACATTATGAAACACTGTGATCGTTCGATTTGGGTGGATATCGGTCAACAGAAGGTGCTGCTTTGATACAACTTTTTCCAGTACACGGGGTTGCAACAATGTTGTTCAAAGGCCAGAGGGCCGAATGAAAATCATTTTCTGTTAAATGTGAAGAAATTTGAAAATATTTGAATAAATATGATTATAATACTGCTTCGTATGTAAATATAAAGATACAAATCGCATATGGAAGAGATTTTGAAATAAAAACAAAAATTTCCAAACTTAACAATAAAAGTCACATATGCAAGGATAGAAGTCCCTTTAAAACTTTCATTTTTATACAGAATAGTTTTCCACATGCATGTTTAAATAGTTATATATTTGTCAACATACTATTTTCCCTTATATTTGAAAAAAACATCCAGGAAAAAATGCTATATCTATTCTAAATTTCAATTCGTATGAGTTGTTTATTGCTATTTTTGTTATATATTCTGTCATTGGAATGAAGAAAATATTTTATATTTATTATTCTATCATATCAATTTAAATTATTTTATGTTTCTTTAATTAATTTAAAATATTATTAATTTAGTGATTTAATTTGATAAAGTGCACTTTTTTGAAAGCAAAGTACTCGAAAAAAGTAACAATATCCTGTCTGTTACAGATAAAAGTATAAATTTAAAAAATTTCAAATTAAGAAAAAAACTACATTATTGAAAAGTCCAACAGTTAATTTTCAAAAATTTACATTATTAATTTTTATACCATCATCATGAAAATTTGCTGATTTAAAAAATGTCTTCTTTCTATCCAGTAAAATGATTTAAAAGAAAAGAAAAGACACTGCAAAACTTGATCTTTAAAACGAACTGAGTTATTACACGGAGGGGGGGGAAAGGGGGGGGTAGGATAACTAACGCAATTTTTTCGTATTACTTGGAAAGCCGTTTCAGTTTCTTCGATGAAAATAAGGGTCATATGAAAATTGTTAATGGAAATTTTCAGATATTAAATACAGTGAAATGTGTTAAAAAATTCCAAATACAATTAGAATAAAGCTTTATTATACGGCAATAAACAGTGATCTGCCTATGCGAGCCCCGGGACGCAAGCAGCATTCAATTTCATTTTATGCGGTCTCGTAGTTGGTCTCTCGTTGTAATCATAATTAAAAAATCTTGAGTGACTCGACTTTCGAAACATTTAATAGTTTTCAGGTGTTTAAACATTTTTCAATAATTTAGACATTCAGTAAACAAAAGTAAAATGAATTAGAGTTTTTGATTATTTATTTTCAAATCAGATAATTTGTACGAGGGAATGCGTTTCGTGTTTCTGTAAAACCTTATAAATTTTAAGCAACCAATTTTCAGTAACGACCATTCTGTAACAAAATTCTAAAAATACATATATCAGTTTTAATTTTTGATTTAAAATTTTAAATACCTTTTTAGTTCTCCGGTTCGGAAACCTTTCGGTCAGGCGCCTGAACATCTTCAGCAACCTACTCTGTGTGACAGCTAGGCCCCTATGTTCTTTATTTTCATTATGCAGCATCATCTCTGGTCTAGCCGTTGGTTGGATTCTATATCATATCAACTGCGCTAATTGGCCATGATTTCAATTATTTCGTGCTCAAGTGCATATTTATGGTTAAAGTAATTCGATAATTTCTGGACATACATTTTTGAAATGAGTATAACAGACCTCCACATTTTCACATCGGCATGACCAAAAGAACTAGTATGTTGTGGCCACCACAAGACTTTCTTCTATATTTTCCTAAATACATATTCAATCAGTAACAATATTAAAAAAAAAAAAAAAAATTACGATTTTTTTCTAAGTTTTTTTTTTGTTGTTGTTGTTGTTAAAAGTAAAAAAAATCGATAACTTTGTTTTAAATTATCACAGATTTATAGTTCAACCATTCGTTTTAAAGGTATTGACGAGACCTTTCGAAAGATACCCATCTTCAAAATTTACCCCCTCCCCCGGGGGGGGGGGTACCCCACATGCACAGAAATTTTTTCCTAGTTAACTATTACTATTATCAATAACTCATATTAATTTTACAATCACAAGTTAAAAATAACTCTCATTATGTACATTTATACGAAATTTTGTCCTATACTGCCATGTTAAAAATTTAGAAAAAATGCGATCACAGCGCCACCTGTTGAGCTATTGATCCCCAAATGTAATCAGCAGCACTTTATGTCGGGGACCAACTAAATACCAAGTTTGGTTAAATTTCGTTAAAAAAAAAAAAAAAAAAAAAAAAAAAATACGATTTTTTTTCGTTAAAAGTAAAAAAATCGATAACTTTGTTTCAAATTATCACATATTTATAGTTCAACCATTCGTTTTAAAGGTATTGAGGAGACCTTTCGAAAGATACCCATCTTGAAAATTTATCCCCCCCGGGGGGGTACTTCCCCCCAGGGGGGGAAAGCGATGCCCCCCCATGCAGAAATTTTTTTTCCTAGTTACATACTACTATTATCAATAATTCATATTAATTTTACAATCACAAGTTTAAAACAACTCTTATTATGCACATTTATACGAATTTTTGTCCTATGCTGGCATGCTAAAAATTTAGATAAAATGCTATCACAGCGCCACCTGTTGAGCTATTGATCCCCAAACATAATCAGCACCAGTTAATGTCGGGGACCAACTAAATACCAAGTTTGGTTAAATTTCGTTAAAAAAAAAAAATAAATAAAAATTGCGATTTTTTTTCTAAGTTTTGTTTTGTTAAAAGTAAAAAAAATAGACAACTTTGTTTTAAATTACCACAGATTTATGGTTCAACCATTCGTTTTGAAGGTATTGACGAGACCTTTCGAAAGATACCCATCTTGAAACTTTGCCCCCCCGGGTGGGAACTTCCCCCCCCCGGTGAGGGGGGAACCGATGCCCCCACATGCACAAAAATTTTTTCCTAGTTAACTACTACTATTATCAACCTGATCTGTCGAAAGATACCCATTGTGAAAATTTCTGGGGGGGAAGCGATGCCCCCCATGCAGAAATTTTTTTCCTAGTTACATACTACTATTATCAATAATTCATATTAATTTTACAATCACAAGTTTAAAACAACTCTTATTATTTATACGAATTTTTGTCCTATGCTGCCATGTTAAAAATGTAGATAAAATGCTATCACAGCGCCACCTGTTGAGCTATTGATCCCCAAACATAATCAGCACCAGTTTATGTCGGGGACCAACTAAATACCAAGTTTGATTAAATTTCATTAAAAAAAAAAAAAAAAAAAAAAAAAATTGCGATTTTTTTGTTGTTTTGTTTAAATTTTTTTTTTTTTTGTTAAAAGTAAAAAAAATCGATAACTTTGTTTTAAATTATCACAGATTTATGGTTTAACCATTCGTTTTAAAGGTATTGACGAGACCTTTCGAAAGATACCCATCTTGAAACTTTGCCCCCCGGGTGGGTACTTCCCCCCCCCCCCCCCCGATGCCTCCACATGCACAAAAATTTTTTCCCAGTTAACTATTACTATTATCAACCTGATCTGTCGAAAGATACCCATTGTGAAAATTTCTGGGGGGGGAAGCGATGCCCCCCATGCAGAAATTTTTTTCCTAGTTACATACTACTATTATCAATAATTCATATTAATTTTACAATCACAAGTTTAAAACAACTCTTATTATTTATACGAATTTTTGTCCTATGCTGCCATGTTAAAAATGTAGATAAAATGCTATCACAGCGCCACCTGTTGAGCTATTGATCCCCAAACATAATCAGCACCAGTTTATGTCGGGGACCAACTAAATACCAAGTTTGATTAAATTCCATTTAAAAAAAAAAAAAAAAAAAAAAAAAAAAAAAAATTGCGATTTTTTTGTTGTTTTGTTTAAATTTTTTTTTTTTTGTTAAAAGTAAAAAAAATCGATAACTTTGTTTTAAATTATCACAGATTTATGGTTTAACCATTCGTTTTATAGGTATTGACGAGACCTTTCGAAAGATACCCATCTTGAAACTTTGCCCCCCGGGTGGGTACTTCCCCCCCCCCCGATGCCCCCACATGCACAAAAATTTTTTCCCAGTTAACTATTACTATTATCAACGAGACCTTTCGAAAGATACCCATCTTGAAAATTTACTTCCCCGGGGGGGTACTTCCCCCCCCCAGGGGGGGGGAACCGATGCCCCCACATGCACAAATTTTTTTTCCTAGTTAACTACTACTATTACTAATAATTCATATTAATTTTACAATCACAAGTGTAAAATAACTCTCTTTATGCCCATTTATACGGAATTTTGTCCTATGCTGCCATGTTAAAAATTTGCATAAAATGCGATCACAACGCCACCTGTTGAGGGATTGATCCCAAAATCTAATGAGCACCAGTTTATGTCAGGGTGCAACTAAATACCAAGTTTGGTTAAATTTCATTCATTGGTTCGTGAGATACAGCGTCCACAAGAAAATGATACAGACAGACAGACAGACAGACAGACAGACATTTTCTAAAAACTATTAATTCGTAATCTAGACATCCCAAAACATGTAAATACATCAAAAAACGGAGGTCGAAAATTTTCGCGAATCCAATACTTTCTCTATATTACATATAGAAGAAAGTAAAAATCAGCAGTTGGATAAAGGAACATTAGAGCAACACAAAATATGGGAAAAATTACTACAGCCTTAACCAAAACTAACAAAATATCAACAAAAACATCGATTTCAAAAGAGCATACGTAAATTATCGAATTACAATAACTTTAAATATGCCCTTATACGGGAAACAAATGAAATCATGACCAATGCGCTCACTTGTAATTACATGTTATCCAGCCAATAGTTAGACCAGAGATGGCGCTACATAATGAAAATAAAGAATATAGAAACTAGAAGCTAGGTGTCACACCAAGAAGCTCGTTGCAGATGGTCATCTAACTGACAGGGTTCCAAACTGGAGAACAAACTAGTATGTTGTGGCCACCACAAAACTTTCTTCTATATTTACCTATACATATTCAATGAGTAACAATATTTAAAAAAAAAAAAAAAAAAAAAAAAAGTACGATTTTTTTTTTCTAAGTTTTTTTTTTTTTTTTTTTTTTTTTTTTTTTAAAGTAAAAAAAATCGATAACTTTGGTTTAAATTATCACAGATTTATCGTTCAACCATTCGTTTTAAAGGTATTGACGAGATCTTTCGAAAGATACCCATCTTGAAATTTTGCCCCCCCGGGTGGGAACTTCCCCCCCCCGGTGGGGGGGCAACCGATGCCCCCACATGCACAAAAATTTTTTCCTAGTTAACTATACTACTATTATCAACCTGATCTTTCGAAAGATACCCAATGTGAAAATTTACCCCCCCTGGGGGGGTATTTCCCCCCTAGGGAGGGGAAGCGATGCCCCCCATGCAGAAAATTTTTTTCCTAGTTACATACTACTATTATCAATAATTCATATTAATTTTACAATCACAAGTTTAAAACAACTCTAATTATGCACATTTATACGAATTTTTGTCCTATGCTGCCATGTTAAAAATTTAGATAAAATGCTATCACAGCGCCACCTGTTGAGCTATTGATCCCCAAACATAATCAGCACCAGTTTATGTCGGGTACCAACTAAATACCAAGTTTGGTTAAATTTCGTTAAAAAAAAAAAAAAAAAAAAAAAAAATTGCGATATTTTTCTAAGTTTTTTTTTTTGTTAAAAGTAAAAAAAATCGATAACTTTGGTTTAAATTATCACAGATTTATCGTTCAAACATTCGTTTTAAAGGTATTGACGAGATCTTTCGAAAGATACCCATCTTGAAATTTTGCCCCCCCGGGTGGGAACTTCCCCCCCCCGGTGGGGGGGCAACCGATGCCCCCACATGCACAAAAATTTTTTCCAAGTTAACTATTACTATTATCAACGAGACCTTTCGAAAGATACTCATCTTGAAAATTTACTTCCCCGGGGGGGGATTTTCCCCCCCAGGGGGGGAACCGATGCCCCCCCATGCACAAAATTTTTTTCCTAGCTAACTACTACTATTATCAATAATTCATATTAATTTTACAATCACAAGTGTAAAATAACTCTCTTTATGCCCATTTATACGGAATTTTGTCCTATGCTGCCATGTTAAAAATTTGCATAAAATGCGATCACAACGCCACCTATTGAGCGAGTGATCCCAAAATCTAATCAGCACCAGTTTATGTCAGAGTGCAACTAAATACCAAGTTTGGTTAAATTTCATTCATTGGTTCGTGAGATACAGCGTCCACAAAAAAAATGATACAGACAGACAGACAGACAGACAGACATTTTCTAAAAACTATTAATTCGTGTTCTCCATATCCCAAAACATGTAAATCCATCAAAAAGTGGACTTCGAAAATTTTCGCGAATCCAATACTTTCTCTATATTACATATAGAAGAAAGTAAAAAAGGCTTATTTAAAATTAAAATAAAAAGTTTTTCTTTTACAACTTAAAAAAAAAAAAAAAAAAGTGTTTTTTAAATAATTTAATAAGCTACATGTAATTAACCCTAATTAGCCTTAATTGGACGTAATACGTCTAAATTACTTCCTAATTTGATTCAAATAATTTCAATCAATATGCCGTAATGATAATTTTTTCTTTGTAACTTTGTAAAAGGACTATAAGACCTGCACACATCAAAATGTACAGTAGTGCTAAGGGACTTATAATATACTTACCAGATTTAAATTCAATCGTATGATGCATTTAAACTTTATCGTGTTCACACATACACAGATGCATATATAGTCAATCTTAAAAATAGCAAAAGTGAATTCAGAAACCTCAAAATTTACAAATGCACCAAAACTTTACAGATGATTTTTTCATTATTACAGTACTTTCTTTACATTAGTATATTTTTGGAAGTTTTAAATCTAAGATAGTTTTTGCATTGTGGTGATAAAAAATAATGTAAACACTAGGGTTTTTTTCACAGAAAAAATATGCTACTTCTTTTATAACTAACTAGCAGGCTTTGCCCGCTTCGCTGGTCATTATATCGAAATAAATTCTCAATATTTCATATCAATAATAATAAAAAAAAATCTTAAGAAAAAAAAAGAAAGAAAGAAAGAAATCAGTGAAAATGTAAGTTAAAGTTTCTGCTACCTTTGGTAGTGGTTTTCCTGCTCCCCAGACTTTTTGAATCATGAGCCCCAATGGCTTCTGCAGTACCTTACCTAATTTTTACACCCTCTCCCTAACGGGTAATGTTGAAAGTTTCGCAAACTTTCCTCCCATCAATGTGCATATTGCGTACACTTAATCAAAACCCACTCAAAAAAATTCATCATTCTAAGGTAATCTGGAGTATATTTAAGCTTGTTTTTTCCCAACGCCAGCCCCAGAAGAGGGGGAGTGTAATTTCTCTAAATCCCTTTATAGTGCATCTTGTATACACTTACATAACCAGACGTAAAAAATATCGAGATCCTGAGATTATTTGAAGCAGAATTATATTTTAAAACGTGTTTTTTACCCCCCTGCACATCGAACCACACATAAAAAATCTCCTTCCTAAGATAATTTAGTGCAGAGTTACACATGGATACATGCTTTTAGACCCCACCTCCCAAGACCGGTAGGGTGGAAATTCATCACAAAACCTCTTTGTAGTGTGTGTGTTGAGTACGCGTAACCACCAGACATATCAAAAAATCGCTTTCTTGAGGCACTTTGGAACAAAGTTACTCTTAAAAACGTGTTTTTGCCCGCACTCTGCCCTTAAAGGAGGGAGGCAGAGGGAAATTTCGTAAAATTACTTGATAGTGCGTGTTGAGAACGCATAACCAACCCACACATAAAAATTAATCTTACTGTGATAATTTTAAACAAAGTTATTCTTGGAAACGTCTTTATTGCTCTCCCTTCTTTAACCCGGCATTACACGCGCGAGAAAAACGAACGGGTTTACACGCGCTGGGTATGCCATACCCATGATAGTTTCTTCCTATTTTCTACTATAAAATCTACACAAAACATAAAGCAAAAAAAAGAATAAACGTCAATACAGATTTTAAACATATATTAAAAATATTACTTACAATTATTCTGTACATTTCTTCCAAATACATGCCATATGCTCCATACATACATGTTTTTCACATTTCTCACAAATAAATTTAGTTTTCAGCCTCATTAGTTTCTTTTGCGTCTCTTTCCCGAGAAAAACGCTCTCGAATTGATTCAATAAAAATGTTAGTCCAATCTACTAACTTCTATATCATATCAGAAGATATAATGAGATTCCAAGCATCTACAGGAGAAGCTTTTTTCAACACATTTTTCAACATTTTTCACATTTTTCAACAGATCTATTTTTAGAATTCTTTCGTCGATTCCCCCCTTCCAAGGTTATGACCTTTGAGGCAGCTACACAAAGACTCATCTATTTTCGAAAAAAGGGTGGGGAGAAAGAAGTACGAAAAGGAGCCCCTGGGTGTGACACACCCAGTGCGATCAAACCCGGGTTAAGGAGGAAAATGGGGAAATTCTCAAAGTCCCGTTGCAATGGATGTTGGATACACGTAAATAAGCCACACACTAAAAATTGTGGCCTCAGCTCCTATGTATTTCTTCGGGGAAATTTTACCCTCTTGGCTGGCCACTATATTTAAAGAAAATTCTTAAAAAATAAATAAAATATAAAAAAAAATAAAAATAAAATTCATTGAAATTGCTCAAAAGCTCGCTTCGGGTGTGCGTCGCTATTCCATGCGACATACAATGTCATACCAGTGGGCTTCCACTTTTGTGCTTATCAGATAACGATTTCGAAACAGACAGTATCAAAAATCATTTAAGTAGCCCTTTTATATTAGAATATTAATTACATATGAACAACCCTATGCGTATTGTACATAATATTTACTTTTACGTTATTTCCTATATTTATTCTATTTTTTCTGTCGACCATAAATATACTGACCAAACGTCCCCATTTTCTAGGGACAAATAGGGACGTCTTTTATTTTTGAAGGCATTTTTCTAAGTTTTAAAAAATTGTAGAAAGTAAATTATTAATCGGTAATACTTTATTTTTAGTCCTTTTTTATTAGAAATGAAAAAATACCTCCAAAATTGGATAATTGTAGCATTTTTTAACGCTACTCTACTATAAAAGTACTTTGATCTGATCAGCCTACCATAAAATGACAGCGATTTCACGTCAAATATAATATTACAATATGCTGTGAGACAACTAACTTTTTGTGGCTATATGTATTTCATAATTAGTTAACAGTGGTTCGTATATAGAAAAATAAATAAATAAATATTTAACCTTATCGTGGTACAGGCTTATTATGGCTCTCATTGGTAACTTTTCAATTTTTGTCACCATTTTAAACAAAAATACAAAATTTATGAGATTATTATTTATGTTTCTTTCTTTCTATCCCCTCCCCCCCCCCTTTTTTTTTTTCTCAATATTTTATAATTTATTTGCTTATATGCTTTATGGGCTACTTGGCTTAAAGTGGCTATCCCGAAAGTAGACACCTTAGCGAAAAATGTAGTATCTACTTCAGCATCAAAATTTTAAAAATTACCCTGAATTATGACTATGAGTAAATCTGAATATAATGCTGAATTAGCTTTCATGCCAAACGTAATACACATGCCAATAAATAAATAAAAACACTATTAAAAAGAAATCTAAAATTGAGGTATGTTAAAAAAGGTTATGAAACAAAATCTGAAGAAATATGTTGGATTTTTATTATTATCATTATTTAATTTTAATAATGACGTCATTTTGTCATAGCCTAAGCAAATTTATTATTTAATATTTCTTTTACTATTCGCGTGAAAATATCTCTTACTATATGTCGAAAAATAAATTAACTCGTAATTTTTTTTTGGCAACAATTAAAAATTAAAATAATTATTTTTAAAACTTTATTATAGAAGAAATATCTATATTATTATATAGAAGATGTAATATAGATAAAGTTTTGCTTCCTCCCCCTCCCCTTGGGGACTGAATTTCTAAAATTCCAAAAATTGGTTTTTAGGTATTTGTGTTAGCTCCATTTTAAAGCAAAAATTTTACAGATATCTGTGTTTTTCTTTGAGATATAAAGGTTTTTGTGAAATCACGTTTTGCCCCCTGTCCCACCTTAGGGGCCGAATTTCTAAAATTCCAGAAATTGGTTTTTAGGTATTTATGTTAGCTATATTTTGAAATAAAAATCTCACGTATATCTGTTTTTTTCTTTGAGATATGAATGTTTTTTAAGAAATCACTTTTTGCGCATGTGAAATCCCATTTTTCCATGCACCCCCTCTTGTGGACCGAATTTTTAAAATTCCAGAAATTGATTTTTAGGCATTTGTGTTAGCTATGTTTTAATGCAAAAATTTTACAGATATCTGGTTTTTGCTTTGAGATATGAAGGTTTATGTGAAATCACGTTCTGCGCCCCCCACCCCCCTTGGGGGGCGAATTTCGCAAAATCGCTTCTTAGGGGGTGCTTACACTACATGTTCTAAAATCTGACCCAGTTTCGAGTCGGTGACTCCAGTAGATTTTGCTGCGCGTTGATGAGTCAGTGAGTGAGTGAGTAAGTGAGTGGAAGTACTCTTTTATATATATAGATGTGTATACAAACGAAAAAAAAAAAAAAAATTCGTATGCAAACCACACCTTAAAGAATAGATTAGGAATTATTAAAATAACAAAGCTATTTTATGAAGGTGTTTAAGAAAAAAATTAACTATACAAATATTCATATTTAATTAAAATATCACAGAAAGGAAAATGTTTCCAAAAGTTTTATCAGTTAAAAGGAAATCCACAATCTGCAAAACTTTATTCTGGATTATTCCGTGTTATTTCAATATAAGAGAATGGAAGTACATAAATCTATTGAATAATGCGTTATTTTGGAATAAATTTAAAATTATTTCATTAAGGAAAAAGAACATGTTATTTGTAAGAGCGATAAAGGAAGCGGGTTGTAACAATGAACACTTTCTGCTGTCTGCATTTTTCAACCTGGTAAATTTAATAATAAAATTCAGAAATATATGATATAAAAACTGAAAGAAAATGTACGTTCAGAAATAATAAACAAATATAATTAAATTCCGTATGAAAGAGAGAGAAGTTTCTAAGTTTATTTATTTATTTATTTATTTTATTTTTTTTTTTTTTTTTTTTTCAAATGTTACTTTGGCTTCTCATACAAGTGCAAATGAATTCATTCAACGAAAAGCAAATTTATTCAAAACATATGTTATTGCATGTCACTATTCAGTGTTAGTGTTTTCACAAATTTTTAATTTTAAGTATTCTCTAGCTGTTGTGCAATCGCATTCACATTAAATAGATTACAAACATGTCATAAAATTTGATTTCTTTGTTTATTAAATAAGTAGGAAATAAGTAGGAAATACATTCTCTGATGAATATTTAATATTTCTCAAATACTTAAAAACAAAATTGAATTTATACAACAAAGTATATTAAATATTTTTAATGCACGGTTTCGTTTAACATAGTTATTCTATCTGTCTGGGTCAAACCTTGCAGTAAATTTTCAACCCATTTCCACCAAACCAATTTTTTGCTCAAAGTTTGCACACGAACTCACAATAGATGACAAAACAATGTGCAAATATTTTTAGACATATATATTACCAGGAGTATAAAATCTGTTTTCTTATGTCAAATCTTCAATTAATTTTTAATGCATTTCTGCTAAATCGATTTTACTCGAATGTTAAACATTTGTCTATTAATCGATGGTAGTACAATATGAAAACAATTTTACACGGGCAAAAATGAGCAAAAATCTGTCTGTGTCAGAGGCTGATAGATTTTTAAAACAGTTCTATTGAACGCATTTTACTCAAATTTTAGATAGGAATCGATGACAATACAAAAAGCAAACAATTTCAGGAAATTATCTCGTCAGGACAAAAAAGTTATTTGTCATAATATGAAATATGAAAGAAACAACGAACTCTAATACTGTAATAAACTCTTTTGTGGTCTTATAGATAGCGTTCTATGTAAACTCAGGTTTTTACTTTTTCTCACCAAAATGTGTCTCACACAATTTTTTTTTTTTTTCTTTTTATAAAATTTTTGAAACTATGATTTTGCTATAATTACAAAAGTTGCGATTCCCTGACTCGGAAAATCCTGCATTTAAAATTAATATGATTGTTTGTGTGACTGATCTTTAACACAATGCCACAGTTCATCGATCGTAGTCTCAATCACTTCTTGTTCGAATTCCTGGCACTCTGAAAAGCGGCCATTACATTTCTGATGAGTTAAAGCCCGCCGCTCTGCCCTGAATTCGAGGCCTTCGCAGCGCAACATTGAAGCAGGACAATGCACGACCGCAAGTTGTCTGTATTGTCCGGACTTTCCTTGATACAGATTGTGTTCGACTGGCGCTTTCTCTTGATCTCGCAACAACGAAAATGACTGTTTAATCGTTGAAAAGCGACTGCCCCCCACCACTCACCAGTAATTACGGTCGATGAACTATGGCATCATGTTGAAGCTCCATAAAGTATTGTAACCGAATATGTCATCCAACCGCTGTTCAATTCAATGCCTAGGCAGACAAGTGCAGTTATTGCTCCCAAAGGGCGCTGCTTTATGTACTGTTTTCTCAGGATGTATTACTCCAAACTAGCGGACTTCGCCAGCTATAGCGGGTCAGTACTTTCAAACGAATCACTATAATGAATGAATTCTCAAAATTGTATCTTATCACTCATTAACATTACTCTTCAGAAAAGAAAAAATAAAATTCAATTTTGATCGGGTAACGACTCACACCGGGTCCCCACTGCCATCGGCAGCGTAGACCCGTGCGCTCTGCGCGCGTATTCCTTCACCATCCTTATGATTTCTCAAAATTCCATGTTATTACACGTAAACTTTAATTCTTAAGAAAATTGAATGTAAAAGAAAAATCATTTAGCATCGGGTAAAAACTCACACCGGATCCCCACTGCCTTCGGCAGCGCAATCAGGACACCTCAAAACGTGTAAATCGGGTAAAATCTCGAATTCCCCTTTCGATAATATAAAAGAACTTTAAAATATCTTTCGAATTAAAAATAATTTAATCATAATTAGAATTTGAAATATTGAAATTTGAAAATAGTACAGCGCCATCTGGCGGTAGAAATTTCTGTAGTCTACTGTTCGATTCCAAATCAACAAAGCTTTCAAATGATGTATTACTTATGAAATTATTTTATTTGTAGCTGAGGTACAAAAGAAAACCGATACAGGACTCCTCAAAGCGTGTAAATCACGTGAAATCTCGAATTCCATTTTCGATAATATAGAAGAACTTTAAAATATCTTTCGAATGATGTATTAAAAATAATTTAATCATAATTAGAATTTGAAATACGCGTATTAGAATAAAATTTAATTTGCAATTAAAATGCAATTTTTTTTCAAAATTGATGAAATTTGAACTATAACTATCCCTTGTGCTGTTAACGGTGCACAGTAAGTTTGAAAGAATTTTGAAGAAAATTGAAGCATTTTGAAAATTGCAATTTTTATTCCCAGTGCAAAAAACACGTGATCTCCGTTGGTAAAAGATTTCTTTCTTTCGAACAGATATCGTTTTCTCTGTGAATGCAAGTTATCATGGTGACCCACAACGAACGCCAAAGAAACGCTTTCAAGGAGAATTTCATTCAGCTTAAAACGATGGAAGAAGCCGGAATCGCAGAAAATTAAAAAAATTATAACTAACTCAGTTTTTGAAAAAAAACCTTTCAATCTTTTGAGAAGTGAATTGTTTAGTCGAGCTCTATATACAAAAAAAAAAAAAAAAAAAAAAAAAAAAAAGTCTATCTCTAAAAGATTTTGAGTTATGAAATGTTTTGTGAAAAAAACGGTGTTTCGTAAAATCTAAAAATATGGATCGCTAATCCGTATTTCCTTAAATTGTTTATATGTTTCGAAAGAGGATTAAATGACCTTTCCAAATACACCAGTTGTTAAGAAATGGGTCCGTTATTCTTTCGTACAGGACGTTTCAAAAAAGACGATCGAGAAAAAGAGAAATTTTAGATCCTTTTTAAAACTTTTTTTAAAAATATGAAAAATCCGTATTAAAAAAAAAAATGTACCGTAAGAATCGGTAATAAATGCTCTTTCTCGTGGTAAAGGTGTATTTTCAATATATCCAACAGTTCAGCAGTGATGGGTTTACAAAAACCCACGAAATTTTCTCTCTCTGCTTTTTCTTTTGAGGAACGCGGTTCAGGCGGAAAATTACGGTCGCCTGGCTTTTTGAATCGTTTTTTGATTAGACATAGTTGGACGTTTTAATTAATATCTCCGCTAATTAGGGTCACATCGTTTAGCAATTTAGATAACAAACATCTGCGATAAATTGACCGTCCGACGGTAAATGTCCGAAGTCCGTGCGACCATTAGCGCCCAAGCTTTAGCTGCTTTAAGCCATTTCTCACAGACAGACAGAATCACACACACACGAGTACAGATTTTAATAATATAAGGAGATTTCCTGAAAATGTAATCAATTGTTTTTCCTACTATAATGTATGTGCCCAGTAAATGGCATTCAGCTATTTCCATTCCTACTTGGTATTGCATTTTAGGTGGCCAGCAGTGTATACAAAGAAGAATGTAAAAAAAATAAATACTGTATTGTGCATATCATCAGTTTCCGTATTGTATTCAATAAATGAGTTAATAACATCACATGCGCTAACCCTAAAACACCGTACACTATTAAATACAAATTAATAATAATAATAATAATAATAATAATAATAATACAGAGGTAAAATTGCATTTGGAGAAAGTTTTTTTAAATAGTGCTTTATTGGGGAAAATTTATCTGTGTTCTGGGGGAATTTTGAAATTCTTATCTGACAACACTGCATTGAAAGAAAGCGAGGAAGAAAGTGTTTTACTACGATGAAAGACGGACGTGTATTTGTTCTCCGTGCGAAACCAGAAAATAATGATGCAAGGATTTTTCTAAGCTAAGACTGATAAAGTTTACATTAGTTGCGTTTTTTTTTTTTTTTTTTTTAAGAATCAGTGGTCTATGTTCTTGTTATTAAAATTTCCATAACGTAGAGATATCACTTGAAATCTTTTAGTGAAATCGAAAAAATGGTCTGTGCATAGAGAGGTACAAAACAATTCAAATATAATACGTCTATAGATCGAATTTATATTTGGTACATTTTGCTCTCATTAGACTGCACTAAGCATAGTAACATTAATAAGTACTTTTTAAATGCACAAAACTATGTTTACTTTAGAATATAAGATACAGTCGATGATGGGGCGCGCAAGCGCGCCACCTGTTTTAGAATATAAGATGGAGAGCATTAATCTTTCATTTACAAGACCACACAAAAAATTCGGATCGACTAAGATCTCAAAATGCAGTTCAAATTAAATGGTATTTTTACTTTCTTCTATTATATATAAGAAGAAAATATTGGATTCGTGAAAATTTCCAAACTACAGTTTTCGACGGATTTGTACATTTTGAGATGTCCTGTACGCGATCTGACAATTTTTAGAAAATATATGTTTGTATGTATACCTGTGTGTGTATGTATCACAAATTTTGTGCACGCTGTATTTCACGAACGAATGAACGAATGAACAGAAATTAATCAAACTCGGTATTTACTTGAACTTTGATCTAAACTGGTGTTGATTACACAAAAGGACCAATTGCTGGATAGGTGGTGCTATGATCCCACTTTTTCACTACTTTTTATGTGGCAGTATAGACAGAATTTCGTTTAAGCGCACATAATGAGAGTTACTTTTAAGAAAGGGTTGTAAAATTATTTATTATTAATAACAGTTGTAGGTAACTAGTAAAAAAAGTATGAACATGTATCAGTACCGTTCCCCCTCCCCTTTTTTGGGGTAAGTACCTGTCTGTCTGGATGTCTGTAGGGTGTAAATTTTCAATTTGGGTATCTTTCGAAAGAACTCGTCAATATCTTTGAAATGAATGGTTGAACCACAGCTCTGTGAAAATTTAAAACAAAGATATTGATTTTTTTTTTTTTTTTTTTTTTTTTTTCATTTTTAACGGAAAAAAAAAAAAAAAAAAAAACTGATTTCAAATCTCATTTGTGTGTGTGTGCAAGTGTATGTTGTATGTGTGTTGATATAAAATTGACTTTCTTTCGGCATTTAGTTTTGAAATTATTTTTATGATGAATGCAGACGACTTTTTATCATAATCGTCTGCATTCATCATGAAAATAATTTAATAAAAAAATTCCCATATAACAAATATTCTTCCATAGGAGCTCCCGTGGTAAGTCCAAGATTTCCAATATTTCTCTCAGCATATTCCGCAGGAATGCAAAATGTCTGCAGAAGCGTCCTCCATAGGACTTCCGAATCTCGTAGCTCCGTCGTATATTCCAAGATCTACCTCTGTAAAAATATTACTAGAATTATCAAACTAGATTTTCTCTCGGATTTCCCAAACATGTCCGTTTTACCTCCGGTAAGAATTCATGATGTTCAGGATATCCCAGGAAGTGATATAGGAAGATCATTGCTCTATGGATTGTATCGCTTGAATTTTTATAAGATTATATAAATCTTTCGGTGGCCACAATATGCTAGTTTTTTCTTGTGCTAAATACAAGTAATATATGTTTTACGTACATAATTTATAGACAATATATGGAGTTATACAAAATTAATCAAACAGATTATTTTCAACTGGATGTAATTGATGAAAGTGCTTTATTGTATTACAATATGACCAGGGAAATATTCTTATTGACGAAAATTATTTTTCCTTACCTATATGATATACAAAGTTTTGTTTTTGATTTTAGTTTTTGAAATTGATTTTCCATATTGATTACTCAAATTTAGATATCCTGAATCAAGCTTTTGTTGGTTACTATGTGTACCTGTATGTCATCAGCATAACTTAAAAATTAATAAATACTGGAAGTTATTTTTTTTTAAGTTTATATGATGATGCCACTTAAACCTTTGACTGACAAGGAGAGGTCACGACATGGAAAATACAGATTAGGACAAAATTGCACAGGATAGTAGTATACTATGAAGGTAACAACATATTAAAGCAGTAGGGCCCACTAGCCACAGAATTTCGAGAAAAAAAAAGTTTACAGTTTCAGTAATCTTTAAATATAAGTTATTTCGTAAAATAGACAACGTTTCAGTGTCGTGAGCAGCAGAGTAAATGGTTGCCACGCGAAGGGACCGGGTTCAATGCTACTGATTTTTTTTTAGTAAGGTAATGTGTACTACAATAAGAAAGCTAGTCTCTGAATATAAAGTTTTTAAGGCAGTTTTCAGTTTGTAATTTACGTGTATATTTTTATACATTTGCCTGCTATATCTATAATATACTACTGTAAAACATTGGCGTACAATGCTAACCTTTTGTTAAGAGGAATTTAATATAAATACCATATTATTTAAAAAGCAGTTATATTAATTCATGTTTTGCTAATATTTATCAAAATGAATACTTTATACTTCTGAAAAAAATCGTATAAACAACTGTAAATTCGATAAATCTGTTTATTGTTATTGGCAAAACGTTTTTATTGCTACATGTAATAAAAGAACACACACACACACACACAAAAAAAAAAAAAAAAAAAAAAAAAAAAAAAAAGAAAAGAAAGAAAGAAGAAGAAGAAGAAGTAAGTAAGTAAAAGATATTTAATATCACAGAAATAAAAACACTATTAATTGCAACTTTTAAAAAACTCTAGAAAGGAATGTAAAAAGAATAAAATGTTGACAAACGTCTAATATCTCTTTTTCGAATATTTTAAATGAAAATAATTCTTCTCATAATTCATATTCTTTGTGGAAGTAGATAGCTCTAATTAAATTTTTCTGTTGTGCTTTTACTTTTTTTTTTTTTTTTTTTTTTTTTTTAAGTTAATGAGATTTTAAGTTCCAACCAGATCAGATTTAATTAACATTTTAATTATGATACTTGTTTGTTTCTATTCAAATTTGACTGTTTAATTAAACTGGGAATACTTTCATTGTTTGTTTTTAAAAAAAAATGCATAATTATTTTAGAATTCTTAAGACATTTCATTTCCAATTTATTTCTAAACATCGCGTTACTGTAAAGAAAGAATCAAAAATCACATACTTATTAAAAGTAAATAACTGTGTTCCTTTTTAATATTTAACTGCGATGTCTTTTATTACGTATATTAAATTGTTAATAAGTGTTTTATATCTCATTTTTATACTTTTGAGGACAAAATTACATTTTAATATTCACGCTTTTTTGTCAAAATTACTATTTGTAATGAGTTTTTACATTACTATTTCAAATATAATGAAGCTTTAAAGCTTTTATTTCTTTTCTTTTTTTTTTCCTCGTATAATTCTATCTTTATGATGATACTCGATTGTTAATATTTAAACTATGCTAGAAAAATATTATTAATTTTATGAAAGCCTTCATTTTTTTCGTTATTTTTATCGATTAGATAAGTATTATAAAGCAGTTTTTTTCCCTTAAAAGTAAGATTATTTTTAATACATCATTTTTTTAAATTTTGTATTATAATGAAAGGAAGTAAATACACTTTTTTAATTTCAATAAACAATTTCTCATTTTATTACTTTTTTAATATGCAGAAATTATGTGCTTATATTTAGATAAGGTTTCAATATATTATTTAGTTTATTATTTGAGATTTTCAATCACAAACATGATTAAGTCACTTGTAATAATAATATTAATTAAAATTATTTTATCTGTTTTGTAGCACAAAGAACTAGATAAATATTGTTCACAGTTGCTTTAATCTTTATACAATGAAAACAAATATGTGACTGGCGTATAGAAAATAAACCGCGGCTCTAGTAAAAATTGTTCCATGCCACCCTTATAAATTCTATCTCCCTTTGAAAGCGAGTGCTATAAACCGGTATTAGAATTCTGAAGCGTTTTTCTTATATTATCGAGCTAAAAGGTATTTAAAAATCGCTGCAAATAAATGTGAACACAAGAGGCGAGTTTTAGTAACTACAATTCATGTTTATTATCCAATCCTAGAAATCACGCGAGAATTTTTCGCAATACAAATGAATCATAATATTCAAGAACATTGCTTCACCATCTGGAATAGTATAGACTGGAAATTATCGATCATTTCGTCTATTCAGTTTATTCGCTTATCTTATAGGAGTAATTCGGAAATCTGTATTTCTATTTTAGGGATTTGGAAAACGATTACTTATTCGTTCTAGAGGAAGGTGGTATATTTGTTTTTTGATGTATTGATTTACTATATTGAATATATTTTGACAAACTTTTTTGTATAATATTTACATGCCCTAACAAATGAGTAAGTAAGTCTCTTCCTTTTCCAGACGAAACCGAGATTCTTCGACGACGAATACGGAAGGCCAAAAAGGAATAAACTCCAGAAAATCCGATCAAGATTTCCATTCCTCCTCACATAAAACTATTTTTACTTTAGAAAATATATGTATTTATGTTAAAAAGTCGTACTATGTCTGATGTATTTCTGATATTCCTTTAGAAATATCTAACAGGTTGCAACTGATATATTCTCTCTCTCTCTCTCTCTCTCTCTTTCTGGTGGCATGTCTTAGGACCATCCTTAGTCCCAGACCGTCGCCAGTTGCTCATACTGTAGCACTAGTGCAACTTAAAACCACTCAACCTCAACTTCTATTTTTAGTATATAATTTTCTATTTATTTCAATGACATGACACTCTGACTCCATTCCACGTCATGATGACGGTTATCTTAAATTTAACCTATAGGAGTCTTAACCCGTTAGTAGTCGCTAGTTGGTCGATTTGCCGCCCATCCCTCAGTGTTGCGAGATTTTTTTATTCAATAGCCACCAAAAATTTTTAGAAGTGGCATTTGATATACATAAAACGCGAATAAAATCGAAGAAACGTCGATCACATCCCTTCTTAAAATTATTGATGAGAGTTAAATAAAAAGTGCGCATTCTGTAATAGGTGGCGCTATCTATAGCGACTACTAACGGGTTAATTTAGCCCACAAATAATAGAATATAGCCAATCATGGCGCAGCGTTTGCCCACAAATAATGGAAGCTCCGCCTCTTTTTAGTCGTCCATTCGGTAACGCTGGAAGTGGAGTGGAATATTCTGCATAAAGTTCAAAATGTGCGGTTCAAATAAGTGATATGGCATAATAGCAGTGAGTTACGATGATCTTGCATTAGGATTTAAAAAACATTATGTTATATTAAAAATAATGCCCGAGGAGACGCATTCAAAATATAGGGGAGAGTGTCGTTGATAGGGACGCAGGATGAATGGGACAATAGCAAAACTTTTATGTTTTGCAAGCACCATAAACTTGACAATTTTTATGATATATGGCAGCACTGAAGTCATTCATCAAATGTAGTTTCAGAATTGTGCTATCCATAGAAGAGCATAAAAAATTAAAGTGTCTTTTTAAGCTGCTAAAGTAAGTTTTTACTGATTCAATTAGGAAGTAGTTAAGACATTAACTATTTGCTTAAAGTTGATACAACTCTTATATGGTGAAAAGGCATAATCTTTTTTTGTGTTTATGATATTCAAGAAGAATATTGGCAATTGTTGATTAAGCCTATTTCCTGCTTTATATGATCATGTGGTGGTTGGGATGAATGGATTCTCCACTATGTGCTAATTTCAAATTGTACAGAAGAATTATATTAAAACAAATCTTAAATAGATTTTCAATATTTTTATAACCTGTAGTTATAACATGAAATTATAAAAATAGCACTTAAAAAAATAGATTGAAATTAATTGTTCTGATTTTGTTTTATAATGATTAAAAAAATTATAAGTTAGAATATTCAATGCAACTTAAATCAATAATTAAAAAATAATAATAAAAATAAAAATAAACTAATAATAATTTGGTTAAAATCACAATTTCTATCAAGTTAATTAAATAAAACCTGGTGATTATTAATGCAATACAGAATAGAATGCTGATTTTTCCCGATCAGTCGGAAACAAAATTTATCTGGATAATTTTTACTCTATTATAATGGTTTAACTCTTTCTAGTGTCTTTTTTATTTATTTATTTTTTTAGATTAGATCTTATTTGATAAAATTACCAAAGCCTAGAACATCAGGAACTGTACAATCCAAAGCACTTTTGCCTTTTGACGTTAATTTGAGTCAATACATCAGTTTATGTTAATTTCAGTAAATTCATAGCGTGTAATAGAATCACATAAAAAAATGTAATTAAAAAAATTTATTTACTTTCCATTTTGTCTTTTTTTTTCTTTGTTAACTCCAGTCCTGTCCCATTCATCCCCAATCATGTCCCATTCATCCCCATAGGTGGGGATGAATGGGAAAATGCACATGCAAGTAAAAAAAAATTAAGATTCATTAAAAATGATAGTTTTTTATTAAAGTTAGCATGTTTATATGTAACTGATTACTGAAGTGTACTTATGAGCAATGTTACAAAATTCTGAATTACATATGGTGAACGTTATCAGTAAAAACATGAAAAATGTCCCATTCATCCCTACTGTCCCTTATACAAAACTAAATAACGAAAACTGTTTAGAGTATTATCATTATGAACATTTTCTAATGTTTGAAAAGAAATATTTTACAATTAACATTCTATACTTTACAAAATGTTTTTGCAGCAGCAAACTGCAATTAAAACTCGTCAGGCTGTTGATGCTTAACCTACACATACTTACTGTAAAATATAAATTATAATTAATATATTTCTTATAAAAACGAATAAAATATAGTTCGAGTAATGATTTTTCGGTATAATTCGACTTAGACCTCATTTTGCTCAAACTATATATAAACCTTGCTGTTATACTGTTATACTTAAAAATTTTTAGATGTACACTACACTGTTTAAAATTTTGCTCTGGGTTGAAGCAAAACATGATGCACCATTATTTTGTGCTTCGTTGAACCATGGCTTGGTGCTGCAATAGTTACATCCATAATATGGAGAAATGTTTTACCATAATTTGGTGCTTTTTTCAACAAGAAGCACTAAATCATGGTGGAAGGTTTCACCATCGCATGGTTGCAGCTACAATTGTACCAAGTTTTGGTTCAGCCTAGCAAACTGAAGCAGCAAACTTAAGCTATTGTAATACCAACATTTGGTTCAAACTTGAACTGAAATTTTTAACAGCGTACAACTAACTGGCTTTTTTAAAAAAGAAGAGCTGTTTATAATTTAACAATGTACTTTAACACTTCTTAAAGAAAAAAAAGCTATGAAAATTATGTGTTTCTGGGTTACATTTGCTATTAATAAAAACGTTCATGAATCTAAAATTTTGGCTTTTTTTTTTTTTTTTTAATATCTCGTTATAGAGTTGCGAGCATTTCCGTACACTTCAACGAACACGTTACAAAATTTACAAAACAATACACAACAATAGTATGCGGCTAAAACACAAAATTTATAACAGAACGAAAAATAAAAATTATGACAGAACGAACCTAACCTATGAACGAAAAGAACACTACTGGCTATTAAGAAAACTACAGTAAAAAGGAATGCAAATGACAGAATGATATTTAAAACCCGAATAAACTACTACGTCAGACAACAATGCCCTTTCTGGAGTAATGACAAAATTTACCCGCCCAGACATTGATTATAACTGCAATTGGATGAGAGTACGGGTATAACACTCCATACAGTTTCAACCTAATGCCACAGTATATGTACTGTAATTACTAGAGAGCGGTGGCGTTCCAGTATCTTGGCAACGATTAACCAGATGTTTTCAATTGGAGTAGAATAAAGAGAACTCCCTGACTAGAAAAACTGTCTAACACATTCTGTTCTGTATCAAGAATTGTCCAGGATATACGCAAAAGATGCTGTCGTGCATTGTGCTGCTTAATTGTTGCATTACGGTGGACATGAATATAGGGTAGAACCGCGTGTTTTAATCCATCAGAAATGTAATGGCCGCTATTCAGACTGCCGAAAATGCAAACAATAGGTGATCGAGTTGTGTATCCAATGACACCCCATACCGTCACTCTAGATGATGAGCCAGTATAATAATATCGAATGCTAGATGGCTTTTTGCATTCTCCACCATGCCGCCAAATATGGATGCTGCCATCTTGATGCTGTAAATGGAATTGAGATTTGTCTGAAAAGACAATGTTACGCCGTTCGTACCCCCAGGTTCATCGCTAATCACTCATTGAAGGCGCTTCTGTCTGTGATGCAGCTTTTAAGGTTGACGAAGTCATGGTTGCCGCATACTGACTCATCATCTGGAGTGAATGATGGTACGTAATGCCACTGGATCTTGTTTCGATCACCAATTGTTCGTATTGTTGGCACTCTGAATAGCGCTCGTTATATTTCTTATAGGCTAAGGCCGGTGACTCTTTAATACCTGGACCTTTCTTGATACCGAATGTGTTCGATAATTGCTCTAGACAGCGCGTTCTTCTGACCTTTCTCCAATAGAAAATGTTTAGTCCATCGTTGCGAAGCGACCGACACGCCACCACTCTCCAAAAACTACGGCCGATGAACTGTCGTATTGTTCTCAAGTTGCATGAGTGTTATACTTGTAGGAATACATGTCGTCTAATCGCTGTTCGATTCAATGACTAACCGCATAAATACATTTATTACTGCCAGAGGTCACTGTTTTATGTACTGATTTCTCAGGATATATACATCGAAATTGCCTGAAAATGTAATCACTTGTTCTTCATGCTGTAATGTATGTGTCCAATAAATATCTTTATGCTATTTGCACTCCTTTATGGTGTAGCAATTTCAAAGACCAGTAGTGTACTTATTGTGATTGTGATTGGTAGATATCTGTGGATTCTTATAATTAATTCATAAATAATTTTACTTTCCGAACATACATATGTAAGAAAAGTATTGTAATCAAGAAAAAATTCAATTTTGAGATTTTTGCGTATTTATTCGTTTTGAGGTCTCTTGAATTATTTTTAGTTATTTTTACGGTGATGTATGTATGTATGTATGTATGCATGTATGTCTATGTATGTATATGTGTATGTGAGTGAAAGAACACAATAGAGCAGTTCCAAACAGCTGATAACAGCATGGCAACGTGGACAGCTTGCCCTCCGACATTGGTTGCCATGCGCCGTTGACATGGCGCTATGAGCTGTTTTCAACTGCCATTTGCTTACTGTGCTAAAAATGGCTTCTATTTATTTTCACGTGGAGTTGATTGTCCTCCATCTACGTCACTCTGACGCCATATGAAACTTTCCTATAACGTCTAAACGCTTTGTTCGAACGAGTTGAAAGTTGGTATATATGTTATAGGTCGCCGTAACATGAACCCTACATAGTTTTGTACAGGGACTCAATGAACAATTTTGTATCATTATGACCTATTGGCTAAAAATACTTAAATAGCGATAGCATCTAAACATTCTTTTCGACTGGTCTGCAAGTTTATAAACATGTTATAGGTCACCCTCGCATGAACTTTGTAGATTTTGGTGAATCCAGCACATACAGATTTTTACAGCGACGCAACGAAAAATTCTTTGTCAGTATTGCTTATTATCTCAAATTATTTAAAATGCGACAACATCTAAATGCCTTATCCGATAGAGCTGAAATTGCGCAGCACTAGTACGACGTAAAACCCAACCAACCAACAACCCGATTGAGCTGAATATATATATTCAATGTTTGAAAAGGTTTTCAATATATATATATATATATATATATATCTTATAGATCACAGTCGAAGAAACTGTATAGATTTTGGTGAATCTAGCACGTTTGGATTTTTTACAGGGGCACATCGAAAACTTCTTTAGCATTAAGATCTATGGGTTCAAATTATTTAAAGTGCAGTAGCTTAAAATTAAGTAACATGCTATATGGAGAAAAATACTCAAACATTCTATTATAAATTTCACTTTTGTTTTTTTAACGACTTCTTTTACTTTAATTTATTTATCAACCCAATAATTTAATGCTCAGAAAGTCGAGTGCAGTCACTCCATTTTTTTTTTTTTTTTTTTTTTTTTAATTATGGTATAATTTTAAACGCAAATTTAAGTTGGAGGTAAATGTAATAGAATTAAATTTTGGCAAAATCTCTTTGGAAAAAAGATGTTTGAATGAATTGTGTTAGGTTTAAGTAGAATTTGGACATTTGAAACTTAAAATATTAATTTGGGTAAGAAAATCAGAAATAATCTTTTTTTTTTTTTTTTTTTTTTTTTGACAAGAAGTAAATTTAAGATAGGCAACATCACTTTGGTTCAGTTGAATACTGTAGGAATCAAGATCCAAGGCCGGGATTTCATTAGTTACATTGAGCTTGGTGTAAGTTTAACCAAGGTGGCTACCCTTGCTTTATGTGCGAAATTTTTCGGGTAAGTTTAAGTACGTGTGTGAAACCGAAAGCATAACACAGTTTGTATACCAAAAACTGTAGTACTATTTACTTTATAATTAGAGCAAAAGCAAAATTCTAAATTTTGAATCTCTGGGGGTCACCGAAGTGGGAGAGCCATCCCTTCCGTGGAGGATCAAAATTGTGATGGCATGTCTCCGGACCACCTTTGGGGGTGTGTCCCAGACCATCGTCAATTGCCCATCTGCGCAGCACTAGTGCGACGTAAAACCCAGCCAACCAACCTAAATTTTGACATCGGCCCTCTATCAAAGAGTAAAAATTTAAGCAATTTTTCAGATTTTTAAAACTATCACCGTTTTATATTTAATTTTCTTTTCTAAAGCTAAATATAATAAAGTTTCCAGCAAATAGATATAATGATTATTAGCTCCAAATTCAGCTACTCAATTGAGTTATAAACCGAGATTGCACTTACCCCCACTTTACCCTATATTGTTTTAATTGAACAGAAAGACACTATCAGCACACAGCAACGACGAGACAGAGAATTATAATTTGTTAAAATATTTTTAGGAGTCTCTATACTGAACAAAACTATCTTTATATTTACTAACAGCTAAATAGAAAAAATAATCTGGTGTGTCACTCACACGACTTTCTCTTACCCTGAAATTTAATACTATAAATACAGGTTGCAGATTAATAGGTAAGATAACGAGTACTGTTATGTAAACCTATGTTAAACAATTCATATTAGGCTTCTGAAGAGTTTTATATGATAATTAGTTCTGTGTGAGGGGGCTACCGCCCCCCTCAAGCCCCCGTTTCATTAATTCACCTACATTTATATAGAATTTAATTCGGATATTAAAAAATATTTCTCTTTTTAAAAAACAATTTATTAAAATTATTATTTAAAAAAATTATCTTTTATGATAAGGCAGACGATTTCCATATTAGAGAAGTAGTATAACACCAAATATCCAAAAAAAAAGTCCATTTTATTCTCAATATTTAAAAAAAAAAAAAAAAAAAAAAAAAAAGTATGATTTTTTTTTTTTTTTTTTTTTTTTCGTTAAAAGTAAAAAAAAATCGATAACTTTGTTTTAAATTACCGCAGATCGATGGTTCAACCATTCATTTTAAAGGTATTGGCGAGCTCTTTTGAAAGATACCCATCATGAAAATTTACTCCCCTCGAGGGGGGACTTCCCCCCCAGGGGGGGAGGCGAGGCTCCTACATACACAAAAAAATTTTTCTAGTTAACTGTCTCTATTACAAAAAATATATATTTGTTTCATTTGCTTTAGTGCAGTCTATAGACGTTAAACACTATTTTCCTGCAATTTCCCCCATAGACGTAATGTATTAGAATTTTCTTGATTGTCCCTGTACACGAACCATTTGCTTGATCTTAACGAAAAGCTTACTGTAGCATCCCTATATGATACACATTTAGAATACCAAGTTTGAACTTTCTGCCATAATTTGTTTTTGAGATATGCTGATAACAGACAGACACACAGACAGACACACTGACACACAGACCATTTGCTAAAAACATGATTTTCGTATTCAGGGGACCTCAAAATGTGTAAATATAACAAAATCTCGCGTTCGAAAATTTGACCCAAAAACAATACTTTCTCTACCTTATGGGTGAGAGAAAGTAAAAATGGCTTTTTTAATACGCTTTCTGAAAAGCTAAAAGAGAAATAGAAAATAGAAAAGCCTTCTAAAAAGCTAAAATGTAAATAGAAAATAGCTTTTTTTTTGTGTGTGTGACGGTATCCGAACAGCTAAGGGTAAATAGAAAATAGCACGCTCAATAATTTATGGTAGATTCTGAACAGCTGAAAGGTGCATGAAAAAAAAAAAAAAAGAATTTTCAATCTTTTTTTTATGGTTTCTAATTTTCAGTCGCTTATGATGATTTCTTAACAGCTGAAAGATAAACAGTACATTTCTTGCACATTATGACTAATTAGACCTGGATCTACAGCATAGTGTGGATTATGATCCCCTACGAATATCGCAACTGAAGGACAGAGAGCTTCATATGGTTATCAGATCTGTTACATTTAAAGAGTTAATAAAATTTTCTGCTGAAGATTTATTTTATCTTGTTATTAGTCACAATTTTTAAAGTTTATCCTTATTATATATATATATATATATATATATATATATATATATATATACTGGGTGCGCCAAAAGTTCGTGAAAACTTTAAAAATTCATTAAAAAAGAACAAATAATGATAAAAAAAAGTGCGTTTTGCATGAATGGCATCAGAAAGAGGGCGGATTTTTTTAAGAACAAAAAAAAAGTTCAAAAAATGACCGTTAGGTGGCGCTAATGTTGAATAGGTTAAGCACTTTAATACAGATGAGCCATACATTAAAACATAATGAGCAGAAACACAATACCATTACAATTCTACATTTTCAAAGAATTATTTAAGATGAAGTTGTTCAAAATGATCTTCACCACATTGTATGGAGCAAGTAAGGCGAGTCACAACGCATGTGACAGCTGAGTACAGCATGCCTGGATGAATCCCAGAAGAGTCCATGTGCATTCAGGTGTTTAATTGACAAGCGAATTTGTATAAATGAGCTTCGTGTATGCACCGCAGAGCCACTTATCGGTCATTTTTTGAACTATTTTTTTTCTTTGTTCTGAAAACAATCCGCCCTCTTTCTGATGCTATTCGTGCAAACCGCACTTTTTTATCATCATTTGTCCTTTTTTAATGAATTTTTAAAGTTTTCACGAACTTTTGGCGCACCCGGTATATATTTATATATTACTTCTTTCGTGCAACATTTTCATTAAATTTACGCCAATTTTATGATAATAATATGAATTAGAATGCTTTAATTTTGGTCTGACTATTTCCTCTTCTTTATACAGTGAAAATTATTTTTCCCCGCCTAACAAAAAAATGGCTACAAAATTCTTTGCTATCAGACAAATAAATTACTTATCAAAAATATTTATATGAAAAAAACTGAAAAGCTTTTTGTTTAATTCTAGAATAAAGAGTTATTTGTGTTTATTTCTAAATGTTATTTCTGATAATAAAATTAAATGAACATATTTTCTTTTTCTCCATCTCTGATATGAACGGTATTCGTAAAGTAGAAAAACGAAAAGCATCCATTTTGTTTATCTAATTATCCAAATGTAATGAAAATAATTTATATACCAGATCTGTTAATTTCAAATAATGCAACATATTTCTAATGATTAGTAAAGTATCACATTTAATAACCAATTAATTAATCTTCAGTTAGCAGAAATAGTATTACATATTATATTCTACAGCAGAGAACAGATTTTCTGTTTGTTTCATAAGTCAGCAAAGAAATGCAATCTTTAATTAACCATTGACTGTTATGTTTTGGTTAATTATATCATTAAATTTCACAAAAAAATATTTCATTTGCTAAAGATATTTGATTATTCTTCCAATAACTACACATTGACATTGTACAAATGGTTTTCAACGAGAAACAACTAATTTTATCATTTCCTCTAACATTGTTGCCAAATTTAGAATCTTTTTACTTTCTCTTACCCATAAGGTAGAGAAAGTATTGTTTTCGGGTCAAATTTTCGAACGCGAGTTTTTGTTATATTTACATGTTCTGAGGTTCCCTGAATACGAAAATCATGTTTTTAGCAAATGGTCTGTGTGTATGTCTGTGTGTCCGTGTGTGTGTCTGTGTGTGTGTCTGTCTGTTATTAGCATATCTCAAAAACAAATTATGGCAGAAAGTTCAAACTTGGTATTATAAGTGTGTATCGTATAATGTATGCTACACTTAAAGTTTCGTTAAGATCAAGCAAATGGTTCGTGTACAGGGACACTCAAAAGTATTCAAATACATTACGTCTATGAGGGAAATTGCAGGTAAGTAGAGTTTAACATCTATAGACTTCACTAAACCAAATGAAACGAATATATATTTTTTGTAATAGAGATAGTCAACAGGGAAAAAAAATGTGTATGTAAGAGTCTCACCTCCCCCCCCCCTCCCCTGAGATGGAAGTCCCCCCTCGAGGGGAGTAAATTTTCATGATGGGTATCTTTCAAAAGAGCTCGCCAATACCTTTAAAACTAATGGTTGAACCATCGATCTGCTATAATTTAAAACAAAGTTATCGATTTTTTTTTACTTTTAACGAAAAAAAACTTAGAGAAAAAATCTTTTTTTTTTTTTTTATAATATTGAGAATAAAATGGACTTTTATTGGATATTTAGTGTTATACTACTTCTCTAATATGGAAATCATCTGCATTATCATAAAATACAATTTTTTTAAATAATAATTTTAATAAATAATTTTTTAAAAATAGAATTATTTTTTAACAGCCGAATTAAATTCTATACAAATGTAGGTGCATTAATGAAACGGGGGGTTGAGGGGGGCAACAGCCCCCCTCACACAGAACTTATTATCATATAAAACTCTTTCGAAGCCTAATTTGAATTGTTTAACACAGGTTTACATAACAGTACTCGCTATCTTACCTACTAATCTGCAACCTGTATTTATAGTAATAAATTTTAGGGTAAGAGAAAGTCTTGTGAGTGACACACCAGATAATTTTTATTCAATATCTACCAATAAATTTTAATTGTAACGGTTGCCTAAACACTTCGAAGATTAATCGTCTATTGTGTATATTAAAAACACTCCTCGAAACTATTGGTGATTATTGAATTAAACAGTCCCTAAAGTTTGTCAACACTGTCCCCTGGTAAAACAACAATAGTGATGATTGTATCTTTATAACGAAATTCTTCATCATTTATGAAAAGCGGCGTTATTTGAAATACTGAAAATGTATTAAAAGAAATAGCGAAGTAAAATTGAACACTTTTACAACAACCATGTTTTATTCTACGTAAGACACTTTATTGAAAGAAATTTCTTCGGTTAATAAATATTTTAATATTAATTATGTGTTGAAGATTTTTGACATGAATCATTTTTGCTTTCTCTTACCCATATTTGGTAGAAAAAGTAGTTTGGGTCGAATTTTCGAAATTACACTTTACTATATTTATATATTCTGAGGTCCTCTAAATTCAGAATTCTAATTTTTAGTTATTAGTCAGTGTGTCTCTGTGTGACTCAGTAACCAGCATAACTCAATAACAAGTGATAACAGGAAATTCGAACTGGGTATTCTAAATTTTTATTATAAACAAACTCCAGTTAAGAGTTGAATTAAAAACACGTGTCATATTGTAATAAATTAATTAAAAACACTTTAAAAACACGTTAAAAATACATTTATTAAAAATATAAAAAAACTTCCAAAGCTTTTCGCCTACATATAAGAAGGCATCATCAGGGAATTTGGTTTTACACATACTTCAGAGCAGTTATATGTACTTTTGAATCACATGGTTAACAGTTAAGTCCTTACATAAAATATATTCAACTGGAAGTCAGAGGCTGGAGCTATTTCAGGAAGAGGAGGTGCTACACTTGTACGCTGGAGCTATTTCAAGGAAGAGGAGGTGCTACACTTGGAGGTTGGAACTATTGCAGGAAGAGAAGGTGCTACACTTGGAGGTTGGAACTATTGCAGGAAGAAAAGGTGTTACACTTGGAGGTTGGAACTATTGCAGGGTGACGAAGTGCTACACTTGGAGGTTGGAACTATTGCAGGGTGACGAAGTGCTACGCTTGGAGGTTGGAACTATTGCAGGGTGACGAAGTGCTACGCTTGAAGGTTGGAACTATTGCAGGGTGCCGAAGTGCTACACTTGGAGGCTGTAGAAACATCAGAGTGCAAATGCAGGAAATTCAAAACACATTAAATAAATTATCATTTCCTGCATTTGCACTCTGATGTTCCTACAGCCTCCAAGTCTAGCACTTCGTCACCCTGCAATAGTTCCAACCTCCAAGTGTAGCACTTCGTCACCCTGCAATAGTTCCAACCTCCAAGTGTAACACCTTTTCTTCCTGCAATAGTTCCAACCTCCAAGTGTAGCACCTTCTCTTCCTGCAATAGTTCCAACCTCCAAGTGTAGCACCTCCTCTTCCTTGAAATAGCTCCAGCGTACATGTGTAGCACCTCCTCTTCCTGAAATAGCTCCAGCCTCTGACTTCCAGTTGAATATATTTTATGTAAGGACTTAACTGTTAACCATGTGATTCAAAAGTACATATAACTGCTCTGAAGTATGTGTAAAACCAAATTCCCTGATGATGCCTTCTTATATGTAGGCGAAAAGCTTTGGAAGTTTTTTTATATTTTAATAAATGTATTTTTAACGTGTTTTTAAAGTGTTTTTAATTAATTTATTAAATTTTTATTGTATGGGGATGCTACTTGAAACTCAATGAAATCGACAAATGGTGAGAGTACAAAGAAATGCAAAAAAAAATTTATATACATTATATCTATGGGGAAACTTCTGATAGATAAAGTTAAGAATGAATTAAACAAAATTAAATAATCACTGAGCATTTATAATTATATTTTATATAGAACATAGCAGGAAAATCGATAATTCTTCATTTACAGGGCCACCCAAAGTAATTTCAGATATATTAAGGTTATTCTTAGAAATTCGTGGAAGTACATTTCAAGTTGTGTTATGTGCTTTACATACTGTGTTAAATTTACATAAACTATGCGGTGTGTATATAATTTATAAACGGTATACAGTGATACGTAAGATTACCCAAAAACACACTTTTCTATTGAATAGAATTGATGGAAGTGTCCCATTAAATGCGATTAAATCTATATAAGCTGCTTAGAAATTATAATTACTTACTCATGACAATACAGTACACAATATTTTGTTTAAGGTCCAGTTTTCAACGCTGAATTTTTAATGGAATTAAAACTTTTGAGTTCCTTTGAATACGAATGTCCAGTTTTTAGCAATTAATCGGTGTGTATGACTGCCATCGTCATAACTTAAATGCAAATAATTGCAGGAAACTTAAATTGGGTATTTTGAAAATCATAGGAAGTTGCCATTTGAAATATTTGATCAAGATTGATAAATTTTAAGATTTTTAACTAAATTTAAGATCATTTAAGATATATTAATTAAAAGTATCACAGATAATAATCTACACTTTTAAAATAAATATATTAAACAATTTATAAAATAAGAACATTCATTCGAAAAAAATTGTAATTACGCATGTGCAAAAGCTAAAAGAATTGCTCTCATAATTTAATAGCTAATAGCTATTTACCTATTTTTTATAAGGGAATTTTAAAATATTCAAATTGCTACCTTTAAAATTCAAAACGTTATCGGTAGTTTTTAGTGATTTTCTAAATGAAGCTTAACAATACAGGATCGTTCGCACATTGATATTTCATCCATGTTTTCCCAAACCAAGTTTCATTGCTTTCTTCATCTTCTTCTTCTTGATATTTTTCTTTTTTTTACTTAATTTTTAAGCAAATGAAAATATAAATATACAATTTGAATGACATATTCTGCATCAAATTATTAATCGAATTTTGTATTACTTTATTATCGGATTAATTTCTTACTAATATTAACTCGATCATTTTATCAAAAATACATTTTTGAATAGAAAGTAAAATTCAAACTTTTTTCTGAACAGAAAACTAAATAAGAGATGGTATTAAGGATGCATTATAAATAGCTGAATTGTGCTTTTGGGAGATTACATACTTTCAAAAATGTAATTTAAACTCTATTTTCTTTTTTCTTTAAATTCTTTTACTTCTTTTTTTATGCAAATAACTTATTATTAAAAATAAGTGTATAATTTAAATAATTATAATAATTATAAGATAAAAATATTAAATTCGGATGAAGTTCCTTGTTTGAAATTATTTAGTGACATTTTTATTAGTTGGCGATATAAATAGATTAGAAATTATTAATTATATTTACATTATTTTTGAAAGGATGAACAAAGAATGCGCGTGTGTGTGTTTGCGACTGGATATTAGGTCGATTCACTTCACTATTGTCCTAGTTTTTGGTGGAATACCCTACGAGGTGTTCTTTTTAAAGGGTCCTAGCCAAATTTTTCTGTATGGCTTAAGTTTTGAAGAAAACCATAGAAAACTCTTTTAATCTAGGCCAAGAAACGCGACATGATATCGAACCTGGCACCATCCGTCTACCATTTTTGAAAGCAGAACCGATCGGCAAATGATTGCAGTATCAATGAATATATGTGTATATGTCCTAAAATCAAGAACGCATTTCAGAATTAACTTTTTTTTTTTTTTTTTTTTTTCGATTAATTTATTTAGTTTCTCATAATTCTTTGCTACCTATTATCCAACTTTCAAAGCGTTTATGCCACCCATCCAAATCACGGAACATGTGCGAGCTGATTTCTAAAAGTATTTTCCCCGGACATTCGATTGAAATTGCTTGGTATATATAAAAGAATTCAGTTTTAGTTACATTTCTGAAGTGGATTGGTCTCTGGGAGGCCTTAAAAAGAATTCAGTCCTTTTTTTAATGTAAGTAAAACTCCTGAAACACAACCATTCGCTTAGTAACATTCGAATTTGATCCATCAAACATCACATTTGCGACAAACATATTCATAGAACTTCTGAATGATACTTGATAATAATGATAAAAAATTATCTCTGATAATGTGTCACAATATTTATTATCATTTTTAATTAATTATTTAGTTATCAAGTAAATGCAAAACTGATTAATATATGTCTTAAGCTTCTAAAATAAACATAAAGAAAATTATTTTACAACCAGAAAACGCTTTTACTTTCTGACGTCTTTCTAAAATTTTATTTTTCATTGGTTTAAAAATTTTAACACTAAATTCAGGAAATAAATATATTTAAATTAATAACCATTTTCACTTATTCCTCTCAATTATTTATGCATGAAATTTCCACTTACTTGAATTAACAAGCTCTGGTTTATCTCTAGAGAATCCCGCATTTTAGCTGGTTCTTTAGAAACAGACTCATTTTCAAAGAAAATTAAATCTTTCGGTTATATTTTCAGATGAAATTAGGTTATTGCTTTGATTATTTCCATTGTTTAGTATGTTAATGAAACGTTTCAATGGCAGAAATTAAACCTGTCAGCCAACACAAAAGCTTTTTGAAAAGCTTATTAACATTGGAAACAGAATTGTTAAAGGCAGTGCCTGGGGGCGTTCATGTGATAGTTTTTCCCAGAAATTTCAAAAGCTTTTAGTTAAGATCACAACGTATCTTTAAATAAGTTAACATTTTAATGTAGATCTTTTTCATATATATACTTTCATTAAAAGGTTTTTAAAGCATATTTCTAGAACTAGAAAATAAACTTAAAATTTCTGTATGTTTATATTTTTAAATCATAAAGCCAGGGTTATTTAGACTTTCGTGTTTATTTAAATACAATTATAAAAGGCTGATTAATAAAAATTGTTTTAATTGGCATTCTTCTTGATTTATTTACTCATAATCCAAAATTAAGTTACACAAATCATAGATATTTTAACAGAATATACATAAAGAATAATTTTAAACAATCATTAAAAAAACTGTTTAAATAATATATAATTAATTAAGTGTCGTTAAAAATAGAATTTTTTTTTTTCATGTGATAAATTTACCCTTTTCAAAATACACGTAATAAGGCAAAGTTAAGTAAATTATTTTTATTAAAATAATTTATTCAAGTATTTCAACTAAATTAATAAAAGGTTATTCGATAACAGTTAAAAGATTTAACTGAATGTTTAAATGCAAATAAAAATAACAATAAATAATAAATAATACTATTAATTACATCATAAATTGAAAAAAATAATTAATTAACTTTTAATTAATATTTTTATGAAATTCGGGTACCTAAATAATAATGTTATAAACATGTTTCTTACCCATCATAAAAGATAATTTTTTTTTATTACAACTGTTTTTTTATTACTGCTAGACTCTACACGCCTATTCACTGCTTTGCCTTTCACTGAATAGAAAATATTAATAGTATATTACACAAAATAAAAGCAGAACAATATTATAGAAACCTGTATAATCAATGTCAAAATTGAAATGCATAATAATTATTTTTTTTCTTTTTTTTATGAAATATTATGCTAAAAATCAGGAAAATTTTTAGAATAGAAAGAAAGGCGTAACATCTAGACCATTTTGCTTTACAGCTTTAGTATATGACAACCTGGGAACTTTTTAAATTTTTGTCACTATTTGGCGAAGAATGTTTTGTTGCAATTGCTTGTTTAAAAATATATATATAGTACCTAAAGGCCTTGTCTAGTACCTAAATGTCTTGTCCTAAATGTCTAATGATCTTTTTGAGGACCAGAATTTTTCCGGTATCCATTACAGGCAATCGTTTAATTTCATGATATTTTTTATATTTACATTTGTAGTACATCAAGTTTTCAAAAAAAGTAACTGAATTTAGGCTTAGAAATCTGATATCCAAAATAGCACTGCTTATGATTCGGGTTTTTTATTCTTTTTTTAAATTATAATCGTTGTGAGCTCTCATAGCACTATTTCGATGAAATGTCAAACATTGCGAAGCTTCGAGGATGATTTGCATATACTCAGAAAATTTCATATGAAAAATTTATAGTAAACTTTTTCTTGAGGAAAAGTTTCTGACACAAATATTTTGAAACAGGAAAAAAAAAAAAAAAAAATTAAATAATATCTATATAATTGACTACATTTCTTTTTGTCTTTAGAGTGTATTTATCTTTTTTATTTAAAAACATACGTTTAAATACTTCCTATATATTTTGGCGTAAAAAAATATTTTATAGTCAAATTCAAACTCATTTACAAATGGCAGCATCTTCTAATTTCACAATGATAAATTTTAACATTAGAGAATTAAACATTTCAATGGTACATTTCATATTTCTAATTATTGGAAGAAAAAAAATGATCTCCTAAAACTATTATAGAGAATCGAGTACATTTTATCCTTCGTTATTTAAAAAAGTAGGCAGGAGAGAATTAAAAATTGAAGCTATAGGAGGTTTTTTTATATCAAAATAATCATAATATTAATATACATTTTCTTTTCAGATATTTTCGAATGAGTAAAAATTTTACCTAGCTGTACAGTCGGTAACAGAGGTCTCCGAATACTAGCAAAAATTCCTATATAAAAAAGTACACTTAATACAGTTTTGTTAAATAAATCCTTGTCGAATCCTGTTCTTAGTCAGTCTAAAAACAGGATTCGACAAGGATTTATTTAACAAAACTGTATTAAGTGTACTTTTTTATATAGAAATTTTTGCTAGTGTTCGGAGACTTTTGTTACCGACTGTACATTAGAAATATATATAGACAGTACTAAATATTGCCCTAAATTAATTAAAAAATTCAATCGTAAAAAGTATAGGTATTTCATTATTCACAAAAAAAGAACATATAAAAAAAAATGATAAACAACATAAAAAATTGCCAATAAAAAATTCAATTTTTTAAATGTGGAAAAAAGTATGTGCAGACAATTACTTGCAATTCTAAATTCAACCTTTCATTGAAAATATCTAAGATAACGATTTTTATTTAGTTGCAGACAAAATTTCTTTTTTTAAAATAGCATCATTGACATATATATATATATATATATATATATATACACCATGGTTAATACTTTCATTTCTGTGTGGAAAATGACGTCATTGACAGAAGAAACAACGTAATAAGAAAAACTAGTTGCACGTTGGCAAATACAGTACCTCTACTAACGCGATGTTTTCAATTCATAACTTTGTTAACTAAGGCGATAACAATTTCTAACCAAGAAAAATGTCTGCCTAAGAGTATTCAGCAAACATTTGTACCCATCATTACAAGGAGGACACTCTGTTCGCGAGGAGATGCGGTCACAAACAGAAAAGTTCAACGGCAGCGGCACTAACAATTTTTCTTTTTTTCTCTTTTTTTAACAAATATAGAGAGATATGATATGATATATAATATGTTTTCAAATTACATTTGACTTTGGTCACTTTTAGTCTAAAAACATGTAAAATGTTAAAGGGGCTTATGTACTTTTTCATTTTGAATCAATTAATAGAAATATAGTGTTACTGATCAAAAATTAAAATTTGAACTAAATCCTTTAATAATTTATTTCTTTTTAAGAGTACTTGAAATTTAACTCCTGCTAATGACGATATCTTTACGAATTTTCAAGATAGTTGCTTACGTATTTAGCAACTCAGTACATTAGGCTAATAAATTATGTAAAATATATTTTGTTAACGCTATGGAATGCGCAGTTAAAACCTTATTTATTAAAAATCTTCACATTTTATTAAATAGTTAAAATTTTTATATTTTGAATGCAGTATGTTATCTCTGTCGTACTACTTCAAATTTCCTAAAAAGGACATTACATTGATTGATTTGAAAATCTTTCATGTTCAATAAACATGCGAAAAATGCTTTGATGTTATTAATGAAAACATTATATTTCCATGAATATTCGTACTATATTGTTAATTAAATGAACATAGATAATACAAGGGATTCTAAACATTATTTTTTACAGAGTGATTCCACACTTTTTTTTTCTTTAATTGTTATTAGTCCCCTTTAGTCGTCAAGGCAAAACTTTTGCTGAAACATACAGTCGTTAACAAAAGTCTCTAGCAAAAATTCTAACATAAAAACAAATACACTTAATACAGTTTTATTAAATAAATCCTTGTCGAATCCTGTTCTTAGTCAGTCTAAAAATAGGATTCGACAAAGATTTATTGAACAAAACTGCATTTAGTGTACTTTTTTTATATAGGAATTTTTGCTAGTGTTCGTAGACTTTTGTTACTGACTGTATGGGGAATAATATGTTCTTTACATCTGTGAAATTCCAATAGAATTCTTCAACTGTTTCTTTAGAAACCCGAGAAAACGCCTTATTCGAATGTATCCAAACATTTTATAATAATTGGTGTATACTGTTAGTATCATTTGGTTGTAAGTAATATTTGTAAGTCCGTGTTATGTCTTCTCAGAGCAGTAACAAGATTTTTTTTGAGGGGTGGAGAGGAGGATAAACGCTATATAAACACGATTTATGTCGAGAAAATTGCATTTTATTCCTGCAAAAATTACGGAGTTCTAACAAGACGTACATGTAGCAAGCTTGAATAATTTAATGACAAAATTGTGTTCTAGAAGTCAAAACAATAAATTTCTTGAGAAAGAATTTAGATTCAGGCTGTTTGTCTTTACTTCAGATTTACACACACACCAAAACATAAAAGGAATTAAATTAAAAGAAATATCGAAGATTTTCACAGACATTCACACAAAAATAATTTTACATAAATAAAATCTTACTATGTATTAATACATATTTATGAAGTATGTCTCAGAAGGGAAATATAATTCAAAAATTGTAAAATTTCAGGGAAGGTTTGTAACCGCCTTAACTTTGTCAATCATTCTCGTTGAAAGGATTGTGTGTTAAAGAGGAAGTTGTTTGATTTTGAATTTTTTTTTTCCTTCAATAATTATTAATTTAAAGAAAGTATTTTCTGCTAATTTAAAAGCATTTTTTAATTTAATATTTGTTTTTTAACGCATACAAATAATTATAATGATCTACAATAACTATAATAACAATTAACTTGGAATTACAGAACTACCCTACTCTATTATTAACCTACTTTTGTCATCCTGCTGTCCTACACTGAAAGCAAAATCCTGTTATGTTATAGAAAATTCCTGGCAGCAAAAGTTGTCAGAAAATATGCATATGCTACAGGAAAATTTTCCGAAACCGAATAATACAGAACATATTCATTCAAATAGATATTTTTCCGTAGTGCAAATTGTAAAAAATAACTAACATTAAACAATTATTTTCCCATTCGTCTACACAAGACCGAACCAGATCCATTTGAATAGTAGGCATAGCCTTTACCTCAACACCACGGAATCGCATTTCCCAGTCTTATTTAATACTTTCCAATCTAGCTTTAATATCATGTCTTCCGTATACAAAACAGACAAAATATGTACCCAGCAGATAAAATTAGTCGCAAAAAATATGTCTTTTGACAGATTGAGATGTAATTTTATAGTAAAGTTTTACAGTTTTAAGTAACAGAAACTTTTCTGTAAGAAAGTTACACAGGTTTTCTGTTTTTTAACAGAGTTTTTTAGAGTCTACTCTTGTTGCCTGGTGATCAATAAAATGTCATATTCATACAGCTATGGAAAGAAGATACTGTTGCCAATGTGCGAAGCAAACATTCAGACAATGTTCGAATACAATTTTTCAGAAAGCACACAAAACTAATAAATTAAAATATAACTAAATTTAAACCCTAATTATCTTTTTTTGTAGATGTATTGTGACGACCTCGACGCCATGATCTTAATTTTAAGTTGACTTAAGGTTGAATGCTGCAAACTGAAATGCTTAATTTATGAAGAAATGACAGAGTCCAGATATATAAAATAAATGAGCTTTAATTGAGCTTAAATAAGAATGAGGGCGCTGTACTTTAATGGCATTTAGTAACTTACAACTTAAAACGGGCAGCCCTCTTAAATACTTTGACATCAATAAATAACCACCGTTACTTTACTTTACTTAATTACTCGCAAATGATCTCAACTACTTTTTTTTAACTTCCTTAACCTCTAAGGCCAAGTAATCTTTCGATAACGGGAGGATTCCCTGACGCCGCTATCTACTCGAGTTACACTTGCCGGCTATAGCCGCTAACAACTAACTCCTTCAACTCTCATTCCAACTAACTCTCTAGCTCACTCCAACTAACTCTCCTTCCAACTAACACTCTTACCTCCTCTCAACTAACACCCAAAAGCAATCTTCCTTCTCCTTTTATACAGCTTCTTTCCAAAATATTTGCATATTACAATTTAGTTTGACATAAGAACTAACTCTACTAAACAACTGAATCCTAAAACTTTCGTATTCATGTTTTACTCGCAAAGTGCGAATTTTAATCGTAGCACTTTACTAGACCTCACAGTTCCTCCCCAAAAGAAAAAATTTCACGAAAAAAATCCCCAACGGGTTTTTATCCGTGCAAATTTTAAATTATTGCAATACTATGCAAAGAAAATTTAGCTGCAGTGACTTACTGTTTAAAATTCAACTACATAATATTTTAGAAAAAGAAAAAAAGTGGGGGGAAACTTAAATTAGACTGCCCAAGAATAACTATTTGCATTTAAAATGTAATAAGGAAAAAAAAAGTAAGAAGGCCGAGCTTAAAACTGCCCACTCAGGAAAGATTTATGATAAAAATACTTTTTTAGCTCCATCTGAGATGCTTTATGGCAGGAACTCCATGCCCTAACTTAGTTAACTTATTTAACTTATTTAAAGTCCAGCGTAATTACAGCGAGGCTTACATTCATCTTTCCTTAAAACAAATGGAAAGGAAAAAAATTTCATTAATTTAAAAAAAATTCAGTACAAAAAGGATCGCTTAAAAAAATAAATGCGATCGATAATTATTCAAATTAAATTGTGACATTAAAAAGCCTTTATTGACAAAAAACTTGGTATATCTTTATCCATCTGCAGGTCAGTCTTGACCCAGATCATCAGCTTTAGAGTGCAAAAAAAATAGTTTTCAGTTGTCCAGTATGATTTAACTTAAAAGGTCAATCCACTGCTGTTGGCACTCTTCCAAAAAGCACCTTTTCCTTTCAGGAAAGAAAAACGTTGGCAAGACTCCAAAAATACCTCTTTTTTCATTTGGAAAGAAACAATTTGAAGAAATCAGCCTGGATTTTCAGATTTACGGCTGTACGGAGAGTTTGAATCAGAGGACTTGAGATTAACAACTGGACATCGGAATTTCTAGAATTAAAACTTTTTTTAACGTATAAGTCAAAAATAGACATGAACTACACTTTTATATAGATAAATGACATAATTTTATACATAAGCAATATTTTCACCTAGCTATTTGCGTACGGAAAAAACTAAATTGTTAGTTGATTAATAAGGTTAGTCGATAAACGTGAATTTACTTGCAAAATAGCTTAAAAAAAATTCTTTTAACCCCATATTAATATATACAAAAAACTCTTAGTGAAAAATGCAAGAGTTTACAACAAGAAATATTCATTTTATACAATGTACGACATTTAGAAAAACATAGATAAGGATACAAAATTTTTCAAAACTGCAGTTGATCGCTGAGAAATAAAAAATTCACGTACATGCATATTTACACACACTTTTATATGCACATTTACAAAACTATAGAGAAAAATGTTTATACACTTATAAAATTTCATTTTATATAATTGAGAGAAATATAGTTAAGGAATATATACAAAATATTTCAAAAAGTTTGTTTTTTCAAACTGGTGTGGACGGCTACAAAATAGAAAAATATTAGAGTATATACACACTGATCATGTAAAAAACTTAGAGATAATTTATATACAAAAGTAAGGAATTTATCGTAATAATCACTGCAGGTGATGGCTAAAACAGAAAACATTTAAGTACAGATATATAGATCATTCACAAAACTAAAGAGGGGGAAATGCATACAAAGAAGAGAAAAATTTATCTTACGAATCACTGCTGGTGATGGCTTAGAAATAAAAAGACATTAACGTACATACATGCATACATTATATACAGAAAAATCATGACATGTAAACAATACATGAAATTTCGAGAGATGAAAGTTCATGCTATAAGTTTAAATTTTGCATTTTTAAATTTTAAAAAGTTCATGGCTTGGAGCTCATGGTTGAAAGTCCAGAAGAAAGTCCTACATGTCGTAGATTTCATAATTGTTGTGATAGAACTACAGTTTACAATGGAAAAAATATAAAACCATAGCACCTGACAGATTGATTCCTTGATATCAGCAAAATCAGAGATGTGGGTCAGACTATCCTGTAGAGTTGCTGTTGAACTTTCAGCGCTGGTAGCTTGTAGATTGGAGTCCGGCATCGGAGAGGCATTTTTCTGGGATGGACTCGAGCCCGGTACCTTGTCACTGTCCCCAGTTATCACAGAGGACTGCGTTCGCTCCGTGCTTTCCAATGCAGGGCTATTAGACTTCCTGGAAACTTCACAGGAGGTTAAATAGACGTTTGAAATTGCCGTCTTTAAAATACTTGCATTTTCCGTTGGTTTAATCGGCGGGTCATTTTGAAACTTTAAGTTCACGTTCGCATTAGAAATAATTGCCTGTGTCGGCTGTATAGATTTAAAACTGTTATCTAAAGGCGGGTAACAAAGTTTAGCCGAATCATTTACTGATTTTACACTTTCACTTTCTTTTACCGCAGTTTCTGTGCAAATAAAAGAGTCCGTCGACTTGACTGTTTTGGAACTTAATTTATCAGGAGATGAATTTAAATCAATAGAAAAGTTAGCCGCAACATTTATTAATTTGTCACTGTCGGTCCGTTTAACAGTTTCAGTGGCCGCAGTTAATTTAATTGTATTACTTTTAATTTCTGTTCCCCGAGCTTCAGTTGTATTTGATATTTCGGCTTGAACCGGTTCAGCGTTTAAATGCGAATGAGGGATATGCGAGGCGTGAACAGTAGAATGTAGCTGAACATTCGTTTCATTTAAGGCAAGGGATTCATTTACAGAATTAGGTTCAATCGTATTTTCCTTTTCAACCGCCGTCGCTAAGCAAGATATTTTATCGGATTTTTCATCCGTAGCCAAAGGCTGAAAAACAGAGGTAGATTTGTCTGTAGTGCTGGTTAAAGGCGTAGTTTGCACGTTTTCATTAACTTTTATTTGACTTTTGTCACCAGAAATACCGTTTTCATCGTCAGTTTTAGGTTGGTTTACACTAATAGACTGTGACTTAATAACATTTTGTGGTTTTTCCACTGGGTTTACTATTGCTTCCCACTGACGTTCGTGAGGGTGGAGGGAGCGGTCATGCTCTAATCGTAATCTATCATCCCGAGTGGCAAAAAGGTCGATGATCCGCCTTTTTAAATCCTCATAAGTTGGATTTGGCCCAAGTGAATGGCAGGCGATTAATCTATGCCACTGTCGTGGTTCTCCTTCTAATGAATATGCTAACCAGGCATATTTTTTGGATCGATCAATGTGATAAAAGTTAAAAAAATATTCAAGCTGCTCAAAAAATTGCAGCACACTATTAGTGCCGTCAAAAAATATTTGCTCGGGGGGGGGGGGGGGGGGATTCGACTTTATTTGGGCGCCAGTGTGACGACCTCGACGCCCTCTTAAATACTTTGACATCAATAAATAACCACCGTTACTTTACTTTACTTAATTACTCCCAAATGATCTCAACTACTTTTATTTAACTTCCTTAACCCCTAAGGCCAAGTAATCTTTCGATAACGGGAGGATTCCCTGACGCCGCTATCTACTCGAGTTACACTTGCCGGCTATAGCCGCTAACAACTAACTCCTTCAACTCTCATTCCAACTAACTCTCTAGCTCACTCCAACTAACTCTCCTTCCAACTAACACTCTTACCTCCTCTCAACTAACACCCAAAAGCAATCTTCCTTCTCCTTTTATATAGCTTCTTTCCAAAATATTTGCATATTACAATTTAGTTTGACATAAGAACTAACTCTACTAAACAACTGAATCCTAAAACTTTCGTATTCATGTTTTACTCGCAAAGTGCGAATTTTAATCGTAGCACTTTGGTAGACCTCACAGTATTATTAGTTACTGGGAAGATATGTAGACATATCTAGGAAAATATGTATTAATGCTATTTCGTGTTAAGTTCGAAGAAAAATCACTCTTTTTTTTTTAGGGTGGGGGTGGGGGGAGAAAACACGGTTTGAATGTTTGTTTCTCCCGTGTCCGTGTGAAAGAAATTTGCCTTTTCTTATCTAAATATTTAGAAATAAACTGTTCATTCTCTGAGGTGTGTTTCCACTGGTTGATATACCCTGCATCACATAAAATGCGACTCCATGTCATAGAAGTTAATATATAACTATCAAGCAAATCAAGAGAATACAACATTGCATCAGCACTTGTCGGGCGGAATACGACGAAGAGTATTTAGAACTATTTATTTCAAAATTATTTTTATAACAAAATAACATAAAAATCTAGGTATTAACATTATAAAATTTGTTTTAATATAGTTCATGTTTGTTTTAAAAATATACTTCCTAATAAATGCCAAATGTGTCAAATATCATTATACTTACATAATTCCATAACGTCTAAAAACGTGTAAATGCGATAAAAAAAACAAAAAGTGGAAATTTTCACAAATCCAAATCTTTATATTAGAAAGTAAAATGGCCATTAAATTTTCTTTATGCAACAGTAGCTTAATTTCTTTAATTCTATCTCAATATATTATTTAGTTTGAGTAACTGCCTGGTTCATTCTTCCAAGAAAGTTCTTGCCTTCAGTTTTTAGGTACAGGCTGCGGATCCTGGAATCAAAATCAATCTAATGAACCTCAATTTGCAACCTTAAAACCTTCAAACTCATGTAGTTTTTAGTATTTAATTGATCATAAGAAATTTTGCTGTTAATAATGAAAAATAAGTATCCTTTCGTCAAAAAGAAAAAAAAAATCATACACTCTAATATACATATATATATATATATATATATATTTTTAATGTAAAAACACAGAATTCGATCATATAATTTTACGGGAAGTGACCGTTATGCTAGCTAAACGGCCAAAGCCTGTAAATTGATGCCATGAAAGCACAAATTTAAAATACTGGCGTATATCTACGTAATTTCCTTAAATCTGCCATCAAACTGTATTTTTACGGTCAAATCTCTTCAAATGTAAAGTGTTAGATTTTCGTGACATCATATAAGATTCTCTTCGTATTGCATACCTTGATTTATTGGTTGAGAGATATTATTTATATAGCGATAGAAATAGCGATTGGTATAAAAGAACTATAATTTTCCTAATTTAATTCAAAGTTTTATGTTTGTCACAATGTAAAATTACGAGAGAATCCATCATTTATGGTTCAAATGTTTTTTTACGGGCTTTACCCGGAATCTCTGCTGGCGGGCGTTGCCCGTAATCTGGTTTGAATTTCTTTTTTACTGTGTATTTCATTCTAATTATAAAAGATTCTACATATTACATATAGAATTCAATTTATTTTCGCGGTAATTTTATCAGAGTTACGTTTTTATAATACACTTTATCAGTTTTATTCCTTTTTTTTCTCTCTTTTTTTCCGATTCTTTAAGATAATAAATACAATATATTTTTAGGTTAATGTAATCATTTCTTAAAACATAGCACTTAATTAGATCATTTCCTTGCAAATATGATGGGAACTGAACCATTTTTTGTCAATAGATAATTTAACGGATTTTCAAGAATCAATGCATCCTCAAAAATGTTATTGACATAAAACAATCAATGATTACTGATGTTTAAATTTCATTTAAGTTAAAAAATATAGAATGCTAAAAACAAAAGGAAGATTTTGTTTAATTTTTTTTTTTCCTTTTTTTTTTTTTTTTTTTTTTTTTTTTTTACAATTGCGAAATTTATTATAGTATTTTGCACAGGTTTATTAAAACTATTGTTTCTCTCAAAAGGAAAATCCTCATTGATTTTATTCAGAAGCATACATTTTATATGATAACTATAAAATTTAAAATTCATGTTTGTTTTAGTAAAAATGTTTATCTTGTTAGACATATAGCTCTGGAAAAACTTTCGAAATTTTTCTTATAGCTGTGTTTACTTATTTTTTCGTTTAAAATATGTTATCTAATATATAAATATAATTTAATTCTTCACCTTTTTTTAACGCATTATTTCAACAACACGCTTAGAAAATTCTTCGCCGGTTTTTGTTATTTTATAATTTACGTGTTTTATCTGCTGCCGGGATAGCGTTGAAAAGTCAACAATCCGGTCATGAATTTTAATTCTTTAACATATAAAATAGTTCCTATAAATCCTCTCTCTCTCAGAAGCTAGGGAAAGCGTTTGAACGAATATATATATATATATATATATATTAAAATATAGTATAAATCTCACGATATATTTATCTATTTTAAGCAATAAAGTATTATTATGCATTCCTTTTTATGCGAAAAAATTGCATATATATATAAAGAATTATTAATCTAAATGGAAGGTTTTACTTTTATTACTTTTTAACAAAGGTTTTTCTATACTATTAAATATATAAAAAATTATCCGGCCGTTGTTTTAAATAGTAATAATTTACGAATAATTAAGATCGTTCTTTAGCTTCTAAATATTTTTTATATTTATTACAGCTTATCACAAAGCATCCAATTATTTCATCTAATTGTTTATTTCATACCCATGAAAACTTTTAGAAAAATCAATGTAAATCCCTAAGGATTAAGGAAGTCAAACTGAACAGCAAAATGTCACCGACAAAATTCACGTTTCTCCTTAACTGCTTTTCTGCTTAATTAGGAACGATTTGCAAATTGGTAAGCTTTGGCATGTATATACTCAGGGGCAGCTATGCATAAAATCATAGGCTGAGATACTGGTAGCTAAAATTTTCAAGAAACTCTGTGGACTACATTAGTACACATTTTGCCATAGCTATTTTACTTTCTTTGGTATTTCGTTACAAACTGTTTATTTATTTTACCATGTTTTTATTAATTTCGATTCTTGTTTGTTTGTTTGTTTCTCCAGTACAAATCTTGCAATCGATTTTTAACTAACTTCCTGACTAGGTAGACATTTGAAACTTTCAGGACAGCTCATAACACAGTGGCAATACATTATTTTAATACTTTTAGTCAATGTTTCAGGTGCCTACTGCCTTCGGCAGCGTTTATATGATACGACAGAAAATTAATTTAACTAACTTCCCGACTAGCTAGACATTTGAAACTTTCATAATAGTTCAGGACACTTTAAATACTTTCAGAGAACTGTTTCGGGTTCATGTTGCCTTCGGCAGCGTTACCAGTACAAAGCTTGCAATAGTTTTTCAATAACTTCTCGACTAGCTAGACATTTGAAACTTTCAGGATTGCTCAGAACACGGTGACAATACATTTTCTTAATACTTATAGTCAACTGTTTCATGTGAAAACTGCCATCGGCAGCGTTTGTATTATTCAACAAAAAATTTATTTAACTAACTTTCCGATTAGCTAGACATTTGAAACTTCCAGAATAGTTCAGAACACGGTAAAACTGAATTTTTAAAATATTTTTAACCTACTGCTTCCGGACCATGCTGCCTTCGGCAGCGTCACCAGTACAAAGCTTGCAATCGATTTTTAACTTCCCGGCTAGCTAGCCATTTGAAATTTTTATAATAGCTTAAAACATGATAGCAATGAATTTTTACTACATTTTACTCCACCGCCCACGGGGGTAAAGTGGAAATATTTGCAAAATCCCATCAAAGTGCATATTAAACGCATTTAATCAAAACCCACACACCAAAATTCGCCATTTTAAGGTAGTTTGAGCAAATTTAAGCTTGAAAACATGTGTTTTTCCCCGCACACCCTTAAGAGGGGGGGGGGGGTAATTTCACAAAATCCCTTTATAGTTTATGTTGCATACACATACATAACCGACGCATTAAAAAATCGAGATCCTGAGATTATTTGAAGCAGAGTTATGTTTTAAAACGTATTTTTTACCCCCCCCCCCCTCGTATTTTTTTAACCTCGTTCTTAAAGGAAAGAAGGGGAAAGAAATTTTGCAAAATCTCTTTATATTATGAGTTAGATACATGTAACTGACACACACATCAAAAAGGTCCTTCCTAATATAATTTACTGCAGAGTTACGCATGAATACATGTTTTTTGCCCCCTCGCCCCCTAATGTTCGGTAGGGTGAAATTTCACAAAATCACTTTGTAGTGTGTGTTGAATACGCATAAGCAGTCCACACATCAAAAACTGCCATTCTAGGATGATTTTGAACAGAGTTACGTATGGAAGCATGTTTTTTACCCCCAACCTTCAAAAAGGGGAAAACACGGAATTTCAAATAATCCCTTTGAAGTTTGTGTGTGTTTAGTACTCATAACCAATCGACATATCAAAAATTCGCTTTCCTGAGATAATTTGGAGTAGAGTTACTCCTTAAAACGTGTTTCCCCACCCCACCCCATAAAGCGAGGAAAGAGGAAATTTTACAAAATCTCTTTATAGTGCGTGTTGGGAACGCATAACCAGCCCACGCATAAAAAGTTGCCTAAGATAGTTCAGAGCAGAGTTGCGGATGGAAAAACCATTCCAACCACCCCCCAGTGGGATAAGGTGGAATTTTACAAAATACCTCTGTTTTGTGTGTCTGCAGCAGGCATAACCAATCTACTTATCAAAAAATCGCTATCATGAGATATTTTGGAGCACAGTTACTCATGTAAGCGCGTTTTTAACCCCCCCCCCCCCCGACCTTAAAGGGGAAAGGGAGAAATTTCGTAAAATCCTTTTATAGTGCGTGTTGGCAACGCATATACAACCTACACATAAAATTTAATCTTACTGAGATAATTTGAAGCACAGTTATGCTTGTAAACGTGTTTATTCCCCCTCTCCCCCAAGGGAGAAAAGGAGGGACTTTCGCAAAATCCCGTCACAATGGGTGTTGGACACACGTAAATAAGCCACACACTAAAATTTGTGACCTTAGCTCCTATAGATTTCCACGGTCAAATTTAGCGCTAAAAGGTAGGATGGAATTTGTCCCCTCGTAGCTCCCCCCCCCCCCAAATCGAAAATCAGAAAAAACCAAAAATGAATTTTTGAAAATACTTTCAAGAAGACACTTGGCGGTTCTTTAATATCTTTGAACTATTACTGGTAGAATTTTACTCGAAAATCCGTACTTTGCTAAATTTTCCGCCGAAAATCATTTTTACCCCCTTCCCCCTTCAAAATTACAAAATCCTAGAAAATTATTCTTTTGTGCTTAAGTCTAGTATCCCCATCTACAATTTATTCAACGTGAAGTAATTTGGAGCCAAGTTATGCTTATAAAGGTGTTTTTGCCTTTTGCACCTCTGAAAATCATTTTTACCCCCTTCCCCCCTCCTTAAAAATCTAAAATTCCAAAATCGCAAGAAATAATTTTTTTGTATTCAAGTCTAGTCTCCCCGTCTACAATTTCTTCACTGTGAAGTAATTTGGAGCTGAGTTATGCTTATAATGGTGTTTTTGCCATCTGCGCCTTCGAAAATCATTTTTACCCCCTCTCCGCATAAAAATCCAAAATCACAGAAAATGATTTTTTTTTTTTTTTTTTTTTTTTTTTTGTATTTAAGTCTAGTCTCCCCATCTGCAATTTCTTCACCGTGAAGTAATTTGGAGTCGAGTTATGATTATAAAGGTGGTTTTTGCCTTCTGCCCCCGGGGGGGGGGGGGGGGAACAGGGAGGTATTTCCCAAAATCCCGTCGTGGTGAGCGTAAGGGTACTAAAACCAACCTGCTCACCAAATATTATGACTCTATTCCCATAGAATCGCCCCGGCCGTGTTGAGTCAGTGATCAGTCAGTTTACTCTTTTATATTATATACTAGCAGGCTTTGCCCATTTCGCGAGTCACACTATTATTATTATTATTACTATTATTTATTGAATAATGAAATGTTTAAATAAATGTATTTCAATTGGCGACTATTTTTGTCACAGCTACAGTATGGCACCTCCTTGGCGATATCAAATATTTTTTGAACTTCTCGAATCTGTACAACAAAGCTTTTATTAAAACGAATATCTCGAAAATAGTTCAACAGTAGTGTTAATTCTTCGAAAATTCCGGAAACAGTTGAAGCTGTTACTCGAACAGAAAAAGTCATTATTCGATGATTGTTCTAGAACACTCCAAAAAACAGTCACTTGTTCCACAAGAATAAAGCAAATAATATCAAATACTCAAGAACAGAAATATTCGCTTGCTCACGAAAAATGTTCACTCACATCCCTAAAGTGCAATCGCTCACAATATGCCTCTGAATCACAATGACTGCATACTCTCTCGCAGAAATCAACTCACTTCTATTTATAACTTTTAGCGATGGGGAAAGCGAGCAAGTGCTATAAGTCCCACACAGCAGCTCATTTATACGCATGATAAATTAGCGTTAAAAAAAAAAAAAAAAAAAAAAAAAGTAAGTAAACATTATCGGGCTACACAACTTTATTAAATATCTCGCACCCTTGGCGGCTTTTGACTTTTTGTCGCCATATTAGCGATGAATGTTTTATTTATTTTTTATTTTTTTTATTTCTTATATAAAAAGGGGAATCCTATTTTGCTAATACTTTTATTGGACTTCTTTTCGTTAATTTGTTAGAATTCTTCATATCCTATTTATATTTTTAATGGATTTTAGGTTTAAAATAGTGCTTGATGAAATAAAATTTCTATTTTTAAAACAGCATTTTTTTTCTGTAAAACTTTCTACTCGTATAAAAATAGATCATTTATCTGACTACTATTTAATTACGGTTTAATTTTTTCATTTTGCAATATTTTATAATTTATTTATATTTTTGATGTGCTACTTAGATTAAAATGGCTGTTGCTGAATGAATCTTCTTGGCGAAAAACGTTCCGTGAATTTCAACGCCAAAATTAAAAAAAAAAAATCTCCCAGGAGGATCTATTAATGAAACTAATAAAATAAAAATATGGTTCATAGAGTTTAAATAATCTATTTAAAAAAAACTTTTTTTAATCACACTTCAAAAACATATGACTTAAAGAGTAGCAGATTTTTTTTCTCGAAACGGTTTCCTTACAATCTTCTGCTGTTGCCACCTAAAATTCATACTTTAGTTAATTTTAAAAAATTTAATTGTCCGATCGGTAAGCTGTTTAATCTGTCGGTTTTACAAAAATTGCGCCTTTCGTTATTACCTTATTTGTAACGATACGATTGATATTTCTAACTTATTTTCTAATTTTTCTAATTTATTTTCCTCATTTTAAGTAAAGGTACGTTTTTTTTCTTATTCTGTCGAAAAAAATTGGCAACAATTAAATTTTGGATAAAATTTAAATGGTTAAATTATCAGAAATTAGAAGGTTATTATTTTCGCATTTTAATTAATGGAAAAAACAACTAATCGAAAATTCGAAAATAGGGCTTCGAGGTGCATTAGGAGAGGTCATTACAAACCTCCATGCAAATGTGTGTAGCTCTGCGATCAGCCGTTTCCCTAAAAGGCTCTGGATATACATACATAATGACACACACACACACATCTTATTTTATTATATGTATAGATAGATTAAGCTCATATTCAGAATAATTATGTGTATGTGATTTGGTAATTATTATTTTAAGTATTTTGGGTAGAAGAAGTCAAACACTGAGCACAGTGCTGAAAATAAAATGAGGTAATGGATCATTAACATTTTTTAAGAGTTTTAATATAATAAGTTCATACAACAGCTTTTTATTTTCTAATGTTAAAATTATTATAATTTTCTTTTAAACAATTGGGTATATGTTATTTTACATCAAAGTTTAAAATAATTAAAAAGTAATATTATTTTTATATTTAGCAATTTATCAATATATATAAATTTTCTACATATATGTACTAAATTTATTCGTTTTTCTTTGTCTTGCTTCTTCGGTTTACAATAAAACACTGTAATTTTAAAGCCACGTCTCTAGAAAAGGATGTAGAATTAAAGCATAATGTAAATAAAAAGAGAAATCTTCTAAAAAACTCTATTTCAAATAAATTTGAAAATATTTTGTTTAAAAATTATTACGATATAACAATTATCTTGATATAACAATTATCACGATACGGCAAATTATTAATTAGATTTTAGCCTTCTTTTTAATTATAGTACTTGAAATAGCAGTTATAGAACACAAATATAAAATTAAAAACTTAAAAAAAAAAAAAAAAAAAAAAATCACACATACAACTAGCACATGGACTACATGTTTCGAAAGATTTCAGTCTTTCTTCATTAAGTTCAAAAAAGACGTAGATAGAAGCAAAAGATATGTTCTTTTGCTTCCGTTTGTCCTTTCTTCTTCAGCCTTTCTTACGCCTAAAAACGATATTAGATTGTTTTAATGTTTAAGAAGTTGAGCGCCAAGTCAGCCATTCTAGATTCTAGACATTTTGTCATATGTCTCTAAAAGTACTGAAGGAATCATCTTGAAACTTCACGAGTGTGCAGAGCATGTTATACTTCAAACATTTCAGAGAAAGTTTTACCCCGAAAGTAAAAGCAGTACCAATAAAAAAAATTAACACGTTGAGCGCCGTGTCAGCCATCGGTGGCTGACAGTGTCAAATATGATATAAAGTCGCGTCAACCATCAGTGGTTGGCAGTGTAAAATAGGATATAAAACTAAAAATATCACATTGTTTTAAGTAAATATTGAAAAATTATTGAAAATTTGTTTAATTTTTATTTATTACAGGAAGAATCATCAGGGAATTTTAATGGATTTTAACAATTTACGTGGCGCTCAACGTGTTAATAAAAAAAATATTGCATTCTTTCGAAACACATTGTGCATATACTATTAACTATATAATTCGTTACGAAAAGTTTTAAACTTTCCAATATTATAAATTATATAATAAGCCATAACGAATTAAACATTTGCTTTCCTTTTTTCTCATATTTCAAAACCGTAATTACTATTTTTTTTTTTTTTTTTTTTTTTTTTTTTTTTTTAAGCAAAAATCTAGAAAATTCAAATTTAATAGATAATTATTGTATCAAATTCTTTCATTTATTCACGAAGTAAATATTCATTTACTAAAATTTTAATTTTTCTTCCTCACTCTAAAGATATTTACACTTTCGGTTATTGCTAATGTTTATTTTCAAACAAAACCAAATCTTTTCGAAATATTTCCAAATAAAATTAAGCTACGAATCTGATTATTCCCACTGTTAAGTACACGAATTGTTCGTAGGAATTAATTCTCTCGGTGCGCAGGAAATGTTTGAAGGAAATATTAGCTCTGCATCTGTATAAATGAGGTAAAATAAACGGACAGCTCTGTTCATTTAATTAACAACATTTTATTTCTGAAATTTTACTGTTGTAAATTATTCTAAGACAAATCATGTTAATAATTGTTTCAGATTATTCTTATTCTTTAGAACATTGTATAGTATTAGTCAGTAAAACATTTACTGTAAATAATTAATGTATATTGATTAATGTAAGTGAAAATACAATAACTTTAATGAGTAAAAGTGTATTTATAACAAATATATAATATTGGGTTTCAATCTGGTGTATTTGCTGTAAAGTTTTACAAAACAGCATGTATATTTAACGAAAAGATTTTTAAAAATATTTCTTAGATTTTTAATACACACTGTATGCACAAACGTATTTTAACAATTTCGTAATTACACGTTTGTTTTACATGAATATCTAGAGAAATACTTCATGAATTCGACAGGAACTTTAGGGACGTAAACAACATTTTTAATGCTATACGTTTCACTGGAGGTTTGACCACGAAGATATTTTTAGACCGACAAGAAATTAAAAGAAAAAATAATATTTGATATTTCCAGGTACAAAATAATCTTAGGTAAGCTTTGTAGAGCTCTGGCATTTAATTATCATGAATGCAAACAATGATCTAAAATATTAACGGTATTGTATTTTGGTATGTCATTCATTTCTGCATGCGCATATTTATTCGAACATTAATAAATTTTACAAAATCATTTTTTATACACTTTTTTTTTTTTTTTTTAATATTGACTTGTTTCGTTTTCAGTTGCTTAAAAATCAGATATGTACCAAGAAAGTTGCATAAACTACTTCGATTTTACAAATTCAATAGTGTGTAGGCGACAGCAGCGATGGCATGTATACTTACCTAATAATAATAAACCTTTAATTAACCTCCAGGATGATAATGAAAGAGTACTATCAGATAAATATTGCCCAGCCATGTGTCCAAAGTAAATTGAAAAATAGTTCTGCAACCGCAAAGAGAAGATATAAAGCACGCCCACTAATGCGAGGAACAAACAAAGTTTCCAGACGGGAGAGAAGGGGTCGAAACACATAACTCAAGCTAACAGAATATTATACATACTCCTACGTGTTCTAGCTGACAAAATATTCGCACCAAACAAAGGCTGTTTTCACATTATATTTTTAAACTGTCCTTTAAATAGAACAAGGGGATAAAATTTTATAAAGAAAAAGATGTTTATCACAAAATACTTTCATATTCGATGGAAACTTTTATCAGGTGTATGAAGTAGATTATTATGTATTATAAAATTTGTTTTCCCTCTAAAAGATAGGTACATTCTCTGAACAAATAAAACTATTTTAAATATAACGATATAACTATTTTTAACCTATAAATAACAACTTTTCATTATACTTTTTCTAACTTTTATGTGTTCCTTTCTATGTTTTTTTCAAGGCAACTAAAACAAAACCTATGATCTTTTACAGTATTTATTATAATACAATTCTAACTTAATATAAATTCTTTAGGCTATGAAAAGATATGTTTTGACTTTTTTTCACTCTTCTTTATTCTGTGAACACAGGAGGTAATTATTCAGCGTCTTTTAATCTTATATCGAAATACAACTCGAGTGCTCTTATGTTGCTGATTTCCATCATGATCTAAACAAAATACTTGCTTAGCTGGTCATTTTCTCGGAACTATAAAGTTGACGAAATCATACCAATATTCTGTAACATGTGCCAATGAATTACTGGTTCCCTTTTCAAGAAATTACATAAGTTTGTTCGAAACGAATACCGCAGCCTTGCTCTTTCTATTTTGAACTTGAACTCAGCGAATGTAAAAGTAAACGCCAAAAGAATTTCATTTTTCACTCCATTTTTTCACTCCACTTACCGGCAAAATGTAGTCCTCAAAGGAGTATCAATTAGTGACCCGTACTGTCCTCCCACTACATATTATATTGACAAGATTTGTTAATCGTATTTCGGACTATGGTCACTTTCTTTGAATAATATTCCTGCTTACTAAATAAACTAGCATATCCTTAAAAGAGCAAAAGTGGTCTCTGATTTTTTATATCGAATCTGGATATTTTAATCTACATTTTAAATTAAGTTTTAGTAATGTTTTTATATTTCAGCCTTCGTCAACGATAAAATATATTATCTGCATGACAGCCGAATATCTCCATTATATACTGGATCCTGGTCACAGCACCATTATATAACGGTGATTGATTTATATTTTCTACCGCTTATATATGGTAGAGAAAAGCTTTTAGGTCTAAATTTTATAATTGTGTTTTTTGTTAGTACATGTTTTGAGATTCCCTAAACCTAAAAAACATGTTATTTTTGTGATTGATCCGTGTATGTCCGTGCATGTGTCTGCGTGTCTGTTATCAGGATATCTCGAGAACAAATTATAGCAGAAAGTCCACACTTGATATTCTAAATCTGTATAATAAAGGGATGCCACACTAAACTTTTTGTTCAGATCAAGCAAATGGTTCGTGAACGGGGACATCCAAAAAAATTCAATTTATTACATACTAAATTTTAGTAACTATAATTTAACATCTGTAAGCTGCATTAAACAATTTGTAATGAACATACGTTTTTACATGAATGAAACTAAGTTTCGTATCGAATATTGTATCAAAATCGTTCACCATTCGTTTAGAGAGCTACCCAGAAATATTCGAATGTATTGAAGTTATAGATTGAAATTGCTGTAAGTTCATTACAGGTTGTAATATGATTTTTTTATATAGAACTATATTTAAGTCCATAATATGATGTGTGTTTAATTTTTAAAAAACATACAGAGATACCAATAAACAAAACGTTAGTTTCTATCGAATGTAATTGGCGGAAGTACTTAACTATATTTCACCATGTTTAAGAATTACTCAGAAATGAAAATTAATTTCTCATACCCATACGGCAAATAAAATATTTTAAAATTGAGTTTTAAGCTTTTGGGTTTTGTATAATTACGCGCTTTGAGGTTCTCTGAATAATAAAGTCAAGCTTTTTGACAGTTCAAATCAAATGTCTATATGAGGTTGCTGCTAGAAAAGTTTGATCAAGATTGATAAGTTCCAAAGAGTGGTGCGGGTAAAAATTCTTTGAATAATTTAGAATGCTTTTTTAAGTTTAATAACAGCCTTGAATTATATATAAATGTAGGGGATATTCAAGCGGTGGGTTACGGGAGAATTCTTTTTAACGCAGTTTATATACAGTACTAGAAATCTTCCCCTTTAATCTATAATCTGTTTTTAAAATATTGAAATGCTGGGTAAGAGAAAGTCGTGTGACACACCAGATTATTTTCTTTTCGAAAATCATATTCCTATATCTTCCAAAGTGTTTAGATAATATTTGTTTTAATTTGGTTTATTAGTTTTTAGTGCAGATGTCTTTAAACAGCAAAAGTTGTTTTATGGCCATCCTGTATAATATTAACAGGATAATATTAACAATAAAAATCAAATTTGGCATTAGCTGCCAGAAATTTTTAGTATAAATTTATATAGATTAAAAAACTATTTTTCCATTCAAGAAAGAAACTAAGAAGAAAACCATGTTTTCTTACATAAAAAAAATCTTTTTAAAAATATAATGCCGAAAAACTTTCAAAATTTGAACAAACTAATATCAATGATTTTTAAAAAACTATATGGATACATAATGTAAATTTAAATAGCTAAAACTATTCATTAATATAACTTGTTGCCCGAATTAAGATTATTTTGACAACCTCATACAAAAGACCACCTTCTAATTGGCCAATTTTCTATAAAAATGTGTTTGTCCCTCTTAGGAGGTTTCACTGTATTACTCATTTTGATTAAACTTTATAATTATAAATTTTCAATGCAATATTTATTTGAATAACCTAATTTTAGTACTTTCTAATAATATAGAAAATAGTTAAATGTTTATCAAATAAAACAAAACATGGAATTTACATTTATGTTATATAGTTAAATATTTCAATAACGCTATATCTTGAATCAACAATGTTTATTAAATTATGTTTGCTGTCTCATTATATTCTGCAGACCTGTAAACTATATGCATTTGTAATATACAGTTACATAAACTAAGTTAGACTTTTCCACCACAATAATATCCAGCAGTTTGCTCCATTAAATAGAAAGGTTAATAATGCCACCTGAAATTTTAGAGAGAATCTTTAATAGGCACTTTACTAGTAAATTTCCACTTACATGCAAATGATAAAAGAGGTAAATGTTTCCTTGCTCGTATCATAACAAATTTTAAACATTTAATTCCAAATGCAACATTAATTTTAGGAGATATGTCAATATTTCTCATCTTCTAAAATATAAGTCATTTTATATGTTCTAATACCCTGTTTATGGATGTAAATAAATCACTGTATAAAGACGGAATTAGCTGTTGCATATACATATTACTGTTTTCTATCATTTATTTCGTTTGCTTAAAACCCAAACATTATTCAGTACTAGTTTTGGATGAAAGAACTTTATATAAAACGCCCCGTTACAGGAGTGTAATTGTTCAGAGTTCTTTTAGTCGTATTAATTTTTTAATATATTCCATTTTTTATATTTAACAACACAAAAAAAGGAAAAGAAATATGTGCAAAGTTTTTCGATAATGCGTTTTAAAAAATTCTTAAATATAGTTTTCTTTCTTTTTTTTTTATGCAGCTTCTGAATGGCGAAGTGAACCTATATATATTTATAATTATACATATTAAGACGTAAACAGACGTGTAAAAGCAGGCAAAATATCAAAATACAATTTGTAATAGTTTATATTTCACATTATTTAATTTTTTATGTAGCTCTTAAACATAATGTGGCGGTATATTTTTATTTAAATATAACTTTTTTAATACCCCTTGATAAACACAATCAAATCAAATGAGACTGTATGATATTTAGTAAGAATGAGTCAAGGTGGTTTGTACTTTAAAACACAACCTGTTAATCAGTGTAAACAGACTATTTTGAAGGATGAAAGTATACTATATTGCACAACGCATTAATAAATTGTATTTTTATTTTGTATTTTAAATTGTTTTTATTTAACTTGATTTGTAGTCTGTCAAGGTCAAATCTTGCAAGGCAATTTTAACTTAATTTTACCATACGATTGAGCTGAAATTGTGCATAGTATATAAATTCGATGATAATAAATTCACATTCAGAATTGAACTTAGGAAAGGGGAGTTGGAGGACCTCAGCCTTTATCATCTCATCGGGCTAAAACTTTTCATTTGTGTATAAACCAAATAACTATAAACGCTCAAATATAAACAATCTAAAGGGTGTGCATGGTATCTCTGAGTCCCCGCACCTCCAGTTCAAAATCAGCAGTTCATTTTGGAGTTAAAGAGTGGTGGTGACAAAAATTCCTAGTGGGAGGTTCTGGAAAAACTTAAATCTACAGAAATTTTGACACATAGAAACATGAGTAAAATGTTCTAAAATACCGCTGTTCAGTGATGGTGAACAAAAGCATTTTAAGCAAAATTATAAATTCCAAAAACATACAATTGTTTAGGATAAAAAAAAAACTATCAAGACAGCGCGCCTAAACGCGTGCCTAATTTCTTTCACTCGATCCATGTTTTTGCAATTTATGGTGCATAGCTTGGAAAAGTTCAATTCATTGTTATATAGAAAAAACTTCTGAAAGAATATACGGTACGGATTATTAGTTATATAGGAAGTGATATTTACTTATTAATTCTTTATCTATACCGCATTATGAAATAGGCAAAATAGTTATTGGATATACATTTTCAGTTAATTAAGAGTAATATTTAAAGATAAAAGTAATAAGAACACTCTGTATTTACCACCTCATCCTGGTAATTAATGAGGGTTTAATGAGATGGTACTTTAGTATACTATTGGCAACATAGAGGTTAATAAAACATCAGATTTATTAACAAATGTGAAAATTATGCACTTTTATGTCCATTTTACTTTTCTAAGATGGATGTCAGATTATTGAAGGTGTGTATAAATTAATTATTAACACACGAGCATTAAATAAATCAAACCAGATTACGGCAACGCCCGGCAGCAGAAATTCCAGGCACGCAAAGCCCGTAAAATCATTTGGACCATAAATAATGTACAGTGGTGAAAAAAACTTTAAGACCACCATCGGATTATTTTTGTTTGCATTCAAAAATGAAAACCTCTTTGTAATTTATCTTTACATTTAATGTATAAAATGTAATAAATAAAAATATATATATATTTAGAATTTAAAATACGTTTGTTTTCGATGTATAAAGTAAAAATGTGTGATGTATTCAAATGGAAAAAAAACTTTAAGACCAGTTTTAAAAGTGATTGCTTGCATAATGAGATGACATCACATTTGCACACTTTTGTGCAGGACAGCTGTTAGAATGAAAAGAAACATTTTTAATCATTTAGCTGAGTGTTGAAGCAATTGAGAATATCGACAGAGAAAAATTACTAACTGAAATTGAAAAAGGGAAAAATCTGGGCATTTCGAGAAAGTGGAATAGGTGAAAGGCAAAATCGAGGTCTAAAACCGTAGGTCATCAATAATTTCTCTCAAATGCATGCAGAAATGTTACAAATATATGCATATTCTTCAGCAATAATATCGGCTCTAAAGCTTCAGGTAACAGCTAAAACTTTTAGAAATGTCGAACCGTGCGTAAAACATGAAATATTCAAAAGTAAAAAGCAAATCTAAGCTTGAAATACAGCACATTGAAGCAAGTTTGAAACTCGTAACATCTAATGTTTTAAAACACAACATTTGGAGAAAAGTAGTGTTCACAGATGAAAAGAAATTTAACCTAGATGGACCCGATGTTTTATGAAACTAATGGCATGATTTAAGACAGGATCCTACGTATTTCTCAAATCGAGTGCAAGGGGAATCTGTCATGGTTTGGGCAGGTTTCTGTGCTCGAGATGAGACTAATATTCTATTCACTAAAGGTAATATGAACTCTTTTGACTGTCAAGGTACACCGGTTAACAATTTTGTTCCAGTAAAAGATGTGCTTATAGATCAAAATTTGATTTTGTTGCAAGACAATTCGTCTGTATACAAGTCAGTTTTAACCATTTCTTGACTAACTGAAAATAATGTAAGTTTTATGGATTTTTTTGCTTAAAGTCCAGACTTAACCCCTTAACAGCTCCGGGTGTATATGTACTTTTTCCGGAATACAATCCTTTTTACTGTACTGCAACCAGTGGAACACTGACACGGTTTAACAGTGTAATAAAAAAATAAACTTGAAAGGGATCTTGACAATGTTTTTGAAAGATTTACTCATTTCAGAGTTGAAAGAGAACGGTGGCACTTTGAAGCAAACCTCGTAAATTTCCCTTGGCCAGTAAGGGGTTAAATCCCATAAAAAACTTGTGAGGTATCGTTGCACGCAAGGTATATGAAAATAGTAAACAATACCATTATGTTTCTCAGCTCAAATCTATTATTTCAAAAGCATGAGATAAAATATCAATTCTAAAATGCAAATATATAGTAAAATCCTTCCAAAATATACTTTTAGAAGCAATTCGTGTGAAATTAAAACACATTAAGTACTAAAAATTAGAATGCAATACTTTTAGTAAATGTTTAACTTTGTTGTTTTAAAGTTTTTCCACCCTTTTATGTTGTAAAAAAAACTTTCATATAATATATATAGTTACAGCCATTCTTTTATGAAACTATGTGAAGATTTATTATTTTTTATTCTGTTTATACTATTTGATGTTTGTATTTTTAATAAAATTAAAATTCTTGCAGTTTCTCATGTGGTCTTAAAATTTTTTCCATCGCTGCATTCCTCATAATTTTACGTTGAAACAAACATATAACTTTGAATTAAATTCTTTGAATTGGATTAGGAAACAATAGCTCTTTTATATCAATCGCTATTTGTATGAATGTATAAATATACTCTCTCAACAAATAAAACTACAATTTTATTTTCAGTTTTAAATACACAGTGATTCTTATATGACATCACTGACACTTTACATTTGAATAGATTTGACCGTAAAAATACAGTTTGATAGCAGATTTGAGCAAATTTCGCAGATTAACGATTTTTGGCCTTAAAAAAAAGACAGTATTCTAAAATTATATTTTCATGACATCAATTTACGGACTTCGACCATTTAGCTAGGAAAACGATCTTTTCTCGTAAAATTATACGGTCAAATCCCACGATTTTACATTTTTTTTTTTTTTACAGTGCGTGAAAGTCATGATAAGTGCCAATCAAAAATAGCGACAACACTCTATAAAATCTTATCTTGAACAAAAATGACTGCATGTAGCGTCTCATGCCGTGTAGAGAGATTAAAGTAAGGTATATGTGTTATACTTTTATAATTATCTTTGATATTTCTTACATCAATTTTGTTTTATGTGACTTTTAATCTAATAATTCTTTAAAGTACCGTCAGTTGATAAATGATTAAATTTCATGCTTAAATTAAGTATAAAGTACGTAACTTAAATTACGTTATTTTAGACTCATGCAATAGAAAACGTAACTAACACGAAAAAAAAAAAGCACTTGGTTACACTGTAATAAACATAATGAAATAAACTTGTTATTTGAATGTTTAAAAGCATGGTACCAATGGAAAATAGCATGTATAGAATTGGTAATTAGTTTACAGGATTGCATAAAATAATTCAAAATTTGTACAAGTACTTACGAGTTAGAAGTTAGAAGTTAGAAGAAATTAACACAAGGCTATGAGTTACGAATACATATATGCATACATACATATATATATATATATATATATATATATATATATATTCAGATATATATAGAGAGAGAGAAATACAACGGAGTTTGAGGAGGCTGTAGCCCCTCTAAAAACGTACCTGGTTATGTAGCGAGATAATTATATTTATTTATTTACTTATGTTTATTTAAATGATATTGAATAAATAAAAATGATCTTCTTGGTAATGGGTGATGTAAGTAGGTTGATGAAACTCCTGATCTGGAGATCTACTAGTTTAATTACGATTTCAATTAATCAAATACTCTTATATGTTTTTATTTATTTATTTTATTGCCTGCAAACTAATGTGAATGTACTATGTTTAGTTTATTTAAAATTAACAGTGCTTCTAATCGATTCTGTTAAATGTAAACATTGAAATATCATTTATATTTCGTTAACGGCTGTAACTATAGAAGTTTTTTTTTTTCTTGAAAATGCATATAAATTATTATAAACTTATATAATAATCATCTTGCTATTCACCCTTGTTGAGAATTCAAGTCACAGAAATTCAAATAAAACTACTAAATTATGTATACTATGATTAAGGTGTCTATCTTGAGAAATTTCACCGTTAATTGCAAATCTTGAAACATGCAACATTCATGTGTTATACTGTACGCGACAAAATTTAATCAGATGCCCGTAGTGTAGTACTAGTGCGACGTTAAACCAAACGAGCCACTCAACCAACCAGATTTACTTATTACAGATGCAACTGAAAATCGAATTAAATAAACATTTTCATTAAATCTTTAATGAATTTGCTAAGTTGCAGCTTATAAAATAATTATGTAATACACGGAAACACAAAGACACAGAGACATTTTCTAATAAATTTCCAAACAGTATTTAAGGTCTATCTCAAAGTGTGTATAAACACCAATATTAAAAACTCACGAATACAATTTTTTCTTCTTCAAAACATAGAAATAAATTTAAAAGAGCACTACCTTTCATAAATTAATACATTTTCTGTGGGAAACTTTTTTTTTACTGGATTTAATTTACATTTGCATATTTGTTTTATCTGTTGTATTAAAAAAGAATTTTAATTATGAGACTGCACAAATATAATATTAACGTGGAGAAATAATAAAAGCTTATCGTTATTTATTCGTTGGAAAGAAATAATTAAAATGCTGCGTTTGATTAAAATAATACTTTTCTTCTCTTAAACATTTTTTTTCTTCTATTTAATTTTTTTATATCTTTTAAGTATATAAAATACGTCAAATTTTAAAAAATAATTTCCTTTGTGTTTGTTATATATCTTTTGTATTAGTGTAGTAAACAATGCTGCTTGCTCAGAGGAACTTTGATCGATATATTAATACGCAAACATGAATTTATCGTTCGTTTTTAACATATTAATTATAGAAGTAAAGGATTGAAAGTGGCATCATTCGAAAGGTATGATAAATATGTGTTTAAGAAAAAAAAGTATTCGCTTATGATGTCAAGCAGGTATTTAAAAATTATGTATACACGTATTCGTTTGCATTAAAAATTCCTAAAAAGGAAAGTTCTTAAATCAGGCAATTTCTTAAATCTAAAATAAATCCATACACATAGAAATGTGTATAAATGTATCATCCCTATACTTTCTACTATAGATTGTTCATTCTAAGGGGCATCAGTCATTATAGTGATAGAAATGCTTATTAAGTGAATGAGCATTAGATCGAAATGTTATACTGTATTGAACATATATGCAAATTAAAAAAGGATTTGATTTATGAAAGCTCCATTTGTTTTTCCTATTTTACTTTTGATATAATTACTTATTATTATTATTATATATATATATATATATATATATATATATATATACGACAGCTTAAGTAATTAGGCATTTCTTGCGTAAAACATAATATATAATATATTTCATTTTACTGAATTTGACTAATTATTTTTCAAAAAGTGGATTTATTACTATAGCTTCTGCATATAGAAAAAGAAAGTATAAGATTCGGAAAATTTTTCGATTTCCGACTTTCGTTAAATTTACACGATCTGAGACTTCCTGAACAAGATAACCAGATTCAACCATTTTTAGAAAATGTCTGTCTATCTGAGTCCCCAAAACTTTGTGAACTCTGTACCTTATGAACCAAAGAACTTAATTTAATCGATCTTATTATTTGGTTGAACCTTGGCTTGAATTGGTGCTGAAAAGGCTGTATTCTTCAACAGTTAGCGTTAACAAAGTGAAATTTTCTCTCCTTTAAGGGAAGGCTCGGCATATACAGTGTACGAAACAGTATAAGACATATATATATATATATATACAGTAGGTGATCAAATCATTACATTTTTTTTTTTTTGGACATTTTTTGATTTTCTAAAAAAGTATTAGAAAAAATGGCCTTGAACATCAGACACGCAAAGAATATTTATAAACTCAGATTTGTCACTATCGATTTAGTTGAAAATGCAATTAGGGAACCAACCACAAATTGAAGAAGAGAGCAAATACTTTGAATCACCCTGTATCATAAAAAGCTACAAATAATTTGTAACTTTAACATATTAATGTACATTTAATGTACAATATTATATGTTTTATTGCGGAGATTGCGCAATTATTTAGGCAGATATAATTTATTTTTAAAAAATTCTTAAATTTTTCGGCAAGTTTTTTGCTTATAACTAGAATGGATTTTCATAAAGTGTTTTAAAATATGCAGAAATCTTTAGAAAACGATAGAAAAACATTATTCTTAAACATAAAGTTCTCACGTGTTGTATTTGCTAACATATTAGCATTTATAATATATATATTTATTTATTTATTTATTTACTGCGCATGCGTGAAAGATAGAAAAAAAATTATTACATAGGTTGTAAGTTAGATATATTAGACAACTTTTGTCAAAAATTCATTTGAAAAGAGTAAAAATTAAGCAAATTGTCTGCAAAAGAACGAGCTGGATCATATATATTTTCAGATTTGAAATTTCATAAGGGGTTTTTCACATGCTGCGTGTTTAATTTGAAGATCTAATTATTTTAATCACGTTGCAAAATTTCTTTTTTGTAAAAAACCCCTTATAGCCTTATAACTCTAACATATTATTATTTATTTACTAATAATTTTGAGTTCATAAGGGGTTTTTTGCAAAATCTCTTTATAGTGCGTGTTATGTACACATAATCAACCAACATACCAAAAACCGCTTTTCTGAAACAATTTCGAAAGAAATTACATTTTAAAATGTGTTTTTGTACACTTACATACTTACTTAGTGGTCCGTGAAGTTGCAGATATTCGCGACCACCGAAAAACGGCCAAACCGTCTCCTGTTGACATAATGCTTTGCCGCTATTTACACATGTCTGCTCTTGGGCAGTATTTTTATTTAAATTTGTTGTTAGTAATGGCTTAAAGAAAAAAATTAAAGAAAATTTTGTAAGCCAAAAATAATTCCTTCTTTCGTATGCCAAGATGATGTTATAACTAGATCATGTAAGATAATGATCAAACCAAACGATCAAACCAAACCAAGTCCACATAACTGACACAAATAGTTCAGAGTTGTGTAGAAGGAATGGAAGATCCCCTTGGTGGTTACCCCTCTGTACAAGCGCCACTAATTGCTTTAACAGCTAGCGTTCATTTGAATTATTTTGATGATCTCTTCCACTTGCTGAACGTTAAAAATTGAAACGTTTTTAAGTTCAGAAGATTGAGCATTGATCCTCAGAGCCCGAAATGATCGGTTTTGCTGTGGTCGATTGCACTGTTCAGCAACGAAATTGTAAATTAAATAAAAGTGGCAGAATTGTGAATTCGATGCTACAGAACAGGAAAATGATAATCAAAAATGAAAATTAGTACTAATTTTCTTTTTATAAGCATCGGTTGTAGAGAACTGTAATGCATTAAATGTTCCGAAAAAAAAAGTCAATTCACACTAGTAAAAGCTAAGAGAACAAATTCATTATACAGATTAGGTTACAATTGTTGATTCATTCAATTTCATAAATTAATATTTGCATTTAATTTTTCATTATAGTTTGTTTACAGCTTAGTGATGTTTATCACTTGCTTTAGAATCCTTGAGTTTGCATGAACTCTTCTGACAACTCTTGCAACGTTTGAGAAGAAGTGACTCTGTCTAGTTCGAGAAAAACTATTGTAATACAGACTAAAACGGCATACAATCGTTATTTGCGTATTTGAACAAATAAATCAAAATCATGGGCACCTGATATTGTTTTCAACGCTTGAGCCAGTAACTTGCGTAATTGGATTAATGAGCTCGTTAAATGTCGATGACTTGATGAGAATGGCCTACTAATTATTTAATAGACTGCTATTTATGTATGATACTACCTGTTTAGAAGGGAATATTATCTATTAGGTAAAAGGAATATTATCTTATTTAACGTCCCAGCTTAAAAAAAACTGCAGAAAAATCTGCAGATAATCTGAAGGAATTTGGAACAAAAATCATAAAATCTGCAGAATAACTGAAGTTCAAAAGCAAACAATTTGTAGTTTAGAAGCAAGTATTTTTTATTTTCTTAAACTTTTTATTGCTCCAAATACCTACAGGTTAGCTGCAGTTTTGTGCAGATTTTTTTTTTCTTTTTTTCCTTTTTTAAAGTTCTCCTGAAGATTTTTCTTAGCTGGTATCTTATCAGCCATTCTCAAAAAATGAAATCACATTAAATGTAAATCACATCTTATACACTTTGGCTCATTTAGTGATAATTTGTTATTAAAATTCTCAAGAAAAAAATTGCAGGTTTTTGTAAATTTCCCTTTTGAACCAAAAATTGTGCATTCCTTCAATTTCATTACCCACATCTTTTATTTTACATGCGAGATAATAACTTACTGATGCGGTGATATTCTGTACTTTTATAGCCATAGAAATATACGAAACTTAATTTAAAAATATTTACAAAAACGTTATCAGAATTTGTTGAACAGTGTTAAAAGCATGATTAGACTTTTGAGAAGATAAATTTTGTTCTTGTCGGTGGTAACACATTTCAGAGTAGAAGGATGACGCTGCTAATATTTAGTTATAGTTGAAATAGTCAATCATATAAATTAACAGCTTTCATATCAAGATAATATTGTATGGGATTAGTGAAAAAAAAAGGGGGGGGGGGAGGTGACTGTCTTTAGAAATTCTGCGAAAGAGATTTTCGTTTCAGTAAAATTCGATCCTGGTCTCTGCTTGATTGGAGACACCATCACTTAAATTTAAATGAATTCAGTCATGGCTTTAAAATAAGAGACATCGTACTTGAAGACGAAACATTTAATAAACATTACTAAAACTGCACAAAACATAAATAAAACATTTAGAACACAAATAAAATTATTCTTCTCGATCTAAAAACATGTTATTCTTCTCGTCCATTCCAACTCCGTTCTCTCTTCCTTGGCTGTTGCCACCTATCTCCTGTCAAATACCACTTCATGACGTCATGGAACTTTACTCGTCCCTCCTTTTTGAGCTCATACGTCACAGGAGTGACTATGATGCTACCAAACTGTTTCATGATTAGAATCATTTCATGATTCTAGATACTGTTTCATGATTAGAGAGTTTCTACACAAATGTTCACATTCATGATAATGCTGAATAGTTTTTGATATAAGTTTTTCATGTAGGAAGAACACCAACAGATAACACTAAGAGTTTCTAAGAAAATGTTCATGTAGGTACCACAAAAATTCTTTTTAGAAAAAGTTTATAAAATAAATTTTCATATATGTAGATCCTAAAAGTTTATATCAAGGGTTTATAAAAAATGCATATATCATAAAATCTTTAGGAAGAGCTTCTGCATATGCCCAAAGAAAAAAAAATTTAAATGCATAGTATATTCAGCAATAAACAACAACAGCAATACACACAAATAATTGATCTAACATTAAATATCTTACAAACAACCCTTATAATATGCACATGAATTATATAGTATATCACGAGGTAAATTAAATTTGAATAATTAGATATAACTGAAATACTATTAAAATGTTTTAAGGAAGTCTAGATAAAGAATCGGCATTGCCATGACTTTTCCCCTTCCTATACGTAATTTTTAGATTATATCTTTGCAAAGCTAAAGCCCAACGTGCTAGGCATTGTTTGGGTCAGAAAAGTCAGAGGATTGTGATCGGAAATTACTTCGACTTCTGCACCGAAGAGCCAAGTATCAAACTTTCGTAGAGCAGTCAGCACACTGTAAGCCTCTCGTTCGATCGTTGACCATTTGACTTGGCACGGAGACAGTTTTTTACTAAAAAAAGCAATCGGATGTTCTTTGCCAGAATCGTCCGACTGAGATAAACATGCTCCTATAGCTTTGCTCGAAGCATCAGTGTACAATTTGAATGGCTTTGCTATATTAGGCATATATAGAGATGGCATATTCATTAAATGGTGTTTCAAATTTTGAAAAGCTGTTTCTTGGGCATCAGACCAGGGAATTTCATTAGGTACGCTTTTCTTTGTTAATTCAGTCAAGGGAAGAATTTCTGAAGCAAAATTTGGAATGTATTCCTGGTAATAATTAGCCAAACCAATTACACTACGAAGTTATTTTTTGGTGATAGGCCTGCAAATTTTTTTTATAGCTTCGGTTTTTTCGGGATCGGGTGTATGTCTTCCTGATCCAATAATATGGCCTAAAAATTTCACTTCATTCTTTCCGAAATCGCATTTCTTTAAATTAACTGTAAGACCAACTTCTTAAAATGTTTTGAGAACTGCTTTCAAGTGTGTTATATGTTCACTCCAAGTGGTAGAAAATACTGCAACATCATCGATATAGGAACGACAATAATCTTTATGACATTCTAAAACTTTCTCTATCGATTTTTGAAATGTACTGCCAGCGTTCTTCATACTAAATGGCATCACATTCCATTGGAAATGCCCTGAGTGGGTAGTAAAAGCAGTATAATGTTTGCTGTCTTCTTTCATAGGTATTTGCCAGTACCCTTTCGTGAGATCTAGAACAGAAATAAACTGCGAATTACCAATCAAGTAAATAAGATCATTGGCAATCTTCATGGGGTATGCATCTGGGATGGTATAGCTGTTCAATAAACGAAAATCAACACATAACCTAACAGTTCCATCCTTTTTGGCAACGCAAACGACAGGATGAGCCCATTCGCTGTTACTATGTTCTATTAGTCCAAGTGTAAGCAATTCTTGAATCTGTCGATCCACTTCCTTTTGCATAACTATCGGTATTCTATATGGACGTAGTCTTTTAGGACAGCAATCTCTAGTAACGCGGACACTGTGTCCTTCTACTTTAGCGATTTCGGGTTTAGTGCTGAAAACGTTATTATATTTGCATATCACATTTTTCAAACCATTTTTCTTTTCAAAATTTAAATCTAAACTATCAATATGGTCCGCTATCTCTTTAGGGGTTAAGCATCCATTTCCGAATGGTGCATAATGAATATCACCAAAATCTTTATCTTCATCAAATATTAGGCCAACATGGTCAATTCGAGCAACGTATGGTCTGAGCTTATTAAAATGCAGTTCTCTTCTGGACCCATTCTCTAATTCAACTAAGGCTGAATGTGGTCTAGTGATTTCAACAACAGCTGGTAATAGGTTTTTTTTTACAGTGTATGAATCAAATTGACTTTAAAAATACATGAATGATATTTTCACACATTAGAAATAATTTAAAACACACTGTCGTGCATATTTACATTTCCTTACGCAATGAAATATAAAATAAAATTCTTTTCTTATTTATCTAATTTATTTTTTATTGAAACCAACACTTTTATTTCATATGAAATGAATAAACAAACATTTCTATCATAAGCTTACTTCGACGTTTGTAAATAAAATAAACAATTAAAAAAAATGTAATCTTTAACACTTTTTACATAATTACCATGTGTCATAAGCATAAACACAGAAAAGAAAAAAAAAATTTACTCTTTCTATAAAATAATGAAATGGAACAAAAAAATAATAATAATAATAACGCAGACGATTTTCGTCAGCATTAGCTATTTCGTTCGAAAACAAACTAATTTATTATGGCTCGTTATTAAATGAAATAAACAAAACACTATTTGTGTAATTTCAGCACTTAATAACTAAATTGAATCAACTCTCATATATATTTCATATTAGGTACATTCATTAAAATATAAATATTCTGAAAAAAAAAATAGATTTTCCAATTTCAGGAACAAAATACGATATTTACTCTTATTTATTTCATCACACAAAATACTTTTAACTCTATATTTCGGAGAGCAAACAAACAAATATATATATATATGTATATATATCAAACTGAGGGGGAAAATATCAAGATCTACAGTTGTAGATATTTAACAGATAAACAACTCTATATTTTTTGAAGTAAATAAAAAAAATCACATTGTATTAAAATTAATATTCACTGGCGTGAAATATTAAACCTTTATTCACTGCCGTAAATAAATGTAATTAATACATATACGCTGTATTAAAATTAACAATCACTGGCGTGACATTGTATGCTGTTATTTACCAGCGTAAAATATAATACACTTAATACATTCACACTGTATTAAAATTGACATTCACTGGCGTGAACTTTATTCGAATGTATTTGAGAACAAAAACTTAGAACTGGCGTTCTATTATGTATATAATTTTACGTTATAATACCAACAATTTTTTTTTTTTTTTTACACAGAATCAGCACTGGCGTGCTTCTTATCGAATATTTATTTTGCACTGGCGTGCTTCTAATCGAATATTTATTTTGCACTGGCGTGCTTCATATCGAACATATTCAAAAATATTAGAACTGACGTTCTATTTTCATTTTATGTTATAAAAAAAAACATTTTTTAAAATGTACACTTAAAATATTTGGGCATATACACGAAAGCTCTTACCTTCCCCATTTTCTAGGTATCCTTTTCTATCCTACTAAATGGCTGCGCCAGTAAAATTCGATCCTGGTCTCTGCTTGATTGGAGACACCATCACTTAAATTTAAATGAATTCAGTCATGGCTTTAAAATAAGAGACATCGTACTTGAAGACGAAACATTTAATAAACATTACTAAAACTGCACAAAACATAGATAAAACATTTAGAACACAAATAAAATTATTCTTCTCGATCTAAAAACATGTCATTCTTCTCGTCCATTCCAACTCCGTTCTCTCTTCCTTGGCTGTTGCCACCTATCTCCTGTCAAATACCACTTCATGACGTCATGGAACTTTACTGTTTCTAACTACTGTATATTATCTAACTTTCGAAATAAAATTATTGTAGGTTTGTGATAATCGATCGTACTACAACTCTATAGGTATTGTCTTAATTTGACTTCAACAACATTATTTAAAAAATTTTATTTAATTCTACGCTCTAAAATTGCGTATGTGGGATTTTGGTTCAGAGTATGAGATGCAACAGTTTTAAACAATAATTTAACGTCTCCCTTTAACACACATTTTAAAATTCTGAATTTATTCTCATCTGATGCTTTGTTAAGCTTAAAAAAAAAAATCTGGAGTGACTCCACTCGACTTTCCGAACATTGAGTAACTAACAGTTTTGTAGATAAAATAAAGAAAGAGGAATTGCTAAACAAACAAAAGAGAGAAAACCATAATAGAGTGTTTTTTTCTCCATATATCACACGAGGTTTTATTTAACGCTACTGAACTTTGAGCCCTTAAATCATAATGATAAAGAATTTTTCGTTTTGTCCCTGTAAAAATCTATAGATGCTAGATTCACCAAAATGCTTATAGTTAGTGCAACAGTGATTTATAATAGTCATACAAATTTTCAGCTCAATTGAATAAGGCGTTTAGATGCTATCGCACTTTTAAAAATTTGGTCTCATAGGCCATAATGATAAAGAATTTTTCTTTGTGTCCCTGTAAAAAAACTGTAGTGCTAGATTCACCAAAATCTATACAGTTGGTGCAAATGCGACCTATAACATGTGTACAATTTTTTTGCTCAGATTAATAAGGCGTTTAGACGCTATCACACTTTTAAAAATTTGGCCCCATTGGCCTTAATGATAAAGAATTTTTCTTTGTGTCCCTGTAAAAAAACTATAAGTGCTAGATTCTCCAAAATCTATACAGATTGAGTATCTGTGACCTATAATATGGGTATAAAATTTTTGCTCAATTGAATAAGGCGTTTAGATGCTATCGCACTTTTAAGATTTTGGTCCCATAGGCCATAATGATAAAGAATTTTTCTTTGTGTCCCTGTAAAAAAACTATAAGTGCTAGATTCACCAAAATCTATAGGGTTCGTACTATGGTGACTTACAATATACGTACCAACTTTCAGGTTAATCGAACAAAGCCTTTAGACGCTAGCGTGTTCACAAACATACACACATACACACATACACACATACACACACACATACATACATCATCGTAAAAATAGTGAAAACGGACTCAGGGGAACTCAAAACGTATAGAAACATCAAAATCTCGAATTCGGATTTTTGACATGATTACAATACTTTCCTCACTATAGTGTTCGGAAAGTAATAATCTTTTATATATTCCTTTAGAAAGTTGCTTGGCCTGGTAAAATAAACTCGGGTAGAAAGAGAGGGCTATCGAAGACTGTTGGGCCCTATTGTGAGGGTTTCATAATTCCAACAAACAGCATGATCACTCATTTTGACTTTTGAAAGTGAAATAATTGTAATGGAAGAAACCAGAAATATTAATCTCAATCTTTTATTGGAACTTTTTAGGAAGGGAGGATTTGACTACCCACTAGAATCTGTTTAATTAGTATTTGTTAGGAATTAATTTATGTGTCTTCTCCGTGTAGGTAGTGTTGCGTTAAATGTAGAAACTCAGCATACTATAAAGTAACTCATACTTAATAAATTTCCAAGTGAACATCTACGTTATAATAATCTCTCATAAACACACTGGAATCTCTCATGAACACGTTGAGGTATTGAAAGCGGGCTATTTAAATAGTTTGGACTGGAGAATCCCTTCACAAACTTTACCATAAACCATTTTTACAAAAATTCTGATTTCTAATCAAGACACCTGAACTTTAAAACTTCCAAAATTTTCCACCAAGTCCTTTCGGCTATTCGCGGAAACCATCACCACCTGAATGAACTTTCCATGGACATTCAACACCACATTCCATCGCGAATATAAGCGTTTGATCATGTGGGGGTGCATATCTTTACAAATGTTGTCAATGGTTATATAAGATAATAATGCAAAACTTTGAGAAACTTTCACTAAATGGTCAATGTTTATCCTATTTAAAGTATATAGGTTAAATCTTAAATAATATTTAATATCATACTGTGGTCAAAGTGGCGCTTCAAATTGCAGAAGATTAGCAAAATGGGTTTTAAGTGTGTTTTAAGGCTGAGAAAGATATTTACAGCATTTTTGCTTCTTTTTCTTTTTCATTTTTAGAATGCATTTATGCTTAATAGAAGTTCAGATATAGCTTTCTTATAAAGAGAGATTATTACAGCAAAGCATCATCACCTGTTGAGCGATGAGTATCAAAAGTCGACCGATACTAATTTATGTCAAAGTGCTATTAAATTCAGTATTATTTCTTAATATACAGCTGCCAGAAACTGTTTCTTATATACACACACTGACAAGCAAACAAGCACCATTCTAAAATGGTCAAAACGCGTTCAGGCTCTTTTAAAACGTATAAAACATGTGAGAAAAAAGAAATCGGAATTTTAATGAATGCAATATTTTCTTCTTATAAATATAAAAGAAAGCTATGAATTTAAAAATATTATTCATAATTTTGCTATATTAATGAAAAAGATATGACACGCATAAAAATATTTTTAATTACATAAATATTTCTATGAACCTAGAACTAATATTACCTTATCTTAAACTTCTAAGTGAAGAATACATTATCATAATAGTTTAAATAATAAACTTTATAACTATTTAAGTCTTTTTAGTTAGGAAAGAAAAATGTAAGCGAAATACCAAAGGATTTTTTTCTGTATCCGACAAGGAAAATTCCTGAGATTTCTTGATTGCCGCAGTCGTTATCCTTTTCAACTAATAATATTTCTATTTATGGAATCTCCGCTTTTGGAAATGAAGTTGAAGAGATGCTTCCGCATGGATATTAGAAAAAGGAAAATTTCAACTAAATTAATTAGTCTCTCAAAGCTATATATATATATATTAGCAACAATCATTTGTTTCCCTACATTAATTTACGAAATATTCGTGTTTGAACTTTTTTCTGTTTCTTTGATAATTTCAGCTACATTCTTTACATAATAATGTCATGACCAAGATTCTTTCTTAACTTTATTCTTGTCGACAAAATAAATTAAACAAATAAAGAGCTGCCGAATAAATGTCTTTGTTTAGTAAAGAAAGAAATAGTAAAACCCTGAAATAAAATCTCACCACTTGTTAATTTAACTTGGTATTTCCTTTTTATTTAATACTAACAGGCTACGCCCGTTTTGCTGGTCACTCTATTTAAATGAATTTTCAAAAGAATTAAATCACTATTTTTTATATCACTTTATAAATAAAAACTATAAAAAAAATTACATTGAAGTCATTCTAAACCTCGCTTCGGATAGCCGTTGCCTATGGCAACTTTTTTCCCGCAACCACTGCATCGGGTCCAGGTCCTCCCAACCTGCACAAAGGTCTTTTCCCGGGCACTTCATCTTGGATATTTATCGACGACAGGTGGAGCTGTTATTATTCAAGAACTACGATATTAAAGATGACTGTATCTCAGCCTCTATTAAATACTTTAGCTTTTCAAACATGTATTTTATAGCCCTAGCTCTTTACACTATATTACCATAGGTTTCCGACCAATGTAATAAATAAAAGGAAATGTAGATTTTCCTTTAAAAGGAATTAAATAAACAAAAAATAAATAAATTTTAATTAAACTTAGATTTTAGTAAGTTTAATCCTTTGTACTATGTTACCATTTTTCCGATAAATGCAACAGACAAAAAAAGAGAAAAAAAAAATCAAAGGCGTTATTTCAATAAATTAAAAAATAAAAAATAGTTATATTGTAAAAATTATACATAAACATAAGTGTTATAAATATTTTTTTAATTTGAAATTTAATGTATTAGGACTGAGGGCCTATTAGTCTCAATCTGGGATTTTTGCGTTGTCGATTTCGATAGTTGGACATTTGTCGAAATCTAAAATTTATCGAAAATATAATTGAATAATTTGAAAGCGATGTCATAATTTGAAAAAAAAAAAAAAAAAAGAAAAAAAAAACTAATAGTCCTCCGTCCTAAACTAAATTCTGCTTTTGCCAAAATTTCATCAAAATCTTTTTATTATTATTATTATTATTATTATTATTGAAAGAAAAAGAATAGAAAATTAATAATAATCAGTATCGTTACAAGCGATATCGAAAAAGTTTTTTTTAATAATTTTGAATTAGGAAATAAAAAGTGCGCGTGAAATAATAATAAAAAAAAAAAATAAGTAAAAAAATGAATTTAATGTTTTTGTTTTTCGGGGGCTGCTCATGCATATAAAAAATGCGTATTAAAACGAGTCGAAGAAGGAAGCGAAATAAGTATTGAGTTATATTACGATAAATACGATATATAATATGATACGATATATTAGACCTATCGTCCAGGGTTAGTAGGCATTTTCGTTGAAAGAAATAGTTAGTTCGTTTTTTATAAAGTAGGCTTTTTTTAGCAATTATATTATGAAATATTTGAATTGGTTGTATTAATAAAATTGATACATTGTTGAGTATACTGTTACGGAATTGTAAATAATTGTTTTTTTTTTTTGTTTTTTTTTTTGTTATTGGGTATAGCTTGTTTAATTTTTCTATTGTTTTACATTGCAAATTTAAAAAAGAAAAAGAAAAAGATTTCGCCTTCTAATAAATAAATAAAATAAATAAAAAAAAAATAGTATAATAATCGTTGCTAAGATAAGCAGACGATTGAATTGAAAGAAAAAGTTTTAGAAAATGAAACAGAAAAGTCAACGGATAAAATTGAAAAAAAAAATTAAAAAATTTCAAATTCGAAAAAATCTTAATGAGGTGCATAACTACAGGGTCCAAGGTGCCCATATGTCAAGTTTTGTAGCTTTGCGATCAGTAGTTTGAGCAACAGAACGCAGACTCACAGATACACACACACACACACACACACACACACACAGAGACGACACTTCTTTTTATTTATATAGATGAAATGTTAATTATTTCAATAAAAAATTGTATTATAGTGTTTTAATTTAAAAAAAAAAGAAAGAAAGAAAAGTCAAAATAAGTCAAAAACACATCCACACATCGAAGTTGCAAGTCAAAAACACATCCACATGAAAATATTTTTTAGTAATTCGCTAATTTTTAACATTTAACAGGCATCACATAAGGATAGAGTCATTTTTTTTTCTGTAGACAACATGAAGTTAAGTCGGTAATGACTCAGGATCGTAACGAATTCGTGTACAAAACGTTCTTGAACTTTTACCGTAAAAACAAAAGGACTTGAAGATTTATCAATAGACATGAAAATATTATATATTTTAATTACCGGATTTTCTGAAATAATCTAATTATATTTCTCAATAAGATGGATATTTGGTTCACCTTCTAACTCGATTAAAACATGATTTTATTTAAATAATAAAAAAAAGGTCATAAACTAATCTGTAGTTAGTGCAGTTAATCCGATCGCAAAGACATCCAAAAAGCTAGGAATAAAAATACAGTAGGTTCTCAATTAATGAGCAGACTTCGTAAAGATCCATAATTTAAAATTTGTATAGTCATTAAAGGACATACGAGTTTACAGGTTAAGCAACCTCGAGCCGGTCTATTCAATCTTTAGAGGGAATAAGTTAATATTTTTCACTGATGAGACGGATGAGAACGATGATAGTGAGCAGCACTGACGAACTTATTTTTCTACAAGTATATTCTACTTATTCTTTCACACGTGATATTGCTATAAAGTGACAGCATGAATAAGGGTAGACAACACTTATCTTTTTTATATTTTGTTTCCGTCGAAACTAAGAGTTTTCCCACACATTATTTTATCCTCAACGTCACTGAGAGTGCTTAGGAGTGCCAGCATGTGATCGCAACCAACGATTATCTACAAGGAAAATATAAAAACATAAAGATAAATTTTCTGAAAATGAAAAAAAAAAAAAAAAAAAAAAAAATCTAACAAAGATATGAATTTAGAATTTTGACTCTGTATCCCTCTTGAAATGTTACGGAATGATCTATCTGGAACCATCAGTGTTTTTTGTTTTGTTTTTTAAACTGTAACTTATCTCCAACCTGTTTTGATTACGAAATTTGTCGCTACATATGCTCTTATTAAAATTTGGATCTAATTTTATTCCAGTTTCCACAATAATATAATTCAAATTAAGTATATATAACAGAATTCAAAATCTAGTTTCATTCAGTACAAGATGACATTTATCCTTCTACAGATTTATTTTCCATAATAACTTGGTTTTCTACTTGATATTCTGGTCTTTTTACTTTTCGAACACTATAGTGAGGAAAGTATTGTAATTATGTCAAAAATCCGAATTTGAGATTTTGATGTTTCTATACGTTTCGAGGTCCCCTGAGTCCGCTTTCACTATTTTTATGATGATGTAAGTATGTATGTGTATGTCTGTGAAGGAACACGCTAGCGTCTAAACGCTTTGTTCGAATAAGCTGAAAGTTCGTACGTATATTGTAAGTCACCATAGTACAAACACTATTGATTTTGGTGAATCTAGCACTTATAGTTTTTTTACATGGGCACAAAGATAAATTCTTTATCATTATGGCCTATGTTACCAAATTTTTAAGAGTGCGATAGCATCTAAACGCCTTATTCAATTGAGCTGAAAATTTATATGAATATTATAAATCGCTGTTGCACTAACTATAAGGATTTTGGTGAATCTAGCCTTTATAGGTTTTTACAGGAATACAACGAAAAATTCTTTATCATTATGATCTGTGGGCTCAAAGTTCAGTAGCGTTAAATAAAACAGCGTGTAATATATGGAGAAAAATACTCAAACAGTCTATTATGGTTTTCTCTCTTTTGTTTGTTTAACAACTCCTCTTTCTTTACTTTATCTAAAAAACTGTTAATTACTCAATGTTCGGAAAGTCGAGTGGAGTCACTCCAGATTTTTTTAAATCAGAGAAGAAAAACTTATTTCTATTTGTTTACATTCATCATATATATATATTTTTTTTATGATAGTACAAATCTCGAAATGTATCTGCAATGCTTAATTTTGTAATTATTCAGTTAATCCTTTAATAATGAACAAATAATTTTAATATATATATATATATATATATATATATCTAAATTTATTCGAATAATTTTAAATATTTCATTTCTCTTTGCCATTATTTTAAATGTTGAATTTTCAAACATAAATGTATCAGATTAAAATTTAATTAAGATTCTTCTTCATTGATTAAAATTTTTTAAAACAAAACTGGGGCGATTTAAAAATTAAGGAAATTATATTTACTTATGAAAAAGTTCTCGAAAGGGATAAACATCTTTGCGTGAAAACAAATTTATATCTTCCTTAAATATTAAATTGAGACGTCTGTGTAAATATAAACATTGAGCGTCACATTCAATTCTTCAGAAGATGAAGCAGTTTGAAAAATGTGCTTCAAACATTTCACTGTAAATACTTTTTCTGCATATAGTTTACGCATAAATATGAAGAATTTCCTTTACTATATTGCTAGTCGCGTAATATGTTTGAATTGAATATGCGTGCAAAATTCATTTATTTTCTTGACGACATGTTCCGGAATAACTTGGAAAGAATAAAGTTCTGTCACATGTTCTATGTAATTTAAATGCAGATTATTCATAGGATATTATTGATTTATTATTTTTCAAATCCAGTTCACACGCAAAATTATATATGCACATATTTATATTTATATATTTTATAAATTTTATTTGAAATCTGTTTTCAGAGAAATTCTAGTGTATATTCAATACGTTGTTTTCAGAACTTCAGTATGTGGTGGATACAAATTTAATATTTGGAAAAAACTTTTTATGTTTAAAAAATACGTACCTTATCTCTCTGTAACACATAACTCCTAACTCTGAAAATTGTGGTGATTATTAATTAAATTAATTTTAGTACGCCATGAAGACATTAAATGTGCAAAAAAGTTTTGTTTTCAAACATTAGAACGCAAAATGTGGAGGTGGCCTTATTTGAAGTCACTGTGATTTGTCTTTGCGGCATACACTTATAACAATTTAAATATAATAATAATAATAAAACCCGTACGTTTAAAAATTAAATCAAAATCCTTATCCATGATACAGAGTGGAACAATTTCTCTCAGCTGATAGGAATAACACCATTATAGAAGTATTGAACATTCATCTTGCTCTATGTGGTTCCTTTTTGTGTGTGTGTGTGTGTTACAGGGGAAGCAACGCTTTGATGGCCCGTGCATTCACATGTGTTTTCCCTGAAATGTTTCTTTTTATTTGAGCACATTTGATTTTAATTTTTTAGGAGATGGTGTAATACTTGATGGAGCAGGATTATATTTTACATTCCTAGTGCCCACTAAAACTGTAACAACATTTATTCTAAATTCCTTGAATCACAGTGTAACCCGGTAAATCTTAAAGTTCTATACAAAGCATTATTTCAGCATATTAAGGGGACTCTCTACCTATCGTCTCCGAAAGCCGAAGACAATATTATTCTATGGGAAATTGTGCCCCATTATGATTCCTTAACTAATACATGTTTTTAAATTCCGTTTTCACTTTCCGAAAATTCAGAACTATTAAACAATTTATCGCTTTCTAAAAATTTATTTATTTTATTTTTACGATTTCATTTTTGAGCTCAAAAATGAAAAATTTCACATTGTGAAAATTCGCATTTTACAACTTCAAAATAAAATATTAAAAACTTTAAAAACCTTTTAAAAAATTTAGAAAGCGATGAATTATTTAATATTTATGAAGTTTCCGAATCTCAAAACGGAATTTAAAAATATATATTAGTTAATAATTTATAATGGGGCGAAATTCTCATAGAATAACATTGGCTCTGGCTTCTAGGAAAAGGTGAAAAGGCCCCGCAACAATAAATGTTTTTTTTTTTTTTTTTTTTTTTTTTTTTATGAAATTGCAGTAGAAAGTTACTTAAATGTAATTTATAAAATCCTAAAACGGAACGCATCGGAATTTTTTTGGGTGTCTCTGTACACAAACCAATTCTACAGGACATATTAATGCCATTTTAAATAGCGATCATTCCATAGTGAACTTGAGTAACACATATCCCATTTAAGAAAGTCTAAAAATATTTGCGGACGCTGGAGGCGGGCAGACGGACAGATAGACACACGAACAGTCGGACAGAATGATACACAAATTCAAATCATTTTCACACTTAAAAATTGTTAGAAAGTGTTAAAAACGCTTAACACAAACGGAAATGCAATTCCAGCAATTTACAATTATAGCCCTAAATGTATCTTAATAATTTTGTGTGGTCCCATAAATCTTAATGCTAATTATACTTTATATTAAGGAAAATATTTTTTTGCTCTGTTGAATAATTAAACATTTCAAAATTTTATTAAGACTTGTACAAAATAAAGGTATTAAAATATGCTTTGTAGATGTACCTTTCCAAGGACGCAATGTTTTATAATACATTCTGATGTCCTCGTGCATAAAACCAGTAGTGGTATTTATTTCATTTTCAGTACAGAACATCCGGTAGTAAACTTGAATAACATATATCAGTTTCAAGGAATTCAATTAAAATTTTCGGGAGTTAAAGCACGGATAAACAGACAGACAGACAAATCGAAGTCATAAACATTTTTCAACTTTGTTGAAAAGTGTTAAAACTGTAACAAACTGATATAAAATCTTGTATGTCTAAACTTTATATGTCTCTAGTGTATACGTCATATTTCCCTAGGAATACCTGTTATACAATACATCCTTTACTTCGTACTAAGTAAAAAAAAAAAAGAAAAAGAAAAGAAAAAAGATGAAGAAATATTTTGCAAAGAATGAAATATACAAATTTCTTAGCTTTCCCAGGGTTTCTACGCATCACTTTTTTGCGCACCGGAAATTTTTAATAATATATATATATATATATATATATATATATATAACAGAATTATTATAACATATTTTTAAAATATAATATTAGGGAATATATTTTTATAAAAATGATTCTCAGGATGAAATAGAAATATCTCTTATTTAATTGCATGTATTTCCTATCTCTTCAGCAATATCGAATATCTTTTATTTTATTGTTATTATTATTATATTACATATGTGTTCCGTCATATTTCTATTATTGAAATTTTAAAAAAATCTGGTGTGAAACAACCACACGACTTCCATTACCCACTATTACACGAATTGTATGCATTTTTGAGAGATAATGTGATTAGAAAACAGAAAAGTGACCTAAAGAGAAAATCATTAGAGCCGTTTTTGAGATACCACGTTTAAAAAAAAAAAAAAAAAAATCAATTATTGACCGGAAAACAATAATTACATACAAAAGGATATTTAAAAGTGAGTTAATAGGGCGATTTTGAAAAAAATCCGTACACCCGTTTTCAAAGAAACGCGCTTGCAAGACCTGAAATTGAGATATTTATACAGGACGCCTATCAATTTTCCGGAACTAACCAACTATATCATTCGAAAGGACATATAATAGAGTGTTTATACAGCAAATTTGAAGAAAATCGTTAGAGCTGTTTTTGAGATACGGACTTTCGGTCCCACTTCCGGTTTCCGATGTCCCACTTCCGGTTAAACTTAATTATTGACAGGAAAACAATTATTACATACAAAAGCATATTTAAAAGTGAGTTAAAATGGCGAGTTTGAAAAAAATCCGTACAACCGTTTTTAAAGGAACGCCTTTGGGAGGCCTGAAATCGAGCTATTTATACAGGACGCCTATCAATTTTCCTGAACTAACCAACTATATCATTCGAAAGGACATCTAATAGAGTGTTTATATAGCAAGTTTGAAGAAAATCGTTAGAGCCGTTTTTGAGATACGGACTTACGATCCCACTTCCGGTTTCCGATGTCCCACTTCCGGTTTTTCAATTTTCACCAAAATTTGGAAATTTCATCTGTACACCAGACGTATTTCAATTCTAAAGTTTCGTAGCTCTATCTTTATTAGTTTTTGAGCTATAATAGACAGAAGATTCTCCACATACATACATACATACATACACACATACATACACACTGACCAATTGCCAAAAACCACTTTTTTGGACTCAGGGGACCATAAAACGTGTAAATCAGGTGAAAACCCGATATCGAATTTTCAGACCGAATACAATACTTCCATTACATACGGTAGTAGGGTAATGGAAGTAAAAATAGAGAGAGACTTTTTCTTTTTTTTTTTTTTTTTTTTATTTTACAGATTTTTCTATTTTGCCACTTCATCTTTTTTTTATTATTATTTATGAAACAAACATCTTAGTAAAAATTCTCATTTATTATTTCAATTCCTTTCGATAGAAACAGTTGATAAATGTCTGGATTAATAACATTTTTTGAAATGACCTTCTAAAACATTTTTTTTTAAAATTTTAAAATCATATTTCATTTTGAAAAGCATTATGGAGTTTAAATTCTACCGTCTCTCCTTTCTATAATAATTTATGAAATATTAGATAAATACGGATACCAAAAATGTTTTATTGATTATATGTCAGTTCTTTGTTCAACTTTATTTTTTAAACATTAAAAAAAATAAAAGAGAAAGAGAGGGAGAGAGAGAGAGAAAGAGAAATCTTAAAGCCAATTTAAAATCACTATATCGAAAACGTTTCGTTCGTTGATCTTATAACTAAAGGAGTACTTTTTTTGCAATTCATTCGTTAATAATTTATATACTAACGAGTTTTAATCAATTTAACTGCATATAAATAATTTTTCTCTTTATATAAATATTTATGTTTCATCTGAAATACAGATTTGAATAAACATTTTTTTTTTTTTTTCTAAAATTACAATTCTGATTTTTGTTTTTGGAAAACAAACGAGAAAAATGAATACAAGAACTAGAATGATCTATGAATACAAAGTCTGATACTACAAAGTCTGATCAAAATAGAGCATAAATACTAAAATAAGTCTTTTATTTTGTGTATGTGTGTGTGTGTGTAGTTCTTAAACGAAAATTGTTTACAGTCCTTCAAAATATTATCCATGCTATAATAGGGTGTCATTAGATCAATATGTTAGCGTTAGCACTTCAGATATAACATTAGTACATTGCGGAGTCTGCATTCACAAAAACACAATGCAATTAAGTTGAAAAGTTTATTTTATTGCCGGTTATTGACAACACATGTACATCAGATTTGTATACGTGACTCGTAGTCTGTTTGTAAATCATCGTCAGATAAAGACAGATAGTTATGACAAAATTACAGTACGAAGAAATGGAGAAACACCCAGGGCCAGCGTAGAAATCGAACCCGCTCTCCTACGCTTGATGGCCATATCACACGAGAGGCTTTCGTTCAGCATTTTACTAAACACAGCACATTACACCAACATACTCAGCCTGATTTTGTTCAAGGACAGCAAGTTTTCGGATGATCAACTTTTACGAAACCGTTTAGAAAAAGCTAAGTATGTTGAGCGTGCTGATCAAAATTAACCAATAGGAGGAATAAACAGTATTTTTTTCCTGGAATACCTTTAGAGAAGGGAATACATCACGCTATCCATTCGGGGGACCCTACGGACAGCTGACCGGTTTCTTTCTCGTTCGTTCAGCACAGTGAACATGTTGCGTATAATGTTGTGTTGAGTATGTATGCTCCCACGTGATATGGCCATTATACACTGTGGAGACATAACCATTTGGCCAAGGAGGGCCCTAAGTCGAAAAGTGAGTAGATTCTTTTTCAATAAGCATCTTTTACATTTTGCTTTTTTACTATCAATTCAGTATTTTGCTTTACAGTGTAATAGCATGTAATTTATTGTTGCTTTTTAAGACAAAAGTTTGCTATAGTGTAACCACGTTTCGTAAGACCAGCAGTGAGGACGAGTCCAAAAGCTTTTTGGAGTGGCAAATTGACTGACAGGCTGGGAATTAGTAAACATTCAGTCATTCGGTGTTCCCTCCCTAACAGCACACTTATCCACAACACATCTTCATGATGTTTCTGGGATGTCTGTTTATCCTGAAGACATCTTGAGGATATCCTGGGAAGAAGAAGTTCTGTTAGAGATTATTGCTTATTTTCTGTTATAGACAATGCTTAACAGCCCTATTTTGACAGTGGACTCGTAGAGTCTGCACTTGTGCAGTGGTTCCCATGGTCGCAAGAAATGTGGTTAAAGAATAACTAGCACTTTGGCAGCGGGGAAATTTTTTCAGGAGTTTTGCGTAGTTGTAATCGCAAAAAAGAAGATTTTAAAAATAGAATGATAGGTGGTGCATAATTAAGATAGGAGTCATTTAATTAATGTTACTTTACAAATATATAAATAACGTTTTATATATTGAAGAAATCCATGAAATTTCATCTTTTTATGTATTAGCTGCTCGTTTTATAGATTCTATAGATTTGTATTTTTCCCGGTAAAGCACACATGGATTTTTAAAAACGGCAATATGTAATTTTCTATAAAATTACAAGAAAACTTATATTGCATATATATTTTTTAAGTTAAGTTAGTATGTTATGGTTATCACAACACTTTCTTCTATACTTTCCTATGAAAATTCGGGTAGTACAAATTATCTCTATATATTAAAACTACTATGTTGTGGCCACCACAAGACTTTCTTCTACAGTTTCCTATACAAATTCACTCAGTAACAGTATTTAAAAAAAAAAAAAAAAAAATTTCAGTTTTTTTTTTTTTGTTGTTGTTTTTGTTAAAAGTAAAAAAATCGTAACTTTGTTTTAAATTATCACATATTTATAGTTTTCGAAAGACCTTTCGAAAGATACATATCTTGAAAATTTACCTTCCCCCCCCCCGGCTGTACTTCCCCCCAGGTGGGGAAGCGATGCCCCCACATGCACAAATTTTTTTTCCTAATTAACTACTACTATTATTAATAATTCATAGTAATTTTACAATCACAGGTTAAGAATAACTCTCATTATGTACATTTATACGAAATTTTGTCCTATACTGCCATGTTAAAAATTTAGAAAAAATACGATCACCACGCCACCTGTTGAGCGATTGATCCCCAAATCGAATCAGCCCCAGTTTATGTCAGGGGTCAACTAAATACCAAGTTTGGTTAAATTTCGTAAAAAAAAAAAAAAAAAAAAAAAAAAAAAAACGATTTTTTTTTCTGTTTTTTTTTAAGTAAAAAAAAAATCGATAACTTTCTTTTAAATTATCACAGATTTATAGTTCAACCATTCGTTTTAAAGTTATTGACGAGACCTTTCGAAAGGTACCCATCTTGAAAATTTACTACCCTCGAGGGGGACTTCTCCCCCCAGGGGGGTGTCGAGGCTCCTACACATACAAAAAACTTTTCCCAGTTGACTCTCTCTATTATAAATAATTCTTGTAAATTTCATTATGATTACTAAAAAATAATTCTCTTTATGCACATTTATACAAATTTTTGTCCTATATCACCATGTTAAAAATTTAGAAAAAGCAGGATGGCAACGCAACCTGTAAAACATTTTTTACCAAAAGTTGATAGGCACTAATTTATGTCAAGGTGCAACTACATACCAATTTGTATGAAATTCTGTGCAGTAGTTTCTGAGATACAGTTGCCACAAAATTTTGTCACACACACACAGACAGACTGACAGACAGACGGACAGACAGACATTTTCTAAAAATGGTGAAATCGTGTTCTACAGCTCTCAAAACGTGTAAATCCATCAAAAACCCGAGGTCGAAAATTTTTACGAATCCAATACTTTCTTCTATTGAATAAAGTAGAAAGTAAAAAGTTACTGTAGCCGACGTTATATATTTTTTTTTTTCCTGAGCGTCATGAGAGGTATCGATGTTCACCAAATACTCCAAGAAACCAATTTCTGTTAGTTAGAAATTTCTATCGTCTTAATTAACAGAATTATCAATTAAAAACCTCGCATTAACAAACTTGCCAGCTTGCAAATATTTTACATTGCTCTTATTACATTATTTTTTCTGTCGATGTCATTTTCCACATGGAAATTAAAATGCAACAAACAGTAGTGAGGAATTAGTGTCAGCCATGTTCTTTATCCCTCACAGTGGCGCCCAATTGAGTTCGACCCCCCCCCCCCCGCTCGAGTTTATTTTACCGGTTCAAATAATGTATTTGAATTTTTTTAGGAACTTGAGCAATATTTTGAAGTATGTAAAATTGATATTGCTGATAGAGTTAATTGACTAAAATACTTCTTAAAAGGAGAACCTGAAATGTGGTATGAACTGATTGCTTCTCATTCCTTGGGTCAAAACCCCACTTATGACGATTTAAAAATCAAAATTATAAGCACCTTTTCCTCAAGTGCCGATAGAGCAAAATTAATGCAAGAACTTTATACAATGAAAATGTCTGTATTTGATAAACCGACAACCTTTTTCCTGCGTAAACTTGATTTAATTAAACAACTAGAATTAAATTTATTATTTTTTGAAGTGTTGGATATTATAAACCCGCTGTTCACAGTCCAGATTCAAGATTATCTAGACTTACAACCTGCCGCATCTATTGATAGTCTGTTTCAAAGATTAGATAAATATCAAGCACGTCACGCTGCTAAATCTGCAAATAATTCTAATCGCCGGCAGGAAACCGTCAATGTTCAAAATGAACAGCGAGAAAATTTCGCACCCCCACCCCCCACCCCCCCCCCTCAAATTGGTACTTTCAACCGACCGCAACAAGCTAACTTTTCACAGACAAGAAACAGTCACTTAAATCAACCTGAAACTGTTGCAGGAAATCAAACAAACTCTCCTAATACACAAGTTAAATCTATATTTTTTAATTCTATTTCTAATTGCTCAGTAAGCGTACCTCATTTAAATATTATTTTGTATGATGTGGTTACGCCGGTTTATTGTGATACTGGAGCTGAACGAAGCTTTATATCTTATGAAACTTATACAAAATATTTTTCCTTTAAACCGTTAACTTCTACTCAGTATAATGTTATTACGGTCCAAGGCGAATCTTGTGTAAATCGCGGCGTGCTTTCTTTCAACGTAAAGATAAACGACTTTGGAGTATTATGGCCGTTTTATGTAGTGGAAAATCTCCAATATCCGTGTATAATCGGCCTAGACTTTATGAAAGAACAAAAGCTTCAAATTAATTTTGCTAAAAACCTTGTACTGATTGCTGGTACTCATGTGCAAGTTAAGCTAAGCGAACGAACTATTCCTCTAGACGAAAATATCGCTCAAGTAAATTTTGCTTCTCGAAGCTTTTCTAATGAAAACTCTCAGTTATCCAATTTAAAGGAGATTATGGAGACCATTTATTTCTCACACGGTGTAAAAAAATAAAATAAATGTCGATGTTGCTATTAGTAACAAAGAAATTTATCGTCTACAAATAAATAAAAAGCATTAATTTAAATATTAAAAAAAAAAAAAAAAAAAAAAAAAAAAAAAAAAAAAAACTAATTTAAAATTGTAATTCATCGTCTCCAAGTATGTTTTTCGACTTTTAGAGAGGAAAATATAAAAGAAAAGGAAAGGAAAGGAGGAGAGAAAGAAAGAGTGAAAAATTGGTGTCCTCGAGATGCTCGAGAGAAAGAAAAGTATTTAGAATAGTGAAAACTTTTTAAAATAACTACTATTTTAAAAATATTAAGCAAAATTTAATCCAGATGAAATGAAAATTAGTTTATATTTTATTAATTTTATTTTAACATCAGGCGAAAAAACTTTTGTAATGAATATCATGATTATGTTAAATAACTGTTGATATACAGTTTTAATTTAAGCGCAGAATTTTTAAAAACGAAATTTAAGAGACAACAACTTAGATCATTTTATATAAAATTTAGTCTTTTAACACAAAAAGGATTTAAACGATTGGATAAATAGGAAACATTTTTAGTATGACCAATTTAGCGATTTTTAAAATTTAGAGAGGAAGTAGCTCGGACATTTTTCACCAAGGGTTTCATTTTAGCAATCCCGATAGCCATTTTAATTCTATCCATGCCTTAAATATATAGATAAATTATACAGAGGTACAACAACAACAACAACAACAACAATAATAATAATAATAATAATAATAATAATAATAATAATAATAATAATGAAATGCTTACAATATTTACAACTAGCAGGCTATGCCCGCTTCGCTGATCACTACATTTAAATGATTTTTTCAACGAATAGAATCACTATTTATTTTTTATATCACACTGTGAATAAAAACTAAAAATTTACATTGAAATCGTTCTAAACCTCGTTTTGAGTATCCGCTGTCTACGGCAGTTTCATTTCCACCCGCACTGCATCGGGTCCACGTTTCCGCTGCCTACAGAAAGGTCTTTCTCGGGTACTTCAGTTTGGTATTTATCGATGATAGGGGGCTCTGCTATTATTTAAGAATTGAGATTTTAAATATAACTGTATCTCAGCATCTATTAAATATTTTAGTTTTTGAAAAAGGAATTTTAAAGCTCTCGCTCTTTAATCTATATTATCATATGATTCCACCCAATATAAAAAAAAAAAAAAAGTAGATTTTCTTTTAAAAGTAAATAAATAAAATCATTAAAAAAATAAAAATAATAATAAATTTTAATTAAACATAAATTTTAATAAGTTTAATCCTTTCTACTATACTATAATTTTTTCCCGATAGATATATAAATAAAAAAAAAATCCTTCAAAGGAATTAATTAAAAAAATTAAAAATAAAAAGTTTTTTACTATAAAAAATATACATTATGCATAAACATGACTGTTATAAATAAGTTTTTTAATTTAAAATTTAATGTACTTAATTTTTTCTACTGCATTACTATTTGATTTTCAATAATTATAATAAATTTAAAAAAGGAAAAGGAAAGATTTCGCCCTCAAATGATTGAATTAAATAAATAAAAATTAAATAATGCATTAGCCGTTGTTAAGATACGCAGATGATTAACGTGAAAGGAGAAATTGTAGACAAATGAAACGAAGAAACCAGTATTTGAAACTGGAATATAATTAATTTAAAAAATTCAAATTCGAAATTCGATCAAAAAAAAATCTCGATGAGTGCACACCAATAGGGTCCCAGGTATCCATCTCACTAGTTCTATAGCTCTGCGATAGGTAGTGTGAGCACCAGAGCGCAGACAGACACACAGATACGCAAACAGATACACAGATAGACACTTCTTTTTATTTAAATAGACTAGCAGGCTACGTCCGTTTTATAAATGAAAACTTAAAAAAAAAAAAAAAAAAAAAATTACTTTTAAATCACTCTTAACCTAGCTTCGGATAACCGTTGCCTATGGCAGATCTTTTCCCGACCGCATTGCATCGGGTCCAGGTCCCCACTGCCTGTAGAAAGGTCTTTTCCGGGTACATCAATTTAGGTACTTATCGACGACTGGTGGAGCTGTTATTATTCAAGAGCTACTATTTTAAAGATGACTTTATCTCAGCATCTACTAAATATTTTAGTTTTTGAACTATGTATTGCCACGCTATTTACACTATATTACGATTTGATTCCGACCAATATAATAAAATGAAATGAAAAGTAGATTTCCTTTAAAAGGAATTAAATACATAAAAAAATAAAATAAAATAAATTAAAAAAATTTTAATCAGTTTAATCCTTTCTACTATATACTACCATGCTTTTCAGATAAATACTACAAATTTTAAAAAAAAATCTTCTATTTAAAGGAATTAATTAAAAACACGAAAAGTAAGAAGTTGTTATACAATAAAAATTATACATAAACATAACTGTTATAAATACGCTTTTAAATTTAAAATTTAATGTACTTCCTTTTTTCTATTGCATTACCATTTTATTTTCAATATATATAAAATTAAATTAAAAATAAAAAAAAAAAGACTTCGCCTTCAAATAAATGTATTAAACAAAAAATAAATAGCGTAATAGCCTTTGCTAAGATACGCAGACGATTACAATGAAAGAATAAATTTATGAAAGATGACACATAGAAGCCAATATTTAAAATTGAAAAAAAATTAGTTAAAAAAATTCGAAATTCGAAAAAATCTCGATGATGTGCACACCTGCAGGATCCCAGGTACCCATCTGCCAAGTTTTGTATCTATGCGATCGGTAGTCTGAGCACCAGAGAGCAGACAGACACACGGATACTTCCCTTTATTTGTATAGACAATCACATAAGATATTTATTTTCAATGTGTCTGACTAAATCGTGTTCTAGAAAAAATACACTTTGAAAAATTGCATCATTACTGCTGCAAGCACCAATTTATACCTAGCTGTACATTAGAAGTAAAGTATTACACATTGTACTAAATTAACTTTAAAAAAATGCAATAGTAAAAAATATAGGCATTAGAAAAAATAAGTTCATAAATTCTTTAAACAAGCAATTATACCCAAAAATTCATTGACAAATAGTGACAAAAATTTTAAAGTCTCTAAGATGGTCTTACACTAAAACTGTAACGCTAAATTGTTTAGATATTAGGAATTTTTCTCGGTTTTAAAAAATAGTTACTGACTGCCGTCGTTGTTTATTTTGTATATTTAGCACAGTGGTAGTCAATTAGATCCCTACTGCCCGTTAGTGGACATTTCAGTTTTTATGGTGGGTGGTAGAGATTTTGTCCGATACCAAAGCACTTTCATCTTTTGCATTTGATTTAATTTTTAAAAAACATAGAAATGGATATATGCTTTATTATTATATGCTTTAACTTACTATAATTTTACTTTATAAATTTTATAAATAAAATAGTTCTCTACTTTATGAATCACTCTTACTATGAAGCCGATGGGCGATTGGAAAATTGTACTACTAAGAGGAATACAAAAGTGGGCGGTAGGTATAAAGCGGTTGATTACTCCTGGTCTAGCATACATTTCCACTCAAAATAGTGGCAAAGTGTTATTAAGTTGTAGAACGTTAAAACAGATTTTTGACAGGTTATTTCACTTAAAAAACAATAATGTATTAAATATTGTGTATTTCAATGCGATATCAAATATGAGGATTTCTATAACATTGTTTTGCTTTTATGTAGTGTTGTGTATTATTAATATTCAATGAAATTAAAAGCTGTGAATAGGCTGATAAAACCCCTCAAGGATTGATGAGATAAGCGTATCGGAGGGGGAGGGGTGAAGTCTCCCTCGGTGGTTGGTGAGCGGAGAGAGCAGGGGCAGAGCCCCTAATTTGTACCAGCATCTGAAGAAATGATTTTTGATATAATATATAAACTATCAATAAATTTGTTTTAAGTTATCACAGATCTATGGATCAACCATTCCTTTTAAAGGTATTGACTTTTTTTTTTTTTTTTTTCAATGTGAAAATTTATGTTTCTCAGGACAGAGATATGCGATGCCCTTACGCACAAAAAAGATTTTTCCTGATTGATTATTAGTATTCTATATATATATATATATATATTTTTTTTTTTCACATTGAAAAGTTAAAAATAATTTTCATTGTATCCATTTATACAAAATTTCGTCGTATGCAGCCATATTAAAAATTATGAATAAAATCTTAAAAAATAAAATAAATAGAACCGACTCCAAAAAACAACTATTATTCAAACAACTAAAAATAAAATAAAAATTGGCATAAAAAGAAATTGCAAATTGCCCCTAAAAATGTAAAATAAATTCCTTCGTCAACAAAAATAAACACTACAATTATTCATAACATTTTTACAGATTTATTTTTAGACCGATAGCTACAAACGCTGTTGTCTCAAATGATCCATCTTTATAATTTCTTTATTATTTTACCGCTGTATACAATGGGCTCTTCCCACCTGACTTCAGAGGTCACATGACATAGAGCAGACGAAGTCTTCTATATCTATAGCGATTGCTGAAATAACACATTTTCTATACTTATTTTTGATCAATCCGATTTAATCTGAGTTATTTTTTTCTTCTTGTTATTCATCATCATTTTTAATCCATTTTATACCATTATTCATCATCTTTTGTTTGCTGTATACATTTACAATCATCATTTATTGTATATCTATATATTAATAGGCAAGCATAAAATTTGTAGTCCTTTTTTAACATATTAATTATGGGAGTAGAGGGTTGAAAATGGTATCATTTGAAAGGTATGGTTAGCCGGAAGGTGCTAATACAAATATTATTTTTTACGATGTCAAGAAGGTATTTAAAAATACATTTATTTTTTATGCATTTTCCCCCATTTTTCCCTTTTATACACGTATTCCTTTACATTAAAAAATACCTAAAAGTAGAAAGTTGTTAAATCTGGCAATTTCATAAAGCTCAAATAAAACCATAGACACAGTAATAATGTAGCATCACTATACGCAAGCGAAGTGATGACGTCACTGTCTGTCCATGGAGCCATAAAAAAGATTTTCTATGTTAATCGTCCATTGGATTTTTTGTAAAAAATTATTAAACAAGTCCTTCCGGCTTATTCGGAAGGGTAGGTTGATTTCTTTTTCCTTATCAAGTAGCCGTCAATTTGTTTCATAATGGCGGCTACAAACTATTAATGCACTTGGTAGAAATATTGATGTAGGCTATGCACATATGGAGTTTTAAGCAAATCGGTTCATAAATACCTTTTTATGTGAATTTAAAATTTTCAAGTGGCCGGCGCTTGGAAACAAAATGGTGAGTTAAGTTGACAAATATATGAAATGTATTTGTGAGATAAGTCTACTGTACACATACAGTTCGAATTAATTCAAAATCTCAAAAGTCATCGTGTTGAAAAGTTAAGTGGCTGGCACTTCGATCAAAATGGCAGAGAAAGTTGCTCATCTAAGGTATCGTTGCAAATTTGAAAATAATTTTTTTTTTTTTTTTAGAAATTCATTCAAAGAGGCTTAGTAAGTTGATAAAATGTTAGTTTTCTGCATTTCTAGTTTGTTTTAGCATTAAAATAGCCTAATATTCCTTAAAAACGCATTAAAAAGATCCAGTAACGCAGGTAATGGATTTGGCGCCAAATTTGGTGACTTTTCCCATATGGCAACTTTTTTGGCGACTTTTGGCGAGAAAATACTTATCGATATACTGAAGATGGACGCAATAACGTGATTGGTTCACGAGTTACGTGAATTTCCTCGATTGTTGTTATTTGAATGATAAATCCATTTTTCAACTTTGATTTGAATTGATTAAGTATTTCTAAAGTTACCGTGATAACAAACGTTCAAGTGGCCGCCAGTTGGAAACAATACAGTGGAACAAGTTGCCCAGTAGACATATCCAAGATATTTGAAGCATAGGTTAACTGTGGTTTAAATCAGTGCCGTGATTCAAAAGTTAATTTTATAGCAAATTTTCAAGTGGCAGTCTAAGTGATTGCAACTTGGAAACAAAATGAGAAAACAATTTGCCCACCGAAATCATCCAGTATACTTGTATGATAAGTTCCTTGTCCAGTTCTAGTTCAAATTAAATCAGTATTTCAAAAATTATCGTCATAAGAAATTTTCAGGTGGCACCACTTGTAAAAAAAAAAACGGAGTGAGATGCCCAGCGAACTTTTCTGAGATATTTGAATGATAAATCCACTACCCAAATTTGATGCGAATTGATTCTGTATTACTGAAGTTATCATAATGACAAATTTTCAAGTGGCCGCCACTTGGAAATAAAATTGCGGATCAAGTCACCAAGTGAACTTATCCTAGATATTTGAACCATAAGTTCACTATCCAACTTTTATTTGAATCAGTTTAGTATTTTAAAAGTTATCGTGATGGCATATTTTCAAGTGGCAGTGTGATTTCAAGTGGCTGGAACTTAGAAACAAGATGTCGAGACAAGTTGCCCAGTGAAAACATTCAAGATAATTATATGATAATATCACTGTCCAAATTTGGTTCGATTTCGAGTATTATTTCAGAAGTTATCGTGACTTTAAAATTTCAAGTAGGAGCCTGATTTCAAGTGGTCCCGCTTAACTTATCTGCCACTTTATTAAAAATGCGGATATAGTTTACTAATAAACTTCATTGAGATCCTTATGTGGTCTGTATTTACATGAAAATTCAAACAATTTCGGAATACGCTTTTTACAATTTAAATTTGAAATTTTCAAGTGGTCTCCACTTGTAAACAAAATGGCGGAGTACCTTTGTTAACAAACTCATCTAAGATATTTATAAGATAAGGTAAGACACTGTTCAAATTTGGTTCCATTTGGAGTATTATTTCGGAAGTTATGATGGTTTTAAATTTTCAAGTGGTAGTCTGATTTCAGGTGGTCCCGCTTAACTTAAGATATCCGCCACTTTATTAAAAATAGCGGATAAAGTTCATTAATAAAGTTATTTGAGACACTTGTATAATCTATGTATGCATCAAAATAAAAAAAATTCGGAATGCGCTTTTTACAATTTGAATTTGAAATTTTCAAGTGGTCTCCACTTGAAAACAAAATGGCGGAGCAACTTGGTTAACAAATTCATCTAAGTTATTTGTAAGATAAGTTATGACACTGTCCACATTTGGTTCGATTTGGAGTATTATTTCAGAAGTTATTGTGATTTTAAATTTTCAAGTGGTAGCGTGATTTCAAGTGGCCCCGCTTAACTTAAGATATCTACAACTTTATTAAAAATGACGGATAAATTTCATTAATAAACTTCATTGAGACCCTTATGTGGTCTATATTTACATCAAATTTCAAACATATCTTGCTTTAAATATGCTTTTTACAATGTCGGTTTGAAATTTTTAAGTGGCTGCCACTTGAAAACAAAACGTCGGAGCAACTTGGTTAACGAACTCATCCAAGATATTTATAAGATCAGTTCACTGTCCAAATTTGGCTCCATTTCGAGTATTATTTCGGGCGTTATCGTGATGACAAAATTTCCATGATAGATAGATAGATAGATAGATAAATAGATAAACGAAGTGATTGCAATAGGTCGATTTCTAAAGAAATCAACCTAAAAATAACGGAAATTATCTGCCGATTTTAATTCCGATATTTGCGTATAGTTATATATAAGTTACTGTCTACATGTGTTTGATTGAGTTATTTTTTCTGTAAAATTGATAAAATTTTAATTTAAAATCACAAAACTCCAGAAAAAAAATGGCCAACTTCCAGTTTCGAATGTAAACATAAACATTTCATTTCAAAGGGTGATATTTAAACAATAAATTTTCAACTAATATACTAAATAAAAGGAAAATGGATTTGTTACTAACTGCTGCATGTATAAGTAGACGATACGGAAAAAATTCCGATTTCCGTTTTTTGCTGAATTTACATGTTTTGAGCTTTCTTTACGTTTCAATTTACTGAAATTGGCTACTTATTTTTTAAAAAAGTGTCTTTATTGCTAGCTTTTGTGGGTAGAAGAAGCAAGTATTAGATACATAAAAACTTTTGATTTCCGGTTTTCGATGAATTTACACGTTTTGAGATTTCCTTGCATTTTTATTAAGTGAAATTGACTACTTATTTTTCTTTTTTAAAAAGTGGATTTATTATTCTTTCCTCTGCATATATAAGTAGAAAATATAAGATTAGAAAAGTTTTAGATTTTCGGTTTTCGATAAAGTTACACGTTTTGAAATTTCCCGAACTCAATTCGGCCATTTTTGAAAAATATCTTTTTAGTGCTAGAGGCCTATTTCAGTCGGTACAGTTGTCGAATTTTTATAGGTCACTCTTAATTAGTGCTAGAGGCCTATTTCAGTCGGATTATTGAATGGGGATTTATTGAATGAAGTCCCCCCAAGGCACAACTTTGACATGAGTCCCCCCCAGGCACAACTTTGACATGGGTCCCCCCCAAGGTACCCCTATTTCAGTCGGTACAGCGTTGTCGAATTTTTATAGGTCACTCTTAATAGTGCTAAGGGCCTATTTCAGTCGGTTTATTGAATGGGGATTTATTGAATGAAGTCCCCCCAAGGCACAACTTTGACATGAGTCCCCCCCAGACCCAACTTTGACATGAGTCCCCCCCCAAGGTACAACTTTGACATGAGTCCCCCCAAGGCCCAACTTTGACATGAGTCCCCCCCAGGCCCAACTTTGACATGAGTCCCCCAAGGCCCAACTTTGACATGAGTCCCCCCCAGGCCCAACTTTGACATGAGTCCCCCCCAAGGCACACCTTTGACATGAGTCCCCCCAAGGCACACCTCCCCCTCATTGGGAAAAAGAGAAAAAACGTTGTTTTGCGGCTATGAGACAGTTTGGACTTCCAACGTTATTTGTTACAGTATCTGCAGCTGAAACACATTGGTTTGATTTAATGAAAACTTTATCATGGAATTTAGATCGTCACGAATTAACTAAAGAAGAATTTGTCGATATTAACAAGTTTAGCAGTAGTCCTCTGGCACTAAATTAAAATCTGTCAATGTCAGATTTTCATGTTTTAAATAATGAAATAATCTCGTGTCTGTATTTTTTTTTTTTTTTTTTTTTTTCTGTTCAAACACTGTACTTTTTGAACCAATCGAATTAATTTAACAGAATTTGATACTTGGTTGGGCCTTGGTTTGACATGGTACCTATTAGCTTCTGGGCTGTATCACACAACAAGGGGCGTTTTCACGTTGCGATTTTCTCTCATTTTAGGAAAGGCTAACATCTACAGAGAGAAATAGTTATATTAAGTAAAACTCTGCTGATTCAGTTAGAGTGAATATCGGCAAACAATTGCCGCAACTGTGTTGCAATTGCATTCCGTTTAGGACAAGGCAATAACTTTGCTTTGCCTCGCTTTGCAAAAAAAAATGGTCGAGTTTCGACCACTGGGCGATACTAGTTTGTTAATAATGTTGAAGGAGAACGTATGATAAGTACTCTGATTTCTGGTACTTATATCCTTAACAGTGCAACATCGTACGGTGTAAAACCATTTCGGCCAGTATCTAAGTTAATTAACATGTTGTAACATATTTACGTGATTAAGTTTAACTTAAAAAATTTTTTTTTCAGTGAAAATGTACAGCAAAACATGAGAAGACGTTCGATGGCACTTTCACTTATCGCAAACCACAACAAAAGTGGCACAACTCAAAATACGGCAATTTCAAGTTTATGTCACTGAAAAATATATGAAGTCACCCAATGTGCCCAAAACATGTTACATCTGAATTTCGAAAATTATCCAGAGACAGTTAAAAGTATGAAACAAACTTTTGTAGGCACCTGTAATTTATTTAGGAAGCTTAATGAAATCATATTGGGACCTGTCTTAGGCCAAGAACTTTGCGATGAAGAGAAAATATTAAAATCGGAGCATCTACAACAAAAACAACAGAAACACACAATTTCAACTAAGAACCTCCTCCTTTTGAAGTCGATTAAAAACGACTATGCGATAATCGATGTGACCGCTTACAGTGACCGCACTTTGTACTTACATGTCACCCGCTGCGTTACAATGCGTGCATCGTTGTTCAAGTTTGTATAGTATAGGAAATTTCGTTCAAACATATGCACTTTTTAAGCATTCTATTTTTAGTATCAATGTCTACAAACAGTCTTTTTATAGTAAATCGATAATGCTCTTCAACTTTGTAATTCCCTTATTTTTTCCCTTATCTTAAACAGTTTTCGAGATAGGAGAGCTAATTCCCCTGTTTTCCATCGGGTGGCGCTGTAAGCGGTTGAATCTTAGGGACCCTCGATAGAGAGAGACTGGATATTGGCGCGCTGGCTTCTTGACGAATTTCTCCATTTTAGTGCCAATTGCTCCATTGCTTATCATTACGCTGAGAAGAAATTTTGATTATTTTACGTCATAATCGAAAAAGAACTTATTTATTACATTTTTACTTTGTTGGGAGATAAATTGCTTTAATTTTGGAATACTTTTAAAAGATAAAAATGCATAATTATTTATTTTATAGCATGCTTTAAATACTTTGAATTCTCTTATTGCATGCTGTTTTACGTATTTATTTCCTAACATATGAGATAATTACATTATTTATTAGCTAGCTATTAGTTTTTAAGTTCTGTTGTGCAATATATTTAATATGTTAGATCTCAATTTATTTTTCTGATATATTTTAAAATACATATTTAAAATAACTATATAAAAATATGTTTTTTTATTTTTTGCTAGTACGCAAAATGTATCAGATTTCTTAAAATAAATTAATAAAAATAAAGAAAATAAGGTGTATATTATTTGCTAACATATGAAATATAAATTTCTTTTAAATAATAATTGCCATAATAAATTTTATAAATAATATTTAAATAGTAATTATTTTTTTTTACATAATATATTAAAAAAAGAAAAAATCAATGAAATAAGCAAATGTAAATAAAATAAATAAAAACATTTTTTAATTTCTTAAGGTATTAGTTAATATTTTTATAAATTATTATTAATAAAATTTTTATTTTTAATATTTAACTAAGTGATTATTATTAATAATGTGTAATTGAAATAAATAAAATATGTAATTCTAGCTTGTAAAAATATTACGTAAATATTTTTATAAAATAATAAAAAATAATTTCTGTTCTTCTGCCGTAGTTTTACATTTATTCATGAATTACTTGACAAAAACTAAGATTACCATATTTTTGTTAAAAATTTCTAACTTTTTATATATAGAATGTATGTCCTCAGAAAAAATAAGGTACAATTACTTTTACTAAGGTAGAATTGCTTTCACAATCAACGCATTTTGCTTAATATAGAAAAATACATCTAAAACTTCCTCTGTTTTCCGATAGGAATTTGAAAAAGTAACCACGTCGAAGGTTAAAACAAAATTCGTTTTTCTTCAAATTCTTTTTCTCTAAAACGAAAAAAATTACATATTTATATTCTGCATTACTTTCTGAACAAATTTAGCACAATTTCCTTCCATTTATGTTGTATAGTAAAGCGTCAATCGCGAAGAAAAAAGCATTACGTTCTATGGGGATCGGTCCGAATTGGCACTAAAATGGCCGACTTTCGGTCAATGTCCAGTCTCTCTATATATAGGGTCCCTATTGAATCTCGTAGCGCATGGCCACTTTACATACCACTTTTATGACTATAGCTGCAGTTGAAAGAGTTGAGACCAACTTGGGCACCCTGCATTTTTTTTTTTTTTTTTTTTTTGGATCGTAAAGGTATTACAATGGGACATATATTAGACCAAAACCTTTACAACAAAATAAAAAGTATCAAAATCAAAGCACCCGTTCAGAAGTTATGAGCTAACGAACATTAAAAAAAAAAAAAAAAAAAAAAAAAAAAAAAAAAAAAAAAAACATACGGTTTGATTTGAGAACCTTCTCCTTTTTGAAGTCGGTTAAAAATGGGATGAATACGTCATCTGCTTATATATGGATACCAAAACGTAATCAGTAATATCTTAAGTCAACACCCAACTAAATATCAAGTTTGGTTAAATTCCGTTCATTGGTTCGTGAGATACACCATTCATAAATTTTTTTATACACACAGAACAGACAGACATTTTTTAGAAATGGTCAAATCGTATTTAGAACATCTCAAAACGTATAAATCTATATAAAACCAGAAGTCAAAAATGTCCATGAATCCAATACTTATTCCTTTATATGTACACAAGAAAGTAAAAATGATTATCATGTTATAAACAAATAATAATTTAAATGTAGTAAAATATGACTGATAAAAAATATGCTGAAGAAATCTAACATGGAGACGGCAAGGGTGTGGGGTCCTCAAATCGAACGGAGGTTCCGCGTGTAGTTAGCACTCAGTGAATGTATTCATATACTCAAACCCTAGAGCGCACTACTTAGCCATCGCCGAGAAAAAAATTCCTGAAGTTTGAAAAAAAAGTTCTAATTTGTATTAAAATTTAATAAATCGTTATAAACAATTTCTTTTCAACTTTTATACATTGTTAAATCGCGAATTTAATGATTTCTAACTTTTTAACATTAACCCCTTAACGCGCGGTGTCCTCGCTGCGAGGAAGCAAAATTTAACATCCAGCTGCAAAAATTCATCCCGGAAATTTTTTAGCAAAAATTCACGTTTATAACATATCAGAAAAAGCCGGTTTTTTAAACCCTAAAATTTAAAATTTCTTTTACTTTAATTTAGTTCATAAATTCCGGTGGCAGTATAATTTAAATCTTCTAAATTGTCTTGCGCCGCAAAGGGTTATACATATGGAAATTTATTATTCGCATGTGGTTGGAATTAAATAAAATTTAATATATCAAAAATAATATGAAGAATTTACGTGCTCCTGTAAAAAAGCTGCATTTATTTGTTGTGCAAGTTGTCGACAAAATTTGTGTTTTTCTTGTTTTTATGATAAATATCATCCAGGTTTGTGTATTCGTAAAGATGAATGATTGAAAGAATTGCTAATGCTATAAACGTATAATCATAAATATTCATTGTATTTAATAATATGTTATTTTATAAAAAATAAATGGTAATGTTTAAAAGAACTGTGGCTTTTGTATTTATTCTATCTACAGTTCTAAGTTCTAATCGTTAAAAAGTTAGAAATCATTAAATTCGCGATTTAACAATGTATAAAAGTTGAAAAGAAATTGTTTATAACGATCCATTAAATTTTAATACAAATTAATTTTTTTTTCAAACTTCAGGAATTTTTTTCTCGGCGATGGCTAAGTAGTGCGCTCTAGGGTTTGAGTATATGAATACACTCACTGAGTGCTAATTACACGCGGAACCTCCGTTCGATTTGAGGACCCCACACCCTTGCCGTCTCCTTGTAAATTTTTTTTAATTAGCTTAATAGAAGCTAATAATACAAATAATATTTCTAAAAAATTTTAAAAAAATTTTTGTTTATTTTCATATAAATCCTAAATACCATTATTTTGAGTTTAAAATGTCACTTTTTTTATTATTTTTTCTATATTTCAAAAAGAAAAAAGGTAATAATTTTTATTCTTAATGCCTTATGTCTTAGTTTATGTAACAGAAAAATCTTTCCCCTACTTATCAGCTTAGCCGAAAATAAACAAAAAGTAAATTTATGAACAAAATATCGTATGTGGTTACTTACAGGTTAAATACTATACTTCGTCTTCCTTTATGACAGCATTTTGCTTCAAATCAATCTTATGTGCTGACATACTTCTCATTTTACCTTTATTTTTGTCACTCTTTATCAACAACTGCCATTATTTTACAATGCTCTGTGATTTCTTTTTCCTGTTTTTGTTTTTAGACATTTTTAAGATTTGAAAATAATAGTTGACGCTCAAGAAGTAATAGAAAACGGTTCAATTTATCGAAAATATTTTTTAAAATATCATAACAAAAACAGAGGTAGAAAGATTTCTATGAAATGTGTCACTTCCAAATGGCTTTGGTTGTTATCTAGTGGTTTGTATGATATAAAATAAATTTTGTACAACTGCGTAAACTTTTAATATCGTGATTTATTGTTGTAAATTAAAAAAAAGAAAATAACAAAATTTTCTTACAATCTTTTATCAATATTTTTATTATTGTTAATAACACTTGCTCCATAAATAGCAATTCTTTTCAAAAGTAAACAGACATGTAATAAAAATATTGCTCTTCGACTTTCAATAATTTTTTATATTTATATGACAATATTATACAATAAAAAACCCTTAAATGTTATGTTATAGTACTAATCATACAAAACACAGATATGCATAAAACTATGAATTTTTAATACTAAAAAACTTAGTCTATAAATGTACTTTACTTTTGGCTGAAGCGATTGTATGCATGTATGTAAAATTAAGTACGAGGTACCAGTGCATGCTTAACAATATACTGATTTGATTCATATATGATTCATAATATTAATAATTCGTTTTATAATTCGCTTCCATTCTCATATTTACAAACAAGTTTCCAACTTTTTTTTTTTTTTTTTTTTTTTTCAAGTGAAAACTTCTTTAGGCGCATTGAGCACTTTTGGGTGAACAAAAATCGTGGAACTCGAGTCATCGTCACTGAACGCTTTCCATGAGCTATATGTATACTGTGTATATATGTACATAGATATACCTCCGTGCGTTATTAGTATACATTATATATATACAAAGAGTATATCTCTCTACATATATATCCAAATATATAGCGCACGGCGCGGCATGCCTCATATACATATATATTTATATATATATACATATATATATATATATATATATATATATATATATATATATATATATATATATATATATATATATGTATGTATGTATGTATGTATGTATAAAATGTATACCTATACGTGTAGTATACTGGCTACTGGCATCTGTCTCTTTCTAGTTCTATACTCTATGTATGTATGTACTTTTTCCGCAGTATATACATAGTTCACAAAGTACAAGCACGTGTTTTTATACAGATTGTTATATTCTTCTTTTTGCTTTCAATATAAATTTAAAGTTTAAATGATTAAAGTTTAAATTGATCATTAACACTTCTTTACAAACCAAAAATAATTCAAAAATAATAATCTAATAGTTCGACGATGCAATTCATAAGTTACTTAGTTTTCACTTCTATCGGCAGTCCCCAAAGACTGCCCCGCATTATTTTATTTATTTATTTATTTATTTTTTAGATTTGCTTCCAAAAATCGACCAAAAAGTGTAATCCTAAGGATTTAAGTCACATGAGTATGGATATCATTCTTGAGCCGAGATAAAATTTGGAAAATTGGCTTCATACCTGTTATATGGGAACTTCACTAGATGAGACTGCGCGAGAACTTGCAGAAATGTTCAATACCCGTTTCGAAACTGTTTTTGAGCATACGGACGAACCTCATTTACAAAAATCTCTTTTCTCAGTACACACCTCTATTGATTTTGGCTCAAGAATCAATGAAAATGAGGGGAGTTTCGTCTGTTCCACAAAATCCTGCCCATATTATGATAGATTTGAGATTTTAAAGATGTTGGATTATGGAATACTTTCCCGGAGAAGTTGTCGATTTAATCTTATCATTCTGGTAATTGTCCGATTATCCCCCTTGCAGCTTTTCGTGATAAAACAGAATCTAATTCCGATGAGGGGCTGCCTGCTTCAGCAGCTTCCTGAATCCTTCGAGGCGTATTCATTTGTTTTCATCGGTGATGTTACACTTGTCCAAACTTGTAAGAATTAGAGATGTAAAATTTCCAGAAATTTTAAGGCGGTGGTAAAAAAACAGTTTTCTTCCGTTTTTTTTTTTTTTTTTTTTTTTTTTTTTTTTTTTTTTCTGGAAAATTGCAAAAAAAAAAAGGAAGAAATTTAAATTTTACAGATAAAAATAGGATTTCATGACAGTCATAATATTTTTGAAAATATAAAATGTTAAACATTTGAAAATACATGCAATCCATATTATTATTATTTTTTTTATTTTTTTATTTTTTTTTTTTTACAGAAATATATAAAAAGCTTTTACTATTAAAAATGGGCCTTTCTGTTTCATAACTTCCAGTATCTTTCCTTGTACAAAACACCAAAAACTAGTCAAATCATCATTCAATCATTAATTTTGTGTAGGGTGTGCATTCCTATGGAATGTTCATCTCCCAGCAGATTTGAATTAAACTGACAAAAGCAATTTTTTAATCGACCCGAACCCAATTTCATTATATCCGAAAAACGAAAACTAAATGAAATTTAATGTTTCATCTGAAAATCATGCTAAATTTTTAAAGTTTATAAAATAAGATAAATGTTTATTGTCACAAAGTTAATAAATCATTTATCAATATTTTAAAATGAAGTTACTGATACACTAAATTAAAAATTTAAAAATCTGAAAAAATATATGCTTTAAGTTTAGTATATATAAATATACATATGATTTTTCTTTGTTTATTGCCTTTCTGTGATATGTATGTAATAATTTGTGTATACGTATATTTAATCATGGGAATATGTAGAATGTTTATAATTATATCAAACAAATTTTCTGCTTATTATGATAAAATATTTTGAAAGATGTTCTCAAGTCGACCCGACTCGTTGGAAACTTAACCTAACCCGCAGGAAAAGAATTTAGTCAACCTAATACGAACCCGACCCACAAGAAAAATAAATCAGTCAACCCAGCCCCTTGGAAAAAATTCAGTCAACCTGCCCCATAAGAAAAATAAATCAGTCAACCTGAACTGAACTTCACACGTAAGAGAAAAAAATTTAGTCAACCAGACCCAAACCTGATTGCAGGTCAGGCTCGGGTAAAAGTGTTTTAGCGGATCTGATGCTGGACTCCCATTCAGATTTTGACTTAAAATGAAGTTAATCAAAAAGACAAAATAAAAGTTTAATTTAAAGTTAATGGAACTTCAGAAATTTAAAACAACATTTTATTATTATTATTTTATAATATAAAAGTTATTAACTCAGACGTAAAGAACACAAATCAAGTAAGATTTTGCGCATATAATTTTTGTAAATTGTGAAATAATTTTTTTGTCAAAAAGTAGTTGCTTAGTTTTTTTTTTTTAACTGTTACATGCATTTGTATATATATATGTGTGTGTGTGTGTGTGTGTGTGTATATATATAACATATATCCACACACATTAAAATAATACAGTTAGACAAGTCTAAGAATATATCTGTACTGATAAGTATAAAGGATTTAAGTCCATATTCTTGATTTTTCAGGAGACGAAAAACAAAGTTAAACTAACTAAAAACAAATCAGAAGAATCGATTAGGAAAAAAGTATTTCGTTGACTTATAACCTTTATACCATTCAGTGATTGTCAACCTTCATTTAATAACGGGAAAAAATTGAATTAAATATTTTATACCATACATGAAAGGTAAATTTCTGACTTGAACCTTTTTTTACCAATGGATTTTCTCAAAGACTAAATGACATAGACTTAAATCCTTTATACCAATCGATTGAGAATTTTTTTTTCTGAGTGTGTCTATGTACTTAACTCAAAATTGACATTTTTGGACTTAAATCCTTTATACTTATCAGTACAGATATATTCAAGAAAAAAGACTGAAGAATAAAAGAACTTGAAAAGAACATGTAATTTTAAATGAATGTGATGGGAGGGAGGTTATTATAATACTTAAATATTTCAGGATTCCATTTGATTATATGGTTAAAACTTTATTTTTGAAATATGAACATTATCAGAGTCAGTGCTTTTATGTACAGTCGGTAACAAAAGTCTCCGAACGCTAGCAAAAATTCCTATGTAAAAAAGTACACTTAATACAGTTTTGTTAAATGAATCCTTGTCGAATCCTATTTTTAGACTGACTAAGAACAGGATTCGACAAGAATTTATTTAACAAAACTGTATTAAGTGTACATTTTTTACATAGTAATTTTCGCTAGTGTTCGGAGACTTTTGTTACCGACTGTAAGATACTGAACAGTTATGCAACAGGGATCTATAACGTACCCAAACACTTTGAGCTCGATCGAATGAAGTATTTAGACATTATTTATTTATTTATCTAAAGGAAAGCACACTACAGAAACATCCAATTACAGTGTTGCTTGAATAAAACAATAATACAATACATCAAACATAGACTAAAAAAATAATAATAATAATAATAATAATTACAAAAAATAAATAAATAAATAAATAAATACTATACCAATGGCAACCTTAAATTACCAACTCGAATTCAAACTTCTTGTTTCTTTTTTTTATTTCATTCTGCGCGCATGCTTTTTATCTCCTACTTCAAAATTATTAAAACAAAACTTTTTCGATAGTGTTTGTTTCGATATTATTAATTTCCTTTTCTTTTCTTTTTCTTTCAAAAAAAAAAAAAAAAAAAAAAAGAAAAAAAAAAGATTTTGATGAAACTCTGGCAAAAGCAGAATTTAGTTTAGGACGGACAGCTATTAATTATTACTTTTTTTTTTTTTTTCAGATTATAACATTGCTTTCAAATTATTCAGTTATATTTTCGATAAATTTTAAATTTCGATAAATGTCCAATTGTCGTAAAACTGGTATCGTGAAAGTCCGCAGATTGAGACTAATAGTCCTCAGTCCTAAAAAGAAAAAAAAATACATTTTATGAATTTAAAAGTTCAAAACACTTAGCCTTAAAAACATTAAAAGACATGTTAAAAATATCTAAATCCACAGACAGCTCATTAAAAATGTTGTAAATTTTATATAATGAAAAATTACCAATATAATTATATTTTACAAATGTAGTGACAAATAATTGATTATTTCTAAGTGACTTGGCTGGCACATTAATTTGAATACTGTTAAAAATATCACTGCAATCAATCATATTAATGATAACTTTATAAAAAAAATAATAAACAAAAAATGTCATGACGAGATTTTAAACTAGCAAGATTATATATACTTCGCAGATACGAGGAAGAAATATCATGAGAATAAATAAAATTACTTTTAAAATATAAATAACATGCAAATTTAGTTTGAACCTGCTCAAGAATTTTCATTTTATTTTCATAAAAAGGATCCCAAATCAGACTACAATACTCCAGATTGGAGATAACTAAATTGAAGTATAGGACTTTTAACGCAAGCTGATCGGAAAAATCTTTAGTTTTACGCTTAAGAAACCCAAGTTTTTTATATGCTTTAGAAATAATGCTATTGATGTGGAGTGAAAAGTCAAGTTTGACATCAAAAGTAACACCCAAATCAATTACAGAGTCAGGTCAAAATAAAGGAAGACTATTAATTTGATAAAAATACATTAAAGCATGCGAATTACGAGAATAACTCAGGTGACTACATTACTTAGGCATAATTTGTTATCAATGCATCACTGATACAGACGATCAAGATCACTTTGTAGAAGAGCAGCATCAGTAACAGAACGAATTTGCTTGAATAATTTCAAACCATCGGCAAACAATAAATATTCAGAAAATTTCAAAATAGAACACAGATCATTAATAAACAAAATAAAAGGGAAGGGACCCAAGTTGGATCCATGGGGCACACCTGAAGTATTAGTAAATTTATCGGAAATAGCACCATTAAAATATACATATAGCATTCTATTACTCAAGTAGGAAAAAGTCCATTCAGCAAGTTTAATATGAAACCCCATACTAATATATTTCCTAAGAAGAATCCCAAAGTCAATTGTATCAAAGTCCTTGGAAAAATCAGTGTAAATGACATAAAGTTGATACCCATTTTCAAATGAAGAAATAATTTTGCTAGTTAAATAAAGTAAATTGGTAAGCGTAGACTTTTTAGGAAGAAAATCATGTTGAGCTAATGAAACTAAATTTTTTACTTGCTGAAAAACCTTATTATGCAAAATAATTTCAAATATTTTACAATCAGTTAAATCCCCTTTTTTTAAAACACAGGAATAATTTTAGTAAGCTTCCAAGCATCATTAAAAGTATTAGTTTTCAAGGAAAGATTAAATAAAATAAGAAAAGGATAAATCAACCCATCAGCACAACCTTTAACTATAAAGGGAGGCACATTATCAACACCAACAGTTAAAGAAGACTTCAACTTCTTAATAGCCAAAACCCCATCCTCATAAGTAATATTATTAATTTTAATGATATCATGCAAAGAGCTGTCAATAAAGCTCAAATTTCTGTTATAGTCAGAGCTATAATTATATACAGAGTTAAAGTAGTTGGCAAAAACATTAGCAATATCATTATCATTATTATAACACATATTATTACAGAAGATATTATTAGGTAAATTATTTTTTTATTAAAATAAGACCAAAACTTTTTAGTATTAGAAATCAGGTCATTTTTAGTATTCTGCAAATAGGAGGCATAATCTTTAGCAATACTGTTCTTTAATGTACAGTCGGTAACAAAACTGCCCGAACAGTAGCAAAAATTCCTATGTAAAAAAGTACACTTCATACGGTTTTGTTAAATAAATCCTTGTAGAACCCTGTTCTCAGTCAGTATAAGAACATGATCCGATAAGGATTTATTTAACAAAACCGTATGAAGTGTACTTTTTTTACATAGGACTTTTCGCTAGTGTTCGGACACTTTTGTTACCGACTGTTGGTCTCAAGTGTTTAAAAAACGGAAATGTAGGGGTCCCCTTTTTTTAAAGCAAGCTTACGAACCCTACTTTTACATTTAATTAATTTTATTGTTTCCGTGGAATACCAAAAGGGCATTTTTCTGTTAAACACTTTCATAGGAATAGTTTGGTTAAAAACATCATATAGATATATATAAAAGTTATGTACTACTAAATAGACATCATTACAAGAATTCAAAAAATTCCAATCAATTACAGAAAGCAATTGCCACATAGTTAAAAAATCGGCTTTTTTTTAAATCATTATTTCCCATATTAACATTATGCTTACTATCACGTATAGGAACAAAATCAATATCAATAGACAATGCAGGGTGATGACTCTCTTCAGAGACTAAAGGTCTATCACAATGTTTAACCAAAATATTACAAAAATCAATATTAGATTAAATTAAATCCAAATATATGTTGTTACAATTAGGTACTGTATTAAATTGGTTGAGATTATAGAGTTGCATAAAATTAAACAAACCATTTAAATTAGGATCTACATAGTTAATGCCATGAAATTCATCTATAATAGACAATTTAAAATCACCACATACAAAAATATTTTCATAGAAAGATAATTTCACAAAAACGTCAAAAAACTTTACATATGTTTCATTGGTAGAATTAGGTGGGAAATAAATAACACACAAAAGCATTTTTCGCCGATATTTCAAATTAATAGAGATCCAAAGACATTCAAGATCAAGCTCGGGAACGTCAATCGGAACAGCTGAAAAACAATTTTTAACAGCAATTGTTACACCCCCATCACGTTTGAAAGAACTAGTTGAAGAATCACGATTTTTCCGAAAAATAGTATATCTATTATCAAATAAATCCGAAGAATCGATATCAAAACATAATCATGTTTCCGTTAGAAAAATAATATCACAGTTTTCTGAAGGCAGTTAAACAAAAAAAAATCATGGATTTTAGTCCGCAAACCATGAACATTATGATAAAACATGGAGAGTCACTTACTGGAACCAGTATTTGATTGAGAGGAATTGATCTGAGTTCCAGAGTCCCCAGTATAGTCCTTTGAAATTTGATCTTTTTTCAGTCTGCCATAAAACTCGGATACTAGACATCCATCAGGCCATTATCGTGTATAAACACATATACACATATTCAGATACATAAACCACCATAAAAATAGAAAATAAAAGCGAATACAAGTGATCTCAAACCTAAATATACACTAAAATTTCTTAGTCAAACATTTTAATGCACAATATATTTCTTATACATTTCTTACAGTATATGTTTATAAAATAACATTTTTTTAAATCTATAAGTTTCACTTTTCTACATTAACCCTTTCAGGGGCGGTGGCTAGAGGGTCTAGCCACCTACTTTAGAAATTTTTCTCTAAGTGTGCAGTGGCTACTTTTTTTATCCACTTTTATGAAAAGTTAATGTGTACTTCTAAAATTGAAATAGAGATGGCAGAACTACAGTAACTTTAAGCAGGATGTGCCTGTGACTTTTTTAAATGGACAAGTTGCGCGAAAATTTTTTGAAGTTTCTTTTACATATTTTTATGAAAAATAATTTTTTATTCAAAAGTATTTGGTAGTGTAAATATACTGTAATGCACCTTTTAAATACAACATATTTACATATTATCTTAGATCATTAATTTTAGTTTGATTTTTAGGAGCATCTTTTAGGTAGATAGACGCAGTGGCTAGAACGCCTAGCCACCACCCACAAAAAAATCCCCACATGCTGAATTTTTTTCTTCATCAAATATGACTTGTAGGGGATGTTTACTTTATGATATATATATATTTAAAAGGAAATTCAATCATTTTTACTTAGTGCCCCTGAAAGGGTTAATCATTAAAAATACTCTGCATAAAAATTTTAGATGGAAACTAAAATGGTACTTCTTTATAACAAATGTGTATACAAATAAAAGGAAATACTTTTGTGCAAAGCGGACCTTAAAGGAAAGATATCGGTGAAATAATAAAGCTATTTCATCAAGGTATTTAAGAAAAAAATTAACTATGGAAATTTCCAAATTTAATTAAAGTATCGCACGGAGGAAATATTTTTTTTTTTTTTTCAAAAGTTTTATCTGATAAAATGAAATCCACAATCTGCAAAACTTTATTTTGGACGTTTCAGTCTCATTTAAACATAAGATAACAGAGGCACATAAATCTATTGAATAATGCATTATTTTGACATACATTTAAAATGATTTCGTCGAGAAAAAGAGAATTTTATTTTTAAGAGTGATAAAGAAAGAATGGTGTTTCCGAAATGCTACAATGAACACTTTCTGCTCTCTGAATTTTTCGTCCTCGGGAATTTAATAATAAAAATTCGGAAATATATGATAGAAAAACAGAAATAAAATGTACTTTCTTTAATAATAAACAAATATAATTAAATTCTGTATAGAGTAGATAAAAGTTTATAAGTTCTTTTTCAAATGTTACTTTGGTTTTTGATACAAGTACAAATGAATTCGTTTAAAGAAAAGTAAGTTTATTCGAAACAAATGTTATTACACATCGCTATTCAGTGTTATTTTTATTGTACATTTTTAGTTTTAAATTTTTACGATATGCTGCACTATTATGTTTGCATTAAATTACAAACATGCCAAAAAATTTGTTTCTTTGCTTATTCTTAGATATAAGTAGAAAAGGCATTCGCTAAAGAAATACTTAATATTACTCAAATATTTAAAAACAATATTAAAATTACTCAACAATTAATTTTAAACATTTTATAATATTCGACGGTTCAAATAAATATAAGAAAATTATATTCAAATTCATAAATTTTAGCATCTTAAAATTATTTGGGATAGCATTTGAAATAAATATATTTTGTTGTATCAAATACTCCAAAATATGTCGTTGAATCAAAACACGATGTCTTGTGTGTCATAAAAACTCCATTAATGGAAGTTATTACAGATCACATTCTGAACAAAATCTCTATAGAAAATTATTATTCAACAGTCATATTAGTCACCACAAATTTTTGCACATTTGAGACATGAATGTGTAAAAATGGTATTAAAACTAAATTAATTATTAAAATTAACTATGGTATTAAAGCTATTTTAGAAAATTCAGGGTTTAGTTTTTTGATCTATGGTTTAAAGCATTTTTAAAGTTCTTTAAGTTCTAACTCGACGTAGGTTTCTATATATAGATTCAAACAGGTTCGAAAGGGCAAATCAGATTTGTAGAGTGGATGAGGCACTGCTTACAAGCATTGCTGCCAGATTTGAGGGAAATTTTTATTCAATATCCACCGTTAAATTTTACTTGTAACGGTTACTTAATTACAACGAAGATTTCTGATAAAGATGTTTCGAAACAATTAGTAAACCGTTTCAATTAAAATTTAGTAGTGGGTGTTAAACAAAATTTTCCCTCAATCTGGCAGCACTGCTTACAAGTCCATTTTCCAATCACTTTCGTTGTGAGAAACAACATGTGTGGACAATCATTATCGTGATGAAACTTGGTGGAATGAACGTTATTTTTAGTGGTCTCTTGTTTCTTAATGTTTACTTCATTTTCTTAAGCATAGTTAAAGAGGTTTCGTTGTTTAATGTTGCAGAAAATCAAACAGAACGACACCTCTGTGTTTCAAAATATTCTTCTCATAAGCTTCTGTACTGATCTGGCAGGCTTTAGTGTTTTCAGGATAAGGAGAACAATTGAAGTACGGTTTCTTGAATTGCCTTTACTCTCTTGGTCATTAAGGTACGCCCATGTCACATCTCTTGTGAACACATTCTTAACCGCATCTTCTCTGAAAGAAGTCCTATCTCCACTTCATCCAGGAGCTCTTGACAAACCTCCTTTTATCTCCACTGATTAACAACTAGCAATTTCTTTCCTGTTTTTAGTACTTTTAGAGAGCCTTAGATTTATAAAAAATCAATCTAAAAATATTGACATTTCTGTAAAAAAAATAAAAAAATAAAAAAATAAAATGGGCACTTAAAGGGTTAACAACCGCTTCGTAGAGCCATCATCAAATACTGAGACATGTTTTTAAAGACATAAATTGCCACGCTAAATAAATTGCTTAAGAGCAGTAATGAAATGCGAATACGTACTAAATTTAAAAAGCTGACATTCATTAACATATTTTTAAAGAAGTTTTTTATTTGTAATCTCTGTATATATTTTTTTAAATATGCCTAATGTAGACAAAATGTCCCAGCATAAATTATTTGCGCATAATAATAAGCATTTATTTTATACAGCGTTTAATATGAATACCTTATTATTTATAAGCAAAAAATGAAAGTTTATATTAACTTATATATCTCTAATATGTACCAAAATGAAAAATTTTTACTTCGGAAAGACGTATAAATTATTAATTAATTAATTAATTAATCATTAATTTAACTTTGTTTATTATCTTTGACATTTTACCTACACTCATGAAACATTACATCAAAACATTTTTCATATTTTTTTTATTCTATATGTAATAAAAGCATAAATACTGGGAGAGAGGGGGGAGGGGTTTACAAGCTTTTTTATAATCATAGCACTGTTAATTTTGCAATTTAAGGGGGGGGGGGGAATGTAACATAAATAAATAAATTGCTGACAAACACCTAATATCACTTTTTCGTACATTTTAAATGATAAGAATCTTTCCAAATTTCATATTCTTTGTGAAAATAGATAGCTCTAATTAAATATATATGTATATATATATTTTTTTTTTCAATAGTTAATGAGATTTTAAGTTCCAACCAGATAAGATTTAATTAACATATTTCATTATGATACTTTTTGTTTCTATTCGAATTTTCTTCTTAATTAAACTGTGAATATGTTCATTATTTGTTTAAAAAAAAAAAAAAAAAAAAAAAGCATAATTTTCTTAGAGTTCTGAAGACATTTCCTTTCTAATTTCTTTCAAAACATATCTCTGCAAAGAAAGAAACAAATATCACGTACTTATCAAAAGTAAATTATTTTGTGCCATTTTAGTAATTAACCCCTTCCGCTCCAGGCTAGCTGTAGTGTAAATGTCTGAAATACCAGATTATAATTTTGAAATAGTATCGTATACTTTCTTTGGACGTATGCACGTACGTCCATGGTATTAATGGCCATTAACACAAGGACGTACGCACGTACGTCCCTGGAGTGGAAGGGGTTAACTGCAATGTATCTTATTATTTATATTAAACTGTTAATAAGTATCTGATATTTCATTTTTGTGCTTTTGAATACAGAATTACATTTTAATTTTATCTCCCCCCCCCCCCCTCTCTCTTTTTCTGAGATGAGTATTTGTAATGAGTTTTTACTTTACTATTTCAAAGAGAAGAAATTTAAAGCTTTTATTTATTTATTTTATTCAATGTTTAATTCTGTCTTAATTGGGGTGTTCGTTTACGGATATTTAAACTACGCTATAAAAATATTATTGAATTGTATTAAAACTTTTATAATTTCATTGTTTTTAAGTTTTTATATATTATGGATAAAAATAACAAGGTGATTTTTTTTAAAGTTACATCCTGTTAGATATTGCATCTTTAAATTTTATATTTTAATAAAAGAAGTAAACTACTATCAGGTTTTAAATTTTAATATATAATTTGATATTTTTCCCTTGTGGTTGTGTGTGTGTGTTTGTTTGTTTGCATAAACTGTGTACTTTCATTTAAATAAAGTTTTAGTTTATTTAATTTTTTTGTTTGTGGATTTTTTAATCATTAGCGTGTTTAAGTCACCTTTAATAAAAATAATTTAAATTAATTTGTCTATTTTGTCGCACAGTGTGGCTAGATTGCTGCTCTCAGTTGTGCACTCCTGTATTATTAAAAGTACAGTCGGTAACAAAAGTTTCCAAACACTAGCAAAAATTCCTATATAAAAAAGTAGGGTTAATACTGTTTTTTTTTAAATAAATCCTTGTCGAATCATGGAAGACGGGCGCTCATGTTCAACATAAATATCTTTACATTTGTTAGCTCTAAAAAGATACTTTAATTTTTCATCTTTTTATGGCTGAGTTGTTAAAAGATTTCAGTTTGCTTTGTTACAGAACTGTCATTCCTAAGCTGATTATTCAGGGACTTGAGGCTAAACTGAATTACAAACCATTCCGTACACCCATACCGGGACTCAAACTGGAAACCTGCAAATGAAAAATTCTAATCTGTGAAAAATTCTAGAACGAGAACATTAGAGTAGCAAGGGAGAAATTTAAGGGTGGGGATTAGCCACTGAAATTATAAATTAAATTTATTATGTTTTATTAATCTATTATTATTATTATTATTTATACATTATAATTTTTGTTTTTAAATGTTAAAGTAACCTTTTTGCCACCTTCCAAATCAAATTCATAGCCATAAATATATTTTTTTAGTTTGATCGCTTATTTTTATCATCAACTTACTTTTTTTTATAAACAGTGTAAGACTAAGATCATGACTCGACAAATATTTATTTAACGGCCCTCTTCACGTACCGTTATTCTATGGGAAATTTTCTTTACTTATAACTCATTAACTAATACACATTTTTTAATTCTGTTTTCACATTCAGAAAATTCCCAATTGTTAAATGGACGCTCCTTTTTTAAAAACGTATTTTTTTTTTAATTTTTACTATTTTATTTTGAAATATCAAAATGAAAAGTTTCACATATTGAAAATTCGTATTCTACAGCTTCAAAATAAAATATTAAAAATTTAAAAAATGCATTTTTAAAAAAGGTGCGTCAATTTAACAGTTGAGAATTTTCTAAATGTGAAACAGAATAAAAAAAATATTTATTACATAACGAGTTATAAGTAAAGAAAATTTCCCATAGAATAACATTATCTTCGGCTTCTGGCAACGGTGAGTGAAGCGGGCCCTGTTTTGGTGCACATCGTTTAGATAGGAATTATTGCTAGCCCATCAATAATTTTGCCACTGACTGTAGTATATCTCATTCAAAAATAAAGTTTTCCAAATCCTATTTTTGGAATTTCACTCTTTGCACATGTCACATTTTACCTTTGTAAGCAATTAAAAAAAAAAAAAAAAGGTTAAATATTTCTTTTTGAGATTGAAAATTAGACCCTTAAATTTTCTTAATGAAGTAAAAAAATATTATTAGTATTATTATTTTAAATGCTCCCTAAGGGGAAAAAAAGCGACACGTTGGAAGAGTGGAATTCAAAATTCGAAAACCTTTACTTTTTATCGAGATATCCTGATAATACAAAGCAGCAAAAATCCCAGTAAAATACATGTGGAAAGAGGAACGGAATATCTGATTACCAAAGACCCTTAAGGCTAATTAGATCGATACTACGTCTTAACGTTCATTTTAAACTACTTCGAATATACATACTACGAATATACTGGGTGATTCAAAATAGATGTTACAGCAATTATATCGTAAACTAAGAAAAATAGAAACATACTTCCAATTTCAAAATTAGAGCAAATTAAGAGCAGATTTCAGATATGGCATTTTTTTGTCAAAGGGGCTGTATGCATATTAAATACGAAATTTAATTTTTATACGGTCCCTCCTATCATGTGACTTATATTTAGAAAATTATTCTCCTCGCTCTAACAAGCAAAATAAAAGAAAATCATCTCTCTAAGTCAAAATCTCGCTGAGTTATTGCAATTTGAAAATGATGACTTACACCACTTTTTTTTTCAATTTTGGCATCTATTTTTCGACGCCAATGGGCTCACTTTAGGGGGTTATTTATGAGTTGAGAAAAATTAAAAAAAGATCCTTTATTTTAAAGTAGCAACTAAAAACGTTCAAACACGTGAAATCAAAAATTTTAAGAATTTAATGCAAATTTACATTATTTCGTATTGTTAAAAATTTTAAAAGTTAAATTTTTTACGAGGTCACCTGCAAATTAAAACACGTTAAGAGAGGGAAAAAACTAAAAGACTACCGTGTGAAATTTTCACGCTTTATTTTTAACACTTTCCATCATGGTTGATAAATTTAATGACTTTGGCCCTTTAACAATTCCAGCAAGATTGAAAAGTGCGTATGACTTCGATTTGTCTGTCTGTCAATCCGTCTTTCTGTGTGTCTGCGCTCTAACTCCCGTGAATATTCATAGAATTTCCTGAAACTGATATATGTTATTTGAGTTCACTATCGGATGTTCCTTATTGAAAATGGAGTGAATACATCTGCTAGCTTGTGCACAGGGACACCCGAAAGTATTCCAAAGCATTGTGTTCTATGAGAGGTATTTTTATAAACCACATTTTAATACCTTTAATTTATGCATATATTAATAAAATTGAAATACGTTATTATAGTCTTCTATCGGATATTTTCTATAGAAAATGGAGTAAACACCATCACTGGGACACCCGAAAGTATTCCAAAGCATTGCGTTCTATGTGAAGATATTTCTATAAACAAAAATTTAATTACTTTGCATAAATCTTAATGAAATTGAAATGTTATTCATATGCACAAAAGAATGCTTTCTATACTGTACAGTACGATTAACATTAGATTTACAGGGCACGCAAAAATATTCAGTTACGTTAAGGGTTATTATTGGACATTTGCTGGAATTGTATTTTCGTTTACATTAAACATTTTCTAACAATTTTTAACTGTGAATAAAATTTCAATTTGCATATTTTTTTTTCTTTGTCTGACTGTCCATCTGTCCGTCTGCCCGCCCCAGCGTCTGTAAATATTTTCAGAAATTTTCAGAAATGATATTTGTTATTCAGGTTTACTATATGATATTCCCTATTTAAAATGGCATTAGTTAATTCTTTACAATTGGTTTATGTACAGGAACGCACAAAAATGCCAATGTATTGCATTTTTGGACAGATATTCTTATAAATTACATTTAAATAACTTTATACTGTAAAAATCATAAGGAAAGTCATATTTATTGTTAATATTCTAAAATAATGTTTTGTATAGAGTATGATATGGTATAAATGTATAATTCTATGCCAGGGGGTTACCGCCCTTCTCAACCCCCGTTTAATTATAGTGCCTATACTTATCAAAACAAAAATCAAGTCTGTTATCAATTTCCTTGAAACTTGCAAACCTTCATCAACTTTTCAAGTGGCAACTAGATATGGAATCCAAAGTACCAAATTCGCATTTCCTGTACTTATAACTTTCTCATGCCCATAAGGTAGAGAAAGTATTGTTTTTGGGCCAAATTTTCGAAAGTGAGTTTTTGTTATATTTAGACGTTTTGAGGTTTCCTGAATATGAAAATCGTGTTTTTAGCAGCTGGTCTGTGTGTGTGTCTGTCTGTTATCAGTTTATCTCAAGAACAAATAGCAGCAGACATTCCAAACGGTATTTTAAATATGTATCATATAGGGATGCTACACTAAGCTTTTCATTGAGATGAAGCAAATGGTTCGTGTACAGAGACACTCAAAAATATTCAAATACATTAAGTCTATGGGGAAATTGCAGGTAAGTAGAGTTTAACACCTATAGACTGCACTAAACCAAATGAAATGAATATATATTTTTTATATGCATAAAAACATGCCTCATGTAGAATATATGGCAGGGAAATCATTCACTGTTCATTTACAGGGCTACACAAAATAACTATATTATAATGCGACAATAGCTGAAAATTGATGGAAGTGCATTTTAGGTTGTGCCGTATATTATTACTATAGGTTTATATTTAGGTGCACTTTGTGGTTTGTACATATTCTTCAAAAGATATACAGGGTTGCAAATACTTAAGCTATAATATTCTTTTTTATTGTTAGGGAAAGTGCTTTACTGTAATATTTTACCGTGTCCAGGATAGCTGCTCAGGAATGGAAATGAATTCCTCACAGACATATGATAAATAATGTATGTTATTAAGCTAAATATGCATCGCTTGTGTTTTGTGTATTTACACGTTTTAAGGCTTCCTTATTACCAAAGCCATATTTTTAATGTTTGATTATTGCCTCGTCGAATAATTTCAGGAAACGAATAATTTCCGGAGATCCCCCCTCACACAGAACTAATTATCATATAAAACTCTTACAAAACCTAATTTGAATTATTTTAACGTAGGTTTACATAACAGTACTCTTTATGTTACCTCTTAATTTCCAACCTGTATTTAGGGTATTAAATTTCAGGGTAATAGAAAGTCGTGTGAGTGGCACACCAGACTATTTGTTGTTAAATTATGCTAATAATTCATATATATACAGATCAACGAATAAAAATTTACCTTTCGTATTCAGGAGGCCTCAAAATGTGACATTATACAGAAAAAAAATCGCGCTCGAAAAGCTACTTTTTTTTAGAGCATGGGTATGAGAAATTAATTTTGCGTTCTGTGTCAGCAGTGTTCTTCGGGAAAAAAAAAAATTCAGCAAACACTTACACCAATTACATTTAATAATTTAAAAAAAAATGTTTACCTTAATTTTGGGTAGCCCTGTATATTGTCTATAAACTATATACACATGACTTTGTGTACGTAAATTTAGTGTTATATGTAAAACAAGTAACACAAAATGAAATACACTTCCAGCAATTCCCAAGTATAGCTCCAATATATCGAAATACTCTGGGTAACCCTGTAAATGAATGATGAATGGTTGTTATACCAGAATCTACATAAAACGTGCTTTTATGCGTATAAAAAAATTGTTCTTTTCATTTTGTTTAAGGCAGTCTGTACATGTCACACTGTACATATGAGAAATTTCGCTCACAGACGTAATGTATTTGAATTCTTTTGGATGACCCTGTAAACAAACAATTGTCTGATCGTAACGAATACTTTAGTGTAGCACCGCAATATGATACGGATTTAGAATGTCGAATTGGATTTTCTGCTACTATTTTTTCTTGAGATATTCTAATAACACACAGACACACACACACACACAGAGAGAGAGAGAGAGAGAGAGAGAGAGAGAGACCAACCACTAAAAACATGATTTTTGAATTCAGAGGATCTGAAAACGTTCAAATATAACAAAAGCTAATTTTCGGAAATTTGACTCAAAAGCAATTCTTTCTCTACACCGTGTATATGAGTAAGAGAATGTATAAAGAAAGAAAAATGAATTTGAAAATTCCCTTTCAGTACATAAATTTTATTTGTTAAATTATCAATGAGTATTCTCTTGTGTATTCACTAGGGAAAAGGAGACATAACAGGTTAAAATAGCCGTCTTTCCCTGAATGATTTCTTTTTCTTTTTTTTTCCCCAAACGCTGATCAACGTGTGCCTTATTACAAAAGCAATAATAATTCACTTTTGATACAACCCCTTAAGACTTGGCGAAAAATGCTAGAATTTTCAAATTGCAATAACTCAGCGAGATTTTGACTTAGAGAGATGATTTTTACTTTCCGAACACTATAGTGAGGAAAGTATTGTAATCATGTCAAAAATCCGAATTCGAGATTTTGATGTTTCTATACGTTTCGAGGTCCAACGAGTCCATTTTCACTATTTTTACGATGATGTATGTATGTGTGTGTGTATGTATGTGTGTATGTATGTGTGTATGTATGTGTGTATGTCTGTGAGTGAACCCGCTAGCGTCTAAACGCTTTGTTCGAATAAGCTGAAAGTTGGTACGTATATTGTAAGTCACCATAGTACGAACCCTATAGATTTTGGTGAATCTAGCACTTATAGTTTTTTTACAGGGACACAAAGAAAAATTCTTTATCCTTATGGCCAAGGGACCAAAATCTTAAAAGTGCGATAGCATCTAAACGCCTTATTCAATTGAGCAAAATCTTTATACACATATTATAGGTCACAGATACTCAATCTGTATAGATTTTGGAGAATCTAGCACTTATAGTTTTTTTACAGGGACACAAAGAAAAATTCTTTGCCAAATTTTTAAAAGTGCGATAGCATTTAAACGCCTTATTCAATTGAGCAAAAACTTTATACACATATTATAGGTCACATATACTCAATCTGTATAGATTTTGGTGAATCTAGCACTTACAGTTTTTTACAGGGAGACAAAGAAAAATTCTTTATCTTTATGGCCTATGAGACCAGCGATAGCATCTAAACGCCTTATTCAATTGAGCTGAAAATTTGTATGAATATTATAAATCACTGTTGCACTAACTATAAGCATTTTGGTGAATCTAGCATTTATAGATTTTTACAGGGACACAACGAAAAATTCTTTATCCTTATGATCTAAGGGCTCAAACTTCAGTAGCGTTAAATAAAACCTCGTGTGATATATGGAGAAAAATACTCAAACACTCTGTTATGTTTTTTTCTTTTTTGTCTGTTTAGCAACTCCTCTTTCTTTATTTTATCTACAAAACTGTTAGTTACTCAATGTTCGGAAAGTCGAGTGGAGTCACTCCAGATTTTTTTTTATTTTGATTGTTAGAGCGAGGAGAATATTTTTCTAAATATAAGTCATATGATAGGAGGGGCCGTATAAAAATTAAATTTCGCATTTAATATGTATACAGCCCCTTGTACAAAAGAATGCCATATCTGAAATCTACTCAATTTTGTAAGTGGAAGTTTGTTTCTATCTTTCTAAGTTTACGAGATAATCGCTGTAACATCTATTTTGAATCACCCGGTATATAGATTCAAATCCTGCGCCTCACAACTGCAGGGAAAAACGCTAACCATTCGGCCACTAGATAGACTACAGTTGAATGTTAATAAAATAATCTACTGAATCTTTTAAAATTACTTTCATGTAATTCCCAATTTCTAAACTTTATTTTTTAATTCTTTCATGCAATATTTTTTATGCAATTTATAAGAATAATATAATAATGATATTAAATACTTATTTTTGCACTTACATATCCCCCTGCTCCACACACTACAATTTTTTCCCCTTCCTAACAAATATATTGCTATAAAATTGTTTGCTATCAGATAAATATATTGTTTACCAAAAATGTTTATAAGAAACAACTGAAAATCTTTTTGTTTCATTCCAGAATACAGATTTATTTATGTTAATTTCTAAAAGTTATTTCTGCTAATTAAATATAATATGAACATATTTTCGCTTTCTCCATCTCTGACGAAGAAATTATCTTTCCCTATATATGAAAAGAGAGAAGAAAAATAAAGGAAGTAAGAAAAAAAACATCTATTTTGTTTATCTAATTATCCAAATGAAAAAAAATAATAAAGATACAAAATCTGTTAATTTGAAATAATGCAACGGATTTCTAATGATTTGTAAAGAATCACATTTAATATTTATTTAATTAGGCTTCTGTTAGTGAAAACATTATTATATTCCAATGCGGTGAAAAGATTGTCCGTTTCATAAAGAGCAAAGAAATGCAATTTTTAACTAACCAGATAATCATAAACTTGATTATTATGTTTTATTTAACTGTATCATTAATTTTCACGAAACTATCTGATTTACTGGAGATGTTTTATAATTCTTCTAATAAATACAAATTGATATTAGTAAGTTTAAGCAGACCGAAACAACGAGATTTATCATATCATTTCCCACAATAAAACATATAAATGGATAGTTTATCATTATTACAAAATTGAAGCGGTCATTGTTGTTGAAAGGGGAAATGTGTCATAACCTGGCAAAACCTTTTTTTTTTTACTTTCCGAACACTATAGTGAGGAAAGTATTGTAATCATGTCAAAAATCCGAATTCGAGATTTTGATGTTTCTATACGTTTTGAGGTCCCTTGAGTCCGTTTTCATTATTTTTACGATGATGTATGTATGTGTGTGTGTATGTGTGTATGTATGTGTGTATGTGTGTATGTCTGTGAGTGAACACGCTAGCGTCTAAACGCTTTGTTCGATTAACCTGAAAGTTGGTACGCATATTGTAAGTCACCATAGTACGAACCCTATAGATTTTGGTGAATCTAGCACTTATAGTTTTTTTACAGGGACACAAAGTAAATTCTTTATCATTATGGCCTATGGGAGCAAAATCTTAAAAGTGTGATAGCATCTAAACGCCTTATTCAATTGAGCAAAACATTTATACACATATTATAGGTCACAAATACTCATTCTGTATAGATTTTGGAGAATCTAGCACTTATAGTTTTTTTACAGGGACACAAAGAAAAATTCTTTATCATTATGCCTATGGGGCCAAATTTTTAAAAGTGTGATAGCGTCTAAACGCCTTATTAATCTGAGCAAAAAATTTGTACACATGTTATAGATCACAGTTGAACTAACTGTATAGACTTTGGTGAATCTAGCACTTACAGTTTTTTTACAGGGACACAAAGAAAAATTCTTTATCATTATGGCCTATGGGACTAAATTTTTAAAAGTACGATAGCATCTAAACGCCTTATTGAATTGAGCTGAAAATTTATATGAGTATTATAAATCACTGTTGCACTAACTATAAGCATTTTGGTGAATTTAGCATTTATAGGTTTTTACTGGGACACAACGAAAAATTCTTTATCATTATGATCTATGGGCTCAAAGTTCAGTAGCGTTAAATAAAACATCGTGTAATAGATGGAGAAAAATACTCAAACACTCTATTATGGTTTTCTCTCTTTTGTTTGTTTAACAACTCCTCTTTCTTTACTTTATCTACAAAACTGTTAATTACTCAATGTTCGGAAAGTCGAGTGGAGTCACTCCAGATTTTTTTTCATAATTTTCAAGACTGAACGTATCGTGTTGTGCTGAAATGAGACATGCGCAGTGAGCTCTGCTGCTAAGAATATCTGAGTCACTGTTGAAAAGGGATATGTGATCCATTTTTTAGACAAGTTTTTTCTTTTTTTGAGTTTCCCAACATTTTGATATTTGTTACATACCTCCTTTCAACAATGATCGCTTCAATTCTTCAACACTTATGAATCTATATATTAATTTGAAACATGTTTTTGTCTGTGTCAACTAAATTGAGAGAACGGCTAGGTGTAAAAATTTGGTTGAGGTGTCTAAAAAACGTCTTGGTTTGTAGACGATCCATCAAAAGAGAAAAAAATTAAAAAAGTCGAACGGTTCCCCCTGGGGGGGGGAGTGGAAAGGTACGAAATTAGTTTGAGAGGGAAATCCGTTCTAGACCCACACATGTAGCACCTCATTTTAAAGGTCTGGAAATTTCACGTTGATTGGGGATGTCTGTATACAATATAGTGCGCCCTGTGTTGGCGAAAAACGGAACTAGGTGATTTTGTAGTAGGCCCTATCATGTTACACCTTATTTTAAAGGTCTTGGTATTTCCTGACCGTTGGTGATGTTCGTACAGAACACACTGTGCCCCTGGCGGTGGAAAGTGCAACTAAAGGATTTTGCAGTTGGCACCACCATGTGACACCTTATTTGAAAGGTCTTAGAAATTCAAGGCGATTGGTGATGTTCGTAAACAATATACTGCGCCCCTTGGTTGAGGAAAGTGGATTTTGCAGTGCGTGCATAGCATGCCTGCTATACGGTGCCGCAGCCACAGGCAGCGGAAACACGAGTCAGAGGTTCGTTCGGTTCCAGGTTAATTTTTGGGAATATTTTTATGTTATTAGCGGCCGGCGTATGCGGTGTCGCAGGCACCGGGGTCACAAGGCAGAGTTTCGTTCGGTTCCAGGTAATTTTTTTGTTACAGCTGATTATTTTTTTCGCGATGCTTTTATTTAAAAATAGAAATTCAAACAAAATTGAGTTAGAGATATAAAATCATACAAATTTAAGGTTCATTTCTACTTATAAGCATTTTTCCAAATTTATTTTTTTAAGTGAAATGTCGTAAGTTATATATGTTTTAACTTCAAATACATTTAAATAACGATGCGACGATTTTTACTTCAATCTGTGTGTTGTAGGATTTTAATATCAATCAGTTTCATCAATTAGAGCCATGACTATTGCTTTCAATTTTTTGGAATTTTTTTAAATCTCTCAGTGTACTTGCAAGATGGCGGAATTGTTAGCGTTTTAGCTTTCAGTTCCAATTTTGTGCAATACAGAGACCTTGAAAATCTAAAGAAAAAAAATTATATATGATAACTGATACATCAATCATCATTCACCAACCCGCATGTATCTTCATCACCAGTTGATGCAAATAATGGAGACTATTTGAAAAATCTCAATATTTCAATGTAACATCAAATAAGTATTATTATTATATTTTTATAATTATGTGCTTTACACTTCAAAAATATTTTAGTTCTTGAATCTCGTTTATTACTTAAATTTTTTAAGTGATTTGCTTTTTTAACGTACTAAAAGATTTTAATTTCTTCTATATTCAATAAAGGAAAGTATTGAATTTCTAAAAAAATTTAACTGCAGGTTTTCGTTGGATTTAGATGTTTTGAAAAACCTTGAACAGAATTTGACTATTTTTAGAAAATGTTTGTCTGTGTGTCTGAATGTATGTGACAAACATATTGTGGATGTTCTAAATCAACATCATGATTTCATACAAATTCGTATGCAGTTACATCTTTACATAAATTAGGGCTTAACAGCTTTTAGTGAAAATTGCTCAATACACTTGGCGTTGTCATCCTGTTAAAAAAAAAAAAAAAAAAAAAAAAAAAAAATTAATATGATAGGGCAAATTTTCTATAAATTACACTATGAAAAATTTTTTAACGAATCACTGTGGAATTTTTTCAATATGGATATTAAATAAAGAAATAAATAAAAAAATAAAGTCAATACCTTTTAAAATGAATGGTTATATCACAGACAAGAGAACATCTAAAACAAAGTTTCATGTATACGAGCTTATTAGCGACAGTATATGCACAGTACTTTCGGTTAAACTTATTTGTTATATATAACAGAATTCAAATTTAACTGTATTTCTGAAATGATTTCTCAAAGAATGTAAGAAAGTATTCGAAAGGATAAATTCCTTTATTTATTAGGGTGTATTCTGGTCCATAATAAAATGTAAGTATAACCATAGCATCCTAAACTAGATGGCTGTCGCGAGGCTAAGAAACTTGACAATAGTTCATGCGGTAGACAGCGCCATCTGGTACAGATTGCGCGATTGTTTTATTCAACTGTCACCAATAATTTTAAGAAGTGATATATGATATATGTAATCGACGTTTCTTCGATTCTATTCGCCTTTTATGTATATCAAATCCCACTTTTAAACATTTTTGGTGGCTGTTGAATAAAATGTTGCGCAATCTGTACTAGGTGGCGCTGTCTACCGCTTGAACTGTAGCCAAGATTCCGAGCCACGTGACAGTCATCTAGTTTAGAAGGCTTAGACAGTCATCTAGTTTAAAAGGCGTTTCATTTTCACTTATGGTATAACGTACCAATCTATGACGTAGGCTGCTGTGGCTGCCTGAAACTTTTGCTCAAAACTCTAGAAGCGTTTCTCAAAACTACTTTTTTTCAAGATGTTTGACATAATATCTGAAGTTCTGTTTAGCCAATTTATTTCAGATTTTGAACCAACCTTTAATATCTTTCATACAACTTTTGTAACTTTTTGTATCACTCATACAACTTTTGTAAAAAAAATATTTTTTTTCATTAAAAAATAAATAATAATAATAATAATAAAATTTATGAAAATACAGGTCGAAAAGTGCCTTCTTTTTTCAGTCAGTCGCCATTTTACAAAATGTTTTTTTAACTTATTCTTAGGTAGGCACCATAACGGCATTTTAATAATTATTGAGAATCTTTTTCAAAATTCTGTTTCAGATGACCAGAAGAGCTGCAATATCACCAGAACACCCTCTCCCCCTTTTTTTCTTACTTCCCATTTTATCATCTTATTTATTTATTTTTATTTCAGTTTATTTATTTATTTATTTATTTATTTATTTACTCGAAATATTTGTATATTTTTAAAATACCAATAAATATTTTGTAAAATAATTAATAGAAAATAAAAATATATGTAATTTAACTCGACAAACGCCCAAAATTTTTGCCTCTAAACAAAGTAAGGGAAAATTCTTGAATCACTACAATACTTTCACTTAGGAATATCCGAATTTCAAGCATGGAACAGCTATATAAATTTCTGTACATATTTGCTGCGAACATGATTAAAACATTTCTAAATGATACTTGATAAAAAAATTTCTTCTCATGTTGTATCATAGTATATTTTATCAACAGGAAATTATTAATGTCTTATTAGTTGTTCCATTTTCAGTAAATGTAAACCTAGTTAATATATTTTTTAAGTTTCTAAAATGAAAAGCATAAAAAAATAAATAAAAAGAAAAGCTTTTTCTTTGTATTTATCTTTATAAAATTGTATCATTTATTGGCTTAATAATTCTAACTGTAAACTTACGAAATAAATCTAATTAAATTAATAACTATTTCCACTTACTCCTCTCAATTATTTATGCATGAAATTTCTACTTACTTGAATTAACAAACTCTGGTTTATCTCTGGAGAATCCGAAATTTTAGCTGGTTCTTTAGAAACAGACTCATTTTCAAAGAAAATTAAATCTTTCGATTATATTTTCAGATGAAATTAGGTTATTGCTTCCATTATATCGACTGTTTAGTATGTTAATGAAACGTTTCAATGGCAGAAATTAAATCTGTCAGCTAACACAAAGCTTTTTGAAAAGCTTATTAACATTGGAAACTGAATTGTTAAAGGCAGTGCCTGGAGGCGTTAAAGTCACACTTTTTCCTAGAAATTTCAAAAGATTTTAGTTAAGATTACAACTTATCTTTAAATAAATTACATTTTAATGCAGTCCTTCTTTTTATATATACTTTCCTTAAAAGATTTTTTAAAGCATATTTCTAAAACATGAAAATAAACTTGAATTAACTACATATTTATGCCTTTAGATTACATTACTCTAGAGTTCATTTAAACATTCTTATTCGCTTAAAAGAATGTTTACTTATTTTTAAAATTAATCTTTTATAATTAATAAAAGATTAATTTTAAAAATAAGTTATTTATATATTTTAATAAACATACTTATTGGTTTTATTTATTTATAATCAATAAATATGGTACACAAAGCATATATATTTTTTAAATATATATAAATAAATAATTATAAAAATAATCATTATGAAAACTATTTAAAAAATAATTTAAATGATTAAATATAATTAAAAATAAAATTTTCTTCCATGATCTAAATTATTTTTTTTATTATTACTAAATCGGAATGCACGTAATAATATAAAATTATAATAACAAATACATATTAGTTTTATTAAAATAAATTTTTCAAGTATTTACATATAAACTTGTAAAAGATTATTCGCTAACAGTAAAGAGGTTTAAAGAAAATTTTAATACAGATTAATTTAACTTTAAGCAACAAATAATATCCTTAATTGCGTCAAAAATTCAAAATAATTTATTAAGAAAAATTAAATAAATGCTTTCACAAACTAGATTATAAGTTAAGAAACCTACGTCTTAGCAATCATGGAAGATCACTATTGCTTAATATGCAGTGACGGAAAAAAAAAAAAAAATCTTTACATGCCAATTGCCGTACACACCATAAAAAATGTAATGACACGTGTTGTTAGTCGATCACAAACTACCTTTCCCTATCCTATAAACACTCAGTTTGCCTCGTCAACTTTTACAGTAAGGCTGTATGCTCTTTGCTCCCAACAGGCAGTATTTCGTTCATTAGGTTAAAAGTTTGAGAACCTACGTAGGTATTCCAACTCCACACAATGGGTCGGATTAAGCTTAAAATGGAAGAGAAATACCCTGATTTGACTCTGTTAGAGAATGCGACTCTGCGATTCACGTAGCCAGAGATCTGGCAGACCATTCTAGATGCAGCCTGATATCCATGCCTAAACGGCTGCAGATGGTAATAAATTGTAAAGGTGATTTGACAAAATACTGACTGCAATGTAGAATTCACTATAAACGACTTGAATGGTAAGATTTTGACTTAAATGTTTACATTTTATTCACCTTGTAATGATTTTCTATCTTTGGATACATCTCTAATGATCTGCCAGATCTCTGGCTACATGAATCACAGAGTCACATTCTCTAGCAGAGTCAAAGCAGGGTATTTCTCTTCCATTTTAAACTTAATTTGACCCATTGTGTGGAGTGGGAATACCGATGTAGGCTCTCAAACTTTTAACAAATGAAAGAAATACTGGCTGGCGGGAGCAGAGAGCATACAGTCTTACTCTAAAAGTCCACGAGGCGAACTGAGAGTTGATAGGATAGGGAAAGGTCCCCTGTGATCTACTAACACCACGTGTCATTACTGGGGTTTGAAAAATTTTTACGGCGGGAACGACAATTGACATGTAAGGTTTTTTTTTTTTTTTTTTTTTTTTTTTTGCCGCTTAAGTGTAAAGATTTTCTTTGTTTTTTTTTCTGGCACTGTAATTATAAAACTTTAATTTGTTTTCAAATCTCAATTTGATTTTAATTTAAGTTGCTCAAAAATGAAGTAAAACGGTTTAGAGTCAATGTACATTGATACAAAATAAAAATTAGATTTAAATCTTTATATATATTATGCTTTTTCTCACAAATACATAAAAGCGAAAATATTGTTAAAAGGATTTGTTTTTAAATAATCTGGTGTGTCACTCACATGACTTTTTTCTTACCCTGAAATTTTATACTATAAATACAGATTAGAGATTAATGGGTAAGATAACGGGTACTGCTATGCAAATTTATGTTATATAATAAATTCAAATTAGGCTTCGGGGCAGCTTTATTTGACAAGTAGTTCTGTGTGAGGGGGGCTACCGTCTCCCTCAACCCCCCATTTCACTACTGTACCTACATTTATACAGAATTCAAATCTGTTATTAAATTCAAAAGTTCATTTAAACTATTGGGACAACTTTCACTACAATATTCCTTGAAACTTATCAATCTTGATCAAACTTATCTAGTAACAAACACATTAACTTCAAAATACAACATTTGGATCGCCTGAAATTATTTGGTTTAATTTATTCTAACAGACACAGACAAAGATCAAACGTTAAAAACTTGACTTTGCTATTCAAGAAGCCTCAAAACGTCTAAATATACAAAAAAAAAACAAGTAATTAATATGCAGCTTTAAAAAAATACATTATTTACCATATGGCTACGAGGAATTAATTTCAATTCCTGAGCAGCTTTCCTGGACGTGGTAAAATATTGCAGTAAAGCACTTACACAAACAATAAAAAAGAATGTTATGGCTTAAATATTAGCAGCCCTGTATATCTTCTAAAAGTTATGTAAACATCACGTGGAGGACATAAATATAATCCAATATTAATAACACACGGCTCAACTTGAAGTACACGTCCATCATTTTCAAGTATTGTCGTACTATAATCTAGTTACTTTGTATAGCCCTGTAAATGAACAGTGAATGATTCATGTACCATATTCTACACGAAACATGTTTTAACGTATAATATATATATACGTTTCATTTGGTTTAGTGCAGTCTATAGATGTTAAATTCTACTTACCTGCAATTTCCCCCATAGACGTAATGTATTTCAATTCGCATGGGTGTCCCTGAACACGAACCATTTTCTTGATCTCAATGAAAAATTTAGTGTAGCATCCTCATATCATACACATATATAATTCCAAGTTTGGACTTTCTGCTATATATATATATATATATATATATATATATATATATATATATATATTAAAGATATGCTGATAACAGACAAACACACACAGAGAGACAGACACAGACAGACAGACACACACACACAGACCAACCGCTAAAAACATGATTTTTAGATTCAGGGGACCTCAAAATGTGTAAATAAAACAAAAATTCAATTTTCGAAATTTGACCCAAAAATAATGCTTTCTCTACCTCATGGGTAAGAGTAAGTAAAAAATTCAATGTACACTTAGAAACATATTTTCAAGGAATTGTTTAAAATTGATAAATTTATAAATAATAGACGATTAAAATTTCGACTGTTTAATCAGTCTTTTTAAGCGACATATAAGACTAAGACAATTTCACGCGGTTTAGTCATTTCACAACAAAATTTCATAAAATTGTACTTGCCAACACTACAATATTTGTATCAACATAGAATCCTAAATATTTCCTAAAGAATGTCAAATTAGTCAAATATCATTATTGTTACATACTTGCACGGGATCTCAAAATATATAAATAAATAATCTAAGCCTATTTATGTTTCCTATGTAATAGGTATACAATTAAGCTCGAACCAGAACTTTATTTAATATGACAAGATTTACTTTGATCTATTCTACCATATAGTAACCGTGTTTTGTTCCCTAGCATTAGTTTTATTCATTTATTAAAATTTCTTTAATATAGCTTTAGCATAGAAACTCCTTAGCGGCTTTTTTTTTTTTTTTTTTTTTTTTTTTTTTTTGTCACTTTGGCGATGAATTTACTGTAGCCATTGCTTAAGACATAGCAGTAAATTAAATCATTCCCTTGAAAAAAACGTTGTTAACTGAATTATTTGCTATTAATAAATAATTTAATTAACTACTTTTATAACTGAATACTTAAATAAATCAGTTACTAACATACACCAAGTAACGTTCTCATGATATTTATATTACAATTAGTTATGATATAAAAATTATATAACGATAAAAAATTCATCAGTTTAAATTGAAAAGAAAAATTAAAATTTTCTATGTTGAAAATTTTATTATATTAAATTTATTATTTTTTTCAAAATGAAAATATTCGCTGACCTTTTTAAGGAGAATGCATTTCACATAATAATAATAAAATTGAAAAATCATGTTTATTTTAGTAAAAATGTTTATCTTGTTTGACATATAGCTTGCGAAATACATGCAAAATTTTCCTTATAGATATGTTTACTCATTTTTTCGTTTAAATTACGTTATCTGCAAGGTAAATATAAATTAATTCTTCACCTTTTTTCAAAACTCTATTTCAGCTAAGCACTTTGCCGGTTTTTGTTATTTTATAATTTACGTGCTTCATCTGCTGCCGGGATAGCGTTAAAAAGTCAACAATCCGGTCATGAATTTTAATTCTTGAACATATAAAGTTGTTTCCTATAAATCCCCTCTCTCTCTCTTAGTAGATAGGAAAACGTTTGAAAGAAATAAAATATTAACATAGTATAAATCCTTCGATATATTTACCTGTTTTGGGCAGGAAAATGTTATTACGCAATCCTTTTTATGCGTAAAGATCGTATTTATCTAGAATAAATTATTAATGTGAATGTAAGAGTTTTTCTTTTCCTTACTTCTCAAAACAAAGATTTTTTTCTATCATAAAATAAACAAAAATTATCCAACCAACGCTGTTTTTATTTTTCTTTCATAATGTTATCCTACATTGATATTGAAGAATCTTTAGTGATGGCCACAACATACTAATTTCGCTATTATTATCATCATCATCATCATCATCATTATTATATAAATTACTTTTTGTAAAAAATAATAATAATAATAAAACACTTTTCAATTTTTAACAGAACCAACTTTTAGAATCACTTTTTTTCCATCTTTTAGACACGAATATTGAGTTTTAGACTTACATAATTTTAGACTTATATAATGTATCTGAAGAGATTTGTTGCACAATAATGTGCAACGAAAAAAAGAAAAAGTTTTTTGTTTGGAAAAGCAAATTTATTTTGTTGATTAATTTTGTAGATTAATTTTGTTATTTTAACAATACGTGTGTACAGTTAACATAAATAGCCTGTTTTGGATGACAAAAGATCACTGTCACTAGGTAGTCCGATGAGCTACGTCATAGATCATCTGAACAGCTAATGAGCAAGCAATGTGCTTTCTTCGATTCCCGAAACAAAATTTTTGTTGAGGCTACATTAACAACAAAAAAAAAATGATTCATTCAACAAGATTTTTGGTTAATTTTATATCCCGAATGTATAACCATATAACAAAATAGCGCTTTAAAACAATATGCAGTTTTTAAAATTGTATGAGTATTCATATTAATTCAAGCATATCAATTTAACTCTTTATATCTACAGCATTATGAAACACACAAAAAATGTGTTTTAAACATCTTTTTTTTTTTTTTTTTCGTTAAGTTATTGAAAAGTATTTTTCAAAGATTAATGCAATGAAAATTATACTTATCACCTCATCATAGACATTAATGAGAATAAAATGAGGTGGTACTTTAGTGTATCATTGGTACATAGTGGTCGAAAGTGGTATTAAGACCTAAAAAACGTGTAATAATTTTAAGATAAAAAAAACTTTTCATATACCATGTTTTTAAATTTTCTGTTTAATCATAGCTATATAACTAAATAAATTCAGTATTTCAAAAGTTAACGCGATAGCAAAGTCTCAAGTGGTAGCGTTCAAGTAGACCCAACTTGGAAACGAAATTACGGAGAAAATTGCCCGCCGAAATCATATCTGAATGATAAATCCATTTTTCAACTTTGGTTTGAATTGAATAAATATTTCAAAAGTTATCATGATAAAAAATTTTCAAGTGGCCGCCACTTGGAAACAATACAACGGAGCAAGTTGTCCAGCAAACACATCTAAGATATTTGAAGCATACAGTCGGTAACAGAAGTGTCCGAACACTAGCAAAAATTCCTATGTAAAAAAAGTACACTTCATACGGTTTTGTTAAACAAATCCTTGTCGAATCCTGTTCTTAGTCAGTCTGAGAACATGGTTCGATAAGGATTTATTTAACAAAACCGTATGAAGTGTACTTTTTTTACATAGGAATTTTTGCTAGTGTTCAGACACTTTTGTTACCGACTGTACGTTCAATCTCCAACTTTGATTCGAATCAGTGTAGTGTTTCAAAAGTTATTGTTATGACAAATTTTCAAGTGGCAGTCTAAGTGGCTGAAACTTGGAAAGAAAATAACGAAGCAACTTGCCCAGCGAAATCACCCAAGATATTTTTAGGATAAATTCACTGTCCAACTTTAGTTAAAACTAATTCAGTATTTCAAAAATTGCCATGATAAAAAAATTTCAAGTGGCACCTCGATTTTAAGAGGTCACCACTTGAAAACAAAAAAGCGAAGTGAGATGCCCTGCGAACTTATATGAGATATTTGAATGATAAATCCACTATCCAAATTTGATGCGAATTGATTTAGTATTACAGAAGTTATTATAATGACAAATTTTCAAGTGACAGCCACTTGGAAATAAAATTACGGATCAAATTACCAAGCGAACTTATCCAAGATATTTGAAGCATAAGTTCACTAAGTAACTTTTGTTTGAATCAGTTTAGTATTTTAAAAGTTATCGTGATGGCACATTTTCAAGTGGTAGAGTGATTTCAAGTGGCCGCAACTTGAAAACAAAATGTCGGAACAAGTTTCCCAGTAAACTAATCCAAGATAATTATAGGATAACTATCCAGTTTTGGTTCGAATTGAATCAGAATTTAAAAAAAAAAGTTATGTTTATAAATTTTCGAGTGGTAGCCTAATTTCAAGTTGTCTCGCTTATCGATAAGATCTGCATTTTGTTAAAAATGGCGGATAAAGTTCATTAATAAACTTGATTGTGAACCTTATATAGTCTATGTATACATCAAAATTCTTAAATACGCTTTTTACAGTGTAAATTTAAAATTATTAAGTGGCCTTCACTTGAAAACAAATATGCGGAGCAATTTGTTAATAAACTCATCTGAAATATATATAAATAAGTTCACTTTTGAAACGAATTCCAAAGTATTTAAAGATTTCGCATATGCGGATGACTTCTCCCTGGTTGTCTCTGGCAGAACGGGGATTGACCTGGAGAACCAGGCCCGGGAGGCTCTAAACCTTTTTAGTAATCTTCTCACCAAATTTAAACTGGAATTATCAACCTCAAAAACGCAAGCCTTAACGTTTTCAAATCCCCGCCCCCTACAAAGGACCCCGGTGATGAGGATAGATGGCGTCAGTGTCAATCATGTACCTCATCTTAAATTATTAGGAATAACAACAGATAAACACTTTAACTGGCTAGAACACATAAAAGAACTTGAAATTAAAACTCTAAAATTTTTTCACAATTCCGCGAAAATGGTCGGAAAGAGATGGGGTACATCAACAACTCTTCTTAAAATCTGGTTTAACTCAATCATTGATAAAATTCTAATATCTGGGGAGGGCATCTCACACAAACTGCAAAAAACAAAATTAACTCTGTTCAAAGAATGTTTTTACTCCAAATTTCGCGTGGCTATAAAACCATTTCAACAGACGCCCTCACAGTCATCACCCGGGATCCCCCATGTACATTTCCAACTTAAATATGGTCACAAGAAAAAGGATATCTTACAACTTCAAAACTCAGGTCTCTTATATTTACTTCTTCCTGGCGTTAGAGTGCAACATCTCCTTCCCAGCTGGCAAATCCACCCAGCTCGGGATATTGCCTCCTTACTCACTTCATGCTCCAAAAATAGTTTTTCTCCGTCGGTTCCTATGGCGATCTATATTGATGGCTCTAAAACGGAACACGGGGTCGCGGCTGCCTTCTGTGTCCTAAAAAACAATGAATGCATCCATCGGTGGGCATGCAGACTCGAAGATTACAACTCAGTCTTCCAAGCGGAACTATTCGCAATAGAAAAGGCCCTGGAGTGGATTATAGCCCAACATGATATCAACCAAAAATTCCATATCTTTAGCGATAGTCTATCGGGTCTACAGGCCATAGTCCGTCATAGGGCCAGACACCCTCAAGTTATTAAAATAAAGCAACTCTTAAAAGATTTAAATTTCCTAACGTCCCTGGCACACGTTTCTGCCCATAAGGGTGTGTTCGGTAATGAATTGGCAGACTCATTAGCAAAGGGTGCAACGGAGAATAATAGCATAGACTATTCCCTTCCTACACCTCCTTCGTACATTAAAAGTACACTAAAACTCGCAATGCTTCGGGAATGGCAGGCCTGGTGGGAGGACTCAGAAACTGGAAGATATGACTTTTCTTTGATCCCGCATGCGACCGCAAATGATTGGTCCCTCTCTCCAGAGTCTGCTGCCTTCGTATCGGGTCACGGGCCATTTCCAAAGTACCTACAGTCGGTAACAAAAGTGTCCGAATATTAGCGAAAATTCCTATGTAAAAAATGTACACTTCATACTGTTTTGTTAAATAAATCCTTGTCGAATCCTGTTCTTAGTCAGTGTAAGAACATAATTCGATAAGGATTTATTTAAAAAAACCGTATGAAGTGTACTTTTTTTACATAGGAATTTTTGCTAGTGTTCGGACACTTTTGTTACCGACTGTACACAGATTCCACCGCCGACGCACGCCCCTATGCTCTTGCAGAGAGGAGGGCACACCAGAGCATAGCTACTACAGTTGCCCTCTGACAAGTCTATACCATATTAGAAATCCCTTGCCAAGACCCGAGGTCTGGCTTGAAAACATTGTTACGCGTCCTTCCCTCCTAAATAAATTGAAAAGAATATACTATCTTTTGATAGACATCTCAAATAGAACTAATTAATGGAGTTAAAATGTAATTATTTTCTCTATATATTTAAAAAAAAAGTTACTGTCACTGGCGTCAATTTTTTTTGTCTGCGATAGCATCTTCAAGCGAAGGGCAGGGTCCTTCGCGTCATGAGAGGTATCAATGCGTTCCGAATACTCCAAGGAAGACATTTCAGCTGCTTAGAAATTTCTATCATTTCAATTAAAGAAGCTATTAACTAAAAACGACAAATTTATGAAGGTACTCCATTTTCCATTTTGAAAAAAGTTTCTCGCAGTGACGTTGTTCTTCTGTCATGAAGTCATTTTACACGGGAAAATTAAATATTATCCATGGTTGTACGTTGGTAGGTAGGTAGGTTGGATTTAACGTCGCACCAGTACTGCGGTATGGGTAATTGGCGACGGTCTGGGACACACCCCTAGAGATGTTACGGAGACATGCCATCACAATTTTGATCCTTCATGAAGGGGATCTCCCCCCCAGCTTTGGTGATCCCCAGAAGTATAGTGTGGATGGGAACATAGAGGATTTTGCAGCCACGACAGATTTTATATGCACCAGCCACCATTAGTGTACACGACGGTCTTTAGCCAACTCAAGTATCGAATTGGCAATCTTCCAATTACGTACTCGGCGCTTTACCGACTAGGGTACTGAGGCCCGAAACCATGGATGTAAAAAAGAAAGAAAATAAATATCAACTTCTTTCTCTACTTTTATAAAATTAATTTTCTTACACGGGAAAATTAAAATATGATCCATGGTTGTAGGTAGGTAGATAATTAGGTAGGTTGTGTTTGACGTCACACCATTACTGCGCTATGGATAATTGGCGACGGTCGGAGACGCACCTCTACGGATGTTCCGGAGACATGCCACCACAGTTTCAGTGGCTGCCAGAGGTGTAATTTTGATGGGAACATGGAATATATTGCGGCTACGACATATTTTACATGCACCAGCCACCAATTAGTGTACACGGCGGTCTTTGGCCTTCTCGAGAAACGAACCCGCAATCTTCCAATTACGAGCTCGGCGCTCTACCGACTGGAGTAGCGCGAATTGAATACGAGGATTTCCATAATAATTTTCTGCTTTTGTCTTGTAATATGGACTATTAATATTCCTTTTCGGTGAAAGAAAGTAGCGAATATGCGGGCAGAGCTCTGCATGTGTTAATAAGTAAAGTGAGTCGGAGGGGGGGCATTCCGCGTTTTCTCGATAGAGTAAATAGTGCGATGTTAAAATTTTTATAAATCAGTAATTAGATTTCAAATAAAGAAAATGTATGTTATTTGAAATTTTCTTCCCTTTTCGTTTTCTATTGTATAAGAATAAAATCAGAAAACGTGAAAATTCCTCATTATTAAATTCCAACAGCAAAAACTCATCCCGAAATTTTTTAGCAAAATTTTACTCTTATAACATAGTAGAAAAGGTCGTTAATTTCTTTTATTTTAATTTTGTTCGTGAATTCCGGTGGCAGTGTAATTTAAAGGATCCCAATTACCTTGAGCCGCAATGGGTTAACAAATTCGTCCAAGATGTTTATAATATAAGTTCACTGTCCAAATTTGTTTCGATTTGGAGTATTATTTCGGAAGTTATCCTGAACGTGGAAACAAAATGTCGGAACAAGTTTCCCAGTAAACTAATCCAAGATAATTATAGGATAAGTTACAGTCCAATTTTGGTTCGAATTGAATCAGAATTTAAAAAGTTATCATGTTTATAAATTTTAAAGTAGTAGCCTGATTTCAAGTGGCCCCGTTTAACTTAAGATATCCGCCACTTTGTTAAAAATATTGGATAAGGTTCATTAATAAACTTGATTAAGACCCTTATGTGGTCTATATTTACATCAAAATTCAAGCAAATCCGGCTTTAAATATGTTTTTTACAATGTGGATTTGAAATTTTCGAGTGGCCGCCACTTAAAAACAAACAAAAAGGCGGAGATACTTGGTTAACGAACTCATCCAAGATATTTATTATAAGTTCGTTGTCCAAATTTGGTTCGATTTGAAGTATTATTTCAGGAGTTATCATGATGGCAATATTTTTATTATATATAGATAGATAGATAGACAGATAGACGACTAATACGAAGTGATTAGACTTATAAGTTCTAATCACTTAATTTATAGGATTATATAATACGAAGTGATTGCAATAGGTCAATTTCTAAAACAATTAACCTAAAAAAAAAAAACCTAATAATTATAATTACTACTTACATTAAAAAGAAAAATTAAAATCTTCTATATTTGCAAATTTTATTATATTATTCCTGCACAGGTATTAATTTTGTTATTTCTTTCAGAATGAAAATATTAACTGATCTCTTTAAGAAGTATGCATTTTATATAATAACTTTAAAATTGAAAATTCATGTTTATTTTAGTAAAAACGTTTATCGTGTTTGAGATATAGCTTGCGAAATACATGCAAAATTTTACTTACAGATATGTTTACTCTTTTTTTTTTTTTCATTTAAAGTATGTTATCAAAAAGATAAATATAATTTAATTCTTCATCCTTTTTTTTATCGTTATTTCAACAACACACTTACAAAATTATTTGTTGGTTTTGTTATTTTATAACTTACGTGCTTTATCTGCTGTCGGGATAACGTTGAAAAGTCAACAATTCGGTCATGAATTTTAATTCTTGAACATATAAAGTAGTTCCTATAAATCTTCTCTCTCTCTCTTAGAAATTAGGAAAAGCGTTTGAAAGAAAAAATGCATATATTAAACATTCAGTATAAACCTTGTGATATATTTACCTATTTTAAGCTAGAAAATTTTATTACGCAATCCTTTTTATGCTCAAAAATCGTATATATCTAGAATAAATTATTAATGTGAATGTGTAAGGGTTTTCCTTTTATCGAAAAAGTTTTTTTTCTAATCTATTAAACTTTCATCCAACGCTTTTTGCTTGCTTTTTATTTTGTTAATTGCTGAAACGTGAGTGGAGGCTTTAATGTGGAGACTCAAAATTTTTTGGGTTCTTTCTGTCTGTGTGTTTCGCGATAGCAGCCGCAAAAATCTCTTATATCGACTTGCAAATTGAGACACATGTTCATGAGCCATATGGATGAGCTGTATACTTTTGGGTGTATATTCTTTGTTGAAATTTATTTTTCTGACTGAGTGAAAATAATGCGTGGACCGGGAGTCGAACCCCAGATCTTTGACTTACAAGGTCAAGGCTCTACTAATTGAGCTATCCAGGCCGACAACCGGTGGACATTACTCACTCAGACAACCTTCAGGCAGAAACATCTGGTCTATCATGTAGATAGCTCAACAGAAATAAGCCGCAGGTAAACAATGGGAGAATTCTCCCATTGTTTAATGGTGTTTTCCTTTACCTGCGGCTTATTTCTGTTGCGCTATCTACATGATACACCAGATTTTTCTGCCTAAAGGTTGTCTGAGTGAGTAATGTCCACAGGTTGTCGGAGTGGATAGCTCAATTGGTAGAGCCTTGATCTTGTAAGTCAAAGATCTGGGGTTCGACTCCCGGTCCAGGCATTATTTTCACTCAGTCGGAAAAATAAATTTCAATAAATATGATTTTCTTCCCAATCAGTTGATTGTGTGATTTTAATATAGTATATTCTTTGGGTTCATGTACAGGGCCACACCAAAGTTTTCCTGATCATTATAACTCACGGACAGAACTTGTCTGTACCATGATAGTGGCCTCAAAATTCGCCTTATTGGCATGCAAATTTCTACACATGTTCACGCGCCGTACATAAATAGCTGCACAGTTTTTTGGCGCGTATAATTTTTATGGTTCGTGTACAGGGACACACCAATAATTTCTTATTATTAGGGCTTATGCGCAAAATTTCATATAAACGCATTTTAACATAGTTAATCTGCATTAACTGAAATAAAATTAACATGCATTATTGAGATGCTTAAAAGTATCTTGTAGAAAATGTGTGCTTAGATTTAATAATTAATGAAAAGAACTTTACAAACATCTTCCGACAATGTAATATGATCATCCGAATTATGTGAAATTTGACACATGATCTACGTAGAAGAAGTTGAATAGTTTTTACTGGTGTGTATAATGTTTATGGCTCATTTTCAGGGACACACAAAATAATTTCGAGACATTAAAGCCTATGGACAGATTTTTATTTAAGAGCATTTTAATGCATTTATGCAGCATCCAATATAATGAAATTAACATACATTATTTACGATGCTTATAAGCTTGTTTTCTCTAGAAAAATTGTATCTATGGACTAAATAATTTATTTACAGGACCACACAAAAGAAAATCGATGACATTCTGTAATTATCCAAAAGATGTCAAATTTGGTTCAAATATTATTGATTTGCAATGAATCAGTTGCATACTTTTTACTGGTGTTATATAATGACTGTGGCTCGTATACAGGGACATACAACAGAATTTCGTACCATTAAAGTATATAGACGGTATTCCTTATAAGTACATTTTAACATGTTTACACTCCATTAAACGTAATTAAATAAACATATGTTATTAAAATGTTTAAACTGGTGGTTTCTGTGGAAAATGTTAGGCATAAGATTGATAATTAGTTTAAAGGTCTAAATCAAATAGTTTCGATATTTTATGCTATCATTTTTCATGAAATTTGGAACAAGTATTTATGAGTTACAAGGAATTAACACAAAGCTATGAGTTACAGGGAATATATATATATATATATATATATATATATATATATATATGTATATATACACACATACATACAGATAGATATAGGCTGACAGATACAACACGGGGTTGAGGAGGGTTGTAGTCCTCTCAGAAACGCATCTTGTAATTCAGGGAGTTAATCATTATAAGTGTATGTGTGTGTGTATTACGAGGGTAAGTCATTAAGTAAGTCACAAATGCATATTGCATGATTTAAATTAGTAACAGATATCTCCAAAGAATGGTGATAGATTGCAGCACCATGCAGCTTTATAAAACTCAATTCATATCGAGTAGGTAGCAAGCATTCACACGCTTGCGTAATGCATTTTCAAAAATGGCGATGGTGCTGAATGATTGTACGATGGAAGAGCAGCGTGCTGTGGTCTGATTTTTGTGGGCGAAAGGACTTGAATAAAAAAATATTCACAAAGAAATGTTATAAAAATTTTTACTTTACAACACGTATAAAATAGTACATTTAATTAAAATTACAACTTGTCAAGGCCTTTTGCCCTGACCATCATCAAGACAAAGCATCATCAGGACAAAGCCAATTTTTTGTTACGAGTACAACAAGGGTCTCCATGGTAACCAATCGAAGCTCGACTAAATTCAGTTTTTCAGACTGTTTCATCTGTGGTTCATCTGTTTTCAACTGTTTTATCTGTTTTAAATGTTTCATCTATAATAATAACTGTAACTGTACTATGAATCTTTTTTGTATATATAATTCAATTGTTGCTGTACTCGTAACACCAAAAAAAGTGGCTTTGTCCTGATGATGCCCTGATGGTCAGGGCGAAAGGCCTTGACAAGTTGTAATTTTAATTGATAATTTTAATTAAATGTACCATTTTATACGTGTTGTAAAAAGAATTTTTTTATAAAGTTTGTGGTTTTTTTACAATGACACGTATGTTTATGATATGTCTATGTGAGATAAGATTTTATACAAAGAAATTTTACCTGTTTGTGGAGAGAAGTGTTTATCACCTAATAGCCCAGACTTAGTCCCAAGCGATTTTCATCTGTTTGGTCCACTGAAACAACATCTTGGAGGCAAACAATTTGCAGATGATGACGACGTTCAACATGAAGTCCTACTGTGGATGAGACAGCAACCCAAAGAATTTTATGAAGCTGGAATTGGGGCTCTGATACAACGATGGGATAAGTGCATCAACGTTACTGGAGATTATGTGGAAAAATAAAAATTGTTTCCAAGTGATTATCATGGTGAAATATTTTTTTATTATCTTTTGTGACTTGCTTAATGGCTTTCCCTCGTATGTATGTGTGCATATGTATAATTATTTTATATAATATGGAATAAATAAAAATGATCTGCTGAATAATGATTGATGCAAGAAGGAGAGTCTCCTGATCTGCAGATCCACTAGTTGATTATTTCACTGAATAAATAAGATTATTGTTTAGCATCCAAAGATTATTTTTATTTATTACATCATATCACTATGCATCGTATTATTTCATATAATTGGATATTTCATGCCCATGCAAATTTTTAGCTAAATCGATTCAGATTACGTTCTAAGGTAGTCATATTGAACAAAAAAAAAAAGAAGAATTTAACGGTATAATTTACCTTCTCAAAGCGAGAATAGTCGGTCCCCTTAATTTGGATGGTTGGGTTTTACGTCGCACTAGTGCTGCGCAGAAGGGCAATTAATTGGTGACGATCTGGGACACACCCTTAGAGGTGGTGCGGAGACATGCCATCACAATTTTGATCCTCCACGGAAGGGGTGGCTCTCCCGCTTCGGTAACCCCCAGAGGTATAATTTTTGATGGGAACATGGAGGACATTGTGGCCACGACAGATTTTACGTGCACCAGCCACTATTAGCCCCTTAATTTGGACCGATTTGCAAATTTTGAGTTGACTTCTGATAGGAGTGTGTGCAGTCAGTGCGATTCAGAGTCGTTCAGAGAGCTATTCTGAGCGATTGCACTTAGGAGACTGCGCTCAAAGTGACTAAACTTTGTTCGTGTGAACTAGAGATAACTTCTGCTCTGGAGGATTAGACGTTATTTGCTTTACTCCTGTTGAACAAATAACTGTTCATGGGCTATTCCAAAACATTCGTCGAACAATGACTTTTGCATGATGAGTGACAGCTTCATTGGACTGTTTTCATTGGACTGTTACTAAAATATTCGTTATAATCACAGTTTTGTTGTACTGATTCGAGAAGTAGCGCTGAATAAAGAGCATTCTTCGACTAGAACCTGCCTATTTCTATACGAAATACTTTCTCACTCAAGAAAGTCGGCAAGATTTTCGTAACATTCGGCGCCCAAACGTACACTGTAAAAAAATAACAGTTATATCTTCTGCAAGAAACTCTCTGTGATTGGAAAAAATAATTATTTTCTCCAATCACATAGAGTTTCTTGCAGCTGGTAATAGTAATTTTTTTACAGTGTAATTTGAGAACATACATTCTAACAACGTAATTTTTTCGTAAATTACTCGTTTCTTGCAGCAGATAACGGCTATTTTTTTTTTTTTACATTGTATAAATCAGCTCATGTGAATGACAGTATCGAGAGCTATTGAACAAGAAATGAAGAAACCTCTGGAAGTTTTGGCAGCTCAATTTTTCGTAGCAGTATTCTAGAAGCATTTCGTCATCGCCATATGTTTTTTTTTTTTTTTCCCTTGTATTTTTTCTGCAAACTATTATTATTATTATTATTATTATTATTATTATTATTATTATTTCGTAAAGTTTGTTTTAGCTTGGCAGGATGGAACGCTACTGAATTTTTAGATATGGACAACATTAGCGATACTGGTATTATTTATCTAATTTAATTAAAACAATTGCCGTATTATTTCCATTTAAACATATTTCCGTATTTTTAGTGAATTATATTTATGTTATTAATTAACAAGAAATCACTAAAAATATCTGATTATCTAGTTATTTCATAGAGGAATATTATCGTAAATATAAAAAATAATTGAAACAATTATTTAGTTGAACATAATTTCGCTAAGCAGAAACTTTTAGTTAGTCTATATTTATATATATACTAGCTGACCCGTCCGGCTTCACACGGATGAACAAATTTTAGTTAAAGATGGATTGACATGTAAAAAATCAAGAAAGATATCAGTTTATATGTTATAGTCAGGCAATATTATTAACTGAAAAGTCAAAATATACTTTTACAACTATTATTATTTTTTAATTAGTTGTTAAATGTTGGCAATTTTACTTAATGTTATTTATTTATTTTTTCATAAAAAGAAACATTTCTTTACTCATGAATAATGCATATTGAAAAATAAACCTATGCCATGAAAATGTTTTTGATAAAATTGACGTCATAATAGCTTTAATTATTATTTATTTGTTCATCTCGCAAATATATTTAATTTTTTCCATAATTCATGATTATTTTAATAATGTATATTAAGGGAGAAATCTGTAATATGAAACAATATTCGTACAATATATACTATTACAGAATCTGGTGTGAAACAACCACACGACTTCCATTACCCACTATTACACGTATTATATACAATTTTTTGGAGATGTTATATGCATTTTTTGAGATTTTCCAGTGAGAGAAACTTGATACATGTGTAAAAGACACATACAACAGATTTTATATAGCGAGTTAAAAAATAAGGGAAAGAAAAAAAAATAATAATAGATAGTTATTTTTTTAAACACGAATTTCCGAGATCTAAAACTAAACTACCTAATCAGGATGACTGTTAATATTCCTGTAATAAGCACGTAATACTTGAGAAAGGTTATCTAAGTTGGATTAATGAAACAATTTTGAAGAAAACATTAGAACCGTTTTTGAGATACCAACTTTTACCAAAACTTAGCATACTCAATTATTGACCTAAAAACAATAATTGCATACAAAAAGATATTTAATAGGAAGTTAACATGGCGAGTTTGAAAAAAATCCGTACAGGCGTTTTTAAAGGAGCGCACTTGCGACATCTGAAATTGAGCTGTTCATAGAGGACACCTATCAATTTTCCTGAATTAACCGACTATATCATTCAAAAGGACATCTAATAGGTTGTTTACAGAGCACCTTTGAAGAAAATCGTTAGATCTGTTTTTGTGATACGGGCTTACGGCCCCATTTCCGGTTTTCGATGACCCAATTCCGGTTTTTAAATTTTTATGAAAATTTGAAAATATTATCTATACTCCATACCTGAATCAATAGTGAAGTTTCTTAGTTCTATCTTTATTAGTTTAAGAGATATGACAGCCAGAAGATTCCACACATACGTTACACACACACACACACACTGACCCATTGCCGAAAACAACTTTTTTGGACTCAGGAGGCCTTAAAACGTGTAAATCAGGTGAAACTCTATATCGAATTTTTGAACCGAATATAATACTTCCACTACCTATGGTAGTGGGATAATTGAAGTAAAAACATAGGTCTTGCATTTAATATGAAAATAGACAGATTTTCGTATTGCGCTTTCGATCGCCAAATACAAAAATCGTCAAGGACGACAGATATCAAATCTATGCTTTGTTTTCAATTAAAATATTGAAAATTTGTATTAAAAATTTATTTTACCAAAATTTATTATAGCCTCTAGCACTTAGAGACAGTGTTACTTTTGATTAGTTGAAAAAAAAAAAAAAAAAATGGCTTTTTAGCTCTAGCGATCGTTCTCTACATATACATATAAACCTTTCCTCTTTATATATTAGTATAGAGCATAGATAGATTAAATAGGTTTCTAATCAACATAATGTAACTCAAATAATTAAATGATATTTGCATTTCAGTAATGGCTGTATGCGCTATGTATATTGAGCTATTTGTCATAACTGTTAGTTGCTAAAAATAGTCGCCAAATAAATTTAAACTTCTCAATTATTCTTTAAAAAAATGCATAATGAAATGCAGATGATATATATTTTTTATTTACTTTTTATATTATTATTCGCGTGAAAATATATTTTATTAAAAGTCGAAAAATAAATTAACTCGTAATTTTTTTGGCAACAATCCGCGTTTGTAATGATCGATAGATGGCGCTTACTGAACTGCAGTTGTTAGTAAATATAACAGCCACGCACGGAGTACAGCCACGTGTATTTATTATTCTTCTTTCTCCGCCATTCCATCATGGAAAGTCGATTGCATAATATGAGGATATGCAGTGGTGTGATAATTTCACCTTAGCCCACCAGAGGGCGAGCATTTCATTACAATCGCGGATTATAAATTAAAATAAATAATTTAATAAAGTTTAGAAGTTAGAATTTCTAATTTTTTTTTATTTGTTTATTTGTTTTTAAATTCTAATTTCGTTTACACACATCAGTTTAAACATTAATGCTTAGATCATTATATTATATTATATCATATCAAATTATATTATTAGAAAAATAAATACTTTTATTTTAAATCTATAATGACGTCAGATTTAACATGTAAGTTTAACATTTCACAAATCTTTATGTGAATTTCAATTTAATTCACGTGCAAATATATATATATTATTTTTCGTGTCAAGATATTTTAAAAACAAAATGAACATGTACTAAATGTTTCTTTTATGTTGGCAACAGCTAAATTTTTTAGTATTTCATTATTTCCATTTCTATTATGGCTTGTATGAGGATTTTAATTAAAATGCTCAGATTTTAAACTAAAATTTATTTTATCAAAATTCAATATAGCCTATAACAATCAGGCATACTGTAGCTTTTGGTCAGTGAAAGAAGTTTTAAAATCGGTTCAGTAGTTTCAGAGATTACCCTCCACAAATATACAATTTTTTGCGCTTTATATAATGATATAGATATAGATAAGTTGATTCTGCAGGATTTTAATTACAAAATTATGTAATCATATATATTTTTTATTTTAAATATTTCCGTACATTATATTATCTTATTTTGCACTAAAGATTAAAAAATAAATAAAAATTAAATTCTATTATACTTTTAAGTTCAACAATATGCACTAAAATTTTACATGTGCATATGTTCTAAGTTTTTTTTTTTTTTTTTTTTTTTTTTTTTTTGCTTCGACAAAATTAAAATATTTCAGTATTAAATCCGCATCTCCAGATAGGGATATGCAGTTAAAGCATAATTTCAATACAAATACACGCCTTTTAAAAATTTCTATGTCAAATATTTTATTTAGAAACTTATCACAATATATGGCAAATTATTAATTAGAGTTTAAACCTTTTTTCTTTTAATTACACATGGAACAACAGATATTAAGCGCGAATATAAGATTAAAAAAGTATTAATTAGCCCCAAATAGCACGAGTACTACGTGTTTCGAAAGAGTGTAGATTTTCTTCATCAAGTGCAAAAAGAGGCACAGATGGAAGCAAAAGAGGTGGGTTTTGCTTCCATCTCTCCCTTACCTTTTCAGCCTTACTTCTGGCTAAAAGGGGACATTAGGTTGTTTATATATCTGATGAGGGGAAAAAAAAGATACATTTTTTTAAAACATGTATTGCGCATGTTATTTGCATGATGTATTAAGAAGATTTTAACATTTCAATATTTTAAGATATATAATAATTAAATATTAATTAAAATAATTTCTTTTTTTTTTTTTTTTTTTTTTTTTTAAGATTTCAAAATTATACAAACTACCAATAAAGACTTGGACACATTCAAATTTAGACATTTTGTCAAATATCTAGAAAAATTCTTGAGAAATTATCAAAACTTTACGTGTATAAAGAACATGTTATACTTCATATATTTAAGCAAACGTTTTGTCCTGAAGAGGAAAAGGGAATTAGTAAAAAATTAAACAAAACTTGAAATGTTTTGGATCACCCTGTAAAACATATTAGAAAATAAATATTCTTCTAATTTTCTGTATAAATTTTCATGAGGCTACCATATATATTAGTGGAAATATAACGATTTCTTTAAAAAATTGTAAAAAAAAAAAAAAAAAATCTTTTTAATTATAACACGTGGTGTATTAGACCCACTGCAAAGCCATTTTTAGGAAACTTGGCGCACTATATTAGATACAGAGTACTGTAATCAGAATGCAAAAATGTTAAATATATTACGAAATATGAGAATTTTTACTAAATAATTTTTAACTATGCATGCGCAAGCTTTTAAAAATTTGTATGATTTAATAGCCAAAAGTATTGAGCTACTTATATGGAAATCCCAAACAAATATTGTGTAAATTAAAAATGTTATGAGTTATATAATAAGGAAAATGACAAGGGATTTTATCAATATTTAGAGTCATCGAACATTGTGTTACCATTGAGCATTGATTTAATCAAAATAAAAATGTGAGTAGAATTCCTTATAGTTTAGCTTTTACTTTGACAGAAACTGAAATCGGTATATACAATATTTCTTCTATATTCATAAAATTAATAAAACAAGCTTGAAAAAAATGAATTTTGTTTTATACAATTATTTGGCCAATATATTTAAATGGAATGACTTCTAAATAGATAATGGTAACTTTAAATCTTAATTTAACTAGGAAACTTGAGTGCAAATTTCCATATGAATAGGGGCCGTGGTAGCCCAGTCCGTAGAGCGCTGGCCTGGTAATTCGAAGATTGCGGGTTCGGTACTCGAGCCAGCCAAAGACCGTCGTGTACACTAATGGTGGCTGGTGCACGTAAAATCTGTCGTGGCCGCAATGTCCTCCATGTTCCCGTCAAAAATTATACCTCTGGGAGTTACCGAAACGGAAGAGCCATCCCTTTCGTGGAGGATCAAAATTGTGATAGCATGTCTCCGGACCACATCTAGGGGTGTGTCCCAGACCGTCGCCAATTGCCCATCTGCGCAGCACTAGTGCAACGTAAAACCCAACCCAACCATCCATATGAATAGAGATCTCTTTTCGACTCAGAAATGATTCTAAGCTGAAAAGTTTCTTTCTATACATTAAAAACTTTTTGGTTAAAAATATTGCTAAAAAACTTTCAAAATCTGAACAAATAAATATTAAATGCTATTAAAAAGTCTTTAGATAAGTAATGTAAAATTGAATGATGAAAACTGTTTATTAATAGAAATTGTTGTCTGAACTAAAATTACCATAACAATCTCTGTTAAAAAAAGGGACCAATTTTCTGTGGCGCAGCGAGTGACCCTCTTATACACTGGTTCTCATAATTATAAGGACACCCGTTTTTCTATATTAACTAAACATTGAACACTATTATTTAAACAAATATATTTTTTATTAATTTGAATTTCATTAATAGACTATATTTAAAAAGATTTATCGTTTTTCTATCTTAAAAAACTTTAAATATGGTGAAAAAGGTGATTTTTGGAGTGTTCACAATTGTAAGGACAGCTCGAATCTTAGTAATTTTTTTCAGTTATTCTTTAAAGATCTCTTTTTAGGGTGAAACAGTCAGACATTCTCTCTGGTAAATATATATATACATTTTATTTTATTTTTTAATATTCAATTTCAATACCATTTCATACATCATAGATGATATTCTGAATACATTTAAACTATTTAAAAATGCTTTCACTTGCATGCACTTTTCTAGTATGATATGTTAAGGTTCTTTTCAACTTTTAGGCCACGGGAAAGGCAATTCATACAGAAGTTTCTTTCTCAAAACTATTTCCTATTGCTCTAGATGTAGAGCAAAAATGTAAGTCTTGTTGAAAAAAATATTATTACCCCTCAAAATCTAACAAAAATCTGAGAATTCTACCTTTAAAATTTGCGGATATTCTATTGATGTTCATAATAATAGAAAGAAATTACTAAATTCCTTCTGCCTTCAGTAGAAACAGCTCCCTAGAGCACCATAGATCCACCTTTAAAATGCCCGATTCATATCTGTCTTTAAAAAATCTGCTCTGTCTTTCGCTATCTTCAGATCATGTCAGTAACTGTTAAAACCATTTGGTTAATCAAGAATAAAATTTTTTTCATCCGAAAATGCAACATTTTACCATTTAATATTATCTTTATTCAACTTTAACTCAGACGTGCTTTCCCCCATTAAATGCTTATTGATTATTACAGGTTTTTTATTCATTTTAACATATTATTTATTATTTTAAACATGCATAAATGTGAATTCCATCCTTTCGTTAAAAATTACGAGCAAATTCAACAGCAGTCATTATGAGTAGATCAGTAAGAGGAATTATGAGTCTTCGATCTCTGTAAAACTACTCTGATTTTGTATCAGATTTCTCTCCTATCGAACCAACAGTTCAACGTTTGATCACATTTCCTTCAGCAATTTTAGATCTTCGAATTTCATTAGAAATTCGGCGGATTTAAATTATACTTCCACTTAAAAAACACATTTATCATACTTCACTACATGAACGTTCTTTTTCTCGAGGAAATATCAGTAATGTCCGTCCAAGAAAAATTAAAGGCTTATATATGAATTAATCTAGCCCAGTAGTTAACAAATTCGCATGTCAATTGTATTTTATCTGCTTGTAAGTTAAATAAAACGAAAATATATTGATTGTCCTTATAATTATGAACATCTTAAAACGTAGAGAAAAAAACATTTTGCATTCTTTTTTATTAATTTTGTTTCATATAAAAAAATATATATATAGCACTAGATATATTAAGTGCACTTAGTATAATGTTATTCACAATTATTTTTACATTAGTTATTTCAAAACATAAAGTGTCCTTATAAATATGAGAAGGAGTGTAGAGATCTAATCGTATTAGTTATTTTCATTAACCGTTGTAATTATCAATTTCCCGTATAATATTTCTTTGAAAAGCCTAATTATAATGAAATTTGTTTATATCCAAAATATTTAAAATTAATCAAATAAAATTAAAAATTGATTTTGATTCGTGATACCAATATTACCTACAATTACGATAAACAATGTTTATTAAATTACGCATGCTGCTTCATTATATTCTGCAGTCCTTTAAACTATATGCATCTACTATATATAGTCACATAAACTAAGTTAGACTTTTCCTCTAGAATAATATCCAGCGGTTTGCTTCATTACATTGAAAGGTTAATAATGCCACGTGAAATTTTAGATAGTGTCTTTAATAGGCACTTTGCAAGTAAATTGCCACATACAAGCAAATAGCAGAAGAGGCAAATGCTACCTTGTACATATCATTCTAAATTTCAAACATTTAATTTCAAATGCAACATTAATTCTAGGAGATGTATACGTATTCCTCATTCTCTAAAATGAAAGTCACTTTATGAATTTTAATTTCACATTTATGGATGTTAATAAATCACGCTACAAATACAATATAACGATGTTGCTAAATTTGCATATTACTATTTTCTATTATTTAGTTTGATTACTTAAAATTCAAATACCATTCAATATTATTTTTAATTAAATAAATTTAGGCTTTTATTTTTTCAATTGCTTGAATGAAATTCAGTTTAATAATGTCATTACATTAGACTTCAATTTTTTATTTTCCGAACACTATAGTGAGGAAAGTATTGTAATCATGTCAAAAATCCGAATTTGATATTTTGATGTTTCTATACGTTTCGAGGTCCCCTGAGTCCGTTTTCACTATTTTTACGATGATGTATGTATGTGTGTGTGTGTGTATGTATGTATGTGTGTATGTCTGTGCGTGAACACGCTAGCGTCTAAACGCTTTGTTCGAATAAGCTGAAAGTTGGTACGTATATTGTAAGTCACCATAGTACGAATCCTATTGATTTTGGTTAATCTAGCACTTATAGTTTTTTTACAGGGACACCAGGAAGAATTCTTTATCATTATGGCCTGTGGGGCCAAATTTTTAAAAGTGCGATAACGTCTAAACGCTTTATTAATCTGAGCAAAAAATTGTACACATGTTATAGGTCACAGTTGCACCAACTGTATAGATTTTGGTGAATTTATCACTTACAGTTTTTGTTTTTTTTGTTTTTTTTTCTTTTTCAGGGACACAAAGAAAAATTCTTTATCATTATGGCCTATGGGACCAAATTTTTAAAAGTGCGATAGCATCTAAACGCCTTATTCAATTGAGCTGAATATTTATATAAATATTATAAATCACTGTTGCACTAACTATAAGCTTTTTGGTGAATCTAGCATTTATAGGTTTTTACAGGGACACGACGAAAAATTCTTTATCGTTAGGATCTATGGGCTCAAAGTTCAGTAGCGTTAAATAAAACATCGTGTAATATATGGAGAAAAATACTCAAACACTCTATTATGGTTTTCTCTCTTTTGTTTGTTTAACAACTCCTCTTTCCTTACTTTATCTACAAAACTGTTAATTACTCAATGTTCGGAAAGTCGAGTGGAGTCACTCCAGATTTTTATACTTATCAGCACAAGCAATAAAAACTAAATGTATGAATGTAAAATTTCAATAAAGACGTAAAAAAACTAGTATGTTGTGGCCACCACGAGACTTTCTTCTATATTTTCCTATACAAATTCACTCAGTAACAATATTTAAAAAAAAAAAAAAAAAAAAAAAAAAATCCAAGGTTTTTTTTTTTTTTTTTTTTTTTCTTCGTTAAAAGTAAAAAAAATCGATAACTTTGTTTTAAATTACCACATATTTATAGTTCAACCATTCGTTTTAAAGGTATTGACGAGACCTTTCGAAAGATACCCATCTTGAAAATTTACCCCACCCCAGAGGGTACTTCCCCCCAGGGGGGAAGCGATGCCCACACATGCACAATTTTTTTTCCTAATTAACTACTACTATTAGCAATGATTCATATTAATTTTACAATCACAGGTTAAGAATAACTCTCATTATGTACATTTATACGAAATTTTGTCCTATACTACCATATTAAAAATTTAGAAGAAATACGATCACAGCGCCTCCTGTTGTGCGATTTATCCCCAAATCTAATCAGCACCAGTTTATATCAGGAGCCAACTAAATACCAAGTTTTGATAATTTCGTTTAAGAAAAAAAAAAAAAAAAAAATTCTAAGTTTTTTTTCGTGAAAAGTAAAAAAAAAAATCGATAACTTTGTTTTAAATTATCACAGATTTATAGTTCAACCATTCGTTTTAAAGGTACTGACGAGACCTTTCGAAAGATACCCATCTTGAAAATTTTTGCCCTATATCACCATGTTAAAAATTTAGAAAAAGCGGGATGGCAACGCAACCTGTAAGACGATTTTTACCAAAAGTTGATAGGCACTAATTTATGTCAAGGTGCAACTACATACCAATTTGTATAAAATTCTGTCCAGTAGTTCCTGAGGTACAGTTGCCACAAAATTTTGTCACACACACACACAGACAGACAGACATTTTCTAAAAATGGTGAAATCGTGTTCTACAGCTCTCAAAACGTGTAAATCCATCAAAAACCCGAAATCGAAAATTTTTACGAATCCAATACTTTCTTCTATTGAAGATAGAAGAAAGTAAAAATATATATATTTATCTTCCTTATTTTTTACATTGAATGATGTAATGAACTAAGAAAAATTATAAAAACACTAATGCAAAGAAATGCTAAAAATAAATTGAGTATTAAAATCTAATGGCAGTTTGTAATTGCTTTGATTTCACACTATTTAATTCGTGCATTATAATTCGTTCGCATTATAATTTTTATAGTTTTATTTAACTTAGTTGCTCTGTTTGTGTGGTTCAGTCGATTCAGTGACCTTTCAGTCGATTTTTAATCCTCTTCTACCGAACTGATTTCACTAAAATTTTCCGTTCGAGTTCATAGTCCTTTAACAATAAAATATGCAAGCATTTTCCATGACCTATCTTACCAAGGGTAGGTTTCAGTGGTAAAAATCTATCTGTCCGTGTCGAATCTTGCGATTTATTTTTAATGGACTTCTGTGAAATCTATTTATTCATATTTTAGACATGAGTCCATACTTGATGACAATATTGGGTTGTCCGGAAAGTTCGTGCCGATTTTGAAGAAAATTTGAAACGCAACACATATAACCACAATGCTCGTGGATTGTGGATTTTGATATTTTTAACATCTTTCTGTTAATTCACGTGTCGTATAGTGTGAGTCATTTTCGATCAGTGTTTTAATCTGATCTTCATCTGTGGTGGTGTACCTACCGGGGCGTTCTTGATTTTGAAGGTTGAAATGGCTATCTTTAAACCTAGCAAACCACTTCCGAACAGTTTTTTCAGCTACAGCACCTTCGCCACAAACAGCGCATATTTTATTTGTCGCTTGTGTGGCCTTTCTGGTAAAAGAAAAGCATTAAATGCCTATAATGCACTTTGTTTGCTTCCATATTCAAAGGCGTATAAAACTAACAACAATTAACGTATCGTGACCAAATTTTTTTGTAAATATGCCTGAAGCACCGACTTTTAGAATATGCGCGCAAGTCATTTGTTTTCAAATATTCTGATATATTCAGACCTGTCCTTATGCCACCTAACGAAAATCAACACGAAATGTCAGGATGATCCAAATATTTTCATTGTTCGATCTCACTAGAAGAAAGTTTCAGGGGCAAAACTCTGTCTGCTGATGTCAAATCTTGCCATTCGTTTTTAATACATTTCTTCCTGATTTTGATAAAATTTTACTTGTGAATATATAATCAATGACAATGTAATACCGAAGCATTTTTAGAGCCCTATCTCGTTAGAAGCAGGTTCCAACAACAAAAACATGTATGTCTGTGTCAAATCTTGCGATTATTTTTTAATTAACCCCCGATGAGTCGTTTTTGCTCAAATATTGTACACGAGTCTATAACCAATGACAATAAATTATTTAAGACTGTTCAAATTTCTGTCTTATCAGGGGCAGGTTCTAGGCCCAAAAACCTTTTTCCCCCTGAATAATACAAAGATTTATGGATAGATATCTGCAATGATTTTAATACATTTTGGAATAAAAGCGTGTTTTCTAATTTTTGTTTCTTTGTTAAAGCATAAGTTTTTTTTTTTTTTTTTTTTTTTTTTTTTTTTTAATACGCCTCAATAAACACAATAAAATTAAGAAAAGAATAATACTGTTTGATATGTAGCAAGTATGAGAACTAAAAAAAAGTAAATAACAAGGTAGAACAGCTTATTAGTTAGTTGTATTTTTTATGCAACAAAATTCGCTTGCTCATTTTCATTCGATAAAATTGAATCTATTTTACCATGTGATTTAGAACATTAAAATATCAAATTTGAAGGTTCTGATAAAAATAAATTGATCTGATAAATCTGATAAATAAATTTCGATATATAGAAACAGTAGTAAAATGTTACAAGACGACTGTGTTCAGTAATGGTAAACATAAACTTAAGTAAGCAAAACCATAAATTACAAAAAAAAAAAAAAAAAAAACAGCACTTGTTAAGGATTAGAAAGACTATATATATAGCGAAATAGTGTCAAGGTATCTTAAAGCACGTAGAACTTAGATTCAAAAAACTCTTGAATCGATTTGCTTTCTTATTATAAACATAAAATAAATTAAAATAAACTTGTAAGTATTATTTTTCATGAGTTAATATTTATTTTTGTATATGAGACTTCTTTTTGATGAATTTAATTTTTATTTGAATATTACTTTTGTCTCTAGTATTAAAAAGGAATTTTAATTATGAAACTACACAAATACAATATTAATGTGGAGAAATAATAAAAACTGTTCTTTATTTATTCGCTGAGAAAGAAATAATTAAAATCCTGCTTTTAATTAAAATTTGAATTCACAATACTTCTTTTTTCTGTTAAACATTTTAAGAAATTTAATTTTAACTTCTTTTATCTTTAATTTATGAAATACATCAGAATAAACGAAAATGTTTTTCTTTTGTATTTGTTTACTATACTGGTAGTAAACAATGCTCCTTGTTTAAAAGAGAATTAATGTATTGAAAAATTACTAAATTAAAAGTTCTTTAATCTATGAATGTTTTAGATATTTTTGTTTAAATAACATGTTAAATTTAACTTGGTATTTTACAGCTTCGATTAAATTTAAATAGATTAGTGAATTTAAATACATTTAAAATGAAATATTTTTAATCCATTAGTATTCCAGCTATTTTTATTTGAATATGACATTAAATTTAACTTCGTACTTTATAATTAGGACAAAGGACTATTAGTTTCAATCTGGAGTTTTTGTAGATCAAATTTATATAACACCAAAATAAGTTAGAAATATCAGTCCTATCGTTACAAATTTGGTACCAAATGAAAGGGGCGATTTTTCTGAATCCAAGGGTGCAAACAGTTTTTCTACGCGAGAGTTACATTTTTTTTTTTAATTAACTAAAGTATAAAATTTAGGTGTGAACACTTCATTTTAATTCATTTCAGTCATTTTAAAAAGCACGTGGTCCAGTTTTACGGTCAAAAAATAAGATAAAAAATAAAAAAATAAAAAATAAAAATTTGAAATTAATAGTCCTCCGTACAAAACTAAATTCTGTCTTTGGCAGAATTTTTAATGTTTTCTTTTTTTTCTTTTCCCAACTAAATAGATAAGATTTTATTTATTTATTTTATTTTATTTTATTTTAGTACGACAAGTCGTAGTGTTTCTTTCAATCTACGACTTTGCTGTGTCGCAGTAGTATTACACATTGAGTGTCGAAAAAAAAAAAACGAATACATGCAAACATTTTTTCTTTTAAATAATTAAAATAATATTTAGAAAAATCGTGCTAAAGAAATGGAACAGCTTCCGTATAGAATGATATATATTATATATTATTATTATTATTTATATCTATTGAATAAAGACTCACGAGAAAAGTTGACTTACATGTAGTTATTATGATTTTAGAAGGATATGACGCCATTAGTTAACAAAGAAATAAGTTTGAAAATATTTATAATTAACATTTTAAAAATTACTGAAAATAAAGTTAAAATTTCTAAAATAATGATGACAATTTCTAATACATTAAAATAGATGGAAAAGGCAGGAAAAGATTTAACTTAATTTAAAATAAATAAATAAATAAATAGAAATTTCTGAAAGCAAACAAACTTTGTGACATAAATTTGGCTATTAAAAATTTATTAAAATTATAAAAGTTATATATCGAAAGATTTTATTATTTAAGAGCCAAAAATAAATAAGTAAATATCTTTCTTTTTATGTCGAAAAAAAATGGACGCAATAATTAAAAATAATCTCAAATTTAGACTATCAAAATAATTTAATTCTAAATAATTTTGCATAAAGTAAGCATGACTTTTTTTTTCTTTTTTAAAGGAAAATAATATATGCTCTGTCCATTACTTTTTTTTACTATATATCATTTTAATACTAGTGGATATGAAGATCAGGAGCCTTGATATCCCATTTTCATCACTCGTTACTCAATACATTAGTTTTATTTGTTCGATTATATTTACATAGGGGAAGGTGGTCTAAAATGATCCCCTTAAGAAAAAAACTTGTGTAAAATATCATAACTGTTTAAATAAAACTTTGGCCATTTGCTAGTATGTTTTACACTATATTTTGCATGATAAACATAATTTAATAAAATATTAAACCCAAATTCAGTAATGAAAAAAACAAACTTTTGAAAAATGTCCAAAACATCATTTTACCCTCACTATAAAACAAAATGAATCTTCATTTAAAAATAAATGTAAGTTGTTTTTTATCGGCAAAATACAGGATATAAAACTAGTGGATCTGTAGATCAGAAGCCTCAACGTCCTATTTGCATCACCCATTATTCAACAGATTTTTTTTTTATTCCTTATTATATAATACATATGTATTGATTCGATTGATGTGCTACACAAACAGAAATGTTTCTGAGGGGACTGCAGCCTCCCTCAACACCCCGCTCTATCTCTTTTTCCATAACTATCTGTATATATATATATGTGTGTGTGTGTGTGTATGTGTGTGTTATATGTATATATATGTATTCTTAATAACTGATTGTCTTGTATTAATTCCCTGTAATTCATAAATACCTGTGCCAAATTTCCTGCAAAATGATTACATAACATATTGAAATTATTTTGTGTAACCCTGTAAATGAATTACCAATTCAATGCCCACACTTTTCCACTGAAAAACATTCTTTTAAAATTCTAATAAAATTTCATTATATTTAACGAGGTGTAAGAATGTTAAAATACACTTTTAAGAAATACCGACTATAGACCGTAATGGTACGAAATTTTGTATGTATCCTAGAAAAGGAGCCACAGTAATTATATACACTAAAAAGAATACACCTATTTAATTAATTATAACTCATTAATATTTCAACCTAATTTGAAATCTTCTGGAAAATTACAGTCCGTCATCGAAATTCTTTCGTGGAGTCCCGTAAATAAATTATTTAGTCTATACATATCCATTTTCTAGAGAGATTTAAGCATCTTTATAATGTATATTGATTCCATTATGCTGAATGCAGCATAAACGCATTAAACTGCGCTTAAATAAAAATTTGTTCATAGGCAATAATGTCACCAAATTCTTTTGTGTGTCTCCGTAAACGAACCATAAACATTGTATACACCAGTAAAAAAAAATTCATCTTATTCTATGTTTTCCATGAACAATTGTTCGACATTTGACATAATTTGGCTGATTATGTTAGACTGTCAAAACACTTTTGTATGGTCCTGTAATTATAATTACAGGATGCCTAACAGCACATATTTTCCGCAGAAAACATTAGTTTAAGCATCTCAGTAATGTACGCTAATTTCATTTTGTTGGTAGCAAAGTAATGATGTCAAAATGCGTTTAAACGAAATTCACCCAATATGCTGTAATGATAAGAATTTTGACGTGCCCCAGGGACCGATTTACTCACTTGGAAGCCCAGAGCACTCATGTTAAATGGGTCCTCGTACTTTAATATTACAACAAACTATACAAACTGCATATTTTTGAATCATGCGTCTAAAAATTCTCTTCACTTCTCTTCACTTCACTTTTCATTTTAATGGTAATAGTAAGGATTAACTAAATATGATGCTTGTTTATCGGATCAACGTAAATCGCGCCCATGTATCTGCGCTGCAGTGCGTTTTTCGGATTTAGTTAGTCTTAGTAGGAGTTTGGAATGCAGTATAGGTAGTACGCAGTTTTATTTGCGTTTAGCGAAAATATTGCAATTTCTTCGTGCTGATAGTTTCCTTGAAATATAATACCGCCGATTTATAGAACAATGCAGTAATACCATTAGTAGAATATATGCAGTAATACAGTGCAACATGAATTTTAATTATACATTAACGAAAAAACAAAAAACGACGATCATTAGAGCAAAATTTGGAAATTTTTAATTTTAACTATTTTTTATTAAATGTATAATGGAATTTCTTGGAGGCCCCTTCAGTGTGAGGACCCAGGGCACATGCCCTGAATGCCCTGCCTTAAATGAGGAACGGGGTGTCCCTGTACACAATCTATAAAAAATGTAGACATAAAGAATTATATAGCTATTTCTATACAGAGCCTGAATGTGTGTGCCAATTTGCAAGTCAATCGGAAGATTTTCCGGCCGCTATTGCGGTGCATACAAATTCTGCCCATAGGCCGTAATGATAAGAAACAAATTTGATGTGTCCCTGTACACGAACTACAAATGGAATATACACCTAAAACAATACAACTAATTCCGTTGGGCTCATGCATATATATATCTAATTGTAAGTCAATAGCGTGATTTCTGGCCGCTATCGCGGTACATACAAGTTCTTCCCATAGGCCGTTATGATAAGAAAAACTTTGGCCTGCCCCTGTACATGAACTACAAATGGGCACTACACACATGAACTACACACCCAAAACTGTAGAGCTGATTCCGTGGGGCACATGAACATGGGTACCGAATTTCAAATCAAGGGCGTGACTTTTGCGGCTGCTATCGCTCGACAGACAGACAGACACGCACACAGATGGAACCCAAAATCTTTTTGAGTCTCAACAGAGGGCCGCCACTGACGTTTCGGCAAAAATTACAAGTCAATAGCTCGATTTTTGCTGTGGCTATCGCGGTACATACAAGCTCTTCCCATAGGCCGTAATGATAAGAAAAACTTTGGCATGTTCCTGTACACGAACTACAAATAGAATACACACCTAAAACAATACAGCTAATTCCGTTGGGCTCATGCATATATCTACCAAATTGCAAGTCAATAGCGTGATTTTTACGGCCGCTATTGCGCGACAGGACAGACAAACACACACACGGAACCCAAAATCATTTTTAGTCTCAACAGAGGGCTTCCACTGACGTTTCGGCAATTAAGACAATATATAATGAAATAGTATAAGTAAACCAGGTCATATTTCTGTTCATGAAAAACTGTATATCTAAATAAAATAAAAGTTAGTGCTTACATTATGATAGATGTTATAAAATCCACTTTTTCAAAGAATTTTATTCAGTTGCGTAATACTGCGATCGCTTGAATACCGCCATTGCTTCTTTGACTTGGTACAACTAATTTATGGGTTACCCTGTAGATAGCACTATCAGTCTGGAAGAAAATATATGTGGACCGTTTTGCCCACTAGGATCATTTGAGGCCACCTTCCCATATATATATATTTATATATACACAGGGTGTCCCATAATTCTGCAGATATTTTAAAAATTCATATGCAGCTGCCGTACTCTTTTTATCGAACTTGTATAACAAAGAATGTCTTATATGCTCCTTCTCGATCTCCACATTTCCCTTTGATTTTTTTTTTAGATAATTAACATTGTGAGACACGATGAGATATGTGGGGCATCCACACGTTTTATTGGCCCACGATTTGCGTCATTACATTGTCATTCGTGACGTAATTTCCATTGCAAATTTGCATATCCAAAAACAGGTAGAACTTTCGCACTCACCCAATAAGAGCTAAAAACTATACAGTTATTTCTGTATGGCGCGTAAACATGTGTTGCATTTCAATTGGGAGATTTTTGAGGCCGCTATCACGGTACAAAGATATTCTGTTCATAGGTCGTAATGGTGAGAAAAATTACGATGTGTCCCTTTCGGTACTCGAACTATAAATAGAGTGTACGCTAAAAACAATTCAGATAATTACGTGTGGCTTACGAATATGCGTACCAATTTACAGACCAATCGGGAGTTTTTTGCGGCCGCTATTGCGGTACAGAGAAATTCTCTCCATAGGCAATAATGATAAGAAATACTTTGTCGTATCTCTGTATTCGAACCACAAACAGAATACACACTCAAAACTATACAACAAATTTCGCGTGGCTCATGAACATGTGTACCAAATTACAAGTTAATAGCGTGATTTTTGCGGCCACTATCGCGAGACAGACACACAGACACACAAACAGAACCCAAAATCTTTTTGAGCCTCCACTGACGTTTCGGCAATTACAGCCCCACTTATCGGCCTATGTACGTCCAAATTGAAACAGCATAGTTTTTTATAAAAACTATCTCAGATATAAATTTTAAAGCATATATACAAAAGTGAAGTTGAAATATAGTCTTCCGATAATGGAGAAAAGTTCAACATAGGAGCTCATTTTTCTGTCGATATGCACCCAAATGGAGTCAGTATAGTTTTTCCTGCCCTGTATCAAGACTGCAGTTTTTATACACTGTACAAACTAAGATATAGTCTTACCATAAATGGCTAAATTTGCAGCATTACAATGCCACCTATAAGCCGATATGCACCTAAATTTACTGAGTATAATTTTTTACACTATGCAAATCAAGTTTAGTGCTCCTATACTTTACAAAAGCTCTAACATAGCCTTTCCTTTAAGCAAGAAAATTGCAACACAGCAGCGCATGTTACTGAGCGATATGCAATAAACTGTGATTGTCATCAATTTATGTTAAACTGTAACTAAGTTGAATCTGTCATGGAATTTAGTGCATTAGTTTTTTATCTAGAGCTAGTACAGAGTTTTTGTCACACACACACGCAGAGAGTTATCATTCTGAGAAAGTTCAAAACTCATTAAGGAGCTTTTAAAACACACAAAACCATCAAAACCCACAACTCGAAAATTTATTAATTTATTATTTTCTTCTTTTAAAAATTATAGACGAAATTAATAAATTTTTAATCATGATTCATAATTTTGTTTTATTTTTTAAAAGAATATAACATGTTTTCAAATAATTTTAATTACATAAATATTTCCATGAACCGAAAACTAACATCGCCTTACGTTAGTCTTCTAAACGCTGCATATCTGATCATAGTTGTCTAAATGATAAACTTTACTATTATTTCCCTCTTTTTAGTACGGAAATAAAAATGCAAGCGAAATACCAAAAGAATCTTTATATCCGTTAAGGAAAATTCCTCAGATTTCTTGATTGCCGCCGTCGTTATGCCTTTTATATTAAGCTAATAAGATTTCTATTTATAGAATCTCTGCTTTTGGAAATGAATAGGTGTTTCCGCATGGATATTAGAAAAAGGAAAATTTCAACTGAATTAATAAGACACTCAAAGCTAAATATTTTTTTAACCACATGCATTTGTTTCTATATATTAATTAACGTGATATTCGTGTTGTATATTTTTTCGCTATATATATTTCTCTGATAATTTAGCTACATTCTTTAAATAATAATGTCATGGTCGGAATTCTTTCTTGACTTTATTTTTGTGGATGAAATAAATTAAGCAAAGAAAGAGATGTCGAATAAATGCCATTGTTTAGTAAAGTCATAATCAGAAACAAAAATGAAATCCTAAAGTAATTTTAACTTTTTATTTTATTTCATTTTTTCAATTCAACATGGCGTTTCCCTTTTAATTAACTTGAAAATTTTATTACTTCACAAGAAAATTTTACTGTAAATTTTATATTAAGAATCTGGTGTGACACTCACACGATTTTCTCTCGCATTGCATTTCAATACTAGTAAAGACAGACTGCAGATAACGGTAAAATAACAAGTATATAAAATAACTTTAAAAGCAGTTAAAAATAGTTGTAGTAATAGTTTTATTGGATATATATCTTTGTGTGAGCCCCCTCAACCCCTCCCCCCGGTTGAATATATTTATAAAACATACTTATAAAAATTTAACTGGATTATTAAATTTAAATTTTATTCCAAATTACTAAGTCAAATTTTACCCAAAATACTCCTTGAAACTTATCAATCTTGATCAAATTTTTCAAGTAGCAACCTCATATGAGCTTCAAAATACAACATTTGAATTGCCTGCAACTATTTATTTTTAAGTTATGCTGATAAGTAAAAATCAACTGTTAAAAACTTAACTTTGTTATTCAAAAAATTCAAAACGCGTAATTATACAAAAAGCAAGATCTGTAAATTTAACTTAAAAAACACTTTATTTACTGTATGGGTATGAGAAATTAATTTTTATTTCTGAGACGATTCTCTAGACATGGTAAAATATAATATAACTAGTTAGTTGCAGGGCGACTAAGACGCCCGTTGAAAAATGATCATTTCATTTTATTTATTTCTCACTTCAAATAATTCATTTTCTAGCAAGCCCGTGCGAAAGTTTCGCATTTTATTTATCTCTTCGTTACCTTTAAAATTTAAAATTATTATTACTAGCTGGAACCCGTCGAATTCGACGATCATTTTATTGACCGTAATGTTTCAAAAAACGTCGCATCATTATTTAAATGTATTTCAAGTTAAAACATGTAATATAATTTACGACATTTCACTTTAAAAAAAGAAAGTCAGAAAAATGCTTATAAATAGAAATACTATATATGACATCACTTTCTACAAAGTACAGTCAATGTGACGTCAAACTGACTCCAAATAAACAGTCCCTATCTTTCATTTTCTATTTCGTTGAATACTAAGACTACATGTTAGCTGACCAGACCGGCGTTATTCGGGCCTACGGTAATAACCTTAAATGACCCTTAAATTTGTATGGTTTTACATCTTTAACTCGTTTTTGTTTGAAATTCTATTTTTAAATAAAAGCATCGTGAAAAAATAATCAGCTGTAACAAAAAAATTACCTCGAACCGAACGAAACTCTGCCTTGTGACCCTGGTGCCTTCGGCAGCGCATACGCCGGCCGCTAATAACATAAAAATATTCCCAAAAATTAACCTGGAATCGAACGAACCCGCCCGGTGTTGCCCGGGCCCATGATGCCTTAAATGAACCTTAAATTTGTATGATTTTATACCTTTAACTCGATTTTGTTAGAATTTCTGTTTTTAAATGAAAGCATCACGAAAAAAATAATCAGCTGTAACAAAACAATTACCTAGAACCGAATGAAACTCTGCCTTGTGACCCCGGTGCCTGCTGCAGCGCATGCGCGGGCCGCTAATAACATAAAAAAATTCCAAAAAATTAACCTGGAACCAAACGAACCCGCCCGGCAATGCCCGGGCCCATGATAATAACCTTAAATGAACCTTAAATTTGTATGGTTTTATACCTTTAACTCGATTTTGTTTGAATTTTTATTTTTTAATGAAAGCATCACAAAAAAAAAAAAAAAAAAAAAAAAAAAACCTCAACCAGAACGGAACTCGGGCTCGTTACCCGGTGCCTGCGGCAGCGTATATACAGGCCGCTAATAATATGAAAAATTTCTCAAAAATTAACCGTGAACCGAGCAAACTTCTGACTCGTGTTACCTCTGCCTGTAGCTGCTGCACTGTATAGCAGGCATGCATGCTACGCACGCGTTGCAAAATCCACTTTCCTCCACCAGGGGGTGCAGTATGTTGTATACGAACATCACCAATCGCCTTGAATTTCCAAGACTTTTCAAATAAGGTGTCACATGGTGGTGTCAACTTCAAAATCCTTTAGTTGCACTTTCCACCGCCAGGGGGCGCAGCGTGTTCTATACGAACAACACCAACGATAAGTAAATACCAAGACCTTTAAAATAAGGTGTAACATGATAGGGTCTACTGCAAAATCACCTAGGTCCATTTTTAACCACCAGGGGGCGCACTATATTGTATACAAACATCCCCAATCAACATGAAATTTTAAGACCTCTATCAACAATCGCCTTGAATTTCCAAGACCTTTCAAATAAAGTGTTACATGGTGGTGTCAACTGCAAAATCCTTTAGTTGCACTTTCCACCACCAGGGGGCACAGTGTGTTCTGTACGAAGATCACCAACTGTCAGGAAATACCAAGACCTTTAAAATAAGGTGCAACATGATAGGGTCTACAGCAAAATCACTTAGTTCCATTTTTCACCACCAGGGGTCGCACTATGCTGTATACAAACATCCACAATCGACATGAAATTTCCAGACCTTTAAAATGAGGTGCTACATGTGTGGGTCTAGAACGGATTTCTCTCTCAAACTAATTTCCCCCCTTTCCCCTCCACTCCAAATCTACTTTCCCCCTTTTTCCCCCCTTTAAAATCGAAAATTCCAAATTCGCAGATATTGATTTTTTAGTATTCGACTCTAGTCCCCATATGTACAATTTCTTCACCGTGAAGTAATTTGAAGCTTAGTTAAGCTCGTAAACGTGTTTTTAACCCAAACGGGTGGGAAACGGTTTCCCACCCGTTTCCGCCGGGGGAGAAACGGTTTCCCCCCGGGGGGGAAACCGTTCGACTTTTTTTTATTTTTCTCTTCTCATAGCACATCTACAGACCAAGACCTTTCTTTAGACACCTCAACCAAATTTTTACACCGAGTAGTTCTCTCAATATAGTGGAGACAGGCAAAAACATGTTTCAAATTAATATATAGATTATTTTATAGGCGTCATTTTTTAGATCATCAAGACACCACATAGACGCAAATTTAATATTATATATATATATGTTACCGTTAAAACTCGAAATCCGTGAATATGCAGATTACCTAGCTAATCTGCAGATTAACTAAAATGACCCGTTAAAGTGTGGAATCAAGAGTTTTCCGCATTTTAACTAGGTAATCTGCAGATTAGCGGCTTCTGTGTCGTTAAAGTTCAAATGATTGTTTCGAGCCTTAGTTTTTTTGCATTCACTATGACGTCAAACAGTCATGTGATACAGATACGCGAATGACCTTCAAACATAAACCAAAACTTTCATCCTTTCCGCTCCGCTTCCGCTATGATAATTTGTAAACGCAAAACTTGGAGCATCGAAGACATGGTTATTATAGGGTTCTTATCATGACCAACACAAAACTTAAAGTAACAAGTAAGTTATAATTGTTTTAATTTTGATTTTATTTCTTCTCTTTTTTAACTCTGTCAATATAAGTTTGATATGGCTCTGCACTGCATTTTATTATTGAAATCTGATCTTAATCTAAACTCTCTGTCTCCTGAAACTTCATTTTGAATTATGAATATTAAAATTTTGTACACAGTAATTATTTCCTCCCGAAATAAAACTATTAAAACACAACTTTTTAAAACTAATTTTTTATTTTAAAATTGATTTAAATTACTATTACTTACTGAAAAAAAAAGTTTTAATTTTTAACTCTGAAAAATATGGCATTCAATATTATGGCTTTCTTTAATAAATACTTAATACGAAATTTTTATGCATTTCATTACATTTTGCTGTTGTTTCTTTCAATTTCAAGTTTCCTTTATATATTTTATATATCATGATTACATTTTTTTTTTTTTTTTTTGTTCGCTTTTTCAGATAATTCCATTGTAGTTTATCACATAAAATGTGTTAATAAAGTTTTTTTTTTTTTTTTTTTGTAAAATTAATATATTTGCTAAACTTGTACAGATATACGTATGTATGCTGCAAAATATAGTTTAATAAAGCATTGGAAAATAGTCATTTTAATTTTCCTGCGGTCTAAAAAATTATTAAAGCAGTTTTAATTATATGAAGTACTTCTTAAATAATGCTTCTGAATTGTCCAATTTAATATTTCGTTATCGAATTAAAAATTGGTGCATAACTTAAAAAAAAAAAAAAAAAAAAAAAATAGTAATAGCAATGTAAGTTTTTTTTTTTTAAATGGTTAAATATCTTTATTTTGAAAAGAAATCGTTACTGTATTACAATTCTAACATTCATTTATGAAATAGAATTTATTGAAAGCTATTAAAGTTATTATATTTCATATTAAAAATGCATAACATCTTCAAACTTATATTGACAGAATAAAAAAGATGAAATAAGTAAAAAAAAAATTAAAACAAATATAACTTTAAAAGACATAAAAATTAAAACACATACAGATTAAAATAAATAAAGAAGGAAAGAAAACTATTTTTTCCCCTGAATGAAAAAAACAAATACAACACCAGAGATTTTATTTTCACTTTAACGAGTGCCTAGTAGGTAATGTGCAGATTATCTAGGTAATTCGCAGATTACCTAGGTAATTTGAGAAATGAAACAATTTTCCTCACTTTAACGGATCGCCCTAGTTAATGTGCAGATTATCTAGTTAATCTGCAGATTAACCGATTTCTGCACGTTAGCGGTAACATATATATTTATATATATATATATATATATATATTTTTTTTTTTTTTTTTTTTTTCACGTGAAAGCATATTTCATTTTATGCTGGAAACAATTGAAGATTTAAATGTCTATTTTAAAGCTATGTCTATTTTCATATATTAATTAATTTGGAAAAATCTAATCAAAAATTCGTTACAAATAAGGTACCAAATGAAAGGGGTGATTTTTCTGAATTCGTCGGATTAAACAGATTATCGATAGAACAATTAGATTTTTTAAAATTAACTAAAGTATGAAAATTAGGTGGCAACTTGCGTTCACACACAGACAAAGTCCAAGGAAATCTCTTAGCTTTTTTAAGCGTGACAGGGTCAGTCAGTAATGAGCGTAATTATATACGATGATTGCCCCTGCACTGATTACATTTAATAAAAAAGTTTTTTTTTTTTTGCTTAATTATTCGTAGTCCTGTATGTCTTCTACAAATTATGTACACACCCCATTGTTTATTTAAATATAATCCTATATTAATATCACATAGAACAACCTGAAGCGCGTTTCCAACAATTTCCAAGTATATACTCCCACTATATTCTAGTTCTTCTGGGTACCACTGTAAACAAAAGGGGAATGATTTTCATACCATATTCAACACGAAACATGCTTTTGTGCGTATGAAAATATAGTTCATTTCATTTCGTTTAGTGCAGTTTACAAATGTTAAACAGCACCTATTAAATATTTCGCCCACTGACATAATGTATTTGAACTCTCTTGGACGTCCGCTGCTCGAACTATTTTCTCGATTTTAACAAAAATTTTAGTGTTGTATCCCTATATAATACAAATTTGGAATACTGAGTTTGAACTTTTTGCTATTATTTGTTTTTGTGATATGATGATAAAAGGCAGACACACTCACACACACAGACTAGCCACTAAAGATCTGATTTTCGGATTCAGTGGGGTGCAAAACATATAAATGTAACAAAAACTCACTTTTGAAAATTTAACTCAAAACAATCTTTTTTTTCCATAAGGTAATATAAAGGGTAAGATAAAGTTAAAAAATGAAAGAACTGGATGGTCTGTCAACAAATACTAAGCATAATTCAGTTTTCCTGTAAGATTTTCTGAAAGAGCCTAAATGTAATTTTCAATAAGATATTCATATTTCTAACTCGACTAAACATGATTTCATAAAGAAAAAAAAAATTCATGAACTGTCCTGCATATAATCCAGATCGCAATTCAATCGCAAAAATGTCGAAAAAAGCAAGTACAAAAATAAAGTTGTCTCTTGATGTAAGGATAAACATCTTAAACTTCCAAAATTTAAAACTAGTATAGTCATTAAAGGATCCGTGAGTTTACAGATCAAATATTCAGTACTTTGACTGATGACCCATCGATTTATGGAAGGGTATGGGTTTTCACCTTCCACTAAAGAGTCGAATAATGACGATGATAGCGAATAGAACTGACGAACTTACAATCCTGCAAATAGTAAAGTTGAACACATATGATACTGATACGGAAGTGGAAGATTGAATGCAGTAGACGCAACTTACCCAGAATTTACTTTCCGTTTGAATTGCAACTAAGGTCTTCGCCGCAAATTGCTGTATACTGATTGAAAGCTTACGGGGCGATCTTTCTAAAACTATAAGTATTTTTAATATTATATCTTATCTTTACTCAATTTCGATTAAAAATCGTGAGTGCATATGTTCTCATTGAACCTTTGGCACCAAATTTATCTATATTCCATCGTCCTACAAAATTCAAATAAACGAATATCGCTAGTGGAAGAAATTGGTTAAATGACTGCATGCTAATAACCAATGGAAGATGAAATACCTTTTTTGAAAACAAACACATATTTAATACAACAATAACATACACTATATGCAAAAACTTTAGTTAAAAATTAATTAAAAGATTAAATATGACATCACATGCTTATTTTGTTCCTTCTTCAGTTTCCTGTTGCCGTCCTCTACTACATAAAAATAATATATATATTTTTTTAGCTCTTTCAAACTATGCCTCTCTGCTATTCAGTAGATCTATTGAATCTATTAGGTTAAATTCAATTAGATCGCAGGGAGCCATGTTCAAACCAATGCCCTCTATTAACGCCTTATTACCAGCTCAAAGTCTAGTTTTATCCACTGTAGCTCTTATCCTATTTCAGGCCATCTTCTGTATATAAGGATGTTCGTGGTCTCTTTATAATTCTCAATCTTTTAAAATCAATTTTTGGTCTATTAACTGAACCGAAAAATCCTTAAAGGTTTCGAGGTGCAAAAACGATTCCTATTTTATGCAGCTTAAATTTTTAGTTTATAAAGTATTCTTTAATATAAATCTGCATACTTTATAAAAAAGAAAAGAAAATCTTTAAAATATTTTAATCCCATTGCTGATAATTTCTATTTGTCTACTTTCCTCTTGAAATTTAAATCTTGAAATTTTTCTAGACTGCTTAATCTACTTTTATAATTATTCTATTAATCCCTTAATAATGAGCAAATAATTCAAAAACGAAAAATATATATCAGTAAAATTTATTCATTTAATCTAGATTTTTCTCTCTAAGTTACAATTTCATTTTGCAAAACTTGATGGAATTGAAAGTTCATGAAATTATGTTGCGTTGCAATAAATCCATGAAAGGGATATCCATTTTTATGTAAAGCAAATTTATATCCTTTTTAAATATAAACTTGAGACGTCTAAGTAAATATAAATATTGAGCAACACATTCAATTCTTCAAAAATTGGAAGAATTTTGAAAAATGTGTTTCAAATATTTCTCAACAAATATTTTTTCTACATGCAGTTTATGCATAAATATGCAGGATACTCTTTTATGTACTGATGGATGCATAACATGTTAGAACTGGATATCCATGCAAAATTCATTTAGTTTCTTGATGACATATTATAAAATAACTTGAAAGAAATAAAATCCTGTGCCTTATTCTAAGTAATTTGAATACAGGTTATTCATATGATATTTTTGATTTATTATTTTACAAATTCAGTTCACATACAAAAATATGTATGCATACATTTATATTTATGTATTCCATAAATTTTATTTGAAATATGTTTTCAGAGAAATTATAATATACATTTCTCACGTTCAGTCTTCAGAATTTGTATAGTGGTGGATACAACTTTAATATTTAATAAAAATTACTTATTTTGGAAAAAACTAATACATTAAATGTATTTACTAATTAATCTTCATTAAAAATTGTATAAGAATTATTTTTTACTTATTTTCATCCTTTTTTCTACCAATTAAAACAAACATGACCAGTACAAATTTGAAAATAACAAAATTTAACTACTAAAATTTAAATAGTATTATTTTCAGTACGCAAGAGGAGAGGGGATTACTAATGCTAACGTAATTGAAATTTAGATTGATTTTTTGCTGAAGCCGAACAGCTATAAAATAAATCATTTTTACTTTCTCTTACCCATAAGGTACAGCAAGTATTGTTTTAGGGTCAAATTTTCGAACGTGAGTTTTTGTTATATTTACACGTTTTGATGTCACCTGAATACGAACATCATGTTTTTTGCGGTTAATCTGTGAGTGTGTCTGTCTGTTATCAGCATATCTCAAAACAAATAGCAGCAGAAAATCCAAACTTGGTATTCTAAATGTGTATGATATAAAGATACTACACTAAGCTTTTCGTTGAGATGAAGCGAGTGGTTCTTGTACAGAGACGCCCAAGAGAATTCAAATACATTACGTCTATGGGGGAAAGTGCTGATAGGTAAAGTTTAACATCAATACACTGCACTAAACCAAATGAAACGAATATATATTTTTTATATGCGTAAAAACATGTCTCATGAAGAATATGGTAGGGAAATCATTCACTGTTCGTTTTCATGGCTACACAAAAGAACTAGATAAAAGTGCGATAATAGTTGCAAATTGACGGAACTGTATTTCAGGCTGGGCCATGTATTATTACTATAGGATTATATTTAGGTGCACCGTATGATCTGTATATAATCTTCGAAAGATATACAGGGCTGATAATATTTAAGCGATAACATTCTTTTTTGTTGTTAGTAGATGTGCTTTATTAATAATATTTTACCATTTTAAGGAAAGATGTTCCGGAATTCAAATGTATTCCTCATACAGATATGGTAAATAATGTATGCTTTTAAGCTAAATATTCGTCGCTTGTCTTTTTTTGTATAATTACACGCTTTGCGGCTTCCTGATTACCGTAGTCAAATTTTTTAACGTTTGATCTTTGTCTGTGTTTCTTAGAGTGACTTACAGACGAATAATTTTAGGAGATCCAAATGTTGTATTTTGAAGTTAATATAAATTTGTTGCTGGAAAAGTTTGATCAAGATTGATAAATTTCAAGGAATGTTGCGTGTGAAAGTTGTCTGAATAACTTTAAGTGAACTTTAACTGTAATAACAGATTTAAATTCTACATAAATATAGGTGCAGTAATGAAACGGATGATTGAGGGGGGAGGTAGCCCCTTCACACATAACTAATTATCATATAAAACTTTCTTTACTTTCCGAACATACATATGTAAGGAAAGTATTGCAATCATGGCAAAAATCCGATTTTAAGATTTTGCTGTTTCTATACGTTTTGAGGTGCCCCGAGTTCGTTTTCACAATTTTTACGGTGATGTATGTATGTATGTGTGTATGTATGTGTGTATGCGTGTGAGTGAACACGCTAGCGTCTGAATGCATCGCTCGAATGAGCTGAAATTTAGTACGTATTTTTTAAGTCACCGTAGCACGAACCCGACTGATTTTTGTGAATCTAGCACTTATAGTTTTTTTTTACAGGGACACAAAGAAAATTTTTTTATCATTATGGCCTATGGGACCAAATTTTAAAAATTGCGATAGCGTCTAAACGCCTTATTCAATTGAACAAAAAAATTATCCACATATTATAAGTCATAGTTTCACGATATGTATAGGTTTTTGGTGAATCTAGCATTTATAGTTTTTTTACAGGGACACAACAAATAATTCTGTATCATTATGGCCTATGTGGTAAAAATATTTAAAGCGCGATAGCATCTAAATGCCTCACTCGTTTGAGTTGAAAATTTATATACATGTTTTAGGTCACTATCAAATAAACAGTATAGATTTCTGTGATTGTAGCATTTACATAGAGTTTTACAGGGACACAAATAAAATTTTTTTATCATTATGGTCTATAGGCTCAGATTATTTAATGTGCGACAGCGACTAGACGCCTTATTCAAATGAACTGAAAATTTATATACATGTTATACGTCACCGTCACACAAACATTATGAACTTTTGAGAACCTAGCACTTAATGATTCTTTTCTCAGAGACAAAATGTATTAAATTTCTTTATCATCGTGGCATATGGGTTCAAACTTTAAAGTGCGATAGCGTCTAAATGACTTATCCGATGGAGTTGAAAATTTATATAAATGTTATAAGTCACTGTTGTACTAACTATAAGCATTTTGGTGATTTACAGGGACACAACTAAAAGTCCTTTATCATAATGATCTATGGCAGGGCCCGAAATTTCAACTCAGATTACACTCGACGAAACAAAAGTTTTACTCGCCACAAAATAGGGTTGCCATGTTTTTTTCTTTTCTACGCATTTTTTTTTTCTAACTATTTGGAAGGCTTTTACAAATATGCCTACAATTATGTATATTAAAAGCGTGTCGTATATCATCATGTCTCCTAATCATGTCTAACAAAAAATCATTATAATGTATTGTATTTGAGATTTGAAAAAGATTAAAATGTCTAATAACATAAATGCAAAGAGGCATTAAAGAAAAAAAGACTCTTTGTCAAACAAATATCCTGTGAAAATCTTTTTATTCTGAAAGATTAAACTTCTTTATAATATTACCGAATATTAGGTAAATAGGTAATATTTATTTATTTAACTTTTTACATCAGAAATGTCTTTTTCGTTCATTTTATTTTTGTAATCAGACGGAATGTCAATGTGTATAACTTGTTCATTGTTATCATTTGAAATAGCCATTTCGGAATTACTTTTTCGATAAAATCGTTGCTTACAAATCATTACAAGTGCAAATCATTGGCGTTTCAGTAAAAAACTGGAAAATATGAACTGTTTTTTGATCATTACTCAACGAAACAAACATTGGCAATATCTTTAAAGGGCTCGGGCTCATGACAATATCGCATAGGCAAACTCTCGCGTAGTATCTCTTCTCCGGGATAGTGGGCGACGGGCAAAGAGGCTCTCTGCTCGTCTATTCTCACTCTGCTTGGAGAAATAACAGTAGGAGAAACGAAAAGATCAAAACTTTTATGTATGCACTACGCATTTTTCCTTTCCCAGGCTGGGGCGATCTCGGGCCGCACATACACAGACTAGACTCTCCGAAAGGAGAGATTAAATATGAGGTTAAAAGATGGCAAGGTTTTTCTCACATTTAAATCTGTAAAAAGAATGTTTTCTGTCACCGTATCGTGTAAGAATTCTATCTATAAGTAGACCAAATTTTTACTCGCCACAGTAAAAATTCCACTCGCCAATGGCGAGCTGGCGAGCGGAAATTTCGCGCCCTGATCTATGGGCTCAAAGTTCAGTAGCGTTAAATTAAACATCATGTACTATATGGAGAAAAATACTTAAACATCCTATTATAATTTTCTCTCTTTTGTTTATTTAACAACTCCTCTTTCTTTACTTTATCTACAAAACCATTGATTACTCAATGTTCGGAAAGTCGAGTGGGGTCACTCCAGATTTTTTTTCTTTTCGGATAAAAACTTTTCATAAAAATAATACACTTGTAAGTTACCGAAGTGGGGGAGTCATCCCCTCATCAGAGGACCAAATTTGTGAAGGCATGTCTCCGGACCACCCTGATGCCAGCTAATGTTTCACATCTGCTTTTCATCTAATTGAATCTAAACAAAGTATCTAATGTAATCTAATTTAAAGTAAAATTCATCTTTTTTCTAAAATTATTTGCTTCCATTGTAAAATCCTACTCATCTTATCAAATGAAATATATAATCTGTAACAGTATTTACTGAAAAAAAATATCACGATACATGTTTTATATATGAAAAGAATTGTACGAAAAGTAGACTAAATACATTTCTAAACAATATCTCTAAAAAAGAATTAATTAAACACGTGTCATTTTTTATTTTTATTAAAAACACTTTAAAAACATTTAAAATTAATTTTTATTTAAAAATATTTAAAAATATTATCCTAAACTTTCCGTTCCGAAATTTCAATGCATCATCAGGGATTTTTATTGCTGAATTAAATGAGAATAATATTTTTAAAATAATAGGATAATATTTTTAAATAAAAATTAATTTTACGTGCATTTAAAGTATTTTTAATAAAAATAAATTCATTTCTGTCATCTAATTAAGAAACAAATATATTAAAGAATATATTTTTAAAAATGGTTATCAAAATGAAGCAGAAATATATCTTTTATTTAATTGCATGTATCTCTTGAACAATATCAAATATTTTATTTTTCCTTATATTTCATTTTTGCACCGTCATATTTCTCTTATTAAGATTTAAAAATAATAAAAATATAGAGAGACTTTAAAATTTCTGTTTCTGGCATTTTACAGATTTTTTTCTCTCCCCCCCCCCCTTTCATTCTTTTTTAGCTGTAAGAGAAACGTCTTAGTAAAAATTTCATTTATTATTTCTGTACTTTTCGATACAAGCAGTTGATAAACTTCTGGATTAATAACATTTTTTCGAAACGATCTTTCGAAAATTCCTTTAAAAATTTTTAAAAGTCATATTTCATTTTGAAAGGCATTACGGAGTGTAAATTCTACTGTCTCTTTTCTATAACAGTTTATAAACTATTAGATAAATACGTATTCCAAAAATGTTTTATTGATTATATGTCAGTTCTTCGTTCAGCTTTATTTTTATACATTAAGAAAAACAGTGAGAGAGAGAAAACAGCCTGTCGCTAAATTTTAGAGCCAATTTAAAATCAATATATCAAACATTTCTTTCTCTGATCTTATAGACGATTAAATGTGATTTTTTACAATTCATTCACAACAATTTATATGCTAACAATATTTTAACCAATTTGACGACGTGGATATATTTTTTTCCTTTATATAAAAATTTTAGCTTCATAAAAAAGATGGATGGTTGGATGGTTGGGTTTTTACGTCGCACTAGTGCTGCGCAGATGGGCGATTGGTGACGGTCTGGGACACACCCCTAGAGGTGGTCCGGAGACATGCCATCACAATTTTGATCCTCCACGGAAGGGATGGCTCTCCCGCTTCGGTGACCCCCAGAGGTATAATTTTTGATGGGAACATGGAGGACATTGCGGCCACGACAGATTTTACGTGCACCAGCCACCATTAGTGTACACGAAAAAAAAAGATGGATTCCATTGGAATTTTTTACAAAAATTTGGATTTTTGTACTTTTCGTGTGTTTATGCATTATTATTTGAGGGGACTTTGCACTTTTGACTGCATTACTGAAGTTGGTTTCACATGAAGGCGTATATTTCCATTTAATATTTATAAATTGAATTATTTTAGGATTTTTTCAATAAAATATATATTCAAGCAATAATTCTTATGATTTTTTATACATCTTTTACAGATTTGAAATCTTTAAGTTGCGTTTTCTCAGTTTGAATTTTTTCATGAATTCATGATCTTCAAAATGCTGGAACTTTGATATATATTTAAGAAAGGGCTTAATATGTTTTTGGATGCTTGATGGAACCTAATTAAAAGAATTAGGGATGGGTTTTGAAGTTTATTTATTTGTCTGAGAGAAAAAAAAAATTAAAAAACGCATGTCTAGGCAAAAATTTGGAGAAAAAACACATTTTTTGTTATATTTTTATTTTTAATATTATTTCTTTTAAAGGTATTGCAAAATCCATCCTTAATTCTTTTAAGTAGGGGAGACTGGGTACAATGGACCACTCCGCATAATTTTATTTATTTATAATTTTTTATGGTTCGTATTTTGGTACATAGCAGCACTACAGTGATGAAACTTAGCCAGCAACTTTATGCCAAACTGACAATTTACCCATTTTATTCTAGAAAGTTGGTTTGTAGTAGCCAAAAGTAAATATTTTCTGCCACAGATTTTTTCTTTTCTTCATTCAAGAATTGTGTTTTGAAAGATATTATATAGTATAAAAAGAGATAAGGTCATCTATTATTATATTTAATCTGACTAATATATATATATATATATTTTTTTTTTTTTTACATTTGCTGTCAGAGATCCACACGGAGTACAATGGACCACTAAGAACCGGGGTACAATGGACCATGGACCATTTACCCCAGTTCTCAGTCATAATAAACTGATTTGCGAAATCTACATTTTTGAAGTCTTAGCTATAAATTATACTTAAAAATTTCATAGTTAACCTTAATTGCCGAAACATCAGTGTAGGCCCTCTGTTGAGACTCAAAACGGTTTTGGGTTCTGTCTATGTGTTTCTTTGTCTGCCGCGCGATAACGGCCGCAAAAATCATGCTATTGACATGAAATTGTCGTAAAAGTGAAAGAAAAACTGAAATAATTTGTGTTTTAATATTTCGCTATTAAAGAAAGAACTCTTATTCGAATAAACTTTTTAGCAAAGAGACAATCTTCATTAATGTACGGGTAGCAGAGAAGAATGTACCACTCCTAACTTTTACCTTTCAAACTGTTTGAATCAGCATTTCTAAATCTTTCTCTCGCGCGTGAACTACTACAATGTATACACTACCGCTCAAAAGTATTTGCCCACCATCCAAATAATGCTGTAAGACGATTTAATAATAATTTATTGTGACAATTCATAATAATTTATATTTTATTCAAAAATACAGATGTAAGTAAACTGAAAGATAAACAAAATAAATATTTAAATCATATTTTTGATTCATCAATATGGTTTCCTTTATTTCTTATTAATGCAGCACATATTCTTGGCATTCTCTTGATTAGTTTTTCCAAGCATTCCTTGCCGATTTTCTTCCATTCTGTTTGCAAAAGGCTCCACAAATGGGTAATTGATGTCGGGCATGATTTTCTGACTTTTCTGTCTAATTCATCCCACATCAATTCGATCGGATTTAGATCGGGAGACTGTGGAGGCCACTGCATTACTTTTAAGACATTCTTTCGTTCTTGTGTTTCCAAATACGCTTTGCATAGCTTTGAAGAATGTTTTGGGTCATTGTCATGCATAAAAATGAATTCCTTTCCAATTAATTTTTTCCCTGATGGAATAGCATTCTTTTGAAGAATTCTCTTGTACCCCTCTTTCTTCAATATTCCATCTATTTTAACCAGATCTCCAACAGAACCACCTCCAAAACATCCCCATACCATTACGGAACCACCGCCGAACTTTACTGAAGGTACTACGCATTGATCTAATATTTTTTCTCCAGCTGATCTGCGAACAAATATTCTTCTCTTAGATCCGAAAATCTCGAATTTAGATTCATCACTCCATAATACTTTTTCCCATTCTTTGGTTGTCCAGTCTTTATGTATTTTGGCCCATTGGAGTCTCTTTTTCTTATTTACAGCTCGTAACAAAGGTTTCCTTACAGCAATACGACCATGAAGACCAGCAGCTTGAAGTCTTCGTTTAACTGTAGAAACGCTAATGGGTACATCTCTATTTAAATTTACGTGGGCAGTGATTTCAGGTGCCGTGAGTCTACGGTTACGTTTAGATGTTGTAACTAAATATCTATCATCAGTAGAAGTTGTATTGCGGGGCCTTCCACTGCGTTTTTTATTAGCAAAACTATTTGATACTTGAAATTTTTTTACATTATAATCTACAGTTCGGCGTGGAATTCGTAAATCTTTTGCAATTTGGCGATTAGATTTACCACTCTGATGTAGACCAATAATCATAGCTCGTTTCTGAGTAGAAAATTCCTTTCTTTTTGGCATAATTTCAATTTCTACTTGTATTAATTGAACACTGTCAATTTACTCAATTATTAATGGATTAAAGCACAAATATGGCGATAACCTATAAAACAAAATATATATGTCAGACACATAGTATATTATTATCATTATTAAATAATAAAATAGTTAATTAAGATCTCCAAATTAAAAATATAAGCCAAAAACAACGTCTATGAAATTTTCATTTTCATTGGTGTTTTTAATAAAATCAATTTACTTCTTGAAAAATAATTATATCTTAATTAATTTGTAATATTTAGTAATGATTAGATGTGTATTTTATTAATTAATAAAAATTATATGTCTAAAAAATAATATGGTAAAAATATTAAAAAAAAACAAGGTGGGCAAATACTTTTGAGCGGTAGTGTATGTATTCACTTTTCACTATGTAACCAACATAATCGGAGCTCTGTTAAATGCTCCGTAATATTTTATTATTCAGCTATAATCACATACCAAATAATATATATTTAATCAGGAATAAATAATAGTGTCAAAAAAGTGCTAATTTAATGATGCATCTAAAAACAAAATAATTAACAGAAACTAACATCCTTTTTTTTTCCACACAAAAAGTCTATTTTCAGATGCCGATCGAAAATGGATCTTACTGACGCTGGACAATTAATCATGGACTGGAGAGAAGGTGAGTACAAATCTTACCTTCTTATAAACTGTTAATATTTAATAACTTTTTAACTCTTTTATAAACTCTTCAGCTCTCTAGTAAAATTGAATATAAATAAATATTTCATATATTATTTATTTACCTGGATTAAAATCTGAGCGCGCTATGCGCAATCTAATGTTTTAAAATCGATTATTTATATTAGATATATGAGACTGAATGTCTCAGTTTTACCCAGTAAATGCTCTATAGGCAATCCGAAAAAAAGAGAGCTGAATTATATGACAATATAAACAAAAAAAATATATGGTTACAAAAGAAGAAATGAAAATAAAGAAAGTGTGTGTAGTAATGATATATATATATATATAATTGGTGTGTTATAAAGGTATTATAAAATATATATATATAGAAATACAAAAAATATATCTGCTTACCAGTCATCTATAATGATTGAACATATACACACATATTTTTTAATATAAATAAATAAATTAAATTTCAGTTGTAAAAAGCAAAATAATATAAATTAAAGTAAACAATGGCATCATCAATGAAAGATATAACATTAGTTGAAAAACTGAATGCCAATAATTATGATTTATGGTGTTTAAAGATTGAAATGGTCCTCATAAAAGAGGAACTATATAACGTTATTACTGATCAACCCCCAGAACCTCTGACTGCTGAGTGGCAGGCAAAGGACAAAAAGGCCAGAGCATTAATTAATTTATCAATTGATGATAGCCAAATAGTCAACGTGCGTCATTTGGCCACCGCTAAAGCGACCTGGGAAACACTCCAGAACATTCATCAAAGAGCGAATTTAACAAACAAATTATTTTTGTTACGTAAATTATATTCAGCTAAATTGGCTGAAAATGGGAACCTCATAGACCACATTACCAACATTTATCAAACACGCGATAAATTAATGGCAATAGGTGAAGAGATAAATGACCAACATTTGGCGGCACTTATGTTATGTTCTCTCCCCCCCTCATATGATACATTTATTACTGCTATTGAGAGCAGAAATGAACAGGAATTGACAGCCGAATTTATACGAAACAAATTAACAGACGAATATATTAAAAGATCACAAAACAAAAACACTCAAGGAGAAAACGCATACAAAATGCAGGTTAAAAACAAAACGCAAACTGGCAAATATTGCACTTACTGCAAAAAATCCTCACATACCCGAAATGAGTGTTGGCACTTAAAGTCCAGAGGAGGTAACCCACACCGCAATAACAATAATTTCAATAACAGTAGTGGGAACAGTACTAAATATAGAGGTAAACAAAAAACACAGTTAATTAAAGAAACAGAAAACAAACTGAAAAATTTAACTTTTATTATAGACAAAACTGAAAATGATAGTTTCGTTGTCGATAGTGGAAGCAGTGCGCATGTCTGCAACGATTTGCGTAAATTTACATGTTTAAAAAGCGACGAAAAAGTAAATGTAATGTTAGCAAACGGACAGACCGTAGTTTCTCAGGGACATGGGGACATAAATATAGATGTAGTTAACTCCGATAGAGAAACGAACAGTATTACATTAAAAGATGTATTATATATCCCTGACATGGCTACTAATTTGATCTCCATAAAGAAAGCAACTGAGAATGGCTGTGTTGCCATATTCAAAGACAAAAAATGTCAAATTAAATACAACAACAAAACATACATTGAGGCTAACTTAACCGATAATTTATATGAGATAAAAACACATAAAAATTTATCGGAAAGTATAAACATTGCAGAAACATGCAATGATAAAAATTGTATTAGAATATGGCATCAGCGGTTAGGTCACAAAAATTATCAACAGATCAGGGAGCTCACCGAGAAGAACATGGCGACAGGAATAAATTTAAATAAGTGTAGACATAATGAGGAATGCGAAATATGTATAGTTTCGAAACTAGAAGATGACTCATATCCAAAAAAGGCTAATTACCGAGCAAACAGACCCCTAGATCTAGTCCACTCGGATATATGCGGACCTTTTCAAACGTCGACCGTAGGTGGTAAAAATTACTTCCTAACTTTTATTGACGATTATAGCCTATATACGTTTACTTATCTATTGAAATATAAAAGGGAAGCATTCGAAAAATTTAAAGAATATCATGCGTTAACTGCGAATAGGTTTGGAAGGAAAATAAAAATACTCCGCTCTGACAATGGTGGGGAATATACAAGTAAAGAATTCGAAGAATTTCTCACCAATGAGGGAATAGAACATCAACTTATTGTACCTCACTGTTCACCTCAAAATGCCGTCGCGGAAAGAAAAAACAGAACCTTAGTTGAAATGACTAGGTGTTTACTAAGACAGAGCGGATTACCAAACAAAATTTTGGGGCGAAGCTGTCATGACTGCAACTTATCTGCAAAACAGATTACCCAAGAGAGCTTGCGACGTAACACCGTATGAAAGATGGACAGGAAACAAACCAGATCTTTCAAATATTAAAACTTTTGGTTGTAAAGCATACACATATACTCATAAAATAAATAGAGGGAAACTAGACAGCAAGGCTAAATTGGGTACATTTGTGGGATATGACCTTAGAAGTAAGGGATATAGAATTTATATAGTATGTAAAAATATGTAGAACGGTCAAATTCATCGAAACAGATCAAATGCGTGAAATAAGCAATAACAATGACGATAATCAGTTACTAATGAATGAAAATGAAAATGAAGCCGGTACTGGTGAAATAAATAGTAAATCATCCTTTCCGGTAGTTTTAACTGAACAGAATCAGGAATTAGATCACATTGAGGAACCAAATTTACAGAATGAGGAAATTTCAGATCAAAATATTCCCAGAAGATCAGAAAGAGCCAACAAAGGCGTTCCACCTGATAGATTCGCTTTGTTAACAGATACCTTAAATGTAGTCGAACCTAAAACCTTTCGTGAAATATTAGAATTGCAAAACCCTGTAGAAAAAGAAAATTGGCTAAAGGCAGCCAAAGATGAGAAGATTAATTCACTCAAAGAGAATAATACATGGACATTAGTAGACCCTCCACCCAACGCACATATAGTAGGTTCTAAATGGGCGTTCAAAGCCAAATACAATCATATGGGAGAAATTCAAAAATATAAAGCGAGGTTAGTGGCGAAAGGATTTAGCCAAAAATACGGGGTGGATTACGATGAGACATTTGCCCCAGTGGCGTCTCACACAACTATCAGATCATTTTTAGTCATGGCACTATACAATAATCTAGAATTAAATCATTTATATGTAAAAACCGCGTTTTTGCATGGGGAATTGGAAGAAACAATTTACATGTCACAACCAGAAGGATTTATAAATCCCGGGGATGGGAAAAAGGTTTGTAAATTGAACAAGGCAATCTATGGTCTCAAGCAGGCAGCCAGAGCCTGGAACTTGAAAATAAATGAGACATTAATTAATCTAAATTTTACATAAAGTCAAGCTCACAAATGTCTATATAAAAGAAATATTAACGGTAGAAAAGTCTACGTGCTAGTGTACGTAGATGATATTTTAATCGCTAGAACTAAGAACGACATAAAAGAAATTACTGAAAAACTCAGCCGCGAATATAAAATTACTAACCTAGGGAATGTAGTTAATTATCTAGGCATAAACATTACTAGATCGGATAACAATACATTGTTATTAGATCAAACCAATAAAATTAAACATTTAATAGACAAGTTTAACTTCACAGATTCAAAACCTACTAATATCCCAATGGATACAAATTATTTAAAAAATAATAATAACGACAATTTTTTGCCAAACAATACAGATTATAGAAAAGCAGTAGGGGCATTATTGTACATTTCCACAACATGTCGACCAGACATAAGTGCGGCTGTCAACTTTCTGTCCAGACATAATGAAAATCCCAGGAAGTGCGACTGGGAAGCTGTAAAAAAGGTCATGAGGTATCTCAAATCCACAATAAATCTAAAGTTAGCGTATAATAAAAACGCAGCACCAGTTTCAACAGTATATGCTGACTCAGATTATGCAAACGATCCAAATGACAGAAAATCTGTCACAGGGAACATTTTCTTCATTGGAGAGAACCCTATATACTGGGTTTCGAAGAAACAAAATAATATCACATTATCTACCGCTGAGGCAGAATACGTCTCTGCCAGCAATGCAGCTCAAGAAACTGTGTGGCTATTGCGACTACTAGAGGACTTAGATATGAATCAAGAAAAACCTATTATAATTTTTGAAGACAACCAAGCATGCATCAAATTAATTGAAAGCAACAAATACCAATCTCGCTCAAAACACGTGGACTTAAAATACCATTTCATAAAAGAACTTCATGAAAAAAGGATAATAAAATTGCAATATGTTGATAGCAGCAACATGACTGCCGACATAATGACTAAACCATTACCAAAGACTAGTCTACTAAAACTCAGAAAAAATCTGAACTTACTTGATTACAGCGAAATATAAAACAAGTAGGGGTGTCGTAAAAGTGAAAGAAAAACTGAAATAATTTGTGTTTTAATATTTCGCTATTAAAGAAAGAACTCTTATTCGAATAAACTTTTTAGCAAAGAGACAATCTTCATTAATGTACGGGTAGCAGAGAAGAATGTACCACTCCTAACTTTTACCTTTCAAACTGTTTGAATCAGCATTTCTAAATCTTTCTCTCGCGCGTGAACTACTACAATGTATATGTATTCACTTTTCACTATGTAACCAACATAATCGGAGCTCTGTTAAATGCTCCGTAATATTTTATTATTCAGCTATAATCACATACCAAATAATATATATTTAATCAGGAATAAATAATAGTGTCAAAAAAGTGCTAATTTAATGATGCATCTAAAAACAAAATAATTAACAGAAACTAACATCCTTTTTTTTTTCACACAAAAAGTCTATTTTCAGATGCCGATCGAAAATGGATCTTACTGACGCTGGACAATTAATCATGGACTGGAGAGAAGGTGAGTACAAATCTTACCTTCTTATAAACTGTTAATATTTAATAACTTTTTAACTCTTTTATAAACTCTTCAGCTCTCTACTAAAATTGAATATAAATAAATATTTCATATATTATTTATTTACCTGGATTAAAATCTGAGCGCGTTATGCGCAATCTAATGTTTTAAAATCGATTATTTATATTAGAAATTTGGTACACGTGTTCATGAGCCCACGGAATCAGCTGTATAGTTTTGGGTGTTTATTCCATTTGTAGTTCGTGTACAGGGACATACCAAAGTTTTTCTTATCATTACGGCTTATGGGAAGAATTTGTAAGTATCGCGATAGCGGCCGCAAAAATCACGCTATGACGTGCAATTTGGTCGAAATATGAATGAGCCCAACAGAATTAGCTGTATAGTTTTGGGTGTGTATTGCATTTTTAGATCGTGTACAGGGACACACCAAAGTTTTTTTTATCATTACGACCTATGCGAAGAATTTGTATGTACCGCGATAGCTGCCGTTAAAAACAAGTTATTGGCTTGCAATTTTTCGCGAAACATCAGTGAAAGCCCTCTGTTGAGTAATTGCAACTTGGTACACATATTCATGAGCCCAACGGAATTAGCTGTATAGTTATAGGTGTATATTCCATTTGTAGTTCGTGTACAGGGACACGCCAAAGTTTTTCTATCATTACGGCCTATGGGGAGAATTTGTATGTACCGCGATGGCCACCGCAAAAATCAAGCTATTGACTTGCAATTTGGAATACATATTTATGAACCACACAGAATTTTAACTGTATAGTTTTGGGTGTGTATTCCATTTGCAGTTCGTGTACAGGGACACACTAAATTTTTTCTTATCATTACGGCCTATGGGCAGAATTTGTATGTACCGCAATAGCGGCCGCAAAAATCCTCCGATTAACTTACAAATTGGCACACACATTCAGGCTCTGTATACAAACAGCTATATATCTTTTTATGTCTATACTTTGTATGGATTTTGTACAGGGACCCGTCAAAATTCTTATCATTACAGCATATGGGGTGAATTTCGTTTAAGCGCATTTTGACATCATTACTTTGCTATCAACAAAATGGAACTAGCGTACATTACTGAGATGCTTAAACTTATGTTTTTTGCAGAAAATATATGCTCTATGACTATATAAAAGTGTTCTGACAATGTAACGTAATCAGCCAAATTTTGTCAGATTTCGAACAATTATTCGTGAAAAATTTATAATAAGCTGAATAGTTTTTACTGGTGTATACAAGGTTATTGGTGCGTTTACGGAGACACACAAAAGAATTTCTTTACATTAGAGCCTGTGAACAAATTTTTATTTAAGCGCACTTTAATGCGTTTATGCTGCATTCAACATAATGGAATTAACATACAATCGGTAACAAAAGTCTCAGAACACTAGCAAAAATTCCTATGTAAAAAAAGTAGGGGAGAGTTGTCTAAAACGGGGACGGCGGGTCAAATGGGGACGTCCAGTTTCTCATTGATTAGTGCTGTTTTCTTTGAATCCAATAGTCTACGATAATTCTACTTCGGCTATATACAAGTTTGAATCTAGTTGTTGACATATTTAGCCGGTTCTATTATTTTCTACAAATTTTTCAATTTTTTTCGATTTTCATTTCGATTGTGGCCGTGCACTCTATTGGATCTTATCAAGTGACCGTTGATCGTTCGAATTTGGTAAGTATGTTATGTATTCGTCTAGATTTAATTTACTTTTTCACATATTGTTTTATAGTTTTGTCTGACACGTATGCGTAGGGACGCCACGTTTTTAGCATACGTCATGGTCGGCTCAAATGGGGACATTGACGGTAGTCCAAAACGGGGCCGGCCCCATTTTGGACGCCATGGAAGTAGGATAAATTTATAATTGTTATTTCGTTTTTAAAGTGTTTTAAAAGAGTACAAGTGCTTATTTATGTGTGTAATACATGTGTGGAGAGGACGAATAAGAGACAAGAAAATGGCCCATGCATCACCCTGGACCCTACGTGACAATTTACTGGGTAGGAAAACTTTTCGGAACTGCATTTTCAAGAGCAGCTACTGTGCAAAATTCTATGAATGGATTAAAAAAAAAACAGGCATATATATCTTTAACAGAGTAGTGTTCCTTGAACATTTATTTGCGCCTTCAGAAACAACTGAAAAACCTGCTTACAACTCTTTAGAACCTCACTTAGCATCAAGGTGTGAAAACGTCACACCCCAACCAACCACTTCACCATTTGGAATATCGCCAGATATAGAACCCCAGAAATGTGCAGTTTATAACACTTCGCCTAATAATGCCTCTACCACGAGGAACTGAACGTTAGCAAAAAAAAGTGAATGACATGAGGAAAGTTAAAACTGTCATACTCACTTCATCACCTTACAAAGCAGAATTGAAAGCTGTAGAACAGGAGAAAAATGCAAAGCAGAATAAACAGAAAAGAAAATTGGTCAAGAAACCCGCCGAACCTAATCCTAGGTATCCAAAAGAGAAGAAAATAAAAAAATTCAAGACCCAATATTATCATCTGATGAGGACACTTGTATTTTTTGTAATGAACTTTACATTGACTCGAAAGACAAAGAGGGGTAGATTCAATGTAGCAGCTGTCGAAGTTGGGCACATGAAGTCTGTTCAAGTGTTGAAAAAAGCGATGTCAATTTCATATGTGAGGTCTGTGTTTGATTATTTTTTGTGTCATTCAAGTAACTGTTGAAAAAGATAACAAAATACTTTATCTGCATCTTGATTTTGCATCAACTTCACCTTTTCTTTGTAATCCAAGTTTCTCTAATAAAATTTCACATTAGGACTAGAATTTGCGTTACTTCTTATGAGTACCCCATTTTACCCAACCGGTTGTCCAAAACCGGACTTTGCACATTTTTCAGAAAAATGTTTTTTCTGCCTATACTAATGATAATTTTTTAAAAATAACTTTGCCATCCGATAGTCCAAGACATGTTCATTCAGGAAATGCTTTGCCACATTTTTCTTATTTATAGATTTTTTTTTACGGACAGAGATATGTTAACGTCCCCGTTTTGGACAACTTTCCCCTACACTTAATACAGTTTTGTTAAATAAATCCTTGTCGAATCCTGTTCATAGTCAGTCTAAAAACAGGATTCAACAATGATTTATTTAACAAAACTGTATTAATTGTACTTTTTTAAATAGGAATTTTTGCTAGTGCTCGGAGACTTTTGTTACCGACTGCACAACTGTACATTATAAAGATGCTTAAAAGCATGTTTTCTCTGGGAAAAGGATATATATATACTAAATAATTTATTTACGGGACTCCACAAAAGATTTCCGATGACATACTGTAATCATCCAAATGATGCCAAATTAGGTTGAAATATTAATGGGTTATAATTAATGAAATAGGTGTACTCTTTTCAGTGTTTACTAGTGGATCTGCAATTCAGGAGCCTCAGCGTTTTATTTGCATCACACATTACTCAACAGATCATTTTTATTTATTACTTTTTATATAATACTTTATTACTTTATATGAGAATTATATACTTTTTATAATAACTTATTAATAACTTTTTATAGTTACTCGATTGACTAGCTATACAAACAGATGCGTTTCTGAAGGGGGCTGTTGCCCACCTCAACCCTCCGCTGTATCTCTAGTGCTATATTTAACTGTATATATATATATACATTTGTTATTAGTAATTGATAACCTTGTATTAATTCCTTTTAACTCATAAATACTTGTACCAAATTTCATACAAAATGATTGCATAACATATCGAAATTGTTTTGTGTAACCCTGTAAACTAATTACCAATTCTATGCCCACATTTTTTAACAGAAAAACATGCTTTAAAACATTCTAAAAACATTTCATTATATTTAATGGCCCCACTAAAAATAATCTCAAGATTTTCTAAAAAGAAAATCTGCACAATATCTCAAATTATTTAGCCCACTTCTCAAGAACGTTTACAAAATGTCTTCAAAATTTCTGCAGGTATTTTTTGGAAAAAGATAAATCTTCAAAATGTTTCAAAATATTTGAAGTATGTCTTTAGAAAATGCTATTCTCTTAAGAATATCTTTAGATTATTTTTACTGTGTGTGGGGGCTATCCATGTTAAAATATACTTTTAAGAAATACCATGTATAGACCTTAAGGATACAAAATTCTTTTGGGTGGCTCTATAAGTAAATTAATCTATTCATACCTTTATTTTTAGAGAAAACATTATTTTAAGCACCTTTGTATATTAATTCCATTTTGTCGAACGCAGAGCATAAACGCGTTGAAATGCACTTCAATAAAAATTTGCCCATAGGCTCTACTGTCACGAAATTCTTTTGTATGTTCCTGCAAACGAATCACAAACATTGAATACACCAGTAAAAACTATTCAACCTATCCTACGTCTTTCATGAATAATTGTTCAACATATGACATAATTTGGATGATTACGTGACATTGTCGGAACACTTTCTTAAGGCCCTGTACCTTAATTAAGAAGCCTAAGCGCACATATTTTCTGCAAAAAACATTAATTTAAGTATATTAGTAATGTATGCTAATTTAACAACGTTGGATGCAGAGTAACGGTGTTAAAACGTGTTAAATGGGTTTAAGCAAAATTCAACACATACGCCGTAATGACAAGAACTTTTTCGTGTCCCTGTAAATAATCTACAATCCATATAGACATAAAAACATAAAGACATTTTTGTGGCCGCTATTGCGGTACATACAAGTTCTGTCTATAGGCCTTAATGATAAGAAAAATTTTGGAGTGTCCCTGTACACGAACTACAAATGGAATGCACACCCAAAATTATACAGCAAGTTTTATGCAGCTCGTGAATATGTGAACCAAACTGCAAGTCAATAGCGTGAACTTTGCTGCCGCTATCGAGCGACAGACAAACAGACAGACACACAGACGGAACCCAAAATCTTTTTGAGCCTCAACATGGACCTACACTAACGTTTCGGCAACTATATTCTATTGCATTTTAAACAGAGTAATTTCATTAGTATGATGAAAATGTCCTTCCAAAAAAATTCATATTTTATAAGTGTATTTTTGTATTATTTAAGAATTCATAAATGCCTAAATATTTTTATATAAATGTCACAAAATATTGATTATAAACGTTAAGTAAAAAATTAACACATTCATTCTTAGGGAAAAAAACAAACAGATATATTTTTCTATTACTAGGAATATTACTACCACAGATTAAAAATAATAATAACTTGTGGATCTGCAGATCAGGAGCCTCAACGCCCTATTAGCATCATGCATTATTCAACAGATAATTTTTATTTATTTCTTATTATATTATATATATTTATATATATATTTATTCGACTGACTTCCTACATAAACCGAAGAGTATCTAAACGGGGACTTCTGACCACTCAACACCCCTCTGTGTCTCTCTTTCTATAACTATCTGTATTGTATGTATACATATGTGTTCCTAATAACTGATAGTATTGTATTAATTCCCTGTAATTCAAAAATACTTGTACCAAATTTCATGGAAAATGATTACATAACATATCGGAATTATTTTGTGTAACCCTGTAAATTAATTACCAATTCTATGCCCATACTTTTCCGCAGAAAAGCATGCTTTTAAAATTTCAATAAGATTTGATTATATTTAATGGGCTGTAACCATGTTAAAATACACTTTTAAGAAATACCATCTATAGACCGCAATACTACGGAATTATTTTATGTATCCCGGAAAGCAACAAAGTTATTATATACACTAAAAAAAGAATATACCTATTTAATTGAAAATTATTAATACTTCAACGTAATTTGACACCATTTGGATGATTGAAGAATGTCATCCGAATACTTTTGTGTTGTCCCGTAAATAAATCATTTAATCTATACATATGTCTCTTTATTTGAAAAAAACATGCCATTGTGCATATTTATAATGTTTGTTGAATGCAGCATAAACGCATTAAAAAGAGCTTAAGTAAAATTTTTGGTGATAATGTCATGAAATTATTTTGTGTGTCTCTGTAAATGAACCATAAACGTTGCATACATCAGTTAAAACTATTTATCTCAGTCTACGTTTTTTATGAATAATTGTTTGAAATTTAACATTATTTGGATGATTACGTGATATTTTCGGAACATTTTTGTTAAGTCGTGTATATTAATTAGTAAGCCTAAGAGTACATATTTTCTGTAAAAAACATGAGTTTAAGTATCTCAGTAATGTACGCTAATTTCATTTTGTTGAATGCAGAGTAATGATGTTAAAGTTCGTTTAAATGAAATTCACTCCATAGGCCGTAATGATAGGAAAAACTTTGGCGTGTCCCTGTACACAATCCGTATACAATATAGACATAAATATTTATACAGCTATTTCTATGCAGAGCTTGAACGTGTTTACTAAATTTCAAGTTAGTCGGAAGATTTCAGCGGCCATTATTGCGGTACATAGAAATTCTCTTCATAGGCCGTGATGATAAGATAAACTTTGGTGTGTCCCTGTGCACGAACTAAAAATGGAATACACCACGCAAAACTATACAGCTAATTCCGTGTGGGTCATGAACATGTGTACCAAATTGCAAGTCAATAGCGTGATTTTGCCGCGGTTATTGTGCGACAGACAAACAAACAGACACACAGAAGTAACCCATAACCTTTTTTGAGCCTCCACTGACGTTTCGGCAATGATAGGGATAAGTAAAATGTTCCCCATAGTCTAATAACGTCATATTTAAATTTTGAACATTGTACCATAAAAAAATCTCAGAGATAATGTTAGAGAAAAAGTTGGCTGAAAATACAGTTTTCAAAATCAGGATTTACGCAAATTGCGAGAGGAAATATTGTTATGTAAATAAATAAACACATTTACATATCAATTTGTTATTAATCAGTCAAATAATCCAGTTAAAATATATCTCTGGAGCTTTTTCAGGTATAATAAATAGGATACGGTGTTCTTTTATTTTCGAAAAAAAAAATGAATGGAGTTCAAAAAAAAAATTACAAAATTGAAATTATCAAAAATGAATCTCTTGAAATCTTGATCGAATTTGCAAAATTATGCACCTGCTTTTAAACGTCTTAGGAATTTGTCATGTCTGTTTAAGATAAATACTGTTTAAAGGATTAAGACGGAGGTCAAGAATTTTAGGACTCCCTGTATATATTGTTAAAAACTGGATGTTTGATTTATCACATAATCTGGACTATAATAGGCAGAACTATAATATTGTTAAACGATTTGGCTATTTTAATGCTTTAAATAGTCATAAAGCCATAGTTATGGCGAAATATTTCATCATGATAGAGTTAGAATTGTAAATCCTGTATTTGCCGTCGTATCAATTTTCATAGACTTATTATTAATTCATTTTGTCCCTATATATATATTTATATATATATATATATATATATATATATATATATATATTGTCGATGTGTTTATATGGAAGGAAAAAAATTGTAATGCTTATTTATTTTATTTTTTTATCATAAATAGCATTTTTGAACAATGCACTCATTATTGCAATTCAACAATTGTACGAACACCTGCAACAATTGCGTATAATAATGTGAACAATGCACGAAATTTTATTTCTTTCAACAATCAAATGCTTAACTTTTTAGCATTACCCTTCAGTCTAACTATAGACCTTATCTGAGATGGCGTATCCATTCTTAGAAGTGCTTTTTGTGATTTACTTTTTTAAAAAGTTTCTCACATGGCTTTTTTTTTCAATTTTTCGAGTATACTGATATTGATGCTCGCAAAATTTACATATGTCCAGTCTTCTATGCTGGATTGTTGGAGTTTGATGATATTCCAGGTCCGAAAACTATTCATCCATCTTTTTCTAAATCAAATTTTTCGGCCAATGTTTCTTTTAAAAGTATTGATATTTTTGATCAAAATGAAAATCAACTCAATCCAATAACTGAAGAGCCAAATTATGATTCCGAAATCATTAATAAAAAATATACTAATAAAAATTGGATTTTAGAAAGAAAGAAAGAAATGTATATTTCAGCTTTAAATAAGGGCCGTCCTTTCAAGCATCCCAAAATAAAAAGACTGCCAAAATTTAGAAGTCTGCCCACTATTTTTGAATCACTGTCTAAGACTGATAATGACGAACCGTTTGAAATTAAAGGGAAATCAGTTCTTTCTCAGACAGTGGACGCAACCAGTAAAAATAACCATGTTTCTGTTTCATTGCCTGGGACTGATACTGACGAACCTTTGTTTCAAATCGAAGGGGACTCAGTTCTTTCTCAGGCAATGGGAACACTAAATGAAAATGAACAAGCGTATATTTCAGAACGACTTGTTAAAAAAAGGAAAAAGAAATTCCGAAAATTAAGGAAATTTTTTAAAACATGGTGTTGCTGTTGTTGCATTCCTTGTGTAAAGAATTAAAATCATATGGGATGTTTGATTGCAGTACGCATGGGGCCTGGAATATCAAAACTCCTCTGGCAGTAGGCAAGGGGGCCTGCCTTATCAAAACTCCCCATGAGAAACGATGCATGGCGACCTCCTCGTGGTGTTTCTCGGGTTACGCTAACAGCCATGCGTTTATTGTCACATATAAGCTTTTTTGTGTGCGTGCATCTGAGTGTGAAGATGCGCACGAGCATTATTATTTTTATTATTATAATTATTATTTTTTTATTTTATTTTATTTATTTATTTATTTATTTATTTATTTTGAGATAGTACATGCAATTTTAGGTTTAAATTTAAAGAAATTAATATAGCAGTTATCAAGCAGAAACGGTCGTTTTGCCAAGCCGCGTTTAATAAAAAAAAAAAACAAACAACTACTAACACATAAACAGAACACGTCAATGATAAAATCGCCAGGAAGTAACCCAAGACCATTAGATGCTTATTATACAGAAACAAATAAATCAGGAAAGTCTTTATCCGTAAAGTTCTAAAAATTGGAAGAATCAAACATCGCAGAATAATGAAACAAAAAGTAAAAATATTTGTATCAGCTAGAGCTTTAATTTGAGATAAAATTAATTTGAGATTTTCTAGGTTCAATATCAAGAAAATGATTGCATTTTCAAATTATCGGAAAATTAGATGTTTTGACAACTTTTTGAACTTAATTTTTCTTCATCAAGAAATTTTTTTAGAACATGCTGGAGAGTTCATAAATGTGCAGAATTCTTTGAAAACTGATTTTTCAGATAGATAATTACTTTAGCTAATCGCTTTTATAAAATGTAGCTTAAAAAATCAAAGTTTTGTATCTTAATTACCGAAAAACTGCTAAATATCGCCAAAATAAACATAAATCGCCAAATATGTAATTGCTTAATCTCAATTCAACAGGAAAGTAGTAATTAAAATTGAGCTGATTTTTTTTACAAGCTATTTTTTACACCAAAGAACCTTTGCTTTCATATATTGTACAAATTTAAATTTTACATTATCGAAAACAGAAAAGAGTAAACTTTCTAATAATACTTATTTCAAATCTGTAGCTTGACTTGTTTGATTTTTGGTGATTTTTTGAATATTTTTCAAACTATGGCATAATTTTAATTTAATTTTACCTTAAAATGAGAAAGTCAGTAGGGAAGAGTGTGATACAATGAACCAATTTTGAAAATTTTAGGTGTTTACTCGCAAAGTAATAATTTCTCGTTGTCGAAAATATGTGTGCATATTACCTAAAAAATGGCTCTTATGTGGCACTCAATCAAAACCAATAATTATGTTTACTTCTTTTAATATAAATTTTTTAATAACAACTGACAAAATGGACCACAGGTCAAATTTGAAAAGCATACTAATGTAGTATGTTTTTAATTGTATAAAATCTAGAATATACTAGTGGATCTGCAGATCAGGAGCCTCAACGTCCTATTTGCATCAGACATTATTCAATAGGTCATTTTTATTTATTCCTTATTATATAATAGTATATATTGATTCGATCAACTTGTTACTATAATCAGATACATTCCTGAGCCCTCAACCCCCCGCTGTATCTCTCTTTGTATACCTATTTGTATATCATATAAAGTGTTACGGAATTGTAAATAATTGCATTTATTTTTGTATAAATTCTTTCATAGCGGTTTAGTAAGTTGATAAAATGCTAATTTTGTGCATTTATAGTCGTTTTAGCGTTAAAATAGCCTAATTTTCCCTTAAAAGCGCATTAAATTCTCCAATAAGGGGGGAAAAGGATTTGGCGCCAAATTTAGCGACTGTTTCCCTCCTTGGCGAGAAAATTCTTATTAGGGATGTACCAAATAAAGAAGCTCTAAACTCATTGGCTGATGAGATACGAGAATTTTCCAGAACAGTCTGCGTTCGATAGAAAAGTATAAAAGGAGCATTTTTTCGCCAAGGTGGTCAGTCTCAGATCTGTGTCAGTTTCGTCAAATGCTTGCTTTGCTTTGAACCTCTTTGAATGAGACTTGCTTTATGTGTTATTGCTAAACAGTTTGTACTGTTGTTTTGCTGTTAAGTCTCAGATCTGTGTCAGTTTCGTCAAATGCTTGCTTTGCTTTGAGCCTCTTTGAACGAAACTTGATTTATGTGTTATTGCTAAACAGTTTGTACTGCTGTTAATGGCTATTGTTTAAGCTGTGTTTACTAATTGAATTCAAGCTGATGCTTGGTTTATAGAACTGTATTTTTCTGGAACTTCCTGTGTATAAATCACTGAATTTTTGCAAGTTTCGCCTTTTATTCTCGAATAACTTACAAACCCCCAAGTACGCAACAATACGTATTCTTAATAAACGACGGTCTTGTATTACTTCCCTGAAATTCATAAATACCAGATTTCATAACTACCAAATTTCCTACAAAAAAAATTACATAACATATCGGAAATATTTTGCGTAACTTTTAAACTAATTACTAATTCTATGCCCACAATTTTCAACAGGAAAACATGCTTTTAAAATTCTAATAAAATTTCATTATATTTGATGGGGTGTAACCATGTTAAAATAAACTTTTCAGAAATACCGACTATATACCTTAATTGTACGAAATTCTTTTATGTATCCCGGAAAAGTAGCCACAGTCATTATACACGCCAATAATAAGAATAAACCAAATTAATTTTAACTCATTAATTTTTAAAACTAATTCGACACCAATTGGATGATTACAGTACATACTCGGAATTATTTTGTGTGGTTCCATAAATTATTTAGTCGATTCATAACCTTTTTTAAGAGTAAACATGATTTTAAGCATCTTTATCATGTATGTTAATTTTATTAAGTTCAATTCAGCATAAACGCATGAAAGTGTGCTTAAATAAAAATTTGTCCATAGGCACTAATGTTACGAAATTCTTTCGTGTGTCTCTGTAAACAAACCATAAAGATTGTATACATCAGTAAAAACTATTCAGCTTATTTTGCTTTTAAAATTAATAATTGTTCCAAGTTTAACATCCTTTGCATGACTACGTGACATTGTCAGATCACTTTTGTAAGGTCCAGTACATTAATTAGAAAGCTTAAGAGCACATATTTTCTTCAAACAACATAAGTTTAAGCATCTTACTCACGTACGCTAGTTTCATTTTCTTCATTGGAAAATAATGATATTAAAATGCGTTTAACCGAAATTCACCCCATGCGCCGTAATGTTAAGAATTTTGGCGTGTCCCTGTACAAAGTTTATAAACAATATAGCAATAAAAATTATACAGCTACTTACATGCAAAACTGGAACGTGTGCGCCAATTTCTAAGCCAATCGAAGGATATTTGCTACCTCTATTGCGGTACATACAAATTCTTCCCATAGGCCGTAAGGATAAGAAACACTTTGGGGTGTCCCTGTACACGAACGACAAATGGAATACACACCTAACACTATACAGCTAATTCCGTTGGGCACATAAATATGTGTACTAAATTGCAAGTCAATAGCGTGATTTTGGGGCCGCTATCGCGGTACATACAAATTCTTCCCATAGGCCGTAATGATAATAAAAACTTTGGCGTGTCCCTGTACACGAACTACAAATGGAATGCACACCCAAAACCATACAGCTAATTTCGTGGGGATCATGAACATGTGTACCAAATTTCAAGTCAATAGCGTGATTTTTGCGGCCGCTATCGCACGACAGACAGACAGACAGACGGAACCCAAAATCCTTTGGTGACTCAACAGAGGGCCTCCACTGACGTTTCGGTAAAAATTGGAAGTCAATAGCTTGATTTTTGCGGAGCATACAGATTCTTCCCATAGGCCGTAATGATAGAAAAACTTTGGCGTGTCCTAGTACACGAACTACAAATGGAATACATACCTAAAACTATACAGCTGATTCCGTGAGGCACATGAACATGTGTACCAAATTACAAGTCAATTGCGAGATTCTTGTGGACGCTATCGCGGTACATACAAATTCCTCCCATAGGCCGTAATGATAAGAAAAACTTTGGCGTGTCCCTGTACATGAATTAGAAATGGAATACACACCCAAAACTATACAGCTGATTCTGTGAGGCACAAAAACATGTATACCAAATTACAAGTCAATAGCGAGATTCTTGCGGCCGCTATCACGCAACAGACTGACAGACAGATCAAGCACACAGACAGAGCCAAAAACCGTTTCGAGTCTCAACAGTGGGACTCCACTGTCGTTTCGGCAATAATTACTGAGGTTTTTTTTCTGGGCTACATAAAAGAATTTCGTACTATTACGGTCTATAGTCGGTTTCTTAAAAGTGTATTTTAACAGGCTTGCACCTCGTTAAATATAATGAAATTTTATTAGAATTTTAAAAGAATGTTTTTCAGTTGAGAAGTGTGTGCATAGAATTGGTAATTCATTTACAGGGTTACACAAAATAATTCCGATATGTTATGTAATTATTTTGCATGAAATATGATACAAGTATTTATGAATTACTGGGAATTAATACAAGACAATCAGTTATTAGAAATACATATATATATACATATAACATATATGTGTATATACAGGTTGTTTTAGAAAGAGAGATAAAGCGGGGGGGGTTATTATGTTTATTTATTTATTGATAAATATAACAAATGATTTATGTTCAACTTACAAAAAATAACAGAGATATCAAATCACGAAAGTTAGTTATGAAAAACTAAAAATAATCAGTGAATATCTTTTTAAAAACTTTTCTTTAAAGGAATATGTGAAGTAAAAAGAAAAAGAACAATGTATTTTTAAAATGTTGAAATTTATTTGTGTTTAAAGATATTTAATGTTTTTATTATATTCATTAAAATGAATTTCTTAAAATACATGTAAAACATTCAAAAAATGTGGCATAACGTTTTAATTATAATTAAACCCAACATCAGGAATAATATGCATAAACAAACTAGTACATAGAGTTTTTAGTTCCTCATCATACTATAGGTATGGGGAACTTAGGTAATCGTGAAAAATGTCGACCTCGGTTTTTTACTTTTTATACGTTTTCAGGTGTAAGGAATCCGAAAATGACAAAATTTGTATGGTGTCTCTCTGTAGGGTGTCTGTTATAGTGTGTCAGTCCGTTAGTGTGTTAGTCTGTTAACACGATATCTCACGAACAAATGATCGAAGAGAGGTCAGATCAGTTTTAAAATATTACTTTCGATACTGGCAAGAACCCTATTCATTTTCAACATTCGAATTAAGAAACTTCGTAAGTTATGAGAAATTTACGATTTTCTTAACATGGGAAAACAGGACAAAATTTCACTTAAACGTGCATTAAATGGAAATTGTTTACTGTAAAAATGTCAGACCAGTTTTAAAATATCAGTTTTGATGCCGGAATGAACATCAGTAACTATAAATATGCTACTTTGAAAATTTCGCAAGTTATTGGAAATTTACGAATTTCTTAAAATGGCAGTATAGGGAAAAATCTCACATAAACATCTATTTTGAAGGATATTTTCATCGTAAAGATGTCAGACTACTTTTGAAATATTATTTAGGACACTGGCATGAATATTAACGACTATGAATTTTCCGATATAAAAATTTCGTAAGTTACTGAAAAATTACGAATTTCTTAACATGGCAGAACAGAGCAAAATTTCACATAAACGTCAATCTTGAGGGATATTTTCATCGTAAAGATGTCAAACCACTTTTTAAATATTATTTTGAATACTGGCATGAATATCATAGACTATCATTTTTCCAATTTAAAAAATTCGTAAGTTATTTGGAATTTACGATTTACTTAACATGTCAGAATAAGGCAAAATTGAGCATAAACTTCCGTTTTGAGGATCCTAAATACATTAGACCACTTCAAAATTACATTTATGATATTTGTTTGAACATGATTGAATTCAAATATTCTACTAGGAAAATTTCGTAAATTATTCGTAATTTACGATTTTATCAACATAGCGAAATTGTAAATTTTTCATATAAATATGAATTTTGAGGATTATTGCATTCGAAATAGTAGCATGAAAACAAAACAACAGAATTGACCCTGACAAAATAAATTAATAGATTAGAATAAGATAAATATATCGAACTGGATAGCCTATTAGGCGGGGATTTCATTCTGTCACTGTATTAAGCTTTGGTCAAATTCATTTCTTTTTACATGATTATAATATGTCTCGCACTAGAAATTTATGAGAACATAAATATGATGGGGAACTGAGCAGAGTCCACCTATGCCAACTAGTTTTCAATTCATAGTTATTCAAGAAATTCTGCAACGTCGCAGGAAAAAATTTATATTTCTAAACGTGCTAAATTATGTACAGTTAATTTGCAAGCTTCCAAAATCTGTGCTAGAAGTAGAGATTCTGATTTTAAGAACTTTTTATCAATTTTAAATCAATAGTGTTATTTTAAGGAAGTTTATTGGGTTTCACATAGCTTTATGTTATCTATCTATATTAATAAAAAAATTTGCGATATCTTTACGTTTCCCACACATGAAAGCCGAAAATAACAAGAAATTTTTGCCTGTGTGTGTGTGTGTGTCATCGTGTCTGTATGTCGCTATTTTTGTCCGGGCATCATGCGAGAACCACTGGACGGAATTCAACGGCACTTGCAGGAATTTCGGTCTTCACCCAACTTACAATTATATTTATCAACTTTTCATAAATTTCCTCCCCCCCCCGTTCCCCCGGAGGGGTAAAAGACCGGGTATCACTTGAGAACGGCTGGACGGAATTCAACGGCGCTTCGCAGAAATTTAGGTCTATGCCAACTTAAAATTATATATCTATCAACTTTTCAGAAATTCCCCCACGTTCCCCCCTGGGGGGCAAAAGACAAAAACACGTTTGTCTGAGCATCACTTGCGAACGGTAGGACTGAATTCAACAGCGCTTGGCAGAAACTTAGATCTTTATCCAACTTAAAATTATACCTATCAATTTTTCAGAAATTCTCCCCCCCCCCGTTCCCACCTGGGGAGGGCAAAAGACAAAAACACGTCTGTCCGGGTATCACTTGAGAACGGCTGGACGGTATTCAACAGCGCTCAGCACAAACTTAGGTCTTTACTCAACTTAAAATTATATCTATCAACTTTTCCGAAATTCCCCCGCTCCGTTCCCCCTGCGGGAGAAAAAGACACGTTTGTAAGCATAACTCGGCTCCTAATTACTTCACAATAAAGAAATTCCACATGGGGAGACTAGACATGAGTACAAATAAAACATTATCTGAGATTTAGGAATTTTTTATTTTTAGGAAGGAAGGCAGAAAATTGATTTTTGGCGGGAAATATTATAAATTCCTGATTTGAGTCGAACTCTACCAAGAATGGAATAAAAATGTGGAAATAATGCTATGCGACTTTCTTAGGATATTTCCTAAAACACATTTTTGATTTTTTGCGATCTGCCAATTTTTTTTCTTTGGGATGGGAGGGGAAGTGGGGGGAGGGGGGGGGTATGTGTTACAAAGGGCAAATTCGAGACACCTTTTTTAGCGCTAAATTTGTCCTGGAAAATTTGAGAGCTGCGGTCACGAAGTTTGTTGCTTGGATTTTTTATATGCAAACCGGCAAATAAAGAAACGGGATTTATCGAAATACCCCCTTCCCCGCAGCGGGACAAGAAACAAAAACACGTTTGTAAGCATAACTCGGCCCCAAATAATATCGTGGTGAAGAAATTGCACATGATGAGACTAGACTTGAGTATAAATAAAATATTATGTACGATTTTAGAATTATTGATTCTTAAAGGAGAGGGGGAAATCTTTTTTCGAGGGAGAAATTTAAGAAATTCCGGATTTTTTAGTAGAGCTCTACTAAAGATATTACAAAGGTATTGAAAATAGCCACGTGTCTTCTTTAGATTATTTTCAAAAACACATTTTTTTTTTGTGTGTGTGATTTTCAGTGTGGACCCGGAATCCTCAGGTTGCGAGCGGGAAAAACCTCTACGGAATACAGAGGAAACTTTAACTTAGATTATTAATAATGTAATGGAATTTTGACAACTCATTCATGTATAGTGCTCAACGAAGCGGGCAAAGCCTGCTAGTGTATAATATTAAAGAATATCTTTGATCTGTTTTAGACTGAAAATGGCTAATCTATCATGGGCGATAAGCGATTTCTGTTGAAATCCGTCAAAGATTTAAAAAATTCTAAAACTGTTTTTTTACAACCGAGTTCAGAAAAGAAAATACAAAAAAAAAAGCATTATTGTTCTGTTAAAAGTAAGTTTTGTCTCTTTACATTAACAGATGAAATAAAAATAAATTTAAATAAGTATAATATGCCTAATTTTTTTTTTTTTTTTTTTTTTTTTTTTTTTAAGCTATACCTTAGGAATTTTAACTGCAAACAGTTGAGACGTAATGACGGACGATTTCTAATTTCTGCTAAAATTGAAAAAATTCAAAAACTACTATTTTTATTTCCAGTACTTTGTCACGTGGTCGAAAAGCGATTATTCTCGTCCGGAAGAATAATCAGCCAACATGTTTATCACTGAAGAATTGATAAATGAAATAATGACGTGTTGCCAATAAATTCCATACTTTAGTTAATTTTAAAAAATCTAATTGTCATGTTGAAATGCTGTTTGCACCCCTGGATTCAGAAAAATCGCCCCTTTCATATGGTACCGAATTTTTAAAGATTGGACTGATATTTCTAATATATTTCGGCATTTAACGCTGCTTAAGCTCAGAATTGACTTATTTACTATTAATTGATATAGTTTGACATTTTTATTAATACTAGAAAAGCCCCGGTTCGGGAACGAACTGAATGCGGGAAAAATTTCAAAATCAAACTCGAAGTGTACAAAACTCGGCCTGATGCTGCTTGCGTGCAGATACATCAAATTTTACTAACGAAACCATTTTTAAATGCATTAAATTAATGAAGGTAATGAATTAACGAAGGCTTTGCCCGCTTCGCTGATCACTATATTTAAAGGAAAATTTTTCTATATCGCTTTATAAACAAAAACAAAACATTGAATGAAATAAAATAAAAATCATGAAATTGCTCTAAAGCCCGCTTTGGTTCCCCGCTGCCTTCGGCACCGACTCACTCCTTCGCAGATTCTCGGGTGCCTGTCTCTATTGCCTGTGACAATAGCTTACCAGTGGGCTTCGATTTGGGTGCTTATCAGACGACAGTTTCGAAACGGACAGTATAAAAAATATCGAAGTAGCAATTTTATATTTGAATCCCAGTTACATGTGAACATCACTATACGTGGTGTACATAATATTTTCTTTCACGTTATTTTCCATATTTATTTGATTTATTCGATCAATCATAAAATGACAACAATTTTCGCCAAATATAATATTACAATGTGCTATGATCGGCTACGTCTATCGCATGAGACAATTAATTTTTGTGGTTATAATAGTAGTTGAGTTAGTTAATAGTAGTTGGTATATAGAAAAATAAATAATGAAATATGTAAGCTTGATCTTGGTACAGCCTTAATATTGCTCCCCAAGGCAACATTTGAATTTTTATCACCACTTTAGACAAAAATACAGAATTTATGTGATTATTTTTTCTGTTTCTTTCTTTTCTTTTCTTTATCCTTCACTTTTCTTTCTTTTCTGTTTTTCAGTATTTTATAATTTATTTATATTTTTGGTGCTCTACTTGGCTTAAAGTAGCTTTAGCGAAAGTGGAGACCATGGCAGAAAATGTCCAATCTATTTCAGCATCAAAATTTCAAAAATTACCCCGGATTATCAATAAATAAAAATCTTTAATATAATACTGTATTAGTTTTCATGCCAAGCGCGATACATCCGTGCCAAAAAATAGTATTTAAACAAAAGAAAAAAAAATCTAAAATTGAGGTATATATATATCTATATATTTTTTACTCTATTTTCATATTTTCATTTTTTTAGTTCCCCATCATACTATAGGTATGGGGAACATAGGTAATCGTGAAAATTTTTAGTTCCCCATCATACTATAGGTATGGAGAACTTAGGTAATCGTGAAAATTTTCGATCTCGGTTTTTTGACTTTTCTACACGTTTTCAGGTGTGAGGAATCCGAAAATGACAAAATTTCTATGGTGTCTGTCTGTAGGGTGTCTGTTAGTGTGTTAGTCTGTTAGTCTGTTAGTGGGTTAATGGGTTAGTCCGTTAGTTTGTTAGTCTGTGTACACGATATCTCAAGAACAAATTGTCGCAGAGAGGTCAGATCAGTTTTAAAATATTACTTTCGACACTGGCAAGAACCCTATTCATTTGCAACATTCGAATTGAAAAACTTCGTAAATTATTAGAAATTTACGATTTTCTTAACATGGGAAAATAGGACAAAAATTCACTTAAACGTGCATTTAAAGGAAACTTTTTACTGTAAAAATGTCAGACCAGTTTTAAAATATCACTTTTGATGCAGGAATGAACATCAGTAACAATAAATATTCTACTCTGAAAATTTCGCAAGTTATTGGAAATTTACGAATTTCTTAACATGGCACTATAGGGCAAAATTTTACATAAACGTCAATTTTTAGAGATATTTTCATCGTAAAGATGTCAAACCACTTTTGAAATATTATTTAGGATACTGGCATGAATATCATAGACTGTGATTTTTCCAATTTAAGAAATTCGTAAGTTATTTGGAATTTACGGTTTACTTAACATGTCAGAATAAGGCAAAATTGAGCATAAACTTCCATTTTGAGGATCCTAAATACATTGGACAACTTCAAAATTACGTTTATGATATTTGTTTGAACATGATTGAATACAAATATTCTACTAGGAAAATTTCGTAAATTATTCGTAATTTACGATTTTATCAACATAGCGAAATTGTAAATTTTTCATATAAATATGAATTTTGAGGATTATTGCATTGGAAATAGTAGCATGAAAACTAAACAACGGAATTGACCCCGATAAAATAAATTAATAGATTAGAATAAGATAAATATATCAAAGTGAACGGTGGATAGCCTATTAGGCGGGGATTCAAGCTTTGGTTAAATTCATTTCTTTTAACATGATTATCATATGTCTCGCACTAGAAATTTATGAGCACATAAATATGATGGGGAACTGAGCAGAGTCCACCTATGCCAACTAGTTTCTTATGCATGAACAAATTTAATATTTTATAATTTTTTATTTTCGCCTTTATATTTCACTAGCTGGAACCCGTCGAATTCGATGATCATTTTATTCACCGTAATGTTTCAAAAAATATCGCATCATTATTTAAATGTATTTCAAGTTAAAACATCTAATATAATTTACGACATTTCACTTAAAAAAAAGAAAGTAAGGAAAATGCTTATAAATAGAAATACTATATATATGACATGACTTTCTACAAATTACAGTCAATGTGACGTCAAACTGACTCCAAATAAACAGTTCCTATCTTTCATTTTTTATTTTGTTTAATACTAAGACTACATGCTAGCTGACCCGTCCGGCGTTTCCTGGGTCCAGGGTAATAACCTTAAATGAACTTTAAATTTGTATGGTTTTACATCTATAACTCAATTTTGTTTGAATTTCTATTTTTAAATAAAACCATCGTATAAAAATAAACAGCTGTAACAAAAACATTACCTCGAACCGAACGAAACTCTGCCTTGTGAACCTGGTGCCTTCGGCAGCGCATACGCCGGCAGCTAATAACATAAAAATATTCCCAAAAATTAACCTGGAACTGAACCGGTGTTGCCAGGGCCCATGATACCTTAAATGAACCTTAAATTTGTATGATTTTATACCTTTAACTCGATTTAATTTGAATTTCTGTTTTTAAATGAAAGCATCACGAAAAAAATAATCAGGTGTAACAAAAAAAAATTTCCTCGAACCGAACGAAACTCTGCCTTGTGACCCCGGTGCCTGCAGCAGCGCATACGCGGGCCGCTAATAACATAAAAAAAATTCCAAAAAATTAACCTGGGACCAAACGAACCCGCCCGGCAATGCCCGAGCCCATGATAATAACCTTAAATGAAAACTCGCTGACTCCCTTGCAAAAGAAGCAACTGATTTCCCCACCAAGTGTTCCACAATCCCTGCCCCACCCTCCTATGTCAAAAATAGAATCAAAGAAATTATTAATCTCAAATGGCAAAACCTGTGGGATAGTTCTGAGAAGGGTAGGCACACCTTTTCGCTGATCCCACAGGCTCGTATTAATCCCTGGACCCTAACTTCACCTATCACGGCATTTTTAACAGGTCATGGCCCTTTCCCATCTTACCTTTACAAATTTCATTGCCGACGCTCTCCCATGTGTTCTTGCGGCGAGGAGGGAACTCCGCAACACTATTATTTCCACTGCCCCTTAACAGCACAATATATTAGAAATCCCTCTCCCAGACCAATCAATTGGCTGGACAACATTTTAACAGGGAAACCCTTAATTAATAAATTAAATAAAATTTTCTCATTCCTAATGGATTCATGTACCCTAACAAACTAACCTAAAATCACAACTAAAGAAAAATTCTTTCTCCTAAACACATTAATCTTCTATCTCCTTGTTATCTTTCTGTGTGCCCATGATGCTACAGTAGCCCTCATGAATGCAAGGGTCTAAACTGGTAGCGTGCCGCTTGTCGCGGAAGGCCACACAGCCTGGCACCCTCTCTCCTATAATCAAGCGGCGCCCCGTGTCGCGGGTAGACTTGTGTCTGGCGCCGCTCTCGTAAATACCCATGCCCATTTGCATCGCCCCTTGTCGGGGGTTGGCTAAGCCAGGCGATGCATGATGTAATTTTTTTTTCTTTTCCTTTTTTTTTTTTTTTTTTTTTTTTTTTTGATTTCTCAATAAACGTCGGAGCAGCTCACGTGGATTTTCCTAGAAGCGCTCAACACCGCTCTTCGAGCGGTGAGCGGGGGCTGCTCCCTGTTCAACCTTAAATGAACCTTAAATTTGTATGGTTTTATATCTTTAACTCGATTTTGTTTGAATTTCTATTTTTAAATGAAAGCATAACAAAAAAAAAAAAAAAAAAAAAAAAAAAAAAAAACTCAAACAGAATGGAACTCGGGCTCGTGACCCGGTGCCTGCGGCAGCGTATATACAGGCCGTATACAGCGTATATACATAACATGAAAAAATTCTCAAAAATGAAACTTGAACCGAGCGAACCTCTGACTCGTGTTACCTCTGCCTGTGGCTGCAGCACTGCATAGCAGGCATGCATGCTACGCAAGCTTTGCAAAATCCACTTTCCTCCACCAGGGAGTGCAGTATGTTGTATACGAACATCAGCAATCGCCTTGAATTTCCAAAACTTTTCAAATAAGGTGTCACTGGTGGTGTCAACTACAAAATCCTTTAATTGCACTTTCCACCGCCAGGGGGCACAGCGTGTTCTATACGAACAACACCAACGGTAAGGAAATACCAAGACCTTTAAAATAAGATGTAACATGATAGGGTCTACAGCAAAATCACCTAGTTCCATTTTTCACCACCAGGGGGCGCACTATATTGTATACAAACATCCCCAATCGACATGAAATTTCAAGACCTTTAAAATGAGGTTCTACATGTGTGGGTCTAGAACGGATTTCCCTCTCAAATTAATTTCCCCCCTTTCCCCCCCCCTCCAAATCTACTTTCCCCCCTCTTTCCCCCTCTAAAATAAAAAATTGCGAATTCGCAGAAAGTGATTTTTTAGTATTCGACTCTTGTCCCCATATGTATAATTTCTTCACCGTGAAGTAATTTGGAGCTTAGTTAAGCTCGTAAACGTGTTTTTAACCCGTTTTCCCGGGGGAAACCGTTCGACTTTTTTTTTATTTTTCTCTTTTCATAGCACATCTACAGACCAAGACCTTTTTTCAGACACTTTAACCAAATTTTTACACCAAGTAGTTCTCTCAATATAGTGGAGACAGACAAAAACATGTTTCAAATTAATATATAGGTTTTATCTGGCGAAAAAAAAAAAAAAAAAAAAAAAAACTCTTTTTTTTTTTTTTTGAAACAATTAAATTTTAGGACAAAATTTCACATAAACGTCAATTTTTAGAGATATTTTCATCGTAAAGATGTCAGATTGCTTTTCAAATATTATTTAGGACACTGGCATGAATATTAATGACTATGAATTTTCCAATACAAAAATTTCATAAGTTATTGGAAATTTACGAATTTCTTAACATGGCAGAATAGAGCAAAATTTCACATAAACGTCAATCTTGAGGGATATTTTCATCGTAAAGATGTCAAACCACTTTCGAAATATTATATAGGATACTGGCATGAATATCATTGACTATGATTTTTCCAATTTAAAAAAATCGTATATTATTTGGTATTTACGATTTACTTAACATGTCAGAATAAGGCAAAATTGAGCATAAATTTCCATTTTGAGGATCATAAATACATTAGACAACTTCAAAATTACATTTATGATATTTGTTTGAACATGATTGAATACAAATATTCTAATAGGGAAATTTCATAAATCATTCGTAATTTACGATTTTATCAACATAGCGAAATTGTAAATTTTTCATATAAATATGAATTTTGATGATTATTGCATTGGAAATAGTAGCATGAAAACTAAACAACGGAATTGACCCTGATAAAATAAATTAATAGATTAGAATAAGATAAATGTATCGAAGTGGATAGCCTATTAGGCGGGGATTTCATTCTGTTACTGTATCAAGCTTTGGTCAAATTCATTACTTTTAACATGATTATAATATGTCTCGCACTAGAAATTTATGAGAACATAAATATGATGGGGAACTGAGCAGAGTCCACCTATGCCAACTAGTGTTTCAAGATATTCGGCAAAACTTAAAAAAAGCGAAAATGTTTCCATCATCATACTATAGGTATGGGGAACTTAGGTAATCGTGAAAATTTTCGACCTCGGTTTTTTGACTTTTTTATACGTTTTCAGGTGTGAGGAATCCGAAAATGACAAAATTTGTATGGTATCAGTCTGTAGGGTGTATGTTAGTGTGTTAGTCCGTTAGTGTGTTAGTGTGTTAATCCGTTAGTTTGTTAGTCTGTTTACACGATATCTCACGAACAAATGATCGCAGAGAGGTCAGACCAGTTTTAAAATATTATTTATGACACTGGCAAGAACCCTATTTATTTGCAACATTCTAATTGAAAAATTTCAGAAGTTATTCCAAATTTACGATTTTCTTAACATGGGAGAATAGGGGAAATTTTCACTTAAACGTGCATGAAAAGAAATATTTTTATCGTAAAGATGTAAGAACAGCTCTTAAATATCAGTTTTGATGCCGAGATGAACATCATTAACTATAAACATGCGACTTTGAAAATTTCACAAGGCAAAAAAATTCGTGTTCGCTGTTAACCCTTTATCGGCCAATTGTATCATATAGCAGAAATTGGGTTTACTCGGAAGCGATTTTCCAAAAAGTTTGTAATTAAGTGTTTTTCGGGGTGCTTGGATTAACCCTCATCTTCAGAAAAAATTGCGTTACCTGTTAACCCTTTAATGGCCAACGGCAGCAAATGGCAGAAATTGGGTTTACTCGGATATGGTTGTAGGGATTTTGGTGAAAGTTTGGAATTAAGTGCTTTTGAGGGTGCTTAAACGATTGGAATTGTCCTCATCGTCAGAAAAATTCGTGTTCACAGTTAAACCTTTTAAGGCCAATTGCAACGTATGGCAGAAATTGGGTTTACGCGGAAATGGAGAAGGCGATTTTGATGAAAATTTGGAGTTAAGGATTTTTGATGAGAACAAACGATTGGATCTCATCCTCAGATAAATTCGCGTTCACAGTTAACCCTTCATCGTCAATTGCAAACACAGCAGAAATCGGGTTTACTCGGAAATGGATATAGCGATTTTGTTGAAAGTTCGCGATTAAGTGTTTTCGAGGAGGTGCTAAAACGATTGGATTTACACTCAGAAAAATTCGCGTTCTCAGGTAACCCTTTATCGGCCGATTTCAACATATGGCTGAAATTGGGTTTACTCGGAAATCGATATAGAGATTTTGGATGAAAGTTTAGGGATACATAAATGATTAGAAATATTTTCATCTTCAGAAACTTTCGCGTTCGCTGTTAAACCTTTAAAGGCCAATTGCAACGTATGGCAGAAATATGGTTTACACCAAATTGGACATAGCGATTTTGATGAAAGTTTGGAATTAGGGACTTTTTGGTGAGAAAAAGCGATTGAAAATATCACGGAAATAAAGTAAATTTATAAACTTGGTTGAGACGCTTATATGATCTATGCATACATCGCCACTTGAAAACAAAATTGTGAAGTAACTTGGTTAACGAACTTATCCAAGATATTTATAAGATAAATTCGCTGTGCAAATTTGGTTCGATTTGGAGTATTATTTCGGGCGTTACCATGAGGATAATATTTTGATTATATATATATATAGAGAGAGAGAGAGAGATAAACGAAGTGATTGGAATATTTCGATTTCCAAAGAGATCAACCTAAAATGGCAAATTTGGGTTTATGTTTTGAAAAATGCATATAAAATGCCCATAATGAGGTCAGAAAATGTCACATCTATAACTCTCAATTCATCCACCTGTGAGGCATTCATGTTAGTTTTATTAAAGCCAAGTTTTTTCTTTATACCATCTATAAGTTGATTCTTCTTAAAGATTGCATTTTAAGTTGTGTTCTTTTTCTTGCCGATATGTGATATGTCAATTTTACTTTGATAGTTTTTAACAATAATTAAAATGTGTGGAAACAAATACGTGATGGGGAACTGTGCGGAGTCCACCTATGCCAACTAGTTTTTCTTTTCACCTTATACAACCGCAAATTTTACTGTTTAAAAAGCAAATTTTCGAACAGATTTTATTATGTTGTCCTCCACATACACTCTAGCATTGAATCCAGTGTTAAAAACAAGGTGCAATTGTCAGAAAAACCGTAATTTTAGAAATTATTTCAAAAATGGTAAGAATAAGGCAGTTAACGATGCAACAAAAAATATTAATTTTTGAATGAAAATCAAAAACTATTTTAATACGTGTGATGACAAAATAATTATATGTTAACGAAATATTGGTAAAATGTGTTTTAGCAAAATATAAATTTTTCTGGCCGTTTAAACTGGGAATTTGGCTTTAGGCGGTCATGTGGCTTATCCAAGCAAGACAACTGCAAGTTAAAAAGCGAATGTTTAAAAAATCGATTTGTATCATGTTCAGAACTTAAAAAAGATTTTTAAAAAGTGTATAGTAAATTACTTTCTTCAAAAATAATGAGGGAACAATTGAACAAAGCGGGTTAAAGAACAGAAGATCTGCGAAAAAAAGCCATTATTAAGGAGAATAATTAGAAAAAACAATGCTTTAGTTGACCAAAAATTAAAAACTTATCAGTTAATTATTAGGCTGAACTGGTTTTCTCTGATGAACTATGTTTTCTTTATTACGGGCAGTTGAAAAAAGCTAGAATGAGGACGAAAATGTGACCGACTTAATGAAAATCGCACTCTTAAAACAGTGACATTTTCACCGTACATTATGGTACGAAGGTGCACCGTTTTTCAAGGAATCGGGCAAATTTTCATTCTCAAGGGATCAATTAACTCAAAATAAAACACGGTGATTATAAAAGTGGCGCCTGACCGACTATTTTGGAGGTATTTGAGACTTTTCTTCAAACAGCATTTCATTATGATAATGCACCTTGCTGTACGGCGTCTGTGGTACGTCAATTTGAATCAAACTGTTAAAATTACCTATCCATTACCATGAACACCTATAATTCTGTAAGTAGTAATACGATTTTTACTCTAAGTTAAATCCCACAAAGATTATCGTAGAATTTCTATTTTATTAGACCTGAAAACAGTCCTAATCTCAATTCGCTCGAAAATGTTTAGTCATAAAAAGGCGCGGAAAGAGAAAGAAGGATTCGAAATTTGCAGCCTACAACTTTGCTAGAACTATAAAAGTTATTTACAATATTTAGCACAGTGAATTTTTTGAGATTTATATCAAAAAAGAGTGTAATGCTACGCCACTGAGAATTACAGAAGTAATTCCATATAAAGATGGAATTAACCCAATGCAGAATATATATTTTTATTAAAAAATTGCTTAGATCTAACAAATAAATACTTTTATTTCATATATTAAAACATAATTTGTTTAGTTCATATAATAAATCATAATAGAATACAAAGTGTTTGGTAATTGCATTATGTTTAAAAGAAAATTTTATGTAGATTTTTATAAAATACTTCGTAGAGTGTAATAAAGCAAATTATTGAATCGAAAATGTACATAGGTATCATTTCATCCCTTTGGTGTTATGCAAACATGACAGTTTTATTTGTTCCAACCATTAATTTTAAAGTTATTACAAATAAAATAGGTATAAGTCATTTTTTCTGCAGTGCGACTTTTTTTTTTTTTTTTTTTTTGTGTGTGTGTGTGTGTGTTTGTGTGGCTTAGTGTATATATACTATATATATAGATATATATATATATATAAGTACTAAATATTAAAATATAGAATTAAAAGATCACATTTACTCCATTAATATATATATATACATATATTTATTTATTTCAAAAGCATGATAATGTTTATTTCTAATATTTTGTGTCTTGGTTTAAATAGCAGAAAAAGTTTTCCAACGCTTGCCAGCTTAGCCAAAAATAAATATAAATATAAATGAATGAACATAGTATCATATGTAGTTATTTACAAGTTAAAACTATACTTTGTCTTCCTTTATGACAGTAGTTTGCTTCAAATCAATCTTATGTGTTGGCATACTCCTCATTTTACCTTTACTTTTGTCATTTTTTATTAACAACGTCCATTCTTTTACAATGCTCTGTAATATCTTTTTTTTTTTTTTTTTTTTTTTTTCTTTTCATTTTTAGGTATTTTTAAGATTTGAAAATAGTAGCTGACGCACAAGAAATAACAAAAAGGTGGTTCAATTTAATGAAAATATTTTTCAGGGCGAATATCGATTCCGCCGCAGAGCATTACGAACTCCCCCAAGATGTTATCAGTAGTTACCCCTACGTATCGTTTCCGCCGAATGTCTTCCCCCCCTTTTCCAAAGGCATTACTTTTCCGCCGTTTCAGGGATTAAGAATTTATCTTTGGCGAGTTTCGGCGACATTTTTCATATTATGCTAAATAAAGCATTTAAGCTAGCATTTTTATTAAAATTAGCAATTAAAACATGTTACAGGAATAATTCTTGTTGAGAGTGGTAAAATGAACAATTTTTTCATTTGTCGAGCAGCTTTCTTCCCTTAATTTAGGGGCATTAAATGTTAAATATATGAACGTTTTATTGTGATATCATATAGGTTTAAATTTATGACTGGCAAACCTTACCAAAGCAATCCTGTTGAGGTTGCCTTCCAAATACATAGTAAGCATTTTGTGCAAATTTTCACGCCTCTGGAGGATTGTCTTTGAAACTGGTTTTTCTTCTTTCGCACTAGACATTCGAATGTAAGAATCTGTCTGGCTCTGCAGTAAAACTTCCACGAAATGAAAAATGTGAGGATGTGTGTGATAAAAACAAGCATTAAAATGTGAATGAAAGGATTCACATGCGTTAGTTGTATTTTCAGATGAAGCATCGGCTTTGGCCCACATTGTAGGAGGAAATTTTGCCTCTTGTTCATCAATATAGTTTTCTACTAAATAGTCTACAAACTCCGAAACTCTCGCATCTGGAGGTTGGATTGGAACCAAATCTAATGCAAAGCAGTCACCAACATCATTCGGTTTTAAATAGGACAGTCCGAATGTTTTTTTTAACCACTGGCCAACTTCATTTGATTCAGCCAGCCGGAATTCTTTGCCAAGACCAAGACTGAGAATTTTTCTATACCAAGCTTGGTGCAAATGAAATTTGCAGCCTTGCACTGCTGCATTAGGCCATGTTGTTTTAATGGCGCTATGAATGGCAATTTCAAAATCAACCACTAAATGACTTGGTTGGAAACTGAGATTGCGTTCAATACATTTCTCGATTATTGTCTTGAATAATTTTGCATAAGTGTCTTCTTTCTTATCTGGCAATAAGCAGAAAACCAGGGGCACATACCTGCCCTTTTCTATACCGTGAACAGTAAAGAGTTGTAACCAAAGCTTTGCACAGTACTTAAATGTTCCATCCATGTAAATTTTTTTGCATTTGATAAGAAATTCAAGATTGGAATCACAGGTAAAAATAACTATTCCAGAATCTGCATCAGCATATAACAGAAATTCTTCGCCTTTTACCGACTTCACTTCCATGTCTAGTAATTTCTCTATTGCTTCTACTCTGTTCTTCGGAAGGCTTGGTATCTGTTTTCTTCTTTTCCTGTAAATACTCTGTTTCAAGTTATTAACATTCCTATTAGTCAGGTTTTCTAAGTAAGTTGTATTTTCAGCAATTACTTTATGAATAATTTTAGAGGGTCTCTCTAAAATATCTTCAGCTTTCCTTTTTGCGGCTTGATTAAGTATTTTCGTTGGTAAATTTTCATCCTTTTCATGACAATGCACGTTATCAAGCCTTGAGATAGATGTTTTGTTCGGCATCGTATACACTTTTGCAGTGCATTTTTTTTCTCTGCTGCACTGCCACACGATTTCCCCGCTTTTTAATCTTCTTTTCTCATAATAAGTATAGCCATCTACAATAAGTAGATTTTTTTCTTGCTTGCTGGTGTATAGGTGGACATCCATAGTAAAGAATTAATCAATCAATCAAAAAAATAATAAATAAAAATCAAGTATGAATATCTGCTGACCGCAGTCCCTCGCATAAGCGACTTCACCCTACGGTTGCTCAGCAAAAAGTGTCTGAGGAGAGACGAGCCCTGGGCAAAGCCCCTGGGACATTTTTGAAGACAGACCAATCAGCGTACAAGGCGTTTGCGGAAGCGGAGCTCCTTTCAATTTGCGCATGCTCCAATTTAGAGAAGAATTTCTAAGTATTATTGAGAGAGAAAAATTTTGGCGCCATCTTTTAACTTAATATAGACTTACTATAAAAACGAATGTGATCGCTTTCTCATTTTTGATTCTATATTTTTTCTTTTGTAATTCGTAGTTTCTTTCTAATTGCCACTCACTCTCTCTCTCTCTTTTTTAAAATTGAATTCAGTGATGTAATTCTGGTACGCTAATTTTTTTTTTCTATTAAAACAAAATGGAAAATAAAAGGATTACTCTATATTGCATTACAAGAAATTTATATCTATTAAATAAGAAAGGTTTGCTCATGTATATTAAAATTTAATATTTCAAGTATCATAATCAGAGGAGAAACTATTTATTTAAAAAATAGAAGATAAACATATTATTGGCAAAATGACTAAATTATTATTATTATTATTATTATTTTGTTCTTAATGAATGGCACTCTACAATCAATTGCTGTATGAATAACAATAAAATCATTAAAATATACTTCAATTTTATTATTTTGCTATTAGGAAATTTATGATTTTTAAAAAATTAAATGTCCATTATGTATTTCTACCAGTAAAACAAGAATATTTCGCCCTCCCCCCCCCCCACCCATACACACATGCACTTCAGATATTAATAGTTTGGGTTAATGAAATTTCTTTTCACATGATTATAATTTTAAAACCAATTATAAGCTGATTTTTTTTTCTTTTTAAGAATTTAAAAAGTAATTAAGAAAGTATATTATTTTTTCGGTGCATTGCTGCAAAAAAAAAAAAAAAAAAAAGGGGGGGGGGAGAGAATATATTAATGTAAACTAAACTTTGTCTGCATCTAATTATTCTTTAAAAAGGAATTGAAATTGAATTTATCAAAATAAATAATTGTTAATAAATGAAAGTATTTTTGTAAAATTATATGAATATCACCAACTATTACTTTGAAAATTGATTTAAATTTTAGTTATGGAAAACATAATTAATTAAACAAAATACTTATTTATTTATTTTAATTTACTTTTCAGTCAAATTTATGAATAAAATAACATTATACAGAATTTATTTATTTAAAAAAGCAATAATATATATAAGTTTTTTCTCAGCTATATTCCAATAAAATAATTGAATATATATTGAATAAAATAATTTTATTTAGAAATATATTAATATAAAATAAAAGCTGAAAATGCTTCTAATTTTTCTGTCAAAATGAATTGAAATTTAATGTATTTAAATAAGAATAAATAAACGAAGATATTTATATAAAATATCATGCAAAATCTAAAAATTAATTTAAGTTTCATTTATGAAATACACACACACACACACACACACACACACATACATATATATATATAAACAATTATTATTATTATCATTTTGTTTCTTTTTCAGTTCAGACAAATTTACAAAAAATAATAATATTATAGAAAATGTCTCAGAATGTAAAAGCAATAACAAATAATTTACTTCTGAACTATATTCCCGAATTAAATAATTGTATAATTATTTTTAATAATTTATTTAATCCGAATAAATTATTTTACAAAATTAAATATTATTCCTACATAAAATAATTTTATTTAGGAATATATTAATATAAAATGGAAGTAAGCATGAATGAATCTAATTTTTCTTTCAAAATAAACTGAAGTTTATTTTATTTAAAAGTTAAATGATAAAACGAATATATTTATTTAAAATCGCATGTGAAATCATCATTTATTACTATGCAAATTGTTTTAAATTGCAGTTATAAAAAGAGTATAAATTATTAAACAAAAAATATTGTTCAGCTAAATAACATAATAAATAAAATAAAAATAAAAGTCTGATTTCTTATGTATTATGACTATCTTTACAATCTGTGGTGAAAGGCGCAATATTTCTTCAAATAATTTCTATAATAATATAGTCACAAACTCCGCTGTCGCAAACGTCTAGTAATCAGCGTAGATCGTCTAACGGTGGCGCTAACTGACGCCAACAGACAAAGTGATAAGCCGCCAAATGTGATGTATCATAAATTGGGCGCGCCCCATAAATTCCCCTATTTACCTGCTTCCGCGGCGATATCAATAGGTGTAGGAAAAAGGGGGGTTAGGTCCTCGGCGGAAACGATAATGGAGAGGAAGGGGGGATTAAAATTTCGGCGGAATCGATAATCGCCGATTTTTCAGTCTTACAAATAAAAACAGAGGTAGAACAAATTCTATGGAAGATGCCACTTCAAAATGGCTTTGGTTGTCATCTAGCAGTTTGTATTGCATAAAAAAAAATTTTGTACAATTGTATAAACTTTTTAATTTCATGATTTATTACTGTAAATAAAATAATAATAATAATAATAATTTTACAGTCTTTATCTTTTTTTTTTTATATATGCCTGCTTTATGAGTAATGAAGTGATCTTTCTGTTAATTTCGAAACTAAGCACACACAGTCATATACTAAACACATCGCTCTTAACCAGCAGTAATTTTCATAATTATATGTCAATATGTATACTATTTACAAACATTAAGAACTATAGTACTAATTATGCAAAATAAGGAGATGCATAAAACTATAGATTTTTAATGTTAAAAAGAATATAAATTCACATTTATTATTCACATGTACAATATATATATATAGTATATACATGATTAGCATTAAGGTTTACAGGGCCACACAAAAATATTCAGAAACATTAAGGGCTATATTTGAAAATTGCTAGAATTGCATTTTCGTTTTATTAAGCCTTTTTAACACCTTCCAACAGTGTTTAAGAAATATTAGGACTTCAATTAGTCTGTCTTTAGTTTGTTTGTCTCTCTATCCGTTCATTTGCCCGTGATTTAATGTCCTTAAATATATTCATAATTTCTTCAAACTGATATATGTTATTCAACTTCATTATAGCATGTTCCCTGTTGAAAATGGAGTAAATACCACGACTGGTTTGTGTACAGGATTACCCGAAAGAATGACAATGCACTGTATTACATGAGAGATATTTTTATAAATGTTTAAATACCATTGTACTGCGGATATATCATTATAAAATCGATATTTATTATTTATATGCACCAAAAAATATCTGCAGAATGTGGTATGATTAGCATTAATATATACAGGACAACACAAAAATGTTCGGATACATTAAAAACTATAAATGGAAATTGCTGGAATTGCATTTACCACTTTTCGACAATTTTTAAGAGAGATTACAACTTCATTTGATCCGTTTGAGTTTCTGTCTTATCAGTGCTCTAATTTCCAATAATATTTAGAGAATACCTTGAAAATAATCTATTATTTAAATTTATTAAGACGTCTTCTCTATTGAAAATGGTATAAATAGCAAAACTGATTTGAGTACAAGAACTAGCAAAATGTTTCTGGTGCATTACCATTATATCTAGGAGTGAAATATTTTTAAAACATATTTTATTAGGTATATTTATGCTACATAGAACATGACGAGGGGGTTGAGGGAAACGGTTGCCTCCTCTCAAAGAAATAGGCTAAAATGATTTATATTCTAGTTGTATTTTAGAATTTCGTATAACTTTCCTGAATTTTGTACCGCGAAACTACATCATGTAATACTTTATTTCATTCATTTATTTATATTTTTGTGGACACGAAGATATAGTAACCATTTATTGACACATTTTGTGCTTTTTTGTGATGCATGCACATTAGGATAGCACAAACTAATAATATTCTTTTTTGTTTTCTTAAGTATGAAGCTCATAAACAAATGTTACAGTGACCGCTGCATATCTAATTCCATATTTGTTTGGGTGTGCATGTATGTTTATCTGAGAACAACTAGCAACAATCAGCAATTTCTTTTATGAGCACGAATTGCCCATATATATTTATATATATATATATATATATATTTAATTATAAATCCGTCTGTGCATTCTTTAGTGCACGGAAACTCGTGCTTCTCGATTTTTATTATTTTATTATTATTATTTATTTTTCCATTTGAACACATAAATTTATACACGTAAGAGAAAGAAAAATTACAAACAAATAATAAAAATCAAATGTTATTGAATGTGACTTTCAGATTGAAATTGAAAATCCATTTTCGGCCATTTAACATTTGCAAACAACAAACAAGCAACTGTATACCAACCGATTTTCATCAAAACAATCTTTTTTTTGATTTTAAAAAAAATCATAATTTTTCTCATTTGAATAACAGGGATGGAACACGGGCGCAGTATTCATACCACTATCAATGTATGAAAATTTTCTACTTCTTAAATCAACGATATTATAGGTAGTAAAATTTTTTAAACGGATTCTGGTATGAATCCTGCGCCCGTGTTCCATCCCTGGAATAATTGTCTAAAAGTTCCTATTCAATTTTCAGAACTCCCATTTCACAATGTTGGCACACACGCCCACATGCATTTTAATGCATATTTGTCGTGTTATGAGAAATAGAATGGTAAAAATATTTATTTAGAAAAATTAATATCTAGAAAATCCCACGAGAGCAATAAAAAAGCGGAATATGCATTTAGAAGTTGAAATATTGTACAAACATAAACATGTCCTTGAGAATAACAATTTTTAACCTATTTAAAAAGTTGCATCGTTGAAAAAGCGAATTTTTTCTGTAAATACAAAAATCAATTTTCATATAATATATTAATATACTAAAGATTATTTACAGCATTTAGATTGGTTGTAACTAGTTCAAATTTTTACATTCCTTGTCTAATTATTTGCAGATTTTATATATTAGTCTAGTGTAAAACAATTTCTAATCGCTTCTAAAACATTTCAAAGGGATTGAAGGAAGTGTGAAAGAATTTTTCCGCTTAATTCATAATAAATAACATAAAAGATTTTAGTTTTGTTATTTTTCGTATAAAACTTACTCTTTAATCGAAAAATCTATTGAATTTATAGAATGTCGTTATCAAGTAATATTCATGCAAACAGTGATTTAGATTTATATAATACAGTAACCACCGCTTAATAAATTCACTGGTTAATAAAATCAGCCCCTTAATCTGATCAAATTGTCAGGACCGGAATCAAATCAATACAAACTACTTTTAAAGCCGCTGCTTAATAAAATCAGCATCGCCGGTTAATAAACTCAAAAATATCTCCTCAGCAGCCAAAAATATAATTTTTATGCTCACTATTTTTTTTTTTTTTTTTTTTTTTTTTAATAGAAAAAGGAATTAAAGCGCAACAAACCCTCCATTATTGTCGAATATTTTACGCTTGCAGCACAGTTAAAAATTAAACACGCCCCATAACTTATCTCCGTAACTATTTCAAGGAACGTATTCTTCAAAACGCAGTAATAAGTTACAAATTTGATTTTAAATTATATATATATTTTTAAATTTCTAATTATTAAAAGGCAATTTCTAGTTCTTTTTTTTTTTTTTAATTATTGTAATTCATGAGGTTTAAACGGGAAGATTTTTAATTTATAAGAACAGCATGAACTTTTGGTAAAGTAATGATTATTTTCCTCAAAACGAAAGTGCATGTGAACTTGGAATGCGTTTAATTTACTTATATCGGAGAAACAATTAATTATTTATCTATCAAAAATTAATTAATATTGTTTACTTATTTCATTATTTGTTACCTTTTTGAAGTTTCTTTCCAAATTCAGGGAAGTATAATACCTTTTCTTTAACTGCAGGAAAGTTCGCCGGATATAAAAATCAGCCGGTTAATAAAATCACTTTGGCTCAGAACGAATGTGATTTTAATAAGCGGCGGGAACTGTACTAGCTGAAATATGTCTGGTATTTTCCAGAATGATCTTAAAAAAAAGCGTAATATAATAAGGATTAAAAATACAATAAAATTTGATAATTAAAATGCCTCAAGAGGTTTCTAAATTGTACCACAGACCCTCATTTTTTACCTCTATTTCATCCTTTCATAAGAGGATTGAGTTATTGTTAAACAGCGTAGTGTATATAAACTTGCGCATATGAACTTGATATGCGGCATATTATTTTGTGCATATGAGTAACATATTTTAATTTCATTAAAATTTGTGCAAATTAAAGTCATTAAAAGAAGGTTTATCGAGATACTTCTCACAGAACGCGATGCTTTGGAATATCTTCGGGTGTCCCTGTACATAAACCAATGGTGGTATTTACTCCATTTTCCCTAGGGAACATCCAAGAGTGAATTTGAATAATATATATCAATTTCATTAAGATTTGTACAGAGAAAAGTTATTAAAATATGGTTCATAGAAATACTTCTCATAGGAGAACGCAATGTTTGGAATATTTTCGGACGTCCCTGTACACAAACCAATGGGGATATTTACTCCATTTTCAATAGGGAATATCCAGTAGTGAATTTGAATAACATATACCAGTTTTAATAAATTTAATAAATATTTAAGGGAGTTAGAGCGCAGATAGACAGACAGGCAAACCGAAGTTATAAAGTGTTTTTTTTTTTTTTTTTTAAGTGCACTTTTCAACTTTAAAAATACAATATGATCTTACGCTGACGGTAAAAATGAATGAGTTAAACATCCAATACGTGAGTGCATAATAACAATGTGAATAAATTACTTATTCTATTTGAAATATTTTGTTACGAAATTGGATATCATTTGGAGTAGAATATTTAAGAAAACGATGAACATTATATAGAGGAGAGGTCCTTTGTATATTAAGAAATTTGTAAATTATGTAAGTTAAAAAAAGAAATCTTAGGTTATAAAGTTAAGAAATTTTTCATACGTATACATTCAATTAAATAATATTATGCATATAAAGATTCATTCATTCAAAATTTTTAATTTTTTGAAAATTTTTAGAATGTTTCAACCTTGCTAATTTTTAATTATTTTTTCTTCAGTTTCACATAATTATTCTTAAAATATGTATTTTGAACGTATTTACGTATTATTTTGTAGATCCATTCACAAATTAATACGTATGAAATATTTTTGTCTGGATAATGAAATTTCTTACGGATTTCAGGTTTTTTAAAACTTAAAATTGTGTTTTTAAGTCTTAAATTAAGATGGATATAAAATGGATGTATGAAATATATTTGAATATCTTGAATTTGTCATCATTGTGACTTTTATAAGATTCCGTATAAAATTAGTAAGGCTGGAACAGTTTAAAACATTTCAAATATTAATAATAATAATAAATAAGTAAATTTTACATATTTCATTTAAATGGTTTTGAATAATATTTTAACATTTTAATGCACATGTATGTACGGTTATTTACAAAAGAGTTTTACAATGTTATTGATCCGTTGTTTGTTAATGTTCCATCGTCCTTTTAAAAGTAGATAATTTAATTTTGTTTCGGGGTTTTCTAAAGCTGATTTTGTCTCCAACTCCTAAAGCGTACTTTTATAATTAAGTGATAGTTTTTTAAGCATTTCCAATATAAAATTTGACAAATAAAAGACTACAAAGGCATCAATCAAAGATTTGGAAGTTTATTTACCAGTAGTCTAGAGATTTAGGAAAGAAATAGCTTATTTCTAAACAATACTGCAGGTTATACAGTGACATATGAAGATGGATAAAGATGTATTGAGAAAACTTTGATGTTATATCGTAGTACATTTTTAAGATTATTAAATATTTTATGAACCAGATGCAATAAAAAATTTACAAAATAATGTTTGTTGAATAATGGTAGAATTTTATGTATCCTATTTTTAAATAGCTAATTCGGTGCTATGGGCTCTTAACTATGTTTTTTTAGGAAACTCATATTCACTCCAAATCCAACGGCTTACGAAATAGAACTTGTAAAAGAAGTTAAATTTATTCAGTCGGCATTATTTATATTGTAATCAGACACTAAATCAGAAAGTTTTTTTTTTTTTTTTTTTTTTTTTTTTTCCAAAACTTTTTTAATTAAAAACAGAAAAGAAATGTCATAGTACACTGTTAAAAATTTCTGTAAATTTAATGTAAATATTTATCCAGTGTCTCTGTAAATTTACAGTAATTCTTAGGTAAAAGTGACTAATCGAGATTCTCAGTCTTTATTCTGTATTTTTACCTAATTTTATTATTTAATTTTTTAATTAAACTTAAAAATGACTGTTTTTACTTTAGAAAATGCATTCCAAGTCCGAAATATGTTCTCACTAATAATTAATTAAATTAATATTAGTCATTAACATGAATGTACAAAATAAGTTTTATAACATCTATTTTAACACTTTAAAATACATTTTATTATTTTCTTTTGTATATATAAAATGGAAACATTGGATTCATGAAAATTTTCGAACTCCGACTTTTGACGTATTTACATGTTTAGACATCCTGGACACGATTTGGCTATTTTTACTTTCTTCTATACATATAAGAAAAAAGTATTGGATTTGTGAAAATTTTTGAACTCCAATTTTCGACGAACTTACACGATTTGAGATATCTTGAACACAATTTGACTATTTTTAAAAAATGTCTGCAGTTTATCTATCTGTCTGTGTGTGTGTATCAAAAATTTTATGAACGATGTATCTCATGTACCAACGAACGAAATTTAACCAAACTTGGTGTTTAGTTGAACCTTGACCTAAACAGGTGCTCGTTACATTTGGGGATCAATCGCTCAACAGGTGGCGCTGCAATCTCATTTTTTCCCTAATTTTTGATATGGCAGAATAGGAAAAAATTTCATATAAATGTACATAATGGGAATAATTTTTAACGATTGACTGTAAAATTAATATGAATTATTGATAATAGTAGTAGTAAGCTAGGAAAAAAAAATTGCGTGCATGTAGGAGCACCGCTCCTTCTCTTTGGGGAGGTAATACCCTCCGGGAAGTATAGATTTACAATAGGGGTATCTTTAAAAAGAACTCATCAATACCTTTAAAAAAAATGTTTGAACCATAGATCTGGGTTAATTTAAAAAAAAATTTATATATATTATTTTCATAAAAATTCTCATTTCTTCTGATGTCGTCGGTACAAAAATTTACTTTCTTTCAGCATTTAGTATTATACTTTTCTGGGATAAAAATCGTCTGCATTCATCATGTAAAGTCATGTTAATCAATAACGATTAAATAAATAATTTGTATAAGATAATATAGAAGAAAGTCTTAAGACGGCCACAACACTAGTTTTTAATTGTAATGGAAGAAATCTCCCAAGCCCTATCTTCGCAGCTTTATTTTTAAAGAGAAAAATTAAAATAGATTGTTTTTACATAACTGTATTTTACCTAAAAACTTTTTATGCATCATACAGTGTGTTAAAAATTTAATAAAGTGAAAAAAAAAAAAGAAGAAAAATGCTTTCGTATGTTCCTGTACACACGAACTTCAATGACAATGAATTTTTTCAAGGAATTCCATGATTATTTACGGGAGTTAGAGTTCGAGCAGACAGACAGGCAAACCGAAATTATAAAAACTTTTCAACTTTGTTGCAAAGTGTTAAAAAGAGAGATTATTGATTAACTTTAGAAAACCAATGTAGTTGATGTGCATTAGTCCACGTTCCTACTTTTTGTTTCAGCTTTCGCATACATTTTCCCAATCTTCTAAATGCAGAAGTGGATCTTTGTTAATTTTCCAAACATTCTAGATGAGTATTCTCGCTCTTTCCAGTTTCGTTCTAAGGAAAGGACAACCTAAGCCTGTGGCAAAATAACTTATAAATTTTCAGTAAAAAATGACTCTAACACAATATCTTTTCTAGAAAAATCCATTGTTCAAGCAATTTAAATTACTTAAAAAATAAAATAAAAAATCTTAATTTGACACTTACACAAAATGAGATTAAAAAGTAATTATGCAAAAAAGTTTCGGGCTGGGGGAAAAATTGACAAAATTAAAATAGCTAAAAATATTAAGTGCATATTCCCGGACTAACTAGTCATAAAAAAGGGAAATGTGGGGATGAAAATGACTTTCCAGAGAATTAATTTTTTCTTAATGGAATATGCTGTTCCTGATAACGCTTTTTACTTTAACAATATGCATCAAACATTTTAATTACATATTTAATTATTGTTAAAAGTAGTTCCTCCTAAAATATGCAGAAAAAAGTACTCTTACTTTTTAACAGAATTAGTAATTTTTTCATATGTTGTAAATAGCATGTAATTAGCTGATAGCTGTTGCCTTCAAAGCATTTTTTATAAGTACATTTTTTTTTCCCCTCCGTAATCCATTCTGTTATCTATGCATTTTATTGAACAAAAAATAGATTAATATAAATTTGAGCTGAAAGAAAAAACAAGTGTTAAAAGCTTTGTTAAGTATTTTTTATTTATTTCGATTTTTTTTTTTTTTTTTTTTTTAAGATCAGTTTTTTTTTTTTTTTTTTCATATACTAGAAATAATGCAAAAAATATGGGAAAATGTTTCATAATTAATGAGTGATGCATCTGCTAATGCACTGATCTATGCGTACGTTTGTGTGCGAAAGTATGCTAGATTATGTGCTTGTGTGTGTATTAGTAAAATTGAAGTCTTTCTTCTTTATTTATTTATTTACTTTTTTTACAAAAATGGATTGAAATAAATGAAAGGACAATTTTTTCTTAAAATTTTTAAAATATTTACAAGAAACATGTTTATTAATAAGAAAAATAACTGATAAAAAATTGGATTTCGTAATAAATAAATACTTAAAGGACGCGCTAAATAGGTTTTTAACAAAAGTAATGTGGCGGATTAAATAAAAGAGCGATTCGTTAAGTTTATAAAATTACGGATGATGGAAGAAAACATATACTTAATTAAATTCCGATCATATATTATGCAAGAGAAATGTTATCTATATATATAAAAGAGTAAACTCACTGATTCACTCACTGACTCAACACGGCTGTGGCGATCCTATGGGAGATAGAGTCACAATTTTTTGTGAGCAGGTTGGTTTTAGGACCCTGACGCTCACTAAGACGGGATTTTACGAAATACCCCCCCCCGTTCTCCCCCCGGGGGGGGGGGGCAAAAGGCAAAAAGCACCTTTATAGGCATAACTCGGCTCCAAATTACTTCATGGTGAAGAAATTGCAGATGGGGAGACTAGACTTGAATACAAAAAAGTCATTTTCTGCGATTTTGGAATTTTGGATTTTTAAGGGGGTAGGGGGTAAAAATGAGATTTTCGGAAGCGCGTAAGGCAAAAACACATTTATAAGTATAACTCGGCACCAAATTACTTCACAGTGAAGAAATTGCAGATCGGAAGACTAGACTTGAATACGAAAAAATCAGTTTCTGCGATTTTGGAATTTCGGATTTTTAAGGGGGGAAGGGGGTGAAAATGATTTTCGGAAGTGCAGAAGGCAAAAACACATTTATAAGCATAACTCGGCTCTAAATTACTTCACGGTAAAGAAATTGAAGATGGGGAGACTAGACTTGAATACAAAAAAATCGTTTTCTGCGATTTTGGAATTTTGGATTTTTAAGAGGGGAAAGGGGTGAAAAGGATTTTCGGAGGCACAGGATGGCAAAAACACCTTTATAAGCATAACTCGGTTCCAAATTACTTCACGATGAAAAAAATGCAAATGGGTAGACTAGACTTAAGTACAAAAAAATCATTTTCTGCGATTTTGGAATTTTGGATTTTTAAGGGGGGAGAGGGGGTAAAAAAGATTTTCGGGGGGAAATTTAGCAATGTATGGATTTTCGAGTAAAATTCTAGCAGTAATAGCTCAAGGATATTATTAAAAAAAAAAAAATCACGCCAAACGTCTTCTTGCAAAAACTCATTTTTGATTTTTTCCGATTTTCGATTTTGGGGGGGGGGGAGTTACGAGGGCCAAATTTGACCCCCCCCCCTTCCCTTTTAGCGCTAAATTCGTCCATGGAAATCTATAGGAGCTGAGGTCACAAATTTTAGTGTGTGGCTTATTTATGTGTGTCCAACACCCATTCTAACGGGATTTTGTGAAAGCCTCCCATTTTACCCCTTTGGGGGTTGGGGTGGGGAATAAAAGAGTAAATTCACTGATTCACTGACTCAACACAGCCGTGGTAATTCTATGGGAGATAGACTCGCAAATTTTGGTGAGCACGTTGGTTTTAGAACACTGACGCCCATTAAAGCGGGATTTTGCGAAATATCCCCCGCTCCCCCTGGGGGGGTAGAAGGCAAAACGCCCCTTATAAGCATAATTCGGCTCCAAATTGCTTCACGGTGAAGAAATTGCAGAGAGAGAGACTAGACTTGAATGCAAAAAAAAAGCATTTTCTGCAATTTGAGTTTTGGATTTTTAAGGGGGGGGGAGGGGGTAAAAACAATTTTCGGAGGCAAATTTAGCAAAATACGGATTTCCGAGTAAAACTCTACCAATAATAGCCCAAATGTATAGAAAACCGCCAAGAGTCTTCTTGAGGATATTTCCAAAAACTTACTTTTGTTTTTTTCCGATTTTCGATATGGGGGGGGAGTTACAAGAGGGACAAATTCGACACCATCTTTTAGCGCTAAATTCGTCCGTGGAAATCTATAGGAGATAAGGTCACAAATTTTAGTTTGTGGCTTATTTACCTGTGTCCAACACCCATTGTAACAGGATTTTGCGAAAGCCCCCTTTCCCCCCTTGGGTTGGGAGTAGGGGGGAATAAATACGTTTCGAAGCATAACTTTGCTTCAAATTACCTTAGTAAGATTAAATTTTATGTGTGGGTTGTTTATGCGTTTCCAACACGCACTGTAAAGGGATTTTACGAAATTTCTCCCTCCCCCATTTAAGGCCAAGGGGGGGGGGGTATAAACACGTTTCCAAGCATAAATTTGCCTCAAATTATCTCAGTAAGATTAAATTTTATGTGTAAATTATTTCTGCATTCCAAACACGTACTATAAAGGGATTTTACGAAATTTCTCCCTCCCCTCTTTAAGGACAGGCGAGGGGGGAGGGGTTACAAACACGTTTCTAAGCATAACTTTGCTTCAAATTATCTCGGTAAAATTAAATTTTATGTGTAAATTATTTATGCATTCCAAACACGCACTATAAAGGTATTTTACGAAATTTCTCCCTCCCCTCTTTAAGGTCAGGGGGGGGGGGGGGTAATAAACACGTTTCCAAACATAACTTTGCTTCAAATTATCTCGGTAAGATTAAATTTTATGTGTAGGTTGTTTATGCGTTCCCAACACGCACTATAAAGGGATTTTACGAAATTTCTTCCTCTCCCCCTTTAGGGGCGGTCAGGGGGTCAAAAGCACGCTTATGAGAGTTACTGTGCTCCATATTATCTCAGGATAGCGATTTTTTTATCTGTAGATTGGTTATGCGTACTCAAGACACACACTGCAAAGGAATTTTGTAAAATTCCACCATATCCCCCTTGGGGTGGGGGGGGGATCATTTTTCCATGCGCAACTCTGCTTTGAACTATCTTAGGCGATTTTTTATGCGTGGGCTGGTTATGCTTTCCCAACACGCATTATAAAGGGATTTCGTGAAATTTCCTCTTTTCTCCCTTTAAAGGCGGGGGGGGGGGCAAAAACACGTTTTAAAAAGTAACTCTGCTTCAAATATCTCAGGAAAGCGATTTTTTGATATGTCGATTGGTTATGCGTATTCAACACACACAAACTACAAAGGGATTATTTGCAATTCCGTGTTATCCCCCCCCCCCCTTTTGAGGGTTGGTGGGTAAAAAACATGTTTCCACACGTAACTTTGTTCAAAGTTATCATAGAATGGCAATTTTTGATGTGTGGACTGCTTATACGAATTCAACACACACTACAAAGTAATTTTGTGAAATTACACTCTTCCTCCCCATAGGAGGCGAGGGGGCAAAAACATGTATTCATGCGTAACTCTGCAGTAAGTTATCTTAGGAAGGACCTTTTTGATGTGTGGGTCAGTTATATGTACCTAACTGATACCTAGAATGTACCTAGTGAATATGTACCTAGTGATTTTGCAAAATTTCCTCCCCCTTTCTTCCTTTAATAATGAGAGTAAAAAAACACAGGGGGTGGGGCTAAAAAACATGTTTTAAAACATAACTCTGCCTTAAATAATCTCAGGATCTCAATTTTTTAATGTGTCGGGTATGTACGTGTATGCAACATGAACTATAAAGGGATTTTGTGAAATTAATCCTATCCTCCTCTTAGGGGTGGGCGGGGGAAAAAAAACGCGTTTTCAAGCTTAAGCGTGCTCCAAATTACGTTTGAATGGCAAATTTTGGTGTGTGGGTTTTGATTAAATCTATTTAATATGCACTTTGATGTAATTTTGCAAATCTTCCCACTTTACCCGCGAGGTATGGGGAGTAAAATGCAGGCAAGGCGCTTCCGAAGGCATTGTTTCTCCAGACTAGAAGTGTGGCGTGTGGGAAAACCGCGGTAGCGAGAACTTTCACTTAGATTTTTGACTGATTTCAATGATTTTTTTTTTTTATTATTATTATTTTGATATAGTATTTTGAGAAATCATTTCGATATAATGACCAGCGAAGCAGGCAAAGCCTGCTAGTCATGTATAATTTAAAGTATTTTTATGGCGGGGTGCGTCCGCTATGTAGAAGTTTTAATTAATAAAAATTTAGTTAGTAAAGATTAAAATATTATTACGCACCCCGCCGTAAAAATACTTTAAATTATAACTTTATAATGCAGTTAAAAAACTATTACAGATAACAAAGAATGTTGAAAGAGATTAGGATTTATTAGAAAGATACATGCAGTGTTATTGGCAGATCTTCATTAAGCTAGGCATTGAGTTCCCGGGATTCAATAGCGGCCGCGAAATTTGACATCAATCCTGTTTTTTGGCTGCATAAGAAATGTAAGAGTTTTTGCTAGGCGGGATGGCTTTTACAATTGTATTGTTTTTTATGAGATTACGTTTTAGAATAAGTAGTGGAGATAAAGTTTTGGAAACACAATTACTAGCAACATTATTCGTAAAATTCATGAAGCTAAATTTATCAGTATATTTCCCCCCCCCCCCCTTATGTAGATAATTGTCAGTTTATGAACTCACTTTATTTATATAAAGCCATGGTTAAATTTTACAGCATTTTCTTTCTCTCTCTCTCTCTCGTATATATTAATGAAACTGCTTTCGAAATTTAGGTTACTCACAAGAATGTTTTGAAAAATATAAGCTCACAGAATGATTGTTTTCTATATTTATAGAATCTTAAAGAAACAGATTTCATAAATTGATATTCTAGTGGAAAAGAATATGAATACGTTCAAATCGTTTAAAATACACAAATTTATATCTTATTCAAATAATGCTTGACAGTTAGCTAAACACATAAACAATTTGTTTCTCAAATAAGTTATAAATGATAATAATAATATAATTATTTTACACACGTTATTATATAAAATACATATACAAGGGTTGTACTCCCCACCCTTTTTTCACGATACTTTCAGGGATGAGGAAATTTCACCTTTTTTTGCTATCACTATTTGTGCATAGATATATTATGGTATTTTTATAATAATTTGTCGAGGTTAGATAAAATGGAGATTATTGCATAAACATAGTGGTGGGTAAAAAGGTGGAATTTTCTCATCCTCGTAAGTGTCTTTAAAAAAGGCGGGGCGTACAACCGTTGATTATACATAATTCTATATCGCCCCTCCCAGAAAGTCGTTCTGGATCCGTATGTCCTGTATGTCAAATTAGTTGTGATACTCTTTTAGCTATTTTTAATGTTCAACTCATCTTCGTAAACTGCTGGAAACAGCTCACCTCTTAAAGTATATTGAATGGAAACATACCATAGATGTATAATGATTGATTATTTGTCTATGAAACAAACCAAACATACATGCAATGCTGCCAGATTGAGGGAAATTTTGACGTGATTTAAGGTATTGAGAGATAAAGGGAAATTTCTTCCAGAAAAAGGAAATTTTACTTTGTCAGTTTTTAAAACATTATTTCTTAGAATTTTTTCTCCAACTCAAACAATCAGCACCAATTTTTCTATATGCTGAGAGCAAAAGTGAATCGGTGCAGTGCTGTTTCTTTCATCTTTTGTTAAAAAAAAAAGAAAAAAAAAAAAAATCTAAAATACACTAAAGAATTTTAGTGATTTAGTTTTTTTCAGCCTAGTCTTTCGGGGTATTTCCTGATTTTCTCAGAAACACGCGCGAAAATCGGCTAGGGTTTCTTAGAAATATACCTATGCAGGGCATTTCACCCAGGCCTAGGTTCTTTATACAGGGCTTTTAGCCGTCTCATACTTGAATTAGAATACCGTATTATTTTATTTGGGAACTTCAATAATCGTTTGCATCCCCCCCCCTCTGCCCTCCTGATTAAACAATAAAAAGTTTACTGACTAGTGGATCTGCAGATCAGGAGCCTCAACGTCCTATTTGCATCAGACATTATTCAATAGGTCATTTTTATTTATTCCTTATTACATAATAGTATATATTGATTCGATCGACTTATTACCATAATCAGATACCTTCCTGAGGGGGGCTGCCGCCCCCCTCAACCCCCTGCTGTATCTCTCTTTGTATACCTAGTTGTATATCATATAAAGTGTTATGGAATTGTAAATAATTGCATTTATTTTTGTATAAATTCTTTCAAAGAGGCTTAGGAAGTCGATAAAATGCTAATTTTTTGCATTTCTAGTCGTTTTAGCACGAAAATAGCCTAATTTTCCTTTAAAAACGCATTAAAAAGCTCCAATAAGGGAAGAAATGGATTTGGCGACTGTTTCCCTCCTTGGCGATTTTTTTGGCGACTTTGGCGAGAAAATCCTTATTAGGGATATACCAAATATGGAATCTCATTGACTGATGAGATACGAGAATTTTCCAGAACAGTCTGTGTTCGATAGAATAGTATAAAAGGAGCATTTTTTTTAGCCAAGGCGGCCAATCTCAGAACTGTGTCAACAACAGTTTTGTCAAATGCTTGCTTTGCTTTGAGCCTCTTTGAATGAGACTTGCTTTATGTGTTATTGATAAACAGTTTGTACTGTTGTTTTCCTGTTAACGGCTGTTGTTTAAGCTATGTTTACTGGTTGAATTGAAGCTGATACTTGGTTTATAGACCTGTATTTTTTTAGAACTTTCTGTGAAGAAATCACTGAATTTTTGGACGTTTCGCCTTTCATTCTCGGACAACTTACGAAACCCCTAGTACGCAACAATATGTATTCTTAATAAACGACGGTCTTGTATTATTTCCCTGAAATTCATAAATACCAAATTTCATAACTATCAAAGTTCATACAAAAAAAATTACATAGCATATCGGAAATATTTTGCGTAACCTTTAAACTAATTATCAATTCTATGCTCACATTTTTCAACAGGAAAATATGCTTTTAAAATTCTAATAAAATTTCATTATATTTGATGGGGTGTAACCATGTTAAAATACACTTTTAAGAAATACCGACTATAGACCGTAATAGTACGAAATTCCTTTATGTATCCCAGAAAAGTAGCCACAGTCATTATAAACGCCAATAATAAGAATAAATTATAACTCATTAATTTTTCAAACTAATTTGACATCATTTGGATGATTACAGTACATACTCGGAATTATTTTGTGTGGTCCCATAAATTATTTAATCTATACATATCCTTTTTTAAGAGTAAGCATGATTTTAAGCATCTTTATAATGTATGTTAACTTTATTAAGTTCAATTCAGCATAATAGCATTAAAGTGCGCGCTTAAATTAAAAATTTGTCCATAGGCTCTAATGTTACGAAATTCTTTCGTATGTCTTTGTAAACGAACCATAAACATTGTATACACCAGTAAAAAATATTCAGCTTATTTTGCGTTTAAAATTAATAATTGTTCCAAATTTAACATTGTTTGGATGACTACGTGACATTGTCAAAACACTTTTTTAAGGTCCTGTACATTAATTAGAAAGCTTAAGAGCGCATATTTTTTTTCAAACAACATAAGTTGAAGCATCTTACTCACGTACGCTAGTTTCATTCTCTTCATTGCAAAGTAATGATATTAAAATGCGTTTAAACGAAATTCACCCCATACGCCGTAATGTTAAGAATTTTGGCGTGTCCCTGTACACAGTTTATAAAAAATATGGCAATAAAAATTATACAGCTACTTATATGCAAAGCTGGAACGTGTGCGCCAATTTGCAATTCAATCGAAGGATTTTTTCGGCCGCTATTGCGGTACATACAAATTCTTCCCATAGGCCGTAAAGCTAAAAAAAACTTTGGCGTGTCCCTGTACACGAACGACAAATGGAATACACACCTAACACTATACAGCTAATTCTGTTGGGCTCGTGAATATATGTACCAAATTGCAAGTCAATAGCTTTATTTTGGGGGCCGCTATCGCGGTACAAACAAATTCTTCCCATAGGCCGTAATGATAAAAAAAAACTTTGGCGTGTCCCTGTACACGAACAAGAAATGGAATGCGCACCCAAAACTATACAGCTAATTTCGTGGGGATCATGAACATGTGTACAAAATTTCAAGTCAATAGCGTGATTTTTGCGGTCGCTATCACACGACAGAAAGACAGACAGACGGACAGACGGAACCCAAAATCATTTTGAGTCTCAACAGAGGGCCTCCACTAACGTTTCGGCAAAAATTGGAAGTCAATAGCTTGATTTTTGCGGTGGCTATCGCGGTACATACAGATTCTTCCCATAGGCCGTAATGATAGAAAATCTTTTGCGTGTCCCTGTACACGAACTACAAATGGAATACACACCTAAAACTATACAGCTGATTCCGTTGGGCTCATGAACATGTGTACCAAATTGCAAGTGAATAGCGTGATTTTTGTGGCCGCTATCGCGGTACATACAAATTCCTCCCATAGGTCGTAATGATAAGAAAAACTTTGGCGTGTCCCTGTACACGAATTACAAATGGAATACACACCCAAAACTATACAGCTGATTTCGTAGGGCACATGAACACGCGTACCAAATTGCAAGTCAATAGCGTGATTTTTGTGGTCGCTATCGCGATACATACAAATCCCTCCCATAGGCCGTAATGATAAGAAAAACTTTGACGTGTCCCTGTATACGAACTACTAATGGAATACATATCAAAAACTATACAGCTAATTTCGTGACTCTCATGAATATGTGTACCAAATTTCAAGTCAATAGCGCTATTTTTGCGGCCGCTATCGCGTGACAGACAGACACACAGACACAGCCCAAAACCGTTTTGAGTCTCAACAGAGGGCCTCCACTGACGTTTCGGCAATTAAAAAAAAAAAAAAGATATTTAATTAAGGGACCGCTAGAAGTCCCGAACGTGTGGACAGTTTGTCTTAACCCTTACACCAACACGAATCCCAAATTCAATACAAACTGAATTACACTTAATGGCTTCAAAGCCTTATATGTTGTGCACTTAAGGGAAATTTCGTGCCAAAAAGGGAAAATTCTTAGCAAAATGAGGGAAATTTTAAAGTTTCCATCTGGCAGCACTACAATTGAGAAATTACAGCAATCCATAGAGCATTCTTGGGAAAACATTCCAAAAGAAGTTTTAAAAACATCGTTGGAGTCCATGATTTCAAGATTGATTAAGGTCACAGAGAAAAGGCAATTAACTTCATTTTTGTCATCAGGCTAAAGTGGCCTTAATGTTAAAGCAATGCTTGCAAAGAATATAAAGATGCAAATTTCAAAAATAAATTTTACTATAAAATTATCTCATCAAACAAATGTCGTCATTTTTATTAGATCACTGAGCTGAGTCCATGTGCTTAAACATTGCTTATGTATTTTTTTTTTTAATCCTCTCGTAATTTATTGTCACTACCATATCGTTTCTACAAAATATAATCATAACTGGTCCACGTTAAAGAAATATTATATAAATAATAAATTCAACGGCCTTACTTTAAAGTTCTTTGAAGCCTTTCACATGGATCCGGGACCTCCTCAGAAACCAGCTTAAGTTGCTGCTAAACTTGGTCAAAACTAATTTCTTCCTTGTCATCATCCTCCGATATCAGTAAGTGACGCCACTTTCGATCTACGCCCAGAACAGGCTCAATGTTGCCACTTCTGCGTTGACTTTTGATTATTTCTTTAGCCTTCCGATCCACCACATAAAAATGTTTTTTGTAATTCACTAATTTTCGTATATTTTCAAAACCGATATTTATTTCACTATTTTTATTAAATTTGGTGAGTGTGGTAATTGTTCTATCAAACTTTATATCTACCTAATGTTCTTTTAGAACACCAAGCAGATATCAAATTTGACAGAACAACTACGGTTCTCACAAAGTTAATTAAAATAGTGAAATAAACAGTGATTATTAAAACAAGTAAAAACTACGTCAGGACCGCCAAAGAGAAAAAAAAAAATGGGAAGCAGACAGCTGTTTCGGTAGCATTTAGCGCACCGTCTTCACAGCATAAAGAAATGAGAGAGAAGTGCTCGTATGTATAGAAAATGGACCGAATTCTGTCCAACCAACAGAATTACGCGGAAGGTGGGGAGGGGGGGGGGGTTGACCAATAGGAATTTTAGAAATACTAGTTCTGAAAATGTGGACAAAATGTACAATTTCCAACAATCAGACAAATAGGGTACAGCGAAATCACAATTAACAAGATTTTAAAGATTTTTATAAACATAAAAAGCATCAAAGAAATCAAGTTCATGAGAGGATTTAGACCTGCAAATTATTTTAGATGAATCAAATTTAAAATTAATCGTTTTCCTCCCAGCAATGCTTAGAAATAGCCGATTTATAGGTTTCTTGCTTACGGACGTAATTAATATGTTCTTTTAGACGGAATTTAAGACTGCGTTTAGTTTGACTAACGTATGAGAAAACACACTGGCAGGAAATACTGTAGATGCCCCAAGAATTATACATATCTATAGGATCTTTTAACTGAGAAAAGGTGAGTTTACTGGAAAGCAAAAAAATTATTTTAAAATCGTGTTGTTTGAGAATTTTAGCTATGCCAATGACTGGATTTAGGAAATTAGGGTAAAACAATACTGATATTAGAAGAGACTGATTTAGTAGACGAAGTACAAGGGAGTTGTAATTTCTGGATGGCTTTGTCTAGAACGGAAGGGTTATAACCTCTGTCAATTGCTATGGCTTTCAGATATCTGATTTCAGAGTTTAATAAAATCAAATCAGAACAAATATTAAGGGCACGGTTAACAAAAGTATAAAAAGCAGTCATTTTTGGGGTAGAAAATGTTTCCTATAGATCTGTATAATTCTTGGGGCGTCTACAGTATTTCCTGCCAGTGTGGTTTATCATACATTGGCCAAACTAAACGCAGTCTTAAATTCCGTTTAAAAGAACATATTAATTACGTCTGTAAGCAAAAAAACAATAAATCGGCTATTTCCAAGCATTGCTAGAAGGAAAACCATAATTTTAAATTTGATTCAGCTAAAATAATTTGCAGGCCACTCATGAACTCGATTTCTTTGAAGCTTTTTATATTTATAAAAATCTGAAAAATATTATTAATTGTGATTTCACTATACCCTATTTGTCTGATTGTTGGAAATTTTACATTCAGTCCACATTTTCTACATTTTTCACAATTAGTGTTTCTAAAATTCCTATTGGCCAATCCCCTCCCCCTTTCAGCGTAATTCTGTTGGATGAACAAAATTCGGTCCTTTTTCTATGTATAAGAGCACTTCTCTCTCATTTCTTTATGCACTGAAGACAGTACGCTAAATGCTACAGAAAAAGCTCTCTGCTTCCCAATTTTTTTCTCTTTGGCATTCCTGACGTTGTAGTTTTTACTTGTTTTAATAATCCAGTGCCAAGTCCCCTTTTAATATAAACAGTGATTAATGATATAATATTGATATGAAATATTTTGAGTTTATCAGCTGGGGCAATACTTATGTTTCACTCAATGGTTTAATTTTTTAATAACATTATTCATGTGCTTGTTGTAGTTGCTTAGATACTGTTTAGTATTATTCAAAAGTAAATAATTATTCTCTCAAAATATAGGCTATAAACACATGATACATATTTTTACATCATTACATTGTATTGAACAGACGAATGTACTTTTTACATTTTTCACAATTAGTGTGAGTACTGCTGAATCGCCTAAAGTTTCAATTAGCAAGTAATCCACTGCTATTCAGTGACTTTCATGAAGTAAATATTAGGGATGAAACGGATAACCAGTAACTATCCAGTATCCGGCCTATCCGACTGAATTTTAAATATCCGACAGGGTACTGGATATCAGCACTCTGAATACGGATATCCGGCAATTTCAAGGATATCCGATGCGGAAAATTCAAGCTTAAACTGCCCTCAAATGAAAATTTTGTGACAATTTTTTAAAAGTTTAAAAAAAAAAAAAAACAGTTGTAGCGTAAAGTTTAAAAAAAAAAAAAAAAGTTAGCATTTATGAAATTTTAAATTAGACACTTTAGAAAAGAAATTTAGACAAAAGTAGCTTCAGGTCTAAGAAATATAGAAGCCCTATTTTAATTTTATACAGAGTTAGAAGATTTTTCCAAAGTGATCTATAATTCCCTCTAATCTTCCCCATAACAATAAAAAGAGCTATTCATTGTTGTTCCTAAACAAATGGTATTCATGCTATGCAGTGCATAATAACTCTGTTTTAATGACTTATGTTTAACATGTTGTTTTAGATTGTTTAGTAATATTGTTAGAATTGGAAATAAAAGTTGTTAGATTGTTTCGAAAATGAGTCAAATAACATGCATTTATTAACTAGAACCTACCTGTTTATTTACAATCCACTTTTCCATACACAAGAAAGTTGTTGCTTTTGTGACCGTATATTTATACTAGCAAAGCATATACATTGCCTGCGCAATCGACCTATTTGGTTAAATGTGCCATTTACCTGTTTGATTTGTATTTAAATATATATATACTAGTATATAACCCCGTCAAAAATGACAGAATGTGAAATCAATGAATGTAGTGAATCAACGAAGGCTTTGCTTGCTTCGCTGGTCACTATATTTAACGGAAACTCTTTTATGTTGTTTTATAAAAAAAAATAATTAATTTAAAAGTACCATGAAATTGCTCAAAAGCTCACTTCCTGTCCCCGCTGCCTTCAGCAGCAACCGACTGATTCGCAGACTCTCGGGTGCCTGTGACAATAGCTTACCAGTGGGCTCTCATTTGGGTGCTTATCAGATGACAGTTTCGAAACGGACAGTATCGAATAAATTGAAGTAGCAATTTTATATTTAAACCCTAGTTACATATGAACAACACGATACGTGGTGTACATAATATTTTCTTTCACGTTATTTTCTACATTTATTTGATTTATTCGATCAACTATAAAATAACAACAATTTCACGCCAAATATAATATTACAATATGCTATGATCAGCTACATCTATCGCATGAGACAATTTTTTGTGGTTATAATAGTAGTTGAGTTAGTTAATAGTCGTTGGTATATAAAAAATAAATAATTAAATATATAAATCTGATCATAGTACAGGCTTAATATAGCTCCCTTTGTCAAATTTTGAATTTTTATCGCCATTTTAGAGAAAAATACATAATTCATGTGATTATTTTTTTCTGTTTCTTTCCTTACTTTTCTGTTTTTCAATATTTTATAATTTATTTATATTTTTGATGCGCTAACTTGGCTTAAAGTGGCTTTCACAAAAGGAGAGTTCTTGGCGAAAAATATCTGATCTATTTCAGCATAAAAAATTTAAAATATTACCCAAGATTATCAATGAATTACTTTCATGCCAAGTGCAATTCACCCGTGCCAATAATGTTTAAACAAAACTATATAAACAAAACAAAAAAGAAAAAATCTAAAATTGAAGTATATTAAAAAAGGTTATGGTTGTTTCTTTACTCCATTTTCATATGCAAGAGCAAATTTAATCTATATAATATTTCTCTAACGTGGTCCAGTTACGACTAATTTTGTTTTAGAAACGATACGATAGTGACTTAATAAAATACGCGAGGATAAAAAATAACAAGCAATATTTAAGCACGCAGACTCACTTCAGTGATCTAATAAAAAATGACAAAATTTGTATGATGAGATCGTTTTATAGAAAAAAATGTATTTTTAAAGGTTGCATTTTTACAATCTTTGCAAATGTCATTTTAAATCTAGCAATATTTTAATGATACAGATATGCCAACTTCTAATGACAAAAAAGCAGGAGATTTTTTAACAGAAATCACAAGACTTTTTCCAACAAGAAAGTTTGTAAGAAAAATGAGTAAAATAATGCAAATTTAATTTTAAGTAAAGCTTTATAAGCTTAGGAGGTATTTAAAAAGCATCAGTATTAAAATTAAATGAATAATATATGTTTCTTGCAATAAAACAAACTATCAAAAAAAAAAAAAAAAAAAAAAAAAAAAAAACCCTCAGACATACAGTTGTTTAAAATTTAAGTCAAAATAGACAGATTTTATCATTCTGCTCCTAATATAAAACAATAAGAATCTTAATTACCTTTGTAAAAGAAAAGGTAATAAAGAAATGAAAATATCAACTATATTTTAATGAAAATTGAATTCTTTAAGTTTTCAACAGTTATGGTATTAAAAAAAAAAAAAAAAAAAAAAAAAAAAATATTTTGATAGTAAGACATTTTTCATTTTGCAAAAATGAAAGTTAAAAATTTATTCTTAGCAAAAATTAGTTTCAAAGCATTGTTTAGTAATTCACATTCAAACGGAACTTGATAAATTGCAGGGCAAGATAAACTTCAATTTTCTTTCAAATTTTTTTACCCAATCCCACAAATTTTAAGCACGAATTATGATAAGAGGGACAGATAAAAATTACATCAGAAAAGCAGAAGAAATGAGTGGAAAATCAGGAGCATAGAAAACCAAGCAAAAAGCAGGAGACTCCTGCCAAAAGCAGGAGACTTGGCATGTCTGAATGATATAATCCCCATATGAACTTTTGTCATAAATTTACTAAAAAAGGCAATAATAAAAAGTATAATCAAGATAGGTACTAAGTTTTTTAACACAAAATTATGCAAAAATAAATAAATTAATTAATAAATATGTATCGCCAACACGGTGACAAAAATTTAAAAATTGCCATGGGGGGTCTTATACTAAATCTGTCCTGCCTAACGAAGTATGAAAGTTAGGTCGTTAAACATGAATTTTACTTTTAAGTCTTTCGTGAATGATATTGGTTTGATTATCATTAGCATTTCATCTCACAATATTAATTTGTTTCTAATAATATTCTGGCTTCTGTGGAATTAAAATTGGGTGGGAAATTTGGCTTAAGGCTCATGATTTTAAAAGTAAATAAGAAAAGAAATGAAGTGCGAAAGTTTTGCACATATTTGCTATTATTTTATTATTTTTTATTTTTGCGTGAAAGCATATTTCATTTTATGCTAAAAGTAAATACATAAATAAATAAATGACTGGTAAATTTTTTTAGCAACAATTATAAATATAAATGTCCAATTTTGAAGTTATTACCAGGTTATTATTTTCATATTTTAATTAATTTTAAAAAATCTAATCAAAACTTCGTTACAAATAAGGTACCAAATGAAAGGAGCTTTTTTCTCTGAATCCATCGGACTAAACAGCTTATTGATCAGACAATTAGATTTTTTAAAATTAACTAAAGTATGGAAATTAGGTCGCAACTTTCTATATGGATGAGTACGAACTGGAATCATCATCTCTCTTGCAAACTATATATAGAAAGAAGATATATATATAAATTTACGTTTTTAATGGAATATCTTGCTAAAGCACCTGAATTTATAATTCCCCGTTACATTGCATAGATATATTCCCAAAAATTAAAATTACTTCAAATAAAAGTACCTATTTAAATTTTCAGAAAGTCTGTACTTTCATTTTCAGATTGTTAAAGAAGAAAAAAAAATTTTTTTTTAAGTTCAATAGTTTAATGTTTTTTATTTTGTACATTAGAAAAACTTAACTTACTTTCAATTAAAGAATTTTAATAAATAATCTAAAATTTCTTTCTTATCTGTACAGAATATAAAAATATAAAATGAATAAAAAGTATACAATGAAAAAAATATAAATTTGTTTTGAATTATTACTTTCTTCTATATTAAATAGAAGGAAGTATTCGATTCGTAAAATTTTTCAACTTCCAGTTTTCAGTGGATTTACGCATTTTGAGGGAACCAGAACACAATTTGACCATTTTTAGAAAATGTCTGTCTGACAAAAATTTTCTGTAGCAGCTCTAGTTCAAGAATTAATGCACAGAAATTCATTAAAATTTATGCATAGTTACACTGTAAAAAATTTGCCTTTTTTGTTGCTAGAAATTATCTGTAATTTGAGAAAATACGTTCTGCCAACGTAATTTTTTTGAAAATTACAAGTATTTTCTCAAATTACAGAGAATTTCTGGCAACAAAAAAGGCAATTTTTTTACAATGTACACTTTAATAAAAAAAAAAAAAGTGTCCATCAACTTTTGATGCAAATCACTCAATAGGTGGCACTGCTATACTGTGATTTCTCCTATTTAAAGGAACACTATACCTCAGCTTCTATTGTGTATAATTAAAAAAAAAAAAAAAAAAAAAAAAAAAAACTGCATCACAGGGCTATTATGAAACATGTCTATTTAATTTCTGTTCATATGTGCTGCTATGCTGCAATTTTCCCGTGACTGCAGAAGTTATATCTCACATTCATTTGGTGTAATTGCATAAAATTTGGTACGTTAAAGGGCCATTTTTATAAAACATCCTGTTGATTCAATTTTGGTGCATATTGGTCAATAGGTGGCTATACTATGCTGCAATTTACTCTATGAATAGGAAGTCTAAATCTCAACATCTATAACATTTAACTGCACTTTACTTAATATGCAAGACAAAAAACATGAAAACGAAAGCTGGCTTAATTTGGGTGTATATCACACTTTACTGGAATAAAAAGAAAACTAATATATATTGACTTATTTAAGGGCATTAAATTTTAAATTGTGTTACACTTAAGAAGATTTAAGTAACTTAATAATTTAGAGTTTAGTTGTTTAAAGCCATACACTTATACCGTGCATTACAAACACCCTAAATTATAAATTTAAGAAAAATACACTTTTTTGTAATGTATAATGTGAACATAAGAGTCTAAAAGCCTTCAAATGTTATTTATGTTGTTATTAAAGCCTCGGGTGTGAAGGTAATATGGAGACTGAATGGCCAATGGAAAGAAAGAAAACTCCCAGTGGAAAAATAAGGTGTCCATCACTGGAACTAATGTGTAGTTGGATATTACAAAGCTGGACTTTGATAACAAGTGATACAATTTCAAAAAGTTTCAAGAAGACAGGTATCTCCAATGCTTTGGACAGAAGGGCGAAGATGATATTTTAAAGAATGATGAAGATTCTTCAGACATCGATTCACATTACAAGAGTGATAATAAAACCTTCAGTAAAAGCGATTTATGTTATTAGAATTTTTGTCAAAATTTTCGCAAATATTATTTGTGAATTTTATGTCCATAAAAAAATAATACCATAAAAAGAAAAATGCCTCTTTTTTGTGCGCAACTGTCAAAAAGATTATTTAATAAACAGCACATAATTTGGAAACATTTGGTTAGTTACTAATTTTATTATGTGTTTTTTTATACCAGTAATGCTTTAGTATTAGAGTGTACAATATTGTGTAGTAGATTTCTCTGCATAATAGTCGCACCTAGACTTTTACAATGAAAAATTGGCAAAATAAATGCGACTATCAAACGAGTAAACACGGTAATTATGAAATTTTAGCTTGTTCTTCAAGTTTGTAGGATGTAATTGGTAGTTATAAGGATTATAATCATGTACACAGTGCATTTTTAATTTCAAGTTGAAATAATTATTAATTTAGTACATTGAAAAACTATACAGCAAAAACAACATTACAATTTTGGGCAATAAAATGGTTAAATGTCAATACGTTAAAATAGCTCAAATTTTCAGGACAATTAGGACAACTTGTCATATTTAAGGACATTTAGGACTTTTTCCAATTTTCAGGAATATCAGAACATGTACTATCTTTGTTAACATGTCTTTTATTAAAACCTTCGGTCTCTGTGAATGAGTTATTTAAAAAAAAAAAATGGTTTATGAGATTTGAAGATGAAGACACCTTTTTAAAACCAAGATTGATTGCTTTTTGATCTTTGTGGTGGTGTTATCGAAATTTTTCTCCAAGATACATAGAAGCCTAGCAACAAAGCATTAAATGGGAAACTTCAAAAATTGTATAAACATTTAATCATAAAAATTTTATTAAAATAATCCTTGATCAAAAGAAATTTTCAACTTAAATAATTTGAGTCCATATGACATAATGAAAAAGAATTTTTCTGTGTGTCCTTTTATATAAAAAACTATAAGTCCTACACTGTTGAAAATATATGACGGCGACCAAAAATATTTTTGAACTCAGTTATCGAATAGAGTATTTAGTCACTGTTGTGTTTATTTACACATATACACACATCAGAGGAAAAATGGCAAAAAAGATTTTTTGAAGACCTCAATGCATATAGATTCACCAAACTCTGATATTAAATTTTTTTCTGGCATTACAATACTTTTCTTACATATGTTTGGAAAGTACACAAACTGCAGGAGTGCAATATGAAAGTTTTATTGATCATTCATTCATTTTTCTGCAATCACTTAGAGTTCGAAACAGATGACTGTATGAGTAGAATATTCATAAATTAATTATCACTCACAGATTGTTATGAAATGAATTCTTTTGAATGTCCTTGTAAAATTAAATTTATATACATAATGAAATGATATAAAGTATTTAATTTTAATTTAAGAAAAGTCCTATTCAAAAGTTATCAATCATTAGTAAATTTTTAATTTCCCCTGTAAACTTTATTTTAAAGCAAGACACTATATAATGCAAAAATCAAAAAATGAAAGAATTTTAAGATTACATTGGAAGATGTAAGTGCATTTTAAGTTAATCAGGGTTAGAAATTGTTTATTAATTGTCAACACCTGGAAAACATTTAAATTGCCAATCATAAGATCAATAATCAATAGAAAACTGTAAGAGGAGTTTAAGCCCACTGGTGGTTAGCACCAGAATTAGGACTTTAAAGGCAGATGGACAATGAAAACAACGGTCTTTCTGTGAATAATTCTTATCTAGCAAAATTAAGTCAATTTTAACCCCAGTCTGGTTATAATATCTAATAACTTTCAACACATTTAAATCTGGCCACTTACATAATATGTAATTGGATTCCATCAACAGGTAATAAATAACTTTATTACACAGTGTATTACATATTTAATGCAGGGTTCTCAGCAAAATTTGTCAAATAATTTCCTTGACCAAATGGTACATGCAAAATTATCTTGGATATAATTAAATTTAAAAGAACAAGGTGTCCAAATCAAATGTCCCTAATAACAATCAATTAAAAAAATAACTGTTAGTGATATGAAGCCAATATTAGAAAAAATTTGGCTGCTAAATTCTTATGATTTTGCTGACATTTTTTATTTTCATTTTAGTTCTCAGAAAATCTCCATCCAATACAGGAAGTGAAATAAATAGTCCAAAAGTCAATATACAGTAGGCTTTTTCATATAAAACAATAGAACTTTTTTTTTTTTTGTGTGATAGCAAACATTTACCAGGAAGTATTGCAAATTTATGTAATACCCCAAAATACAACATTTATAACCAGGGCTCCAGGAATTAAAAAAAAAAAAAAAAAAAAGGCCGTCAACAAGATAGTCAGCAAAAAATATCCCCTTTCCTTATTTATTTATTCAATTTTGAAGTTTATTTGAACATAGAAATTAAAATTCTATAAATAAAAACCAAATATTTACTAGAATAGAATGATACATCAGGAAATACCTCATTAAATTTATTTAACATCATGAAACAGGTTTTATTATTTTCATTAAACTGATACACCATCGGCATCGATACATCATTATACTGGCACAACGATTGAGCACTGGGTCCCAAAGCATGTGCAAACAGGAGCCTTGTAAACCAATTCTCTAAAATGGCGCACTAATTTAACGCCGAGTTGTGAAACATGCATGGAAAAAAAATGGTGTAAATACCATGGTGTATTGATTTAACACAGTGACTCAAAATATGATGAGAAAAGCAGAAATCAAACCAGTGAGAGTTAGTCTACATCGGGAGTGGAATCGAAGCCTGATTCTGAGAACAATTTTTTCACCAAAATATTAAAATAAAAAACATGCTGAGTTTCCTTAAATTTGAAAACATAGTGGCCAGTTAAAATATAATGGTCACCAATGGCAACCAGCTGACCATATTTCACGAGCTCTGTTTATAAACCACTATTATTTTACAAAATAAAAGTTTTACAATAAGATAGCACCTCTCCTAACAGGGGCACAGATGTTTGAGCACTTTTGGCCATAACTTTCCTTAACTGATGGATAGGATGCAGGGATCCCAGTTGCCTACTCACCAAGATCAACAAACTTTATTTCATTGAATTTTTTCTTTTAAGGTTAGGGGCCGTCCATAAATGATGTCATGCTTGGAGGGGGGGGGGGGGTTCATGAAATTGTGAGTTTGTGACAAGGGAGGGGAGGGGGGTAACAAAAAGTGTGACATCACATATTTCAGTTAAAATACAAACATTTATATTCAGCAGATGAAATTTTGAAGTTATTTAAAATTATCAGATTAAAGATATTTTTTTAATTTGGGTAAAAGTAACTTTATCCTGTGATTCCCCCCACCCCTCATACATTATTTTCTTTCAGAAAAAAGCATTCAGAGTATGTTTTTAGTATATGATAGCAATAGAAAATCTTTACTTAGAAGAAAACCTTCCCTTCTCACACTCTTGAAATGTCCAACAATATATCTTCACTTTAAATCAATATATTTTTCATATAATATTTAGTGCTTATGAATTACAGATTTGTCTTTGAATAGTTTAAAGCATTATAAAATGTGAATCTTTAATAAATTTTCCATAAAATGAACTTTTTTGCTGGATTTGGCAACTTTGTTAAATGGAGGTACGACTGTATATTAAATTTTATTCAATTTTCCAAAATACTACTGTTTTCAACTGCTGTTTTCTATGAATACTTTATAACTGTTCTATATTAATTTGGATTTTTTTTGTAAACCTTACTCTTAGTTCATACAAAATAACTACACATATCATTATCATGGTTATATTTACAGATGTCATTAAGATCCATAGTCAACATTTAAAAATAAAATTTGAAATATGATCTCTAGTCTAATATTTTGTTTCTGAACATCAAGTAATTATTGACGTATGTCATGTTCCGTGACACGGAGGGAGGGGGGGGGGGGAGAGAGAGGGAGTTATATTGAAACGTGACACTTTGTGACAAAGGGGGGGAGGGGGGTCCAAAATTCTGAAAAAAAAGCATGACATCATTTATGGACAGCCCCTTACATCAGAGAAAAAGTCTACTCAAGGAACATCCATACATATTTGTGCCTCAATAACTTCTGCTTTTGCTATTGTGACTACAAAAAAGCTACAGTGAACATGACTGGAAATAATGGACTACCAGCTAGATATTCCCAGGCCTTCTAAGGAAGCCTACATAGAAGTTCACTAATTTTTTTCTAAAAAATATGAGTCCTGTTATCCAATTATATATATATATATATTTATACTATATATATATATATACTTTTTTCTTTAAGCTCTTTAACTTTCTGTTAAGTATATAGGCCTCTCCAAATCAGGAACATTTGATTCAGACACCCTGTAATATTAATTATTGTCTGTGGCTATTAGTTGTAGTATTCCAAAGCCCTACCTAGCGATAAATATAGCAACTCTCTCTTTCAGAGGAGGTGCTATTTAATGAGAAATTATAATAGCAACACTCTTAAAAAAAAAAAAAAAAAAAAAAAAGAAATTCAAAAGTTTACCTTTTAAAATATTTATTTTTCCAGGCTTTTGCCTGATTTTTTGAAAATATTTGTGAATTTCCCTGACTTTTGCTAAATATTTTACATTTTCCCTGACTTTTCAGGTCACTGGGAACTCTCTAATGAAAATTTGGAATGAAGAAACTGGGTTCCTAGACTATTTCACGAAAAGAAAATCCTGACTTTTTCAGGTTTTTCATGACTTTTTTTATCGAAATTTCTTGACTTTCACATTAATTTTTAAAACAAATTGAAATTCAATATAGATATGTTTGTAAATTATGCAGTTGATAAAATATTCCTATTTTTCAGAAAAATCTTAGAAAACAACTAAATTATAAAAACCTTAATTTTATATTTAGTAAAATAATAAATATAAAAAGCACAATATTTGCACTACCTTGCTATATTAAGAAAAATTTTAAATTTAGAAAAACTTGCAAAATTTTCAAATTCATATTCATAGTCAATTATGTTCAGATCAGTATCATAAATGATATTTAAAAAGACGTTTGATATTTTTATGATGAAAATATTCATCATAAATTATACATGTTAAACAAAATTCTGCTCTATTCTTCCATACTAAGAAAATTGTAAATAATAGAATGCTCATCCTGTGTATACCAATATCAGAAAAAATATTTTAAAGCTGGTCTGATAACAATATAAATATTTTTAATGCACATTTAAGCAAAATTTCTCCCTACTCTATTCTTCCAAATTAAAGAAGATTGTAAATTTCATATAACTAACAAAGTTTCTAAATCAAAATCATACAAATCAACAGTGTATTTTGTAGTATCCTATGACATTTTTAAATTGTCTGACCTCTTTACGATCATTTGTTCTTGAGATAATGTGTACACAGATTAACATACAACAAAATGAATAGTCTACAAATGGACAACACATAAATTTTGTGAATTTCTGTAGAGATGTTAAACTAAGGTCAATTGACTACACAAGAGTTTGTTGTTGGATTGTTTGCCCTCTGCGAGAATCTGATTTTCAGATTCTTTAACATCTCAAAATGTGTAAAATTGTTTAAAAAAAAACCAAGGTATAAAATTTTCATTATTACCCAAGTTCCCCATATCAATTGCACAATGAGGAACTAAACATAAATGAAAGGGTAAAATTTTTATAGAATGATTTTCTCAAATATGTGACTGATTAAATTAGAAAAGCTTATTTTTAAAAAATACTGGTATGAAAGAAAAAAAAAAAAGGCGGGTGCTAACAATGCTTTGAAATGACTTATAAAAGTAGGCAACTCTGCCTACAATACCAGAAGTTATTTTTGATGGCAGTTTTCTTCCCTCTCCTGAGGCAGCCCCTATTTCTCAATAGTCTAGTTACTAATACTCAGTTATATTCCCTTTAATTTTTTCAGAATTTATCTGTTATCAGCGAATATTTTGTTCCTATTATTATTGAATTACAAGAAGAAATTGATTTGAAGACAGATGTCAAGTTTAGAAATTGAATAGCTAGAAAAGCATAACACACTGCTATGATAAGAAATGAATGGATTAGGAATTCCAGTACAAACTCTGCATTTTTCTTGAAAAGTATTTCTGATTTTTTTTTTTTTTTTTTTTTTAAAGCTCAATTTTTTCTTCGACTTTTTAGTTCAGATTTGTTATTTCCTGACTTTTTTTACTGAGATTTGCTTTTTCCTGACTTTTTAGCTCAATTTTGCTTTTTCCTGACTTTTGCAGGTTTTTACTGACCTGTAAGAACCCTGATAAACATTTGTTTCATTCTATTCAAAGCAATTTTATGACAATGAAATTATTGAAATTATTATTGAAATTATTATTTATTTTTGAAATTATTATTTTTTTTTTATTTATGTTTAAAAGTAAATAATTACTAGCCAATGTATATTGCATATTAAAATTGCTTTATGGTTTAATACAAATCCATAAATGTAAAACATAAATAATTTCTCTATTGTCATCAATTTCCCTGAAAACAATTTAATAATGTACACTAAGTAATTACTATCTATAAATCATAAAATACATAAATAATTTTACGTGTATCTGCTTTTTTATCTATCTCAATCTACCTTTCCAGGGTTGCCACTCAAACAGGAGAATGAAAATCCCTGACTTTTCCAGTGTGTTCTAAGAAAATTCCAGTCTAACTATATACAAGCACTGGCTGTGTTTAGGGCTCAATTATGGTACTACATGAAAACACAAAAAATACATATGACAAAAGTTACATACAGTGATAGCATCTAAAACTTTTAAACAGAATAACAAATTTCTTTCACGAGCGGAAAGGAAGGCTGGCGATGTTTTAAAAAATCGTAGAAGCTAAGGGAAAAGAAAAAAAAAAAAAGATTCTACGCTGGCAGAAAAATTGTTTTTTCTTTAGTAACCATCACATGAAATTCCCAGACTTTTCCAGATTCTGGCTAAAATATTCAAATTCTCTGACTTTCCCCTGACTTTTATGGTCAATTTTCAAATTCCCTGATTATTCCAGGTTTTTCAGGTTCTCCAGGTACCATGGCAACCCTGCCTTTCAGTCTTTCATGCCAGATTTTGTTAAAATTCTATCTCCTTTACTCAAATGTTCATTATAATTTCTTTTATAAAGTATTTATATCTTAAAATGTTCAGAAATAGGCAACACATTTCAAGTTACAAAACAAAAAGCTTTTAAAAATGAATACTCAAATGAAATAATACTCCGAAGAAAACTTAGAAAACATTTTATTTACAACATGCATAAATAATATGTACAATGTATAAAAATAACATTCATAATTAAAAAAACATTTAATCTGAACTATTTTCACTTGTTTCATCTTCTGATGAACTCTCAATCATTTTTTCTTCTTGATCAATCAGAATGTCCTCTTTATTTTCTACAGATGTTGATTTATTGTTTTTCTTAATTTTGCTTAACATTAAAGTATATTGTAACATGTATTTATAAGAACTGCATCTAAAATTAAAATAATAATAAACAAACAAATTATATGAATGTAGTCAGCAAAAATGTAATTAATTAAAATAAGAATAATAATACATACAATTCAATATTAAAATTTTTGGAATTGCAGTGGACTCTCAAAATATTTAATATTCAAAGTTTCTCCTCATACAGAAATTTTCAATGGTAGAATAACATTTTAAACATTTGCTTCCATTCCAATTCAAACTCCTTTTATCTTATCTTCAGTTAATTCAAACTAATGAGAATTCCATATTTCCCCTTTTTTCATATCATTTCCCCAGATTTTTAAACCCTTCAAAAAATTCTTTTCTTTCCTTTTGTTCAAAAAAATTATAATATATTCATACTTAATTCCAAGCGGCATGAAAGCAATTTCCTCATACTGCTTCTTTCTATTAACAGCATTTTTGTCTCTTTCATTTAATTTTTATTATTGCAGTTGAACCTTGTTAATATGAATCTCAAGGGGAATAAAAAAATTGTTCATCTTATCAGTAGTTCATGCTATCAGTAATTCAGAAACTAATCTCCATTTTGACAGGGATTGTGGAAACAGTTCATGTTAAAAGTAATTCACTTTAAGCGTGCTCACATTAACAAAGTTTGACTGTATTATTATTATTATAATTATTTGTTATTTCATTTCCGTCCTCTAATTTTTAGATACATATAGTGAGATAGGCATTTAGGTATACATATACTAGGAGAATCACATACACTTTGAGAACTAACTCTACAGGGGGGTAGATTATTCAAATATGAAAAAACATTCAAAGAAAGAAGAATTTTCTAATTTTTCTAAGTTTCAGTATGATATTACATTTAGAACAGATACAGCAGAGGATTTAGAAGTGTTTATGTATTTAACTGAGAAAGAAATTGTAAAAAAAAAGTTCATGAGAAATCCAACAAAAAAAGGAGAAATAGATTCTGACACTTTGACTTCTATGTCTTACATGCATCCTTACAAACAGTAAAGTTAAGTATACAATTAAGCCTGCATTTGTTCAAATTCAACATTATGCAGCCATCATCGGACAACAAACTTAATTATCTTTTAAAAATAGAAAAATTGACTAAAAAGCATAAAACAAAGAGAACTAGACAAACAATAATTGAATTTTCTTAGCGATAGTATACATACAATTTCATAAATGCTCATCTAATTTCAGGCAAGAACATAACATATATTTTAATATTAAGTCATATTTAAATGACTGTAGCAAAAATAAGTAAAAAACTAGTATGTTGTAGTCACCACATGACTTTCTTTTATATTTTCCTATACACTCAGTAAAAATAACTTATTCAAATTATTAATTAATAAAATTGACTTCCACTATGAATGCAGGTAATATTTCATTCTAGAGAAGTAGTATCCAAAGTAGAACACTAAATATCCAAAGAAAGTCAATTTTATTCTCTATATGGCATCTTTAAATTTTTTTTTTTTTTTTTTTTTTTTTTTTTTTTTAATGAAAAAAATGTATAACTTTATTTTAAATTACTGCAGATCAATACTTCAACCATCTGTTTTAAAGGCATTGACAAACTCTTTCAAAAGATAACCATAATGAAAATCCCCCACCCCCCCACCCCACCCCACCCTCGGTGAAGACTTTCTCCACCCAGGGGGAATTGATGCTCTTACATATACAAAAAAGATTTTCCCAGTTGATTATAACTATTATAAATTCAATTCCATAATGGTTATTTAAAAAAAAAAAAAAAAAAAAAATCCTTCATGCACATTTATACAAAATTTTGTCCTATACCACCATGTTAAAAATTCACCAAAATTTGATAGGCACTAATTTATATCAATGTGCAATTGCATACCAATTTGTATGAAATTCTGTGAGTAGTTTCTGAGAAAAAGTTGTCACAAAATTTTGTATGCACACAGACAGACAGACATTTTCTAAAAATGGTCAAATCATGTTTTACATCCCTCAAAATGTGTAAATCCATCAAAAAATCAATGTCGGAAATTTTTACAAACCAATACTTTTTTCTACTGAATATAGAAGAAAGTAAAAATCATCAATTCCTTTTAAATTTATATTTTAAATCATACTTTAATAATTAAAAAAAAAAAATTCTTGTAGTCCCTACAAGTTTGAATTAACAAAAGTCAACTGTATGTGCATTTAATGAATGAAAAACTTAAGTTTAAAAGCACAAGATAATCCTAACTATTATTATTATTGCACTATCTTTTATAATATTTGTGATATCGCAACAGAAAATAATTGATTAAAAAGCATAATAAAGAGGAAAAATATAAAGTTACCATAATAATGCTAATTAAATATAAAATTAAATATGTAAAACAATAAATTAAAGTGCTTTTTTTTTTTTTTTTTTTTTTTTTTTTTTTTTTTAATGGAAAGACCAAACTAATTTTAGCAAGAGTGAAAAAGTGACCAGGCTAGGATTGGCAAAATGCACCAATGCTTTATTATAAATTGAGCAACCCAAGCAATATCTGAATAGTACTAATCGCTCATTGGCAAAATATAACCCAGGTTCAAATCCTGGTCTGATTCACATTTTGCTTTCATTAAAATAAATTCAGCCTTTCCATAAAAAATTTTCATAAAAAAATGCTGAAATTAATACTTATGATTGAAGTTACAATTAAAATTGATACATACACTCTACTTAATTCTTCTGATCGACGATTTAAGTTCTTCTGCATGTTACGTAAAGTACTCATATTATCTTTAGCTCTTGTTTTAAACGTCATACCATGAGAGGTTAAAATATGCTGAATCCAAGTAACATAAAACTCTATATGAGGTGTACTTTCCAACTGATCTACAACAAAAGCCAGAAGCTTTTCCACATAGAGTTGAGGAAGATAAACTGCTATAGTTTCAACTATTAAAAACAAAAGAAAACTTAATAAATACATTAATTAATTCTAAAATTTTAATAAGCTAGTTAAATTAATAAGGATTAAAAATTAATTTTAACTGCAATTTATAATTTACAAACTATTCTTTTCCACGAATTTTACATTTAAATATTTAAGGCTAAAAAAAATTCTAACATTAAAATAAAGCCGTCTTTTTTTTTTTTTTTTTTTTTTTACAAAAATCTAATTAATGGATTATTGCTATTTTATACTAATTAAAGTTATTGCTATTATGAAACAAAAAATAAAAAATATATATTGACCCCCTCCCCCCGAATGATAAACAAAATTTTTTATAATATATAATAATAATAAATCATCATTACAATGATTAAAACCAGAAGGGAAGACATGAATTAATTAACAAACAATCACATACAGAAATTAAGCCTTATACAAGGCAACACATATTTTATACAGGGTTATTCAAAAAAGGTCAAATTAAAGGGGAAAACAGGCATTTGAAATGAATCAAAAATCAGACAGAAACACAGGATCACAAATGATTTTCAGAACTGCTAGAGAACGTTTAAATTTAAAATAATACAGAATTCAAGAACAACAAACAAATATCATTTTATTTACCGTATTTATACTGTATTTCCCCACATGTTACACATATGACCAATACTGCTACCGGAGATCTTCACATTTTCAGTCAGACTCATAGAGACATGCCATTACATGAATGATGCATAGAATGACACACTTTCTCAAAAATCTTGACATCATTCCATGCAGCATCAGTGTAATGCATGTTTCCTATACATCTGGTTAAAAATTTGAACAATCCTTGGTAGTAGTATTGGATGTACATGTATCACATGTGTTTAAATACATTATAAATAAAATGATATAGAATGATTTTTCTTTGTTATTTCTATTTATGTTCTATTTTAAAAGCCGTCTGATAACACCAGATAGTATTTGCACCCTATGTTCTTATGTAATTTTTTATTCTTTTTGTATGTCTTCTTTGTCTTTTCATTTTAGCCACATTATTTTGAATCATCCTGTGCACATTCTAATCCTTGATTTTCTGAAGTTAATTTTTGATTAAGAAAATCTGGAGTGACTCCACTTGACTTTCCAAACATTAAGTAATTGATGGTTGTATAAATAAATTAAGAAAAGTTGTTAAATAAACAAAAGAGAACATTATAATAGAGTGTTTGAGTATTTTTTTTTAATTTAATGCTACTGCACTTCAAATAATTAGAGACTACAGATCATAAAGATAAAGAATTTTTCATTGTGCCCCTGTAAAAATATGTAAGCTTTAGACTGACCAAAATCTATATAGTTTGTGTGACAGTGACCTGTTATATATTATGTACATAAATTTTCAGCTCAATCGGATAAGGCATTAACATGTTATTGTACATAAAAAAATTTGAGGCCATATGCCATAATGATAAAGAATTTTTCATTGTGACCTAAAAAGAAAAAAAAAAAAAAAAAAAAAAACTACTTACATACATACATTCACTAAAATTTATATAGTTCATGTGACAGTGACCTATAAGATGTATATAAATTTTCAGCTCAATCGGATAAAGCATTTAGATGCTATAGCACTTTAAATAATTTGGGCCCATAGGCTATAATAATAAAGAATTTTTCTTTGTGTCTCTGTAAGAAAATTATAAATGCTAGATTCACCAATATTAATAGAGTTTGTGCTACAGTGACCTAAAACCTACATATCAACTTTCAGCTCAATCGATCAAAGAGTTTTGACACTATCAATCATGTTCACTCATATATACACATACATATATTATTGTAAAAATAGCAAAAATGAAATCAAGGGACCCCGAAACGTATAGAAAGACAAAAATCTCAAAGTCAAATTTTTATCATGATTACAATACTTTCCTTATGTTTGGAAAGTAAAAACAGGCTGTCGTAATCAGAACTTAAAAACTCATTAGATGACTAATGATGGGATATCATTACAACAAATATAATTTAAATGAAAAATTTTTAATAAAAAATATATTGATTATTATAATAGGATAATAGATAAATTAACAAACCATTATCACATTTGATAGCTTCTAAAACTTCACGAATAATATCATGTTCATTAAGCTTCAATGCCATCATAATTGCTTTAGAGAATTCTTCTTCTAACAATGTTTTCCTTATATTTTCTGGAGTATTATCTATGTCCAAATCAAAAGGGTCAAACACCAAGTTACTATCAAGAGAATAAATAAGTAAACCTTCAGTAGTTGTAGCAGCCCAAGCTCGACCTAGAACATAAATTTCATATTTAATATATGCAGTTTAATAATCTAAAATAAAAAAAATTGATAAAAATCAAGTAAAAGAATTAAAAATGGAATACCAAATACTTTGAAAAAAATAATAATAGTTAGCTGGGTTTTATATCACACTAGTGTGGTGTCAGTGTTGGGCATAATTGATTAAAAAGTAATTGAATTACAACTGAATTACAATTAAATTACAATTATTCTACTGTTAATCAATTAACAAGTAATTGATTACAAATAAATTTAATTACTTATTCAATAAATTTAATTACTTCTTCAATTTATTTGCAATCAATTACTTGTTAATCAATTGACAGTAAAATAATTATAATTTAATTGTTATTATTCAATTACATTTTAATCAATTATGCCCAACACTGTGTGGTGTGTTTTGGACAATTGGTGGTGCTCTGCGACTCATCCCTTGGTGTCGTCTTGAGACATACCTTTACAATTTTGATCCTCCACGGAGGGGGTGGCTCCCCTGTTTCAGTGACACCCCCCCCCCCCAAAAAAAAGTACAATTTGGATAGGAATATGGAAAAGATAAATAAATAATAATAAATAAACAAGGCCCAAACTGGCAGTTATGCTTGGAAGCACAGATTCCCTCTCACTTCCAAAAATATTTTTAGCTTAGAAACATTATAATCAAGAATATAAGCAAAATTCTAAAAATTAGAAATGGCAAACTGGATAAATAATGAAATATATTTATAGCAAATAATAAACAAAAGCAAACAAAATTTTCACAACAGTTATTAAATAAATAAATGAATAAAAGCAAGATAAAAATTAATAATCATTATTATTAATAAACCTTTAGCTGCTAAAATAAATAAATAAATAAATAATCAGAAAATTACTCAAACACATAAAATTTTGTTTTTGATAAAAATATTTTTAAACTTTATTAAAAACTTATTTTTATGTATAATTAAAAAATTTGTGTTTTACACTAGGGTAAATGCAGTGAAAACTAAATTTCGAACAATATACGTATAAATAAATAGAGATTACTAATTAAATAGTTTCTTTACACAAACATCACATGCAAACAGGAAAAAACAAAGAACAAAAAAATTAAAACGAAAGGTGTACAGATACAAAGCAATACTCTATAGAGTATATTTATAATTTACCTGTAGGTGAAAATTGGATAGAAGATACACTTATTTCAGGTTTTACAGTTCTAGCACTTCTGTCAATCTTTTTACTACCAGGCACACCTAATATAATAGTTTCCTCATCAGCTCTTTGTTCAATCAAAGCTTTATTTCCAAACTGTGACATTTTTCTTCTATTAATAAAATCCTACGAGGGAGGATAAGCCAATAATATATACAAATGCATGTTTATGACTGAAGCAATAAAACAAATAAAAAGGTAAAATATGTTATTTTAAAGATGCATTAAATATATTATCGAGCAAATAATGAACAATACTAGCAGGTTTTGCCCACTTCACTGGTAACTATTTTAAATGAATTTTTGAAAAAATTGAATTACTATTTTTTATCACTTTATAAATAAAAATAAAAAAGATTCTATTGCAATCACTCAAAACCTCATTTCAGAAATTTACATATAATTTTTGACTTCAAATTTCTTTTAATCCATCATACTGCCGCTGGCTGCATTTTGCTGCCTAACCACTTCAGGCAGTTTGCACTGCTGTAGGGGATATTGTTTTGGTACTATGTTGCACTGCTTATCTTGTACTTGCTTTAGGTTTAAGTCCATATCTTTTAAACTAATTGGTATAATTTATTTTAAATGGTAACTTGGAATTCTTGGGTTATTTTGCATTTTTTGGCAGTTTCTACATCTTTCTGCATTCAGTAGTTCATGACGAGATAGCCAGCTATATATACAATTGGCTTTTATTGTATGCTTTTAAATTTAGTATGAAAAAATATTTCACATACAGACACATAGAATTCCTTATCCACAGATTTTCTATAAAAATAAATAAATAAAATAAGCAATTCTAAAAATTCTGACCAAACTCATTTAAAGCAAAAATAATAATAATAATAATAAAATAAATAAATAATGGATTTCAGATTTTACTTCCGTTTAAGAAATTTACAATTCTAGGAGACACACACACATATAAATGTATATATATACATTTTCCTATTAGCTATTAACTTAATGATTGACAGTTTAGTTAAGCCCTGGAGATCCAAAATTAATTAATATGCATTATTTTACTGCAAGAATTGGAAGATTGCACAGATTCACCAGCTTTTATTCTAAAAATTGTACAATTTTCTGGCTTTTGCGTTATGAACATGCTTTGCCGCAAAACTAACTTTACAGGGGAAACTTCAGAATGAAATTCAAGTTAAGAATTTTGAATGGAAATTTTCTTTAGATTATCACTCAATATCAATTTAAAATAATAAAATAATAATTTAAAATCTTAATTCTTTCTATCTTTTCATATATATATAATAATCATCGATGGTAATAAACTTTACACAGATATCTATGACAAATGGCAAGATTTTTGTTTTAATGTAAACTTATTTACACATTTTAATTCATGTCTGCATCTTTCGGTATTTAGAAACATCATCATTAACCATTTATTTCGAATTAATAATTTATGCTCTGCAAAGTTTAAAAACAAGTATATTAATAAACTGATCACAGCCACTGCTAAAATGGGTTTTCCTAAAAACTTTGCATTTTCTATTTTATATCCTTAACCATGTCTCTGTCAGTACAAAAAAAAAAAAAAAAAAAGCTGTGTACACTCTTGTGTATATCAACAAAAAAATTATAAAATAATGAAAGACAATAAAAAAGGTGGCGGTTGGGTGGGTTTGTGAAATTAAATTAAAAAAAAAAAAAAAAAAAAAAAAAAAGTAGAAGGCTTGTTGCATTTGCTTTGTATTACTATGCAAACTTTCATTTTCCAATAAAATTTCAGATTTTTCCTTTTTGAGTTGTCAACTATGTTTAATGTTCTAATTATACTGTTAAACACAATGTGATCAATCGGTGAATTTCATTGTGGCTTCGTGGTTTCATTGTTGTTCATCTGCTTTGAAGTTTTGCATTTTTGAATCCATATGGTTCCTGTTATGGTTGTGGTAGGCTGGGGGAGTGTTGCCGGCGTAAAACTAGTGTAACCCCACAGGTAAGTCACAAGTCTTGCTGCCTGCCTCCTTCTTCCTATCTTGTGTTTCTTAGGTTGTTTTTTCATTAATTTTGATAAGTTTATGGTTTTGGGTTACGATTTGTTGTTTTACTTTATTGATTCGTTTGTTTTGCAGGCTGTTAATTAATAGATCTGGTTTCTTTACATTAGTGTATTTCATCCACTGATGATTTTTTTTTTTTTTTATCTTATTGGTCATTGGTGTTCCAGTGATCTTATATCTGTTGCTTGGCTTCTACTATGCTTAATAGATCATCTTTATTATATATATATATATATATATACAGTGGTGGTCTGTCACTAAGGGCCAGTGGGGCACGGCCCCACATAAATTTTTTCTTGATTAAAATAGCAATCTATTACATTAAAATACAAAGCAATTTCTTTAAGACCAAAATCGTACGATCTGGGCATGAGCGAGCAAAATTTGAACCAATTCGGAACAGGAATTTTTCTTTCTCTTTATGCTGTGCAATGTGAACATCAATGATAGAGATCGAGCAGACGCCATTGATATTTCATATGTCTATGGCAGACACCTAATTAAAGCTCAATAATAAAAATAATTCACATAATTAATTCATTGATTCATACTTTCTAAGGAAGTATATTAAAAACAAAGCAATTTACGAATACTTATCAGTTACCGTCATATTTATTTTCGCCAAAAATTTCCTTACACAGGATAGTATTTCAAGATTTTTTGTAACGCCATCTGTTACCATATAAATATACCATATCATATTCCTAATTTTTTTTTTTTTTTTTCATATCTTAAAAGAAAAAAAAAATATTTTAAAAATAACAAATTGTCAGAGTTTATTGTTCTTTAAAAGTTAACTTTTGTGAGTTGAAAACTTTGTTTAGAAAAGATGAATATAGACATTTAAAATCAAAGGAGGTTTTATTTTATTTTATTTTATTATTATTATTATTTTTTTTTTAATCTAATTATTATAATCTCTGATATTTCATTTTGGTGCTATATTACAGAAAAAATAATTTAAAAAGAATAACCTTAAAATATTGATATTTTATACAAGTAAAAATTTACATAGTATAATTTATTAAAAATTTAATGAGCAAATTAGCTTGCAAAAGTATTAAATTATTTCTTATTTATTTATTTATTTTTAACAGTATACTTTTGTTAAAATATACTATTTTGATAGAATAAAATGTTACAATGCTAAAACAATATATATAAAATAATAATAATAATAATTTAATCAAAATCAATTTATTTTTAAGTAGCATAGTCTGTTTCCAAGTGAAAATAAAATTATAATTGTAGAATATAAAGAAAAATCTATTAAAATTTATTTTGGTTAAATTATTTTGTCTTATAAATTTGTGATTTTAAAAGTGTATCCTTTTATAAATCCCCCCCCCACACACACACACACACAAAAAAAAAAAAAAAAAAAAAAAAAAAAAAAATAGATTTTATTTTCATGCTGTGTAGCAAACTGCATTTTGTATATTGATTAGTTTGAAGAAAGAAAAGGCCTTATTTACATTTGTATGGCAATAATCATTTAACTATATTTTTTAAATATTGCACAGTAGTAAAGTTATTTTAAACAAATTCACAATTTTGCTGAAACCACATTTCAATGTCAAACAAAATATTTAAATAATAATATAAAATTGTATAACACTATATGTTGAGATATTTTACTCATATACCATTCCCTGTTTCTTTCTTATGTTGACCAATGTATTTTAAACTCATCTTCTTGGGTTTAAAAGGGGATAAAGCTTGATTTCTATTATTTTAGTGATCATTTCATGGGTTTTTTTGTAGCTTCATTCCTAAATTTACATGCTTAATACTCTCATAAATTTAAAAAAAAAAAAAAAAAAAACAATTCATAGGAGGAAGGCGTAATTTCATATAGAATTTATTATTATTATTATTCAATATGTTTTAATGTGTTTCTGTCTGAACTTTATTTTTAAACTATCATAGTTGCATTTCAAAGATGAGCCTTGAAATTGATTTTTATCTTATTTTTACTTTTAAAACATTCTGATTTCATGATTTCTTTTAAAATTTCTTAATGTAAAATAGTTTCATTCATTTGGAAGAAACATTTTAAGTTATTTTGATTTTATATTTATCTTTAGTAGTATTTTTATAAGAGTTTAACTTATTTTTAATTATTTCTGATTCTATAAAAAACTTTTTATGAACTAAAATATTGCTGTTTTTTCTTTTTTTTTTTTTTTTAAATCAGTAAAAAAAATTTTTTACATTATTCAAATTTACAGTTTATTTTTAGAATACAATGAATTAATATTTTGGAATAAATCCAAGTGGTTTTACAAGTATGGGAATGAAAAATCAGAATTAAAACTATTATTTTACACTTAAAATGCACTTATTATTGTCTTGGCAAATTAGAATTAATGATATATTTTACAAGTGAATGAAATCTTTGTCTTTCATGTATGTCTTATTAAAAAACTGTGACCTGTTATCGTTGATAATAAGTTAATATAATTATAATCTGGTAGTAAAATTTGGATTCTTTTATTTTACATGAAAAGCAACAAATAAATTGCACAGTAAACATAAAATGAGTGTAGTTCTATAGATTATTAGTCGATTTGGTGTGACAGAGAGGAATTCTATTGCGGGATTAATTTACATGCATGATGATTTGGGAAGTATTATCACAAATACTGATACCATTTCATTAAGAAATATTGATTCTTTCGATAATTTATATAAATTCTGCCTTTCTTTTAATTACTCCTAACATTACCTTGGTCATATTTAGAGTAAAATTAGGAAAACCTTCGGATTTTATTTTTATTATGTGAAGCATGTGCTTAGATTTTGTATATTGAAATTTAATGAAATTTATCCCTCCTCCCTCCAACCAAAAGATAATTTATTAAAACAGGGCGTTTTAAACTGGTTAAGAGCAATGTGAAATATTAAAGCAAGGGTGTTTTAAGCGCCATGAAAATATTTCAGTTGAACATCATCCGTCAAATTTTGACGGGTATTAACTAGTAATAATAATTCTTTTGCTTTTTATAACTGTTCAAGAAAATGTATACAAAATAACAATATCTATCTAACTTTTTCTTAATCTTCTTTCATTATCATTTATTTGTGAATATATTTTTTTCTGCTGTCACAAATCACTAATGACTGACCGACTGCTACTAGAAAAATTTATCTACTTTCTTTGCTGCTACTTTCCTTCCTTATCTAAGAGAATGGGGCCGTTTACAACCAGCCAGAGATTGGCATGTTTATTTGTACAGTTTATTTTACTAACTTCATGGGCATAGCTAGAAAAAAATTCTAGAGAGGAGGAAGGGGGCATGGTCTCAGCACCTTTGAAGCCTATTATCGAATTAGAGAATTATTTTCATGCCATTAGTAAAGAATAATTTTTTTGTCCCTCAAATCAAAACTGCCATACAAGGGCCTAGGAGCCCTGGGGCCCGTCGATTATTGTTTGTCAGGGGCAAATCTTGCTGGTGAATTTTAACTCACTTCCTGGATACCAAATTTTCAGTAATTAATTTAAATTTTAATCCACTTCCTATCATCGAATTGAGCTCAAAATTCGCATACATATGTAACTCCGATGTTGATGATACATGCTCAAGCCGCAAAGAAATTAGAAGATTCTAGGGGATCGTGGGCACCTCCGTTTGCTATTTTTAAGGTTCAAATCATTCAAGTGAATTTTACATAATTCCTCTCATCCAGTTTAGCTGAAATTGTGTATACACATATAACACTGTTGACAGTACATGCTCAAGCAGTAAAGGAATTAGAGGGTGGAGTCTGTGAGCCATAATCCTTTTCGTTTGCTGTCTGTTAGGTTCAAATCATTCAAGCAAATTTTAACACACTTCCTTTCATCCAAATGTGCGAAAAGTTTGCATACATGCATAACTTCAATGACAATCCATGCTCAAAAAGAAATAACAGACTTGGTCTGGGATCAATAGGAAATGGGGTTTCTTGGTTTGCTGTCTATAAGGTTCAAATCTTTCGAGCAAATTTTAACCTAATTCTTCTCATCCAAATGAGCTGAAATTGTGCATACACATATAATTTTGATGACAGTACATGCTCAATCACTAATGGACTTAGGAGTACGAGAGAAGAGGGTAGCCAGTGATGCCAGATTGTCGAAAATTATTTCCCCAAATCAGGGTTTTTTTTTTTTTTCGAAAAAATCCCCAACTTGATTTCTACTAAAAAGGAAAAATAAAATTTTTTTCAAAAAAAAAAAAAAAAAAAAAAAAATCAAGCAGATTTAAGGCATAGAAAGCTCAGATTTTTCCCCAAATGAAGGCAATTTTTGAAAAAAATCCCCAAATAACAATAAAGCTATTGAAAGTCTCTAGTCGTAGGGATAAATCATTATGTTGCCAACATTGACAGAAAATTGAAGAACTCCCCAGATTTGTCCCCAAAAATTTTAGAATTCCCCAAAAAAGTCCCCACAAGCATTTGGTCCCTTAAATTGTCCCCAGAAGCCTCAAAAATCCCCAAAATGGAGACAAAATCCCCAATCTGGCATCACTGGTCGTAGCAGCGTTGCATTGGTTTCCCCATCTCTTGTTAAAGATTACTTTAAATTAGTCTTCACTTAAATACTATCACTAGAGAATCAATATGCATACCTTCAAACAACAAATTTCTGAAATACAATGCAAATCAAGAATTTCCAAAGAACTTCGTAAAGTAACCTTTGAAACAACGCAAAATTTATAAGGGACCCCCTTATAAAATAAATAACAATGCTTTATATTTTCCATAAACTTTTATGCACTCGCTCTCATCTGAAATGGTAAGTTTGTGAATTTTGTTTAAAAGCAATAACTGCAGCAAGACCGTTAAAAGGGCAGATAAAATAGAAGTAACAGTCTGATATTTCAGAATCAGTACCATTAGATAAGGGCAATTTTTCTGAATCCAGGAATACAATTCACTAATAGATGCAATAATTAGAAATTTTTTAACTAACTAAACTAATATTTCTTATGACAACAATTGATTTCCCAATGTATCATCCCGAACAAAAGTCTAGGAAAATAAATTATACAAAATCGTTTGATGTTAAAATTATCACGTGACATAAATAAATAAATCTAAGTTACAAATTAACTTTTAATTCATTAAGCTATTGCTGTCGCCAACAAAGTTTGCTTAGCGAGATTTTATAACGTTAAAAAACTATCGATGCGAAATTAGAAGATGAATTTATATATGAGTTATAATGAGTCATATGAGTCACTTATGAGTTTGAATTTGACTCTATTTTTTTTATGCTAAAATATATTCGAAGTATTTTAAAATATTTTTTTTTTATTAAAAAAAAAAAAAAAAAAAGCATGCAATTCACCTTAATACATTAATACCTTCACCTTAATACAATAAAATTTGCAAAATCATAACTTCGAAAAGATTTATGTGATACGATACATTAAGAATTTGGGTTTTAAATTTTTTTTTTAAATAGCTTATCCATTGTTCACTTCCAGCTATTTATAATTTATAAAACTGTAGTTTTATCTTTCAAGAAATAAATTAGCACAGTTATATTAGGAAAGTTTTTATATTCAATGTCAATTTAATGAACTGACCAAAATTATGCAGCTGATTTATTTGGCTCAACAAATTACTATCAACTAATTACCTTAAGTTGACATAGCTGTTTAAAAAAAAAAAAAAAAAAAAAAAAAAAGAGATCTGTTGTCGGGACCTGTAAGTCCCGGGGCCCCTGCGGGCTCTTTATCGCCGCCAGTGACTATAAAAATTAGATATCTGTTTTATACTTTGCTCCAATTTTCCAGAATTCCTCTTAACTCTCATGATCCAATCATGAAATCGACCTTGTACATCTCTCTTTCACAAATCTACAAAATTTTTACAACCTTAGTAAGGCACATTGCAGTGTATGAAAAATTTCAGCTCTATTAGATTATAGGAATGGGTTAAAATTTCAAATAAAGTTTCCTACAACCTCTTATCTTCATATTTTCCTACCTTAAATAACTTACACCAAGTAGAGACAAAACTGAAATGTAAATTTTTTAGAATTAAAGCAGGGGACAGAGCTACTCGGTAGACACTAAATTTGTATACTCAAATTAGCTTAAAACATTTTGGCTAGCAGTGAAGATAAAGTGATTATACTATCTGTACTATCATTTTAACTTTAATAAGGGCAAACACCTCTCAGCTTCCACAGTTTCCAACCAACATAAATTTTGCAACACTTCACAACATGTATAACTGCGAGGAAAAATACATACTCAAACAGTAACGGACATAAGGGGACATAACGGACATCCTAACATCAACTAAGCGAAAATTTTTCATGCATGTATAATTCGAAGACAATACATACTCAAGTAGCAACAAACTTGAAGGCACTGGGCCTTCAACTTCAATTCAAAATTTTTTATAATTTTGGAATAAAAACTTGTTTTTAACTTTTTTTTTTTTTTTTTTTTTTGCTTTTTTAACAACATAAAATTTCATTCGCTTTCGTCAAAAATTAACTTTAAAATTTTGTTGAAAAATTCCATGCCTTGATTATTTAAGACCAATCTTGAAAAGGCATGTACATTTTTAAAAGCTGAAACACATGCAATTTAATCAGCTTAATAAACATTTCTTTCAATTTTCACACGTCACATAATTATTAATTTTCTATCCTTTTTAAGCAGCCCAGTAGAACTATGTCAAGTCTTTCAAAAATTGACATCAATTACTTACAGAATATTTTCGTTACAATTTAGCAATGCTTCAGCTTAAAACGAAACATAGGTTTTTTTTTTTTTCCTCCCTACACTTTTTTTTTTTTTCCCCCCCGCTTCAAAACTTTCCTGACTTTTTCCAGGTTTGTCCCAATATTTGATTTGCAGCATAAGATTTCTAATGTATTATGTAATTCAATTTTGTGTTGAATTAATTTTATTGTTGACTAAACTTTATTTATCAGACGTATTTTGTTTTTTTTTTAAATAAATGCTACATAATAAACTGAAATTATCCTTTTAAAATGCAGTGAAATATTTTCTTAATAAAATGTAAAAAAAAGGATAAAGACACATAAAATCACCAAATTCATAACAGATCTAGTTTGAGAGTAGGTGAGCCTTTAAGCACATTTTTTGCACACTGAACCCAAATTTAGCTTCAACCAAGTCATGTAAAAGAAAGAAAAGGGAAAAAAAGAGTTATATCCATTTTAGGAATATATGTAATTTCTTTGGTCATTTAAAGGGTTCTGCAAAATCATTTTTTGTTAACTGCATGCATTTTACAAAAAAAAAAAAAAAAAAAAAAAAAAAAAAAATGCGATTAAAGTGGATATTATTTCTGAATGTATATTAGAGCAAAAGCAATGTAATTTATAGGATTTTCCCTTTTAAATTCTGTCATTTCTTCATATATATTAAGTGGTGGTAATGTAGGGTTGTAATCAAAACCAAATGTGTATATTAGGGACCTAAGCCAGTTGTGGTTATAATGTGATGTGTGGAGAGTCTCCATTTAAAAATCCCAAGCTTTCCTTCATGCGAGTTTCAGAGAAAACCGTGAAAAACTTCAAGCGGCTAAGGCGATGAGTTCAAACGGAATTCGCCAAGAAAGCATTTTCCAGGTTTAAATCCTTTTTACAGTTTTTTGAGCGATGTTTGCAAGTTTCCTTGACTTTTTTTACTAATTTCAAATTTACTGACTTTTCCAGATTTTCTAGGTTTTCATTTATTTATGGGAATGCCGAAAACATGGATTTACTTAAAAAAAAAAAAAAAAAAATTAATTGAAGAAAAAATTAATATTTTGAATCTTATTAAAAAAGAAAAAAAAAAGCAAACTATATATTTCACTTGTTTGACCACGGATACCATTTTCCCTGGTCACCGAAGGGAACACAAGGGATATAGATAATAATCTGAATTCAGCGAAAGACATATCATTTCTCCCCCTTTATTTTTGGTACATTGGAAACAAATGAAACAGAAATAAGATGGAAATTGCTTGTCATTATGTATGCAAAAAAGATTTAGAGGATGCATGAAAGTGTAAAACATTGAAACGTATAAGCACAAAAGTTCGGGAAATTTCAATGAAGCAAGCTTTCATCTGAAACTTATATGATTTCATAATGATATGAATTTTTCTAAGGGGGCCCTGCCACCCCTGGCCCCCACCTTCCTACGCCTATGAGAACAACAGGTTAACAGATTTGGCGATGAACTGCTTTATCAGTGTTAGCATGCTGTAATTTTTTTGTTGATAAGCCCACAAAAGACTGGCCTTTTTGGAACAAAACTATAGGGAAAAAAACAGTCTCCTTTAAAATATGTTAACCATACAATTCGTGGATAAAATTTGGTGACTTCTGCATTACTTTTTTTTTTTTTTTTCATTGATTTTTCGGTGCATTTTTTAGAGTTATATATGACAATTTAAAATTTTAGTGTTAAAAAAAGAAATCTGGTAATAGTCAAAAACATTTTTCTAGATTAGCTTTTGAGATAAAAGCTTGTATAAGAATTTGGGACCTCTTTAACTGAAGTATTTTGAATTTAAATGAAAAAAAAAAAAAATCGTGGGGATGTGGGGGTGGATTTTTTGTAAGTTATTAAAGTTTATTATATGAAAACAAAAATTATAGGAAAATAAAAGTTACACATATAGCACTTTTGACAATTTACATTTATATTAGAATAATTTTATTTCATGAAAATAAGAAAATTCATGATACATCAGAAATTCTTATTAAAATCTGAAGAATCTTATCACTATATATAGTTATATTTATAATACAGCAGAGTCACGAAAATCTGAATTCATTCCAGACTCGATAAGTGTGACTTTTTACCCAATCAGAAACGATTTTTTTTTTCTTTTCTTAAGAATAAAAGTTACTGTTAGTGATTCATTAATTATAGTGATTCATTTAAAAATACTGACCTGCTAGCGGGCTTCGCCCACTAGTTTCTAGTAACATTTTTTGTGTTTCAATTTTGGTTTGTGTGCAATAACTTTTTCTTTAATTCTATATATAGACATTAACTCATGTTCATTAATAAAGTTTCTTTGTTCCAAACTTTTATTGCTGTATCTAATGCAGCAATTAAATTTTCAGTTCAAATTTTGTCATTTTCAATAATATCCAATTAATTTTCGCATTCACTCTCACTGTTTACGTTTTCCTGAGCAACATTAGCAATTATTTCTGTATAGTTTAGCTAACTCATGATTGGCACATTATCGTCAATACATATAATTTCCTGTACATCTTCCTTATCTAAATTAATATTTTAATTTTTTTGCATAATGCAGTAATTCTGAAATTTCAGTTTCTTTCTTTGAACTACGAAAGGCTTCAAAGTTCTTATTATCATTGTCGCTGTCACTGTCATCATTAAATATAATTGTCGGCAACAGATGTCACCAAGCATTTTTCAGAATTTCGGATGTTACAGAATTCCACACATTTGCTGCACACCACAATGCATCTTTTATGGTAAACGATTTTACAAAATCCAAATTTTTCTTCTCATTAAGAAAAACTAACATTTTACATAAAAAATCATTTTTATAACGGCATTTGAAAGCTTGCAATAATCCCATATCCATCAGATATGGAGGATATAAAGAAAGTATGTATGTTAAGAAAGATATGAGTTTTTCATTGCACTTTGATTTCAGTCTCAATTTATTCTAATTTATTAAACCAACTTTATTAATTTTTTACTAAATATAATTGTACTAACCTAGAGATCATATAAAAAATCTGATTCTATAACTTTTACAAATTTATAGATTTTTTTCTGTGAGATAATATCATTATTTAATACATTTAAAACAATTTTTACAATTAGCGGTGTGTTCTTTTAATGAAAGACTGCAGAATTAAAAGCCATGTAATAACTGTGTACCCTACATACAAGGTCAGTTTCATGTGACTTTAAGTTAGAAACTTGGTGGCATTATTATTATAATGTGTTTAATTTATTATGATCAGTGGCAATACTCACGAAATGTACAGATAATATTTCAAGTAATTTCTATTCTATTAAAGTCAAAAACATATAATTAAAGTGTTTGTTTTGATTATGAAGAACAGATAACATTGGGTGTTACTGAAGCAATACTTTTTATATTATAAAACAAACAACAAAGTTAAAGAAATATTATGTTGATGCCATCTTATCACATGGTTTATTTATCAAATAGTTTAAATTATATTGCTGTAGCTGTACGAGCACAGAGCATCTTACAGAAAACTATTGAAATAATGACTGAAGAAATTATTATGAAAATTTATGAAATCATGTTTCAAGACTGCTATACGAAGGTAAGTGAGAAGACAAATAAGAAAGTTAATATTTCAATAAGCATATATAATCAAAATCCTCAATAAACATGTGGGTATGAAAAAAATTATCGCAGTACATCATTGCTGTGATTAACTAAGAGATGATCAAAAGTTGTTTCATATAATCATTTCAAAGCAGCGTTTAGATACATTTACGTGAGTTTTTGTGCATTACATTACAATTTATGAAATTTGGATACAATATAATAAATTAAAAAAGATCTAGAGAGACTGCACTCAACTTTCTAAGCATTTAGTAATTAATAGTTGTTTAAATTACTTCAAATAAGAGAAGTCATTAAAAAATATTAGATTCACCAAAAATCTATACAATTCATGCGACAATGACTTATAATATGCATATAAATTTAAAGCTCAATTGAATAAGGCATTTAGATGATGCACTTTAAATAATTTCTGGCCAAAGGCCATAATGATAAAGAAATTTTTGTTGTGTCCCTGTAAAAAAAAAAAAAAAACCATAAGTGCTAGATTCACCAAAATCTATATAGTTCATGTGACGGTGACATACAGCATGTATATACATTTTTAGTTCATTTGAATAAGGCGTTTAGACACTATCATACCTTAAATCATTGAAGCCCATACACCATAATGATAAAGAATTTTTCTTTGCTTTACTGTGAAATAACTATAAGTGCTAGATTTACTAAAATTTATACAGTTTGGGCAATAGGGACTGATGACATACGTATTTACTTTCAGCTCAATTGAGAAAAGCATTTAGATGCTAATATTGTTCACACGCATACACATGCATACACACACACATACATTCACATCAAATAAAAACAGCAAAAACGAAGTCAGAGGACCTCAAAATGTACGAACCAAAATCTAAAAGTCAAATTTTTGCCATGACTGTAATACTTCCCTCATATATGTATGTTTGAAGAGTTAAAACAGTCTAAACAATGAGCTTATCCTGACAAATATACTCTTAAAAAAGGCAAAATCAATTCCATTCATCTAGACAGGTTTTAGGGCAAAGTTTTCTGAGACTCACAGAACATAGTCTCCAATGTCTATCTTGGAAAAGAAAGAAAAGTCAGACTACATTATGATGATATTTATTAGACTGTTTTAACAGAAAATTGAGAGAAAAGCCCTTTGCGCAAAAAAAAAAAAAAAAACTGCTTTACCACAACAATGCAGCTTTTATAAATATATGAAAATAAAACAAATATATAGAAAAAATGCTTGAATAAAAATTACATAAATCTCAAATTGTTTTTTTATACCAATTCAAAATGTATAATATTAAAATTTATATAGATATATTATATATTATATATATTTTATAAACATTTTATATGTCTAGTTGATATATTGACAAAGCAGTTCTCTCCTAGATATTGATTTTTGTGAATTGCATAATGTTTTGGTTAATATCTATAAAATTTCTTTTTGAATTAATAAAAATTATTATCATTTATACAGTAACTTAATATTAAAATATGAATATTTCTTTCAATCAAATTAAATAACTGCATAAAGTAGTAAAAACAAAATATTTATTCCAGTCAATAAGACTGCAACTATATTTCTTTGAAATTATATCTATTATTTGGTAGAACAATTTATTTAGTGAAAAAGGAGTAACCTTTTATTTATTTATTTATTAATAAACGGATACATACTAAAAAGTGATATTAGTGTTACCAAAGTAGATGACAAAAAGAATCATGCTATTTACACAATAAAAAGATACAATATTTAGGGGAGGGGGGGGGGATTGAAGAATTTTCTGCTTTAAAATACCTGAAAAAGAATAAACATAAAAATTAGAAATGTAAAATATACCTGGACTGCATCAAATGACAGATTACCAGTAATTTCAAATTTCTTTAAGAGTATTTTCTCTTGTACATTGTATATGCAAACAAACTTTGATCGACCAGCTGCCAACATGCACTTTCCATCAGCAGTATAGCACAAACATGTAAAAGCTCTGTAAAATACAAAATAATATTTTCTAAATGGCTATTGTAATATAATAGTAATAGTCAGAACTGATTGGGATTCAACTTAAAAAATGCTAAAATTAGATGAGAGGGGAAAAAAAAAAAAAAAACAGGCTGTGTTTACTTTTTTTTTTTTTTTTTACAATTATAGCCAAAAAAAATACATGGTAAGTTTTTTTTTTTTTTTTTTTAATCCAAATAATCTGGTGTTTCACTCACATGACTTGCTGTTACCCTAAACTTTAATACTATAAATACAGGTTTGAGATTAAGAGGTAAGATAACGAGTATTGTTATGTAAACATATGTTAAAACAATTCAAATTAGGTAACATCAGGAGACTTGGCGTTGGAATATTAAAACCCGAATAAACTACTACATCAGAAACACCAAAGAAAAATATTTGAGATGCATATAGCTGTTTCGGTAGTCTTAAGCATACCGCCTTCAGTGCAAAAAGAATTCTGAATCTGGAGAAGTGCTTGAATATATAGGAGAGGGACTGAATTTAGTTCAACCAATAGGATTACGGAAAAGGTGGGGAGTGTTGCCAATAGGAATTTAGGAATGTGTAGCTGTGTAAACAGTAGAAAAATTAAGAAAATGTGGACTGAATGTAAAATTTGCAACAGTCAGGCAAATAGGGAATAGCGAAATCACAATTTACAAGATTTTTAAAATTTTTATAAATATGAAAAGCTTCAATGAAATCGAGATCATGAATGGATTTAGGTCTGCAAATTATTTTAGCTGAATTAAATTTAAAATTATGATTTTCCTCCCAGCAATGTTTAGAAATAGTTGATTTATTGGTTTCTTGTTTGCGGACGTAATTCATATGTTCTTTTAGATGAAATTTAAGACTGCGTTTTGGGGGGAAATCAAGCCGAATCTCACCCAATCTCATGTGGGGGAGAGGGGGGGGGGTCTCGGCAAATATCACGTCATTTTTTTCCTGCAAAAAACAGTGTAAAATTGCGAAAAAATTGAGTTAAATTCAAGTAAAACATGTTTCTTGACTAGATGTGGCAAAATCTGACATGATAATATTTTTCGTGGTTATCCGAACACCACGAAGCAGCACAGTAACTTTTCAATTGTTTTAGGCGCCACTGGCCAGCCAAACACGATCTATACACATCTATGCAATCTTAAAAACTAGTCTTAACTAGTCTTCAATAAAAATAATAAAGCAAATTGTGTTTTTTTTGGAATAAATCCAACGCATTTACAGTAAAAGTACGAATTTTGAAAAATCTCACATGAGATTAGGGAGGGCGAGGGGGTCGAGCCAAATCTCACAAAATCTCACCAGGGGTAAGGGAGGATCCAAAAATCGTCAAAACCGCCTCACGTAATTAATGTATGAATGATGATTTGATACTAGTGTTTATTCTTTCTGAAGATCCTTGTGTCTGTGGATGTGCAGCTGAAGCATGAACAAGACTTATTTTCATGGTTTTGGTGAAATGGTTGAAAATATTTGCTGTAAACTGAGCTCCAAGGTCAGACATTAATGCTGCAGGACGTCCATATGATGTTATATATTTTATTAGGCTCGTTCATTTTTCAAAAAAATAGCATCCATAAGACATTTCAAATTCGTGAGAACTTGATGACTCAGATTGAGCCTCTGCTGATTGGGGGTATGTGTGAGAGGAGTGTCTATCCGAAGGAAAATGTTCACGGTTATATTTGGGTCTAATTTTATTTCTTTGATATGATCTGAATCCCTGTCGATCTGTGTCAAATCTTTTGTTATCTTGATATCCCTGAACATCTTTCAATTTGTAACAAAATTGGGCAGTGTGTTCAGCACGAAAACAACACTGACATGCCGGTTTATGATTATCAGACTGTGAAGGCTGATATGAATTTAATTTAACATGATGTAGCTGGGAGTTCTGATCTGAGGTACTGTGTTGTGGAATTTCAGCAGCCATGCAATGATTTATATTTGAAAATGATGTCTGGGAATCAGCCAAAGATTCATTTGATTGAACAATTTCTTGGTATGCAGCTAGACTGTCAACTATTTCCTCAAAATTACTACACTTTCTCGTTAAAAGATGTAATTTATAATCGGGGGTGAGTGTATCTGTTAATTTTGCAATGAGTAGTTGGTCCATCGATTCTTGTGGAAAATTTGGAAACCTCTTATAAACAAGATATTAGAGCCGATTAGCAAAGATTCAGATATTCTCCAAACTAGGGATGGACCGGATATGGATTTTACCGGATAACCGGATACGGATATCCGGCATTCCGGATATTTTTTTACTTTGCCGGATCCAGATATCCGGCCGGATATATCATCGGATATTCGGCAGTCCCCTTCTCCAGTTCACATGAAATTTTCAGTTTTTTAAGAGTACACAATAATTAAACTAGTATATTGTGGCCACCACAATACTTTCTTCCATATTTTCCTATACAAATTTACTAAGGGCAAATAATTTATTAAAACTATTATTCATTAAAATTATCTAACATGAAGAATGCAAATGATTTTTATCTTGGAGAAAACTAAAACCAAATATTTAAATAAGGACAGTTTTATTGCCTATAAATAAATCGTAAAAAATGCGTATTTATAATGGTTATCTCATATCTCATACAAGTTTAGATATAGTCTTCCCGTTATCGAGGAAATTTTCAGTATAGAAGCGCCATCTATTGGTCTATAAGCATCCAACTTGAATCAGCAAAATGTCTTATAATGTCCTTCTCACATATCAAGTTTTGTTTGATTATACGCCATAGAACCTGAGATATAGTCTTTTCTTAAATTGCAGAAATCTCTGTGTGGCAGCGGCAGCTGTTGAGCGGCTGACATCAAAAATTGATAGAAACTTATGTGAAGACTCAACTACAGATAAATTTTAATGCTATTCTGTGCATTAGTTCCTGAGATATAGCCTTCCCTTAAATTGCGGAAATCACTTTCTTAGCAGCGCCACCTGTTGGCCGATAAGCATTATTTATTAAAATTACCCACCACGATAAATGCAGGCGATTTTCATCTTACAGCAATCTAAAAAAACTGCACTATAGCAGCGTAACCTATTGGTAGATATACAGCCAAATTGAATCAGCATAATGTCTCATAATGGTCTTCTCACATATCAAGTTTTGTTTAATTATACCCAATAAAACCAGAGATAAGCCTTTTCTTAAATTGCAGAAATCGCTGCGTGTGCATCACCTGTTGAGCGGTTGACACCAAAAGTTGACAGATACTAATATATGTCAATGTACATCTACATATAAATTTATATTCAAATCTGTACAGTAATTCCTGAGATATAGCCTTCCTTATATTGCAGTATAGCAGCGCCATCTGTTGGACGATAAGCATTTAACTTGAAACAGCATAATGCATCATAATGACCTTTTTACATATGAAGTTTTGTTTGAACACACGCAATAAAACCTGTGATATAGCCTCCCCTTAATTTGAGGAAATCACTGTATTGCAGCGCCACCTGTTGAGCCGTGACACCAAAAGTTGATAGGCCCTAATTTAGGTCAAGGTGCATCTATACACGAATTTATATACAATTCTGAGTAGTGGTTTCGGAGATAAAGTTGCCACAAAATTTTTGTCTCTCTCTCTCTCTCACACACACATTTTCTAAAAATTGTAAATTCATGTTCTTAGACCTCCCAAAACATATAAATCCTTCGAAAACCGGAAGTCAAAAATTTTTACGAATCCCATACTTTCTTCTATTGCATATAGAAGAAAGTAAAAAAGATATTTGCATTTCGTTTTTATACAACTGAATTCCATTCGCATAACTAATATATGATATGGCCACCACATGAATTTCTTCTATATAATTTTACACAACATTCATTGAACATAATTTTTTTTATTAAATTATTAAATTATTTTTTATTATAAATGCAGATGATTTTTATCTGAAAGAATTATATCACTACATGGTGAAAGAAAGTAAATTTTTTTGCCAATATCAAAAGAAATAAGATTTTTTTCTAATTTTTTTTCGTTAAAAGATAAAAAAATCTATAACTTTGTTTTAATTTATCACAGATCTGTACTTAAACCATTTATTTTAAAGGTAATGACGAAGTCTTTCGAAACAAAACACCCATATTGAAAATTTACTCCCCCCCCCCGGGGGGGAGGGGGGTGTTAACTCCCCTTCAAGAGGGTGAAGCTATGCTGCAAACTGCACATTTTTTTTTTTTCATGTTAACTATTACTATTATAAATAATTCATATTAATTTTACAATCACACGTTTAAAATAACTCTCATTAAGTACATTTATACAAGATTTTGTCCCATACTGGCATGTTAAAAATTTAGAAAAAATGCGATCACAGCACCACCTATTCAGCAATTGTTCCACAAATCTAATCAGCACCAGTTTATGTCAGGGTTCAACTAAATACCAAGTTTGGTTAAATTTCGTTTATTGGCTCGTGAGTTACAGCGTCCACAAAATTTGTGATACACACACACACACACAAACTGACAGTCAGACAGACATTTTCTAAAAACAGTCAAATCATGTTCAGGACATCCCAAAACGTGTAAATCCATCGAAAACTGGAGTTCGAAAATTTTCACGGATCCAATACTTTGGTAAAAAATGTAAAATTGTAAATATCATTGGGATAATAAAGCCATAACAGAGTTATTTTATTTTATTACGTTATTCTCTATTCAATAGAAGAAAGTATTGGATTCGTAAAAAATTTTGACTTCCGTTTTCGATGGATTTACACGTTTTGAAAGGCCTAGAATATGATTTGATCATTTTTAGAAAATGCTTGTCCGTCTGTGTGTGTGTGTGTGAGAGAGAGAGAGAGAGAGAGAAAGAGAGAGAACAAAAATTTTGTGGCAACTGTATCTCCGGAAGTACTGCTTAAAATCACATATAATTTTATATGCAGATGCAACTTGGCCTAATTTAGTGTCAATCAATATTTTGTGTCAACTGCTCAAAGGGTGGCACTGCTATACAACGATTTCGTCAATTTAAGGGGAGGCTATGTATCTCAGGATCTATTTCGTATAAGCAAACAAAACTAATATGTAAGAAGGCCATTGTAAGTCATTATGCTGGTGCAATTTGAATGCTTATCAGCTAACAGGAAGCAATTTAAAGGAAGTTTATATCTCAGGAACTACTGCACATAAATGCAGATAGTTTCATACGCAGATGCAACTTGACCTAAATTAGTGCCCGCCAACTTTTGTTGTCAACCGCTCAACAGGTGGCGCTGCTATATCTCAGGTTCTATAGCGTACAATCAAATAAAATTTAATATGTAAGAAGGCCATTATGAGACCTAATACCAGTTCAATTTGAATACTTATCGTCCAACAGGTGGTGCTGCTGTACAGCGATTTCCGTAATTTAAGGGAAGGCTGTAGCTAAGGATATACTGCACAGAATTGCATATAAATTTACATGTAGATGCACCTTGACGAAAATTAGCACATACTTAATTTCCCCCATAGACGCAATGTATTTGAATTCTCTTGGGTGTCCCTGTATACGAATCATTTGTTTGATCTTGATGAAAGATTTAGTGTAGCATCCCTATGTCATAAAAATTTATAATACCATGTTTGAACTTTCTGCTATTTGTTCTTGAGATATGCTGATGATAGACACACGCACAGACACACAGACCAACCGTTAAAAATAGCATTTTTGGATTCAGGGGACCTTAAATCGTGTAAAAAAAAAACTCGACTTAAACAATTTGACCCAAAAACATTACTTTTCTACCATTTACATGGGTAAGATAAAGTAAAACTAGTATGTTGTGACCACCACAAAACTTTCTTCTATATTTTCCTATATAAATTCACTAGTTAAAATAAACTACAATGACTATTATTTATTAATAATTATCTACCATGATGAATGCAGGCGATTTTTTATCTTGGAGAAAACTAATACTAAATATTCAAAGAAACACAGTTTAACTAACACCTTAAAAAATAAGTTTTCATACTGGTTATCTCATGTCTGAAGTTTCGTACAGCTAAATGCCATAGAAGTTGAAGCATGCATTCCCGTTCTCTGGAAAAAACTGCACTATAGCAGCACAAAATATTGGTAGATATACATCCAGATTGAATCGGTGTAATGTCTCATAAAGGCTTTCTCACATATCAAGTATTGTTTGATTATACATTATACACATTCGAACCTGAAATTTAATCTTCCCTTAAGCTGAGGAAATCACCGTATAGGAGCGCCGCCTATTGAGCAACTAGTTCCAAAAGTTGATCCGCTGTAACTTATGTCAAGGTGCATCCACATGTAAATTTTTAAGCAATTTTGCACAGTAGTTCCTCAGATATTGTGTTTTTTTCAAATTGTGGAAGTCGCTGCATAGCAGCGTCACCTGTTGATTGGTTGACACCAACTGTTGATAGGCACTAATTTATGTCAACCTGGCAGCGGGAACACAAGAAAAGCTTTTGAGCGATTTCAGTATTTTTTTTATTCTTTTTTTAATAAAGTGATATAGAAAAGAGTTTCCTTAAATATATAATGACCAGCGAAGCGGGCAAAGCCTGCTAGTACACAATAAAACTGTCTTTCTTTGAATATTTAATGTCAGTTTTTTCTAAGATGAAAATTATTTGTATTCATCATGTTAGATAATTTTAATAAATAATAATTTTAATAAATTATTTGCCCTTAGTGAATTTATATAGGAAAATATAGAAGAAAGTCTCGTGATTTCCACAACATACTTGTTTTTAATTAAAAGAAATGAATTGCAGGAATCTACATCTATAAAGGCAGATCTCCTGACTGACGTGCTTGCTCGCTCAGCAATGCCGAGTCAAACTAACAGAGACACAAATGTGTAATTTTATGATATTATTGATTTAGTGACGTGATTTAAGAAGCTATTTTTTAAAGTTTCCCCGCAAACGGAGGGAGAAAAGTTGCTTCTCGCATTTCTCACCAAATCTTAATGAAAGAAAACAAGAAAAAAAGCAAATATTAAAAAACCGGATATCCGGCACATTAACCGGATATCCGGTGATTTTGATCCGGATATCCGATGATATTTCGGATATTGAAAAATCAGCCGGATATGCCGGATACCGGATATTTTCCGGATATCCGGTCCATCCCTACTCCAAACCATCAAATTTAATAGCATTATACTGTAATGCTACACTCTGTTCTGCTTCACCTTTAAAATTCTTACGTAAAATCTGAAATAATTCATCAGGAGACTGGGCTCTTTGGCATGGGATTGACGATGTATGAAATTTTAAAGCCCTATCGCAAAGTTTTGATTTAATAAAAATAAGGGCCTGCTTAGGATGCCATTTAAAACTATCTATTTTAGTCTGCTAAAAAAAATCCAAAACATCTGGATCACCATTAAATGGTGTTACTGTGAATTTAAGACAATAAGATTTTTCAGAACTCGTGATTTTAAGAAAAAATTGTCAAAATTTTGCAGAGACAAAATAAAGAAGTTAATGCATAGTCATATATTTTCAAAATATCAAGCAGACATACTCATATACTTTAATCTTATTATATTTCCTAACAAATTTTCATATTAACTGAAGTTGACCCATCTTATTATGTATATTTTTTAGAAGTGATAGTAAACTCGCAAACACAATAAATTACAATATGCTATTCCTTCTAATATTAAAATATCATGCAGCCTATTTTCAAAATATTCTCTCTCTATTATTTTGGCATTAATTCTAAAACCAAAACAGCATTTTTATTTTGCAAATGAATAATACCTTATATAATCCAAAAATACATAATAATATATTATACTTCAGAGGTGAAAGTAAACTTTTAATTATTATTCTTGATAAACTATTATAAACTATTTGATTAAATACATTCAACAGACTGCATTATAATACTTAGTTCAATATGTCACAATGATTTTTTTTTTCTTTTAGAAAAACCACTTTTTAAAATATAAGTTTTCAGAACAAAAAAATATATGAATTCTTATTTAACTATTTCAGTTTATTATTATTAATGAAATGGCTAATAGGCAGCTGAAAATAAAATTTCACCCATACAAAACAGTACTACTTCCAATAACTACTGTACTTATGGCTATGAAAATACGAATAATAACAAAAATATACATCTTTCTAATAATTTAATAAAGAAAGCACTTTCAGACCAAAACTGGCAATGTACCTCATGCAATCTTTGATTTTTACGATCAGCACCATATGTGGTGTTACTTTTTCTACTATATCTTGAATAGAGACTTATCGTAAAATTATTTAATAAAAATGACTGGAGGCTGCACTTAATCCAAAACAAAAGATATTAAAAATAGTGATCGTATGAAAATAGTGATGAGTGAACCCTAGGTCTCGACTTGGTCATGCATGGGTATTTACCAAGCATAAGATAGATTCAAATTTTCATTTTATTTTGTTATTTTTTATTTATAGGATATTTTTAAATTCAGAATAAAGATTTAAAGAAAAACATACCCAGTCTTGAAAAGAAGAGGCATTATTCGATTTCACTTATTTAGAACTATTTTATTAGGCTCATTCATTTTCAAAAAAATAGCATCCATAAGACATTTCAAATTCGTGAGGCAAAGCCATTTTTTTTTTTTTTTTTTTTTTTTTTTTTTTTAATATTTCAAGATAATTTCACAAAAATATTTAAATATAGCATCTCTGGCAATTTTCACAATTAAATTCCAAGCCATTTTAACTTCTAATAATAAAATATGTTTCGATCCAAAAAGATTTTTAAAAAGGTATCAGGGTGTGTAACCACAGATTAAAATAATGCACGAACGTAAGCGCCTGGCCATTCTCATTAGAATGGAGGTGGAACACGAACTAACTGATTTAAAATTTTAAATAACGCTCCTAAAGAAAAAACGGGTCCGCACACCTAAAATCACGGATATGCGATTTTGATTCGTTAATCGGACCGCAAAGGTAACCAATGAATAGTTTGCACATGCAAGAGAAAGAATTGCGGATTCTCCCGTTGACAAGTGTCGCAGGAAGCAAACTTTACAGGGTGCGTTGAGCCAGGAACGAACGGCTGCAATGAGACGGCTGCAAAATGAAGTATTTTGGCATAGGAAATAAAAGAGAGGTGATGTATTTACATCACAGTTTGAACATCTGTTTTGAACATCCATGTTCAAAACTTGTATGATCATTCTGTGCTTGTTGTATATTATATACTAAAAATTCTTTCAGTTCAATGAATTTATTAAATTTTGTAATTATATTCAATAAATCTAAATGTGTTATGTGCCATATATTTATCTTTTGTATTCATAATTAAAGTATTTCATGCAATCATTTATTTATTAAGAATAAATCATTTTAATACACTTTCCAAAGCATAGCTGAATTATATTGTTCATTAAATATATATGCTGTCAAAAAAAGTCCTATTTGCTGCCAGAAATTTTCTGTAATTCAGAAAGATACATTCTATCAACAGAAAAATTATGTTGATAGAACATATTTTTCTGAATTACAGAAAATTTCTGGCAGCAAACTGGACGTTTTGTTGACAGTGTATATATGATTTGTATACTGAATTCTGAAACAGAAATTCTGATTCAAAAACAGGACTTAAGTACTAAACTAAATTTTGCTTAGGAGTTCTTTTTTTTTTTTTTTTTCCCTTTCCTTTAATATATTATAATTATAATTTAATAGTTGTCTTTCCATTTAAATAAACCAAAACCAGGGAATAAAAAAAAAGGTTCTTTACTTTAAAATTTGAAGTTAATCCCTTAGCAATAGTATATTAATTTAAATGAAAACTAAACTCACTGTATCTTGGAATATATATATACACACATTCTGCTTTTATGATTTGTATGTAGTTTTTCCATTATATCGCATTACTTCGTGAATAAGAAGTCACAAAAAATGTAGATAAAAATATTGATAAACATCATTCTTTAGTATTATGCTGGTTTTTTTCTGCATACAAGGGCTATTCTTAAAACATACTCAAAGCTAATTCACAGTTTGTTTTTTGAATAAGACGCAAGAGTATATTTTTTGAGAATAGCATAATTTTTTAATATATAATTTTATTAATACAGTCGAACCTCGTTAACATGAATATCAAGGGAGATAAAAAATTTGTTCATGTTATCAGTAGCCAATCTTCATATAACTAAACTAATCTTCCTTTTAACGGGGATTGTGGAAACAGTTCATCTTAAAAGTAATTCACGTTAACAGTGTTCACGTTAACGAGGTTAGATACTGCACTTCTTGAGTATATTATGGTATCTTTCATGCAAACATTATTAAAAGACTTTCTCTATGAAGATGTTATAGTGCCCTGCCCTTTTTGAATTATTGAGAATATTATAGTGCCCCTTTTGAGAATATTAACCCGTTAGTAGTCGCTAGCAGCAGCGCCACCTATTACAGATTGCGCACTTTTTATTTAACTGTCACCAATAATTTTAAGAAGTGATGTGATCGGCGTTTCTTCAATTTTATTAGCGTTTTATATATATCAAATGCCACTTCTAAAAATTTTTGGTGGCTATTGAATAAAAAAAAACTGTTAACACTGAAGGATGGGCGGCAAATCGACCAACTAGCGACTACTAACAGGTTAAAGTGCCCTTTTATCGAGTTCCCCCCAGCGGCACTTTTTTTTAGAGTCAGCACTACAGGTATCTCCAAGAAAAAATTTTAATGTTACGAAAAGATATCTAAATAGTTGTGAGATAAAGCAAATGTTAATATATGATTTTTTATTATTTGGTGCACCAACTTAAATTGCTTACTATTCCAATAATAAACAATTAAAATCTTACTACATGTGTCATCAATTAGTAAAGCCATTTTTTATTGATATTTCTTTATTTTATTTCAGCTTTTCTATTGCAGCTTGAAGAAAAAATAAAATTGAAGTTATTTAAAAGTTATTTTGAATTTACGATTATCAGTCGTGGTGTTTTGCTCAAAACCATAACACTCCTTTTTCTCAAAATTAAACAGAATTTTAATTTCCAAAAATCGAATTTGACCTTAAATTTTGGAAAATTCGGAAAACCTATTCTTTAAAAAAATATTGGTATTTAGGAAATAAAATATCACCGATATTCCAAAAATCTAAGTGCTTCAAACATATAAATTTTCTAATAAAACTATTTCTATGGCTAGATAATTCATTTGAATAGAATTAATATGAAATTTCTTGATACCTCCGATTTTAAAATAGAGTATTTAAATATTTTAGAACTTAAATTGCAAGAGTTATCATTCTATTGCATTCAAAAAATCAGATCATAATGTTATTTATTTTCAACGATCATTTTCGTATTTTCCTAATAATACATATTTTGACTATTTTAAATTAATACATTTTTCATTTTAGTGCAGAGCCTCTTCAAATTTTTTAAATTTCAGATATTTTTCCTCTTAAAGAAATGAAATATTTTGGCTTTTACTTCAAAAAATCTAACTATAAAAAGCTGCCTTTTATAACTCTGAAAATCTCATATTTCACCAGCAGCCATTTTCTCTGTGATTTTGTTTGACTTTCCCTCCAAAAAAAGGGGAAAGCATTACCTTCCTGAATTTTCGTGAAAGATCGTTTTGCCATTTGGTAATGAGGCAAGCATCTCTTTCCTACTGACGGATTAGCCCGTGAGAGAGAGTGCTCACAGCCCAGCAAATGAGAATCGATTCTGACAGAAAGTTTTGGAGAAGACAGTGTGAAGTTTTTGCAAGGCCGGGGTTTCCCCGAGCCAGTTGCAAAGTTCCGTCAGGATGGGAGGATGTGCATGTTGGGGCTCTCAGAAGCCTTTTTTCTTTTCTTGTCTCTCCCCGAATATAAACCTATTAAATAATAAGCTTGATTAATTCAAAATAATATTTCCATCTGGATTACAGTAAACCTTGAATTTATTTGATGTATTTATGGATGAGTTAGCAAAAATATGTGTGCTGATGTTTAAAGATTAAACTTAGTTCGAGGATCCAATGCATAATTCACGGAAATTCCTTCGGCGGTATTCTCGTGGCTGTTACTCATCACAGGCACCTAAAATTTCTTCAACACACAATATCAAAAGGAGTTAATCTTTAGTGTCTGGTCAAGGAATCGTATGATACTCCAATTAAAACTCGAAAATAACCATCCACAATGGGGATATTAGAGTTGCTTCTGTACCAGATGCCAAAATTTTTTCTGACCGCTTCTAAGTAAATATGGACTGAAATTGAGTGAACTAACGTGAATAACAATATTGATTGCAGATTATTTAGTGCAACACTATCGCCGTAATGCATGTTATAAGAATATTTCTAGTGTTCAATCATATTTACTATTTCTGTTAAGTGTCTTTTTAAATATGGTAGCAACTTATTCTTCAGTATTGATTTTATGTTCTCCTCGTAAATAAATGTAATTTGGTAAGTCAAATTTTATCTTGTCTATTTTATTTATTTTTGTTCAAGATGTCAATATTTTAATTTCATTTCAGCTCAATCACGTGTAAAAAGATTGTTTCCAATGCAATGTATAAATTCAATAAAAAAAAATTTCACAGCCACTAAGTCTAATTAACAAAATCTGAAATTAACCATATATAAAATAAATATTCAAATATCAAATAAATATTATTTTTAAATTATTATACATGGCAATCTTTACACAATGCAAATTTTAAACTTTTAATTTTTAGCACTATTGTATTTTTGCTGGGCAGGGAGAAGAGTACGATTTAGGCGCTAGTGAGCGTATTTATTGTCTACTATAATCTACGATTTTTTATTTTATTTTTTTTAATTTTTAATTTTTTTTTTTTTTTTTCCTATTGTCGCCATTATTGTATTTTTGCTGGGCAGGGAGAAGATTTATGAGTAATTCATGACGAGGCATCTACATTTTAAACACATAGAATTTAATGGATGACAATCACAGTTGAAATACACATATTACACAAACGACTACATATTTAAGACTGATCTGTTTTAGCAGAGATAAAAGTAAAGAGGAATGAACAGATCATTGATTGGACAATACAGTTTACAGGTACATGTACATTTACGTGACGTCACTTACCACAAGACTAATAGATTGAAACAGGAATACAATGGCGAAATACACCACAAGCACCTACTATATTATTAACAATTATCCCTAATTCTTTTTCAGTTTTTAAACCTTTAAATTTCTAATTCTTTTTAAGGTTGGTTAAAAATAGCATGAAATTCACAAACAATGAACATGTAAACGATTTTCTGGATTAAATTACACTGCAGATAGACACTGCAGAATTACACTGCAATACAGAGAAGTAATGATATTCAAAGAAAATTTTGAAGTTCTAGTGAAAGTAAAACTTTATCCAATGAACAACTTTGCAATGTAAATGACACTAACCTATTTCAGACAGATGTCAGAGAAAAACTTAAGCATTAGAAAAGAAGTCATGAATCCAGATTATAATTAATAACAGACACACACAGGATGATTTTTTGTCTATGCTGTAAGAACTCAAATTCTTATCAAAGTAGGAAAACCAGCAAAGCCAAAACTACTTAAAAATATTATCCTAAACTATGCATGGGTGTAGTATGAAAGCAGCAATGTGTGTATTGCTGAATTATTTAGACTTGAAATAATTGTTGCACATTTTTGTATTTTATGGTGCTTTGTTTCTAAAGTTTTTATTCTTCAATATTTATCACTAGGTAAACACTTTTTACTGCAAACCAAAAGTTGTCCATAGAACGAATTTATGGTACTTTGTTCACACAGTTTTTATTCTTCACCACATATTACTAGTCAAACACTTTTTACTGCAAACCAAAAGTTGTCCACATAATGATTTGATTTCAAGTTAACTCCAGATCTAATAAAGCATTAAAACTCAAAGAACTAATGAGAAAGGGTTGCTTGTATTAGACAGTACATCCAAGTGAAGTTGATTTAATAATAAGATGAATAAATGACTAGTGACAAAAGGCAGCTGCCTTTGAGCTGATAAAACATATAGAACTGACAGCATTAGACAATTTAAACAAAAAGTATTTTTAATAAAAAGTTCAATTCAAAAGTTTTGAATGAATAGTTTGACAGAACCGATCTGTTACATGTGTAGTAGAACCTCGATTATCCGTTGTAACTGGGACCGAACCTACACAGAATAATCGAAATTTCAAATGATAGAAATTTTTTCAATAATAACCTAGTTTAAAAATCTAGTTTAATCATCTAGTTAGTTAAATCATGTATTAAGTTAAATAATCTAGCTCAGATGTAACATCGTCAACAAACTGCTATTATGAGTATTTAATATGCTAAATAAATATCAAAATTTCAGTTATACATGAAAATGTATTTTGAAGCAAAAAACTTACAACGATTGGTAAATGGAACCTTCATTTGGTGTAAATTGGTCATCCTGCAATATGTAGCTCTGTCACAAAGTCTTTTAAAAGCATTAGTTCATTTAATTTCAAAATGAGAAATTTTTTGATTGAGGATGTGTGAACAGGCAATGACCGGAGCTCAAGCTAATTTCAAAGAAATTCTAAGAAAGAAGAGCCAAAATATTTATCTGTATTTCTAGTTAAATATTTTGTATAAAATCTGTATTTGGAGTTTGTAAAGAACGCTTGCATAAAACCCATAGATTTGAAACATAAGTAATGTTATATTTTAATTATATTCTTGTATTTCTTTTCACTTAAAAAAAAAAAAAAAAAAAAAAGCATTGAAAAGAATTTTAAAGCTTACTGAGATTTCAAAATTGTTTTTGCAGTTACTAAGTCTGTCTCTCGGCGACCAACATATAAATCATGTCTTCCTTCAATACTTCCTATTTGTTCAGAGGTGTCAGAGTTAAAAAAAGAAATTTGACCATCCAGTGTTGAGACAGCAATTTCCTTGCCATCAGGTCTATATGTTACACACAACCCTGAAATAAACAATTTTTAACAGAAATTCACAATAAATGATATGTATAACCACTTCATAATAATTACACTTTTATAACTATATTTAAAACACTGCAAAATCTGAACATTTTAATACATTGTACTCTGATACCGAATTATGATAACTTAAACATGCAATAAAAACAAAATTTCAAAACAGCAAAAGTCAAAAGAAGGGAGTGGGGGAGGAATTAAAAAGATTTCATTAAATATTAATGATTTATATATAAAATATTGAGTACTTTTACTACTTTATATGTTGCAGGGTCTAATAAAATAAACATAACACAAATAATAACATTTATGCTGTGGATTACATCAGAAATCACTAGTTTTTGAAGGGACACTTGATTAATGATCCTTAATTGGACAAGACGGATACAAGAAAACTTTTTATTTTAAGAGGTACATTTTTTTTTTTTTTTTTTAAATATTTCTTAAATATATATGATATATAATGGATAAAAAAAAAAGAGAGGTAAAAATTAACATTTTAGGGTATTCTTTTATACTGCAAATTAATATTGCAAAATGAATTAAAGGAAATTTCATATTAGGCTGTAAGGCTCTAAAAGCATAAAAAATAATGAACGGAAATTACAATCGCGATCATTCGAAAATAAATAAACAAGTTAATCATTTAAATTGAATAAGCATTTTGACATCTGGAAATATTCTATAAATTAGGTATAATGAATGTCTGGTGTCGTAAAGATTTAATAAAAGAATTAAATTAGCAATGTTAAAAGAAATAAAAGATTTATGATTATAAATTAGGGTTTGATTACTTATGTCAAATATAAAAACAATAAATACTGTGTTAATGACTTGGCGACTTTGGCGGGTTAAGGTTCCAGACTGTCCAGGAAAAACGAAAGTACAGCCAATAAGGAAAAAAGAAGAGGTGTGTTATTAAATAAAGTAACCAATAAAAGAAATAAGGAGGAGAGGAGATTAGAAATACGCCAATTACACCAAAAACTATGGGTATAAAACATGAAACTCACAAAAATTAGAGAGATTAGAGGGATCTTGAAACTATCATCTGCTAAAAGGGATTCGCTAATGAACAAACCGGCCTCGGGCGCCATTCCGGCCCCGAGGTCTGGAAAGGATCTACGGCGATTTCGGTAATAATGCCCAGCGAAACCCCTAACTCCATTGCCTTTAGACACCTCCTGTCATGTCAGTAAATAAAGCCAATTAAAGCCAACTGACGAGTGATTATTGTGCCTAGACTGCAAATGTGTACATTAATGACTCCAGAAACGGGTGTAGGACCTCAACAACACCCGTATTATCCAGCATATATTATATATATACCCATAGCTGAAAAAAATTATCTATGTATGGTGAAGCATTACATCTAATTTTTACATCATAAATAATAAAATAATAAACAAAAAAAAAAGAAAAATCCTATATTTCAATTTTGATTGTTGCTTTCCTGTAGTCCATATCTCTGAAAAGAAAAATAGTTTTAAATGCATTGTTTTTCTTTCCCTTATTTATTTATTTATTTATTTATTTTTTTTTTCTTCCCCAAAATTTATAATTAATTTTTTTAAGTTTGAATTTTATTTTTCTAACACTAGAAAAAGAAAAAATGTGCTAATGTTGACTAGACACTATCTTTCATAAATGTAATTAATGTATTGCAAATCAGAAAATCTTCTAAAAGCATTCAGAAAAATGCACAAGTATTCCCAATTTAATCTCTAGTTCAGAAAGAACACCACTAATCTGGAAAACAAATATTACTTAACTCTAAAACAAATACTTAATGAAATTAAACTTATTTGAAATTCAGTTTTAAAATTAAATGAAAATCAAAGAAATGGTTAAAAGTACATTATTTTTAAGTTAAAGACAAAATATCTATTGTATTAGTCTATTGTTACGATACCCTAATTTATTTATTTATTTATTTGTTTATTTATTTATTTTTTAAAAGCAAAGGATCAAAGAATGCTTTTACAGAATTTTATTTTCTAAACAAAAAGTTTCTAATCTTTTGATAAAGAATAAAACTCCATAAAATACAATAAAATTTACATCTCTTTCTTTAATATAACAAAAGAAAAAGTTTTATGACTGAATTAACTGATTGCTAAAAATTTTGATTTATTTATTTTTCGAGGGAAAGGGTGCGGAAAAATGCAAGAATCATATAACATAATAATTTACTTTAGAACAACAAAAAATATCTTTACCATCTCTTATTAATGTAATAGTTTCTCTAGTGCTCTTGCTTTCGTGAATATTCCAAAAACGCACAGTTTTATCCCATGATGTAGTAGCTAAAACCAAATCAGTAGGACTAAAAGAAATGCTACTTACAGGAGCTTCATGGCCAGCTAAAATCTAAAACATTGAGATAATCAATATAAATAAATCAGTAATGTTTTTATAATGATGTTACTAATCAAGCAAGTATCAGAGAAATTATGCAAAAAAGAAACTGCTATAGAATTTAAAAAAAATTTGCCCAAATATTTTAGGTAAACAGTGTTAAAAAGGCAAATTTTGTATTAATATGATAAATTCATTTTACTTATTAATAATATTATCATTTATTTTTAAAAAATGAGTATTAATTTGTAATCACGTACGCTACTCAATATATTATACTGAAACTATATTCAATGTGCACAATACGACTGTCTCTAAAGTTTCTACAGCATAAAAATGATACATATATGTCATAAATATTGGTAATGAGAGATTTCCTTTTTATTTCCTTTTTTTACTTTTTCTTACCCATAGGGTCGAGAAAGTATTGTTTTAGGGTCAAATTTTCGAACGAGAGTTTTTGTTATATTTACATGTTCTGAGGTCCCCTGAATACGAAAATCATGTTTTTAGAGAATTGTCTTTGTGTCTGTCTGTGTGTGTGTTATCAGCATATCTCAAGAACAAATAGTAGCAAAAATTCCAAACTCAGTATGCTAAATATGTATCATATAGGGATGCTACACTAGGCTTTTCGTTGAGATAAAGCAAATGGTTCGAGTACAGGGGCACTCAAAAGTGTTCAAATGCATTACGTCTATGGAGAAAATTGCAGGTAAGTAGAGTTTAACATCTATAGACTGCCCTAAACAAAATGAAACGAATATATATTTTTTGTAATAGAGATAGTCAACTGGGAAAATTTTTTTGCGTATGTAGAAGCCTCACCTTCCCCCAGTCCCCCCTCGAGGGGAGTAAATTTTCATGATGGGTATCTTTCAAAAGAGCTCGCCAATACCTTTAAAATGAATGGTTGAACCATCGATCTGCGATTATTTCAAATAAAGTTATCGATTCTTTTCATTTAAAATAATAATTTTTTTTTTTTTTTTTTTTTTTTTTTTTTATGTAATATTGAGAATAAGTTCAACTTTTTTTGGATATTTAGTGTTATACTACTTCTGTAATATGGTAATGGTCTGCATTATCATGGAGATAATTTTTTTAAATAATAATTTTAATAAATTATTTTTACTGAGTGAATTTGTATAGGAGAATATAGAAGAAAGTCGTGTGGTGGCCACAACACACTAGTTATTTGTTGTTAGTGGATGTGCTTTACTAATAATATTTTACCATAACATATTAAATATAAAAAGACCTAGCTTTACTTCGTGGTCGTTTAAGATCTTTCGGTACCGGGCACCCGGTCCTCATCAGAAACGTTGCTTCTGTGGTGGAAAACTTGAGACTGTTGACTCCTCTGCTGATTTCTCATCAGGTGGCTCCAAGCTCTATTTGGGGCTACTGCGCTGCTATCGTTGCATACGTCACTATTGGTTAATATTTCAATTGACTCGCGGTACATGGCATAGTTGTAATTATCGTAATCTGCTAATTTTACGGTTTTATCAAAGTTTATTTTAATATTGTTTTTACTATATGTTTTGGCTAACGTGGTATTATATTTTCCGGTTTTAATGTCGTTTTCATGTTCTTTGATCCTAGTTTTTATTTTTCTTTTAGTGACACCAACATATGAGCCTTGTTTATTGTTTTCATCTATGAATGGAATTTTATAAATGCCGGCGGTTTCAAGAGGGGGGGTGGGGTTTTTATCGCTTCGGATTAGCTGAAAAATATTTTTGTTGGGTTTGATGGGGATATTAATGCCATATTTGTTAGCTGTATTTTTAATTTTGTTAGCGGCTCCGCGATCGTACGGGATGGATGGGGTAAATTTAATGGGTGCTTTTTGGTGGCTGGGTATTTGGTCGAGGTTTTTGAATCTATTTTTAATTAATTTGTTAACTATTTTATCAGGATATCCGGCTTTTCTTGTGAAATTTTTAATGATGTTAAGTTCTTCTTCGAGATCGTCTGGTTCATTACATATTAAAATGGCACGGTTGATGTATGATTGGATAGCATTTGTTTTATAGCGAAATGGTGTTTTACTTTTAAAGTGGATAATTTCGTTACTATTAGTGGGTTTTCTATACACAGTGGTTCTAAAATTATTTTTATTGTGGGTAATTTTAACATCCAGGAAATTTAATTGTGAATTGTTCTCTTCTTCGTAGGTGAATTGTATATTTTGATCGTGGCTATTGATACAATTGAGAAGTTTATTAATGTCAGTGTTTTTCTCGACGATGGCGAATACGTCGTCGACGTAACGATACCAGTATTTAATTTGATTTTTTAGATTTTCTATGATTTGATTTTCTAGTTTTCTCAGTTTGAATTCAGCGACGAAGCCTGAGATAGGCGACCCCATGGGCATGCCTTTGGTCTGTTTGTAAATCTTTTCGTTGAAGGTAAAATAATTTTCTTTAAGAAGGAAATTGGTAGTAGCGTTTAAAGTTCGGGCTATTTCTGGATCAGTGTAAGTTTCGTTGATAGTTTTGTTAACTATTTCGCAAGCTTCATTTATATCAATAGAGGGATAAAGATTTATAACGTCAAAACTAATTAAATGATAATTTTCTTTATTTTTGATTTCTCTAAGTTTTTTAATAAAATCTTCTGTTGATTCTAACGAGTGGGTGGAGGGGGGAATGATTTTTCGGTAAATGCTTGCCATGTATTTTTCTAAGGAGTAGGTCGGTGCTTCGTTTTTATTGACAACGGGACGGAATTTAGGGGGGGTTTTGTGATCTTTATACCTTCCAAAAATTCTAGGTGTATTGGGTGCATGGTTTACTATTTTAAGGGGGATATTTTCAGGCCATGTAAGTTTAAAATATTTGCAGTTATCCAAAAAGTTAATTTTCTGTTCCGTTTTGGCAAGTTTTTTGTTAACGTGTTTCCATTCATTAAATATTCGATTAAACACCAGAAAAAACGATGCAGTTTATTAAACAAGTAAATGATTAATTAAAATCAACAAAATTCTTTTATAAAAACGTGTGAATAACGTTTAAAGATTAGCAAAGTAATTATCAAAAAGTGTATTTTATTTTAAAATATAAACAAAGCAATTAATTTCAACACAAATAAGACAAAAATTATCAATAACAACGCGTATGAAAAAACGTTTGAAAGTTGATCATCCGATCATTTTTAAACCAAAAAGATGTTTTCATCTAAATGCATATATATAAAGCGGGTAAAAAGTTATAAAATTTGAAATTTTTTTTTTTTTTTTTTGTATGTATGCAACTGATAAATGCGGACGCAAGTAGCTCCCAGTTCCATTATTCCACAGGTAAAACACAGATAAAGTCCAGGCCTGAAAATATCCCCCCTAAAATAGTAAACCATGCACCCAATACACCTAGAATTTTTGGAAGGTATAAAGATCACAAAACCCCCCCTAAATTCCGTCCCGTTGTCAATAAAAACGAAGCACCGACCTACTCCTTAGAAAAATACATGGCAAGCATTTACCGAAAAATCATTCCCCCCTCCACCCACTCGTTAGAATCAACAGAAGATTTTATTAAAAAACTTAGAGAAATCAAAAATAAAGAAAATTATCATTTAATTAGTTTTGACGTTATAAATCTTTATCCCTCTATTGATATAAATGAAGCTTGCGAAATAGTTAACAAAACTATCAACGAAACTTACACTGATCCAGAAATAGCCCGAACTTTAAACGCTACTACCAATTTCCTTCTTAAAGAAAATTATTTTACCTTCAACGAAAAGATTTACAAACAGACCAAAGGCATGCCCATGGGGTCGCCTATCTCAGGCTTCGTCGCTGAATTCAAACTGAGAAAACTAGAAAATCAAATCATAGAAAATCTAAAAAATCAAATTAAATACTGGTATCGTTACGTCGACGACGTATTCGCCATCGTCGAGAAAAACACTGACATTAATAAACTTCTCAATTGTATCAATAGCCACGATCAAAATATACAATTCACCTACGAAGAAGAGAACAATTCACAATTAAATTTCCTGGATGTTAAAATTACCCACAATAAAAATAATTTTAGAACCACTGTGTATAGAAAACCCACTAATAGTAACGAAATTATCCACTTTAAAAGTAAAACACCATTTCGCTATAAAACAAATGCTATCCAATCATACATCAACCGTGCCATTTTAATATGTAATGAACCAGACGATCTCGAAGAAGAACTTAACATCATTAAAAATTTCACAAGAAAAGCCGGATATCCTGATAAAATAGTTAACAAATTAATTAAAAATAGATTCAAAAACCTCGACCAAATACCCAGCCACCAAAAAGCACCCATTAAATTTACCCCATCCATCCCGTACGATCGCGGAGCCGCTAACAAAATTAAAAATACAGCTAACAAATATGGCATTAATATCCCCATCAAACCCAACAAAAATATTTTTCAGCTAATCCGAAGCGATAAAAACCCCACCCCCCCTCTTGAAACCGCCGGCATTTATAAAATTCCATTCATAGATGAAAACAATAAACAAGGCTCATATGTTGGTGTCACTAAAAGAAAAATAAAAACTAGGATCAAAGAACATGAAAACGACATTAAAACCGGAAAATATAATACCGCGTTAGCCAAAACATATAGTAAAAACAATATTAAAATAAACTTTGATAAAACCGTAAAATTAGCAGATTACGATAATTACAACTATGCCATGTACCGCGAGTCAATTGAAATATTAACCAATAGCGACGTATGCAACGATAGCAGCGCAGTAGCCCCAAATAGAGCTTGGAGCCACCTGATGAGAAATCAGCAGAGGAGTCAACAGTCTCAAGTTTTCCACCACAGAAGCAACGTTTCTGATGAGGACCGGGTGCCCGGTACCGAAAGATCTTAAACGACCACGAAGTAAAGCTAGGTCTTTTTATATTTAATATGTTATATTAATATACTTCGTTTTTTATTTTAATTAAATATTTTACCATTTCCAGAAAAGCTGTTCGGGAATTGAAATTAATTCCTCATAGAGATATGGTAAATAATGTATGTTTTAAGCTAAATATTCTTTGCTTGTTTTTTGTATATTTACACGTTTTGAGGCTTACTGATTACCGTAGTCAAGTTTTTTGATGTTTGATCTTTGTCTGTGTCTCTTAGAGAGACTTAAAAACAAATAATTTTTGGAGATCCAAATGTTGTATTTTGAAGTTAATATAAGTTTCTTGCTGGAAAAGTTTGATAAGTTTCAGTGAATGCTGCATGTGAAAGTTGTCTGTATAATTTTAAGTAAAATTTTCATTTTAATAACATAATTAAATTCTATAAAAATGTAGGTGCATTAATGAAACGGAAGGGGTTGAGGGGGGGGTAGCACAACTCACACAGAACTAATTATCATTTAAAACTCTTCCGAAGCCTAATTTGAATTGTTTAACATAGGTTTACATAACAGTACTTGTTATCTTACCTCTTAATCTCCAACCTGTATTTATAGAATTAAATTTCCGGGTAAGAGAAAGTCGTGTGAGTGACACACCAGATTATTTTTTTTATCAAACTGTAATAGCCATTAGGTAATAAATATCACAACTGTATAGACAGAATTCTTTAGTTTTAGTTTAGCCTTTAGTTTAGTTTTAGCTTTTTCTGTGATTAGTTTAGTTTGACTTAACCCTCAACAACAGTAAGAGCTCATAAATTTTATAAAATGGAAAAGTTCTAAGGCAAATCACTCTGAAAATACAAATTCCTTAAATGCTTTTCACCATTTTCCTTACTTGCACTGTTTATTTCGATCAGAAATTTCACAACATTAGTGAACAATTTAGCAATTTGCAATAATGAACTTTCAAATATGGCTTATTTCAGCAAAATCTGCCAAAATTCTCTGAATATTCCAGAACTTTCTCTGACTAGTTGTCACCGTGATTTTTTTTTTTTTAAATTAAATACAACATAAGGAAACCAAAATTTCAATAAATGCTCAAATAAATTTACTACTAGATAGTTGTTTAAGGATAAATGTTAAAATAATTAATACTTACAGATAACAAGTGCCCAGTTGGCAGAGCCCAAACATATATCTCAAAACTCTCTTCTGAGCCAGCACACACAATTTCTCCACTGTGATCAACTGCCAAACAAGAAAACTGGGTGGGTCTAGGAGTTGTAAATGTCCTGAAGTTCCGATACCTTTTTTAAGAAATAATTTACAATAATTTTTAAGGCAAGAAAATGTTTGATGCCAAACAAACATAAAACATTAGAATCAAAAACACTTTTTTTGTCACAATAATTCCAAAATTATGTATTTTCAAATATAAAGAACATTTATTTTACTTAGTCCTAATTTTGTTACAATTACAGGGTGGTTACAGAGATTCAGAAAAAAAGTTCCCTGATTTTTCCATGATTTCCATGACTAATTTTGGATAATTTCCATGATTTCTGTTACCTATTATATACATTCTATAAATTTTTGTATATCACACTCTTGTGTAACATGCTTGTTAACCCCCCTAAACACAACTTTTTTTCGGGAAAAATGGTAAAAAATGACCAAGTTTTTCTTTTGACAAAGAATTCCTAACAACCTTTAGTTAATCATCAAAATGCACCCCATGGTTTACAGAAGAAAAATGCTGCATAATGGTACAATCTATGGTAAATAGGTTTATTATAATCTAGCCAATCTATTTTTACTAGAACGGATCTCAGATGGGTATTAGAATTAAAATATCACGAGATATAAAATCATCCATGTGAGACATGGGCATGTGCAAATTTGCCGGTAAATTTCACCCGTGTCAGACACGGATAAATGCACTAAGGGGTTGGTTAAACCAATGCAATTTAAAAAACTATACTTACTGATGGGCAAAAATATCTCAATCTTTTTATTTTTTTTAATTATTTATTCACTTACAAAAAGGAAAATAAAATGAAAAGTTTTAAATTTTGGAGAAATTAACAAAACTATAAAAGTATAACTCATTTTAATTGCACAACATATTAACATCAAGACATAAAAATTTTTATTTTTATTTTTTAGTGTTATCTTGGTGAAATTCAACTAGATAGCAGCCAATCCTGTGCAATCATGGTTAAAATAATACCTATTTGGCGATCTTTTAATCATGCTTGCTGGGCAAAAATAAAAAATTTCCTGATTTTTCGTTGTTTTTATAAAGATAAAATAATTCTGCTAAGTATTATAATAAGCTCATAGTTATTAGAAATGCACAGCAAAAACTACATTTAAGGGCAGCCAGTGAAAGATCCAGATTTTAATTTTTGGGACTCATTATTGTAAAAAATAAAATTTTTGTGAAATTTTTATCTAGCTTTGTGAAAAAAAATGCTGTGTAAAACCTGTTATTTTATATAATACTGAAAACATGGGGAAAAAATTATAAAAAGTATAAAACAAAATTTTGGGAAAAGGCCATTTTCATGAATTTGAATTTTGTGAAGCGGCCACTAAGAGCCTAAATTAATTATTACTGTTATCAGAGAATGCAGAATAGTGATCATCAATCATACAACAGTCTTGTAGTAGAAATGGAAAAATGTGTAATTTATACATTCCAATTATGTTATAGAAGGAAGGTTTTTCAGAGTTTGACAGTGAAAAAAATCTGCTAATGTTATTTTTTGTAATATCTCACAAATTTGAAAGAATTAAACAAACAAACAAACAATATATATATATATATATATATATATATATAAATTTATTCTAAATATTGACAAATTACTTGTTGTTCTATAGAACAAGACCATTTTCAAAAAATATTATAGACACCTATTCACACTATCAACCTGTTCTAACTTATACAACTGTTAAAACACTAGTTAGTTGTAGGGCAACTAAGGCACCCGTTGAAAAATGATCATTTCATTTTATTTCTTTCTCACGTCAAATAATTCATTTGCTAGTAAGTCTGTGTGAAATTTTCGCACTTTATTGATCTCTTCGTTACCTTTAAAAAAATGGCAACAATTAAAAGTTTAAATGTCTATTTTAAAGCTATGTCTATATTCATATTTTAATTAATTTTAAAAAATATAATCGAAAATTCGTTACAAATAAGGTACCAAAAGAAAGGGGAGTGATTTTTCTGAATCTGTTGGATTAAACAGCTTATTGATCGGACAATTAGATTTTTAAAAATTAACTAAAGTATGAAAATTAGGTGGCAACTAGCATTCACGCACAGAGTCCAAGGAAATCTCTTAGCCTTTTTAAGCGTGACAGAGTCAGTCAGTGATGAGCGTAACTATATATGCTGATTATCAGGCATTACAATTACTGTGTAAAATCTTATTACTAAATTTCATCCATAGCATTCTCAATTTGTAATCCACCAAAAAAATAAAGAAGCAATATATACTTGAAAAATAAACAAGGGCAATAACTATTATTAACAATAATGACAAACACTCATAATTTAATGAGTGTGTTTTTGTTTTTATTAAGTATTGTTATCACCATTCAGATTGCTTTTTATAGTTGTTTGTTGCTTACATATTTATACCTACACAGAAAAATAAAAGACTACATTAATAATTACACATTTATTAATTACTTAAAATTACCTATTCATGTCAAATGCACGTACGGTACCATCTAATGAAGCAGATAAAACTACTTTCCCATTTTGAGAAAAAGCAATTCCAGTGATTGAACTTGAATGCTCTGTGAAAGTTACAAAACAAAATCCATTTGATGTGTCCCACACTTTCACCTAGAAATTTAAAACTATTTTAAAGTAATGAGGACATTGTAACAAAATATCTTTTACAATAGGAATAAATTTTCAAAATCTTCAAATTTCTAAATTCCAAGTTATTTCTGAATTTTTAAAATATCTTTGTTTTATGGCACATGCTTTCACAGAAAAAATATATATATATATCTTCTATTATGTATATATATAAAAGATCAAACTTAATAGGAATCTTAATCATCCAAATTTTAAAAGTTTTCTGCTATCAGCAATGTGCACACATATTGTTTTAAAGAAAATTAGATAGACTGTACAAGACCTGGTTTTAGTTTTTATTAAATAGTGATTTAGCTTTTATTTATAACTAGATTTAGGTTTGCTTAAGATTAATTATCCTGGGACTCTTGTAAATATGTTTTATGCCTCGTGGTAAGCTTGGATGTTAGAAGTGGATTAAGCGAAATATGCTATTGTAATGCAAGTAATAATTTTAGTTGTATTATTTTTTTTTAGGAATATTTTTAAGTACCATTGGTGACTGTCGTTTTTAAAAGTATGTTTGTCTGCTGTTGTTGTTGTTGTTGTTGTTTTCTTTTTTCTTCTTGAGTTTGCAATTCTTTACATTCCTTTGGGTGTTCATGAGCTTAGTATACTGTAAATTTTTAGCAAATTGCATAGAGTATGGCAGAAATAACACCTAATTTGCATGCCACATTCAATTTAAGCACCTGAAAAACTATTGACGTTGTATGTTTTTCATTAAAAAGATGCTTTCTTTTTCAGAAATCTCTATTCATTTTCGATCTAGTTCATGTGATACTTGGTTTAAATTTTTGCAATGCTTGAAAAGGTTTTCAATATATTTTCATTCTTAATTTTTATGCTGTTTTTGCGCAAATCTTTTGGAATGATTTTATTCAAATTTCTATTTTGCAAAATTCTGCATAATCTGTTATTTTGAGTGTGCCCTTGTTTGGCAATTTTTTAAATAATTAATCAAGTTTACTAATACTTGAATTGTCATGCTGCAACTAGCGCAACTTTTATGTATTATTGTTTTTTTTTTTTTTTTTTGTTTTTTTCCATGTTCATTTGAATTTCCTTTTCTTGCATTGCTTTTACATCAGATTACTTTTAGCATTTCAAAATCATAAATTAACTGCCTAATGGAATTACCTAATTTCAGTTTTAGTTTTTGTTAAATAGTGATTTAGCTTTTATTAAAAATTAACTAGATTTAGATTTGCTTATGATTAATTATCCTGTGACTCTTGTAAATATGTTTTATGCCTCGTGGTAAGCTTGGATGTTAGAAGCTTACCACGATGAAGATGTTGGAAATATGCTATTGTAAGCAACATTCAATCTAAGCCCTTGAAAAAGTATTGATGTTGCATATTTTCCATTAGAAGGATGCTTAATTTTTCAGAAATCTTTATTCATTTTCTATCTAACTCTTCATGTGACACTTGGTTTTAAATTTGCAATATCTGAAGAGGTTTTCAATATATATATATATATATATATATATAATAAAGATGACCTATTAAGCATAGTAGAAGCCAAGAAACAGATACAAGATCACTGAAACACCAATGACCAATAAGATTAAATAAATATATATATATATATTACACAGCAGATATCTTTAAATTTTATTTCAATAAAAATTCTGCAAATTCACTTCATTCTTTAAAATTTTCATAATTTGTTAATAAAAGATAAATAGCAAAAATAATAATAATCATTTTTAGAAATAGTAATTTCATACTTGCCAACCATCTCATTAATAACCGTATAATTGTTGACACCCCTTGAGTAAACGCCCCTTTTCTCACACCACTATATATTTAGAGTTAATCTCTCCAAATGCTGTTACGATTAAATAAGACTAAAATTACTCTAAAAACTTATTGGTGTGAAAAAAAAGGCGGGTACTAAAAATTGTACGGTTCATAATGAGAAGGTTGGCAAGTATGTAATTTTCACACAAAGTAAATTTTAAAAAATTCTGCATAGTTAAGACTTGAACAATAACAAAACAAATTCATTTCAGAGGTACATTAATTTATATAGGAATATTAATAACTATTAAATAACAAAGATTTTAAAAAGCAATTTACTTTTCCATCTTCGCCACCAGTTACAATATACATGCCATCTGGTGAATATGAAAGACATTTCATGTTGTTAAAATGACCCTGTTGTTTCATAATAAAAGACTGACTTTGCCATTCCCAGACAACTAATTGACCTATTCCAACACTTCCTAAAGCAATCCAATCTCCAGTGGCATTAAATGCAATGCTTGCAATCAGTTGATTTGACAATCTAGAAAAATAAATTTGTTACCATCAATGTATAGTTGTAATATTATTGTTTTTAATAACAGTTGGAACTTGTTATAAAAAAATAAATAAATAATTGTAAATTAACATGCAAACAATTATCTTATGTTAACTTATCACAGAATTACAATTAATTTCTAATGTTATGAAAATAAATCAATTGTATTACGAAACAAGCACACCAGTTTAAATTTCTTAGTGAAATGAGGTAAATATTTTTTAATAAGGAGGCATGTTTATCTTTTATCATAATAGAAAGTGAAATGCAAAATATTTGAAAAATGGAACTTCCAAATATATTTTAAAAAAATAAAAAAAAATTACCAATGCCCTATATACTGAAAAAAAAGTTTAAAAATTAAAAGTGCTTTTATAATATGAAAATACAGCAATTTCAATAAACTTCAAAATAACATTAAAACATACTAAACTAAGCTAGAAAACTCTTTTTAAGTGTTAAACATCATTCTTCTTGAAAAAATTACTGTAATAAGACTTAATGAAATAATAATACTTTTTAGAAATATTAGCTGCAGGGTGACAATAAAAAAACCCAAAAGGAGAGTGAAAAATCAATCATCTTCAAACTAAGAAATCATTTGCAGGCCTAGGAGTGGTAAAACACTCTTGAAAAAGAGAGAAAAGAGACTAAAATGTCTAAAAAGGAGACTGAAAAGAGACTAAAATATTTAAAAAAGAGACTGAAAAGAGACAAGTTTTTCCTAATAAATGAATATTACGAACAAAGGTGCAAAATTAATGTATATACTGCAGTGGCATATCATGGGGAAGGTGGAGGGAGTGGGCACCCTGGGCCTCTGATCATGAGGGGGATCTCAGAGAAACTTAATCTTTAAATATATATATCTAGTGAAGCTGTCATGCCATTATTTTCTTCCCTGCAATTCCATTTTAAGTTGTAGGTTCCTGTCTAAGGAGCTTTAAAGTGCAAAATGTGACCATAGTGAGATAACTCCAAAACCAAAAGAAAACTCATTTATATTTCTGCAAATTCTAAATAAGGCAGGGCAAACGAGGCCACCAGTGATAATTTCATCCTTGGCTTCTACAGTTTTAAGTCTGCCACTGATTTTTTTTTTATTTTTTTATTTTTTTTACATGGGGAAAAAAAGTACAATGTATTGTTTACAAAACTGAATGTCAGCTTGCATCGTATGTAAGAAAAATTATTTTTTTAACAAAATTTATAGTAATACCAGAATTACAAGTAATTGCTAAATCTTATAGAATGCAAATGTTTACAGAATTGTTCTATGGAAGTTCTAAATTAAAATGCATCACAGATGCTGCTAAATTCTAATTCCTGAATACTGAAATAAGAATAGCATGTATGTTACTTATACGTAAAATAATTTTTGATAACACATAAGATACTGGTACACATATAACGAGGTGGGGAATTCACCAAAAATCTTACCAGCCAGCAATATAAAATTGGAAACTTAAGACTATAAAATTGGAAACTTAAAATTTTTTATACCAACCTAAAATGAAAATTAATTGTGACCTAAAAATGTTTGTCCAAGTTTGCTACTTTAATAGGTAACAAAAACTCGTAAAATAAGCAAAATTTGTATTTACAAAAAAAAAAAAAAAAAAGTATTATAATAATTTAGTAACATAAAATATAAGCTTAGCATTTCTTTTTAAGCTGTTAAATTGATTTACCTATATTCTGAATGAAAAAAACGAACTTAAATTTCGCGATTACTTCATTGTTGAATAAACTTATCACACCATGACAAAAAAAGTGACACAAGTAAAAGAATAGCAATTTTAGTTTACATTAAAAAATATATGATGTACCCTCAACATGCAACCTTTTTTCTTCAATCTAATTTTCATTTTTTTAAATTCTGTATTTTACATTCTATATAATACTTCTGACATCCCTCTTTCTTTAAGAGTTAAAATCTATTACATAGATCGGAATCTTTGAGGAAAAATGGGTAAAGAAAAAATATCATTGGAAAAAGCATGAAAAAAAAGCTAGAAAAGAGACTAATTGAACAAAATAGAGACTAAAAGAGACAAATGTGAAAAAAAGAGACAAATAGCTAGAATAGCTAGCCACTCCTAGGTCTGCATTCGAAAGAATAAATTAAAAAAAAAAAAAAAAAAAAATCTATGAGTGTATTATAGCATGGTCTCAGTTATCCCTCTGCCAAGTTTTGTAACACTAAGATTCGTGGCTTGAGTCTCAGAGCACACACAGACTTCTCTCTTTATTTATAGACAAATTTTATATGTATAATGAAATAATAAATTAAATCTATAAATGTTCAAAAAAAAAAAAAAAATTATCATATATGGTAGGCGAAAAGTTCCTGATCCTGACATATTTTAAACTTTTATATAAAATCAGGTAAATGAAATACGAGAGTGTGAAATCATAATACAAGAGTGTTTTCATCATAAGAAGCTTTACAATGCTTCTTATGATGAAAATTCTGCTAAAGCAAAACACTGAAATTAGTTAAAAATTTTGCATTGTATCTTATATTTTATTTATATTGCATTTCTTGTAGTTTGGCTTTTTTTTTCTAATCCCAAGACATACATCTCTTGATTTATTCTTGTGGGACTATGTGAAGGACAAACTGTAGGCTTTCCTTTGTGCTTGATACTACAGTACTGAAAACATAAATGATGCATGTAATCCAGTCTCTTCCACAATAAATGCTACAAAAGATTAAACTGGATTATCATTTGGGTGAGATTAGGCTTATAAACAGAATCCATATTAAAGTGCTGCTGTGGATTTCACAAAATAAATGCTCTTTAAGCTCTTTTATTACTTTCCTTGCATGTTTTATGTTTTTCTTACACTTTTTTAATATTCAGAACCATATATGAGCAAAATTAAGAAGTAATTTTTTTTTCTTTGCTTAAACAAAATTTTGCATTATAAGAAGTGTTAGGTATTGATATACTTTTGCCTCACTAGAGGGCGCCAGAGGTCCCGTTGAGATAAAATTCGAAGAACATTTTTGTTGACTCTCGCGGGACATTAGTTTTAGTTTCGTTCTAGAATGGAGAGCAATGTCATGAAATAGCAGTTTGCTCTCGGAGCCTTTTTGGCCTGATTTTATTATTCATGGAGCTACCGTTGAAGAAATAGAAAAGGTAGCCCATAGATTAGTTAGTTTTAGTTTCGCTTTAGTGAAGAGAGCAACACAATGAAATAGAATGCTCTCAGGCCATCTTTGGCCTAATTTATTTTTATGGAACCACCATTGTCATAACGAAATAGAAAACTGGTGGCTTAGTTATTAAAATATTACGAATAGAAAATTGTTTTCGTGAAATTTCGAATATGTAAATACTTTTGTAAATAGTGTTATTTTCATCATGTAACTATTTTAGTTAATAAACTGTATAGATTTTATCATCTTAAAGAAGAAGCTATTATTTCTAGAAAAACAAGTGTCCGTTATTAGTCTTCATTTTTTAACGTCGAAGAATTCTACAGGTAAGAAGAATATTATTATATCAGTTTGAAGATTATTACTTTGAAATATAAAATGATTTGAAATTATTAAATAAGACATTCGATCAAATAAAATAACCTGCAATCTTTATATTACAAAGAATCGAGAAGATTCGCTTGAAGCCATTCAGTAGAATGGCGTTTTATAACATAATATTTATGGCGTCCGCCACATCAGGATGTATTGTTTATATTAAATACAGGATATATTGTTCATATTAACTGAAAAGAAAAGAATTATTTTCATTTGAAATAATAAATGGTTTAAAGATTATATTATTATTATATGAAATGTTTTTCAAAAGATATCTAAGATTGAAATTATTTAGAATATAGAATATTCCTTTTTCAAAGTAAATAAAATTAAAAGTGACTGATTGATTGAAATAAAACAAGATTTTTTATTCGTTCTATTATTTGTACATTTAAAACGTAAATTTATCAAGGTCAAAATAAGATAGTTGTTTTTTTATGATTGAAATAAATAAAAGTAAAAAAAAAAAAAAATAAGCAATTGAGTATTGAGTTGACCTTGAAAAAGAAGCATCATTTGATGAAAGAAGGAATAAAAAAGCATTTTTTCATGGTAAATATTAGATGATGTCAAAATCTGATTGCAGTGAATTTTTATTGTTTTATTTTTTGTTTCGCAATGATTATGAAATAAAGTATTATTTTAGAATTTATGAATGAAAACAGAATGTGCAAGATAGAAGCTTCGATTTTAATTTATTTTTTGGATTACATTTGGTGATTGTTTAATTCAATAAATTTTTACAGTTATTAAATAAATAAAAATTATCATTCAGTTGAAAATAAATATTGCTATAAGAGTAAAATAAAAAATAATAAATGGTTATTTTCTTTTGTTTACATTTTACAAAAAGAAAATGGCTCTCAAATTAGAACTTTTTCCAAGTTGTTCTTTAAATAAAATCTTCTTGGTAAATAGAAAAGTGAAAGTTTTTACATTTAAATTAAAAGGCATAAATAACGAGTAATTGGTTAATTAACATAAAACTGTTCTGTTTTTGTTTAAAAATCTGAAATGGAAAAAATAAAAAGACGTAGAACACCATTACGATCGTCCTTTACTAAAACTTTAAATATTTTAAAAACAGAACTAGATAAAGAAGATCTTGAGAAGGGTATACTTTTAGATAATTTAAATAAATTAGAGGGTTTAATAACAGAATTAAAGACACTCGACAATGAAATATTAGACATTATGTCGGAAGATAGTAAATGCGATGAAGCTTTGATTATAAAAGAAGCCGAAGAAAGCGAAGCATACTCTGATGAATTTATCACAGTTAAAAGACTAATTAATGAAAAATTGAATTCAAGTGTAAATTTTAATTGCACAGGCCAAAATGAAATAGAAAGCGAAACAAACTTGAAAACAAAGCGACATAAATTACCAAAATTAGCTATCAAGAAATTTGATTCAAAATTAATAAATTATTTGCCCTTTTGGGCCCAATTTAAGAAAATTCATGAGGATGAAGAATTAGACAACGCTGACAAATTTCAGTACCTTTTACAGTGCATAGAACCAGGAACTCGAGCCAGAGAATTACTCGAAAGTTACCCCGTAACATCAGAAAATTATTTAAAGGCAGTAAAGGCTTTTGAAGAACGCTATGGGGATAAAGATATCTTAATCGAAGTATATGTTCGAGAATTTTTGAAATTAATTACAGCTAATGTACAGACTAGGGGAAATAGCAAAAATTTGTGTAATTTAGTGACCAAGATAGAAGCACACTTGAGATCACTGGAAAGCATGGGTGTAAACATTGATCAGAACTCTGCGTGGCTGTACCCAATGATAGAATCCTGTTTACCCGAAGATATTATTAGAACGTTTCAAAGACTTAATGTTGGGGCCAGGGAAGATTCTACTGAGTTAGATGACAAGGAAACCACACAGAAATCGAACTTGTCACTATTGCTGAATTTTTTAAAAAGGGAAGTGGCAGGTGAAGAAAGGTTACAATTAGCCAGGTCGGGTTTTGAAATTAATTCACCCAAGGAAAATGTTAAAAATAAATTCCACAAGAGAGATAACAGGGTCCCCACTGCTACAGGCTTATTCGCTGCAAAAGAATTAAGCTGTATATTTTGCGGAAAAACGCATGAGAGTAAAGACTGCATAACAGCCAGATCGCTCTCCCTTGACGAAAAGAAAAATAAAGTAAAAGAAAAAAATTGCTGTTGGAAGTGTTTACGTTTTGGACACCGGGCAAAAACGTGCAAGGTTTTTATTAAGTGCCACGTTTGTTCGAAACCACACACAGAACTATTTTGTCCAGAGATAAGGAAAGGGGGTGAAAATAGTAGAAGCAAACCTCCCGAAGTAATACAGAACACTGTCGCCAAACAATGCTCCCAGGAAATAGCCCTTATGACGTTAGAAATAAATATAAAAGGGGAAAAAGGCCAAAAAAAGGTGCGTTGTCTTATGGACAGTGGTTCCCAGAAAAGTTATATTTTAAAGAAAACTGCAAAAGAGCTCAAGCTCAAACCCATTGGTACAGAAATAATTGCCCATACAGTTTTTGGAGGTGCACAGATAGAAGCTAAACAGCATAATATATTTAGAGTTGCTGTAGGTGCATCGAATAATCGGGTCAGTTCCATACATGAGCTTGATCTTCTAGAACAAGAAAAAATTTGCGGTGAAATTCCTCGAATGCCAAAGGGAAATCTGTGCAGAGAACTCAAGAAAAATAAGCTGTGGTTGTCCGATATCGGCCCTGGTAGTACGGAAATAGAAATCCTGATCGGGAGTGACGTCTACGGTCAACTGTTAACGGGTCGAGTCAAGCAATTAGAAAATGGACTCACAGCGATAGAAACCAAACTTGGGTGGACAGTTTGTGGGAAAACAGGGCTTCCATCTCAGGGTTGCTTGAATAGCGGTACAGCAGTATTAATGACAAATCTGTATATAAAAGATTGGAATGTTCCAGACTTGAGGCGACTCGAAACGATAGGAGTCAACGACCCTGCACAAATCTTGTCCAAAAGAGAAGAAGAAGAGCAAGCCCACGATATGTTTCTTAGACAACTCACCAGAAACGTCACATCTGTAAACAACACGTCCGAATTGGAAGAATTTAAATCTAAGGCAACAGAAATCATGGCTGAAGCTAAAATGGACCTAAGATTGTGGCAATTCGGTCCTGTAAAAGAAATAGAAAAGTTGTCTTTAGAAAATGAAAAGGAAGACTTCTCAACTCCAATTCCAGTTTTAGGAATTAAATGGGACAGAACAGATGATAGCTTGATGGTCTGCAATAAATTTGACTTAGAAATAGTGAATCCATCAAAACGTCAAATTCTATCCATAACTCAAGGAATTTTCAATCCCATCGGTTTTCTAGCTCCAGCAATGTTACCAGCCAAGATAATAATTCAAGAATCTTGGTCCAGCAAATTAGCATGGGACACTCCGCTTCCAGAGAAAATTCAAAGAGACTTTCAGAAATGTTACAGCGAATTAAAACAGCTAACAGAATTGAAGATCCCGAGAAGAATAGGTAATGGAAATAAAGAAGATTGGACCCTACATATTTTCTACGATGCAAGTCAAAGTGCCTATGCAACAGTAATTTTTCTACGGTGCGAAGAAGAAAAAAGAGTTTCAATTCAATTTTTGGGAGCAAAATCGCGGTTGGCTCCAAAAAAGGCTCTAACGATTCCTCGCCTTGAGCTGCTTGCCTGTGTGTTGGGATCCAGACTATCAAAGTATGTCGTAGAAGCTTTGGACATCCCTACAGTACCAACTTACTTTTGGACTGATTCTTCGACAGTTTTGGCCTGGATTAAAAGAAATGACCAGTGGGGTACCTTTGTGGGCAACAGAATCAGAGAAATATGCCAACTTACGAACCCTCAACAGTGGTACTTAGTTCCAGGAAGTCAAAATCCGGCAGACCTACCTTCCCGTGGTTGTAGTCCTAAATACCTTCTGGAATCGGGATGGTGGGAGGGTCCTAAATGGCTAGCAGATGAAAAAAGTAACTGGCCCCAACCGAAGATTGCCCCTAATGAAGTCTTAGTTATGTCGGAAAGAAAGAAAACTGCAGTGTCATTATTTTCGAGTCAAAATGTACATCCATTTATGAATTATGAAAGAACTTCGAAATTTAGTAAACTTGTAAATATTATTTGTTGGATAAGAAGATTTGCAACAAAATGTAGAAATAGAACTCATATTTTCCCAGCTGAACTTTCGGCAGAAGAAAAGGAAGAGGCGGAAAAATTTCTCTGGTCACGTATACAGTTAGAAAGTTTTGGTGATGTGCGAGAAACAATAAAAGGACTTGTTGTTATGAAAGATCAAGACAATATTCTAAGAGTCAAAACAAAGTTGTTAGATCGAGAAGACACTTTTTCTTTCAAGTATCCTATATTGTTGCCATCAAAACATCATGTTGTAAGGTGCCTAATTAGAGACTGCCACTTGAAGAATTGCCATGCTGGACTTCAGACAGTTGGTTCGATCTTACGTGAACATTACTGGATTATTTCTGCAAAACGTAACATCCGAAGTGAATTGATAAAATGCACAAAGTGTAAAATTTTTTCTTCCAAACCATTTGTTACTCCTCCGATCCATTTACCTTTTGACAGAGTCAGAGACTCAAAAGTTTTTGAAGTTGTTGGCATCGACTTATGTGGCCCTCTTTACCTGAAAAATAAATCCAAAGTATGGATAGTCATTTTTACCTGTGCAGTATATCGAGCCATACACTTGGAATTAGTGACGAATCTTTCAACAGAGGGATTCATACAAGCGCTAAGAAGATTTGTTGCCCGAAGAGGAAGAATTTCAACAATCTACAGTGACAATGGAACTAACTTTCGCGGTGCCAACAATCTCTTTAGATCTCTTGACTGGAATCAAATTCAAAAGACGGATGACATAGCTCCAGTAAAATGGAAGTTCATCCCCCCAACCGCTGCTTGGTGGGGCGGATGGTGGGAGCGTCTCATTAGAAGTGTAAAAAACCTCCTACTGAGAACTCTTGGAAAATCTTCCCTCAATTTTGAAGATCTTTCTACTATCTTGTGCGAAGTTGAGGCCATAATGAACAGTCGACCTTTAACATACCTATCAGAAGAACCAGACAAGTTCATTCCTTTGACACCTTCCTGTTTTATGCAAGACATTCAAGAAATTGGTGTACCAGATCTGGATGCCATTGATGCTAAAAAACTGAGAGCACGATACAAGCACTGCCAAAGTGTTCGAAGGCAACTACAAAGTAGATTTCGAAAAGAGTATCTAGCGCAGTTGGTACAACGAAGTAGACAGATATGTAAGCCTGTTAAACAAGGCGACATTGTGCTAGTAGAAATCAACAGTGTAAAAAGACTACAGTGGCCAATAGGAAGAGTAGTGAAAATTTTTCCCAGCCGAGATGGCCGTGCCAGGGTTGTGGAAGTGAAAATGCATTCTGGGACATTGATTAGACCACTTCAAAAACTCTATCCCTTAGAGATATCAGATGCTGAGGATCCAGTGATACAAGCAGCAAAAGAGACAATAAACTGAAAGTGGTTAAAAACTATAAAAAACTTTTCGAAAGACAATCACAATTGTTCTAAAATTGCATTGAACTTTAAAATATTTTATTTTTATTTTTCTTTATTTTCATTAGTTTGTAACTTTAATTTTTACTATTTGTAGTTTATAGCTTTAATTTTTCTTAGTATGTAGTTTTATAAGTTTAAATTTTCTTAATTAATTAACTGTTTAATTTTTTATCTCTCACCTAAAAAATTAAAGGTGGGAGGATGTTAGGTATTGATATACTTTTGCCTCACTAGAGGGCGCCAGAGGTCCCGTTGAGATAAAATTCGAAGAACATTTTTGTTGACTCTCGCGGGACATTAGTTTTAGTTTCGTTCTAGAATGGAGAGCAATGTCATGAAATAGCAGTTTGCTCTCGGAGCCTTTTTGGCCTGATTTTATTATTCATGGAGCTACCGTTGAAGAAATAGAAAAGGTAGCCCATAGATTAGTTAGTTTTAGTTTCGCTTTAGTGAAGAGAGCAACACAATGAAATAGAATGCTCTCAGGCCATCTTTGGCCTAATTTATTTTTATGGAACCACCATTGTCATAACGAAATAGAAAACTGGTGGCTTAGTTATTAAAATATTACGAATAGAAAATTGTTTTCGTGAAATTTCGAATATGTAAATACTTTTGTAAATAGTGTTATTTTCATCATGTAACTATTTTAGTTAATAAACTGTATAGATTTTATCATCTTAAAGAAGAAGCTATTATTTCTAGAAAAACAAGTGTCCGTTATTAGTCTTCATTTTTTAACGTCGAAGAATTCTACAGGTAAGAAGAATATTATTATATCAGTTTGAAGATTATTACTTTGAAATATAAAATGATTTGAAATTATTAAATAAGACATTCGATCAAATAAAATAACCTGCAATCTTTATATTACAAAGAATCGAGAAGATTCGCTTGAAGCCATTCAGTAGAATGGCGTTTTATAACATAATATTTATGGCGTCCGCCACATCAGGATGTATTGTTTATATTAAATACAGGATATATTGTTCATATTAACTGAAAAGAAAAGAATTATTTTCATTTGAAATAATAAATGGTTTAAAGATTATATTATTATTATATGAAATGTTTTTCAAAAGATATCTAAGATTGAAATTATTTAGAATATAGAATATTCCTTTTTCAAAGTAAATAAAATTAAAAGTGACTGATTGATTGAAATAAAACAAGATTTTTTATTCGTTCTATTATTTGTACATTTAAAACGTAAATTTATCAAGGTCAAAATAAGATAGTTGTTTTTTTATGATTGAAATAAATAAAAGTAAAAAAAAAAAAATAAGCAATTGAGTATTGAGTTGACCTTGAAAAAGAAGCATCATTTGATGAAAGAAGGAATAAAAAAGCATTTTTTCATGGTAAATATTAGATGATGTCAAAATCTGATTGCAGTGAATTTTTATTGTTTTATTTTTTGTTTCGCAATGATTATGAAATGTTTCTTATCTTAAAAAATAAATAAAATTAATCTTAACAAATCTGTAAGATGTTACATTGTAATTTAGAAAGTCGTGATTAATGTAATGTAGATACGTATTTAAAAAAAAAAATGCTTCTCACTTTAGAAGCTTAGTTTTAGATAATTTAAATTAATTTTCAATAAATAAAGAAATAGGACGGCCTATCATCTTAAAAAAAAAAAAAAGGGGGGGGAACATTACGGATGTTTTTATTAAATTGTATTTAAAAGAAAAATCATTTAATGATAGTAATAAATCACAATTTTATGCAGATATTTAATCCATTTATCAATATAAATCCATTAATTATTTATCTAAAAATTTTGCAATTTATTTGCATAAAAGTTTTAGTAGTAAACTATTTTGAAAAAAAAAAAAATCTTATTTTCCTTTGATTTTGATTCCCCCCCCCCCCTCCCCACCATTTAAATTCAAAACACTTTAGCTAAAGAGGTCTTAAATTCTTATATGAGTTTTTATCTCAAAGGCTAATCTAGAAAATATTTTTGACTATTACCAGATTTCTTTTTTAAACACTAAAATTTTAAACCGTCATATATAACTCTTAAAAAATGCACCAAAAAATCAATGAGGAAAAAAAAAAGTAATGCAGAAGTCGCCAAATTTTATCCGCAAATTCTATGGTTAACATATTTCTAAAAGAGACAGTTTTTTTCTTTATAGTTTTGTTCCAAAGGGCCCCATCATTGTGGGCCCATCAACAACAAAATTTCAGTGTGCTAACCTGATAAAGCAGTTCGTCGCCAAATCTGTCAACCCGTTATTCTAGTAGAATAAACTGTACAAATAAACACGCCAATTTTGGGCCGACTGTAAAGGCCGGTTTCCATTGCAGTTGGAAGTTCGAGGTTCAAAAAACCATTAATCGCGGTCCCAACACAAAGAGCCAAATGTCTTGTCATCAGTTGTAGCCTTTTTTTATCAGATTGCGCAGTTACTTCAAAGGAAAGCATGCAAAATCGACAAAGATATGTGCCTCTGGCCCCTCAATTATCTCAGCAGGGGGTTGGGACCAGGAACTTTTCCGGCCTTCCAACCCTGTCCAACTGCTTGACCACATCAAAAGATCTACTTGACCACATCAATAGTGCTGTTCGAACCAACCTCAGTGGAAACTGCACTTAAACGGCCCATTCTCTTTGATAAGGAAGGGAAGTAGGTCATTAGTGATTTGTGACAGCTGAAAAAAATATATTCACAAATAAATGATAATGAAAGAAGATTAAGAAAAAGTTAGATAGCCGTTGTTATTTTGTGTATATGTTTTTGTCGAAATAAACACGACCACCCGAAATCTCAGTCAACAGTAGTGCTGGGCGATGTTGACATTCCTTAAATCGATATATCGTTCGTCTAAAATACCGATATAAGGATATAGCGATTTAATGCAGCGTTACCAATTGTAGGGTATAATCCCGACACATAAGGACTTTTAGCAGTTTTCTTTAGAATGTAGAGACAGTTTATAGTTAGTTTGTTGGGTTTAGTGTCTCAGTAGTACAGCGTTACAATATAAAAAGTTTGGTGTTAGTTTGAACCAAAACTTGGTACTGAAGTAGCTGCAACCACCTCATGGTTTAATTTTTTACCATCATTTGTTGATTTTAGATAAACCAAATATTAGTATTATGAAAAAAAAAAAAAAAATTAAAATTTTCCGAGACGGGGGATTGAACTGAAGATCTTCTTGTCTCAAGTCAAACACTCTGACACTGTGCCACGCTTTTTTGCCCACTTATTATATTTCGTTGATTTTCATAAAAGGGATTAAATTTTCTAGGGTCTTATCTTAACCCATAAGTGAATTGTTGCTCAAAATTTGCCATTTAGCCTATGTTTTCGGCCTCTCTTTTAATTTAATCTTGGTTTGGTTTCAATAGGAATTTTACTGATTTATACTTCCCTTGTGAGTGGATGTATGGTAGCTCCAATTTTGGTTCAACTTAAATTCAATCGCAGGAAGTAGAAAACTTATGTTCTTATTCCATCTAAGAAACAGCCTTCTGATAAAGATATAATGCTTTAATACTAATTATTATAAAATTATCCATTATTTTCCACAGTTCAAAATTTATACATCAGTATAATTAATATAGCGCAGTTTTGTTTTATCACAAATTATATTATATGGACTCGTGACGTGACATTTCATGAGTAACATTCAGAACATTTAAAACACCCCAATTTATTATTATTATTTTAACTAATTGATAAATTCAGAATTTTACTATTTCATACTACTTTGTAATGCACTAAAATATTTATATGCCCCACTTACATGCGAATAAATTGCAAAATTGCTAGTATCAGCAGAAAATTGCTAATTAAGAGAAGCGCTTCACACACGTTATCAAATTTCTAGTGCTTTGAATCTCCTAATAAATATAATTCTTAATTAAAATTTTCTAAAATATAATTCTTTTTAAAAAGTTTATGAGATTTACTTTTTTTAAATTGAAATTTTTAAATTTTTACTTATTTTAGATTAAATTACATGAAATATTACAAAAGACAAAAAGACTTAAATAGCTAACTCAGTATAGGGAAATAAATTTGATAGAAAGAACAATTTGGTGCATTTGAAGAGGAAAAAAAAAAAAAATCAATTTTCACAGCATTTAAAATTATTTTTAAATACTCATACTGTTCGAAATACCCATACCTTCGAGTACGCATACCCTTTAAATATGCATACCTTCCAAATAAATAAAAATTAGATATTAAAATAATCATACCTAAAATAACGCCGTTGTTTGAATTAATTTATTTTTGACAATACGACAATGTCGTATTCTGTACTAATATTAATGAATTTAATGAAGAAATATTATTAATTACGTAAAATATTAATAAAGAATAGTTAATTCACTTATCTAATAGATATAAACTGGGATTTCTTATGTATAAATTATAGGAACTGGCAAAAAATATAACAAAAAATAGAAGAAGAAAATACTAATATTGATAAAATAAATCTCTTGTAATCAAACGAATTTTGAATGAATGAATAATCCCATTTCATCTACCCAAACTTAACCGGAATGCTTGTATCAGAAATCAGAATCGGTTTTCATTTTGCTTCTGCAAATGCGTTAAAACTGCAATCATGGCTCATCGATAGAATGCATCTTTTAAACCGATATTCTCTTTTTCCCAGTGCGCCTGCGTAACACTAAATTGAAACGACATTTCGAATGAATATTATTCGCTTGATTTTTTGTGGTTTCATTCAGTCAAGATTTTTATGATTTAATTGTCTATGAGTGTGCATGCTTGACTAAATCGTTATCCCGTTGAATGAATATGACTAGCTATCTGGCATTATTCCAGCATAGAATCGGTTTAATCTGGCATTATTCCAGCATAGAATCGGTTTAGTCTGGAATCAGATTTTCCCGTGCTTTGATGTTTCTGCATTGATATTTTACGGAAGATTAAATTTTTAAATCGGATAAACGATATTAACGTTAAATCAATATTTTATTTTACATCGATATAAAGCCCAGTCCTAGTCAACAGTTTTTAGAAGGACTTGAAAAATATTTTATCAGTGATAACCAACTAATGAACGTGCATATGTTAATCAGTCAACGACAAACTGAAAAACAAAAAAGAATGAAACAAATGAAATTGACTGACACATTTAATAGAATGGTAGCATTGTCAAATTCCTGTTCTTATTTGTTATTAAGCCAGTTTCATTATCATTTTTATTATTATTATTATTTATACAAAAATAAACAATCTGTATTACTGTTTTATAATTGTTATTTTTAAAAATCGTATTTATTTTAAACGTTATTTTAATTATTTCCATTTCTGACAAGGGTTTACATACAATTTTTAAAGATATATTTTTAAAAACATTTCTTTAAATGCTGTGATTGATATATGATTTCGATATGCATTTTTGGAACACCTATAATCCGGAAAAATCCATAATTCGACAAAGTCTATTTCCTGCTGATACTGGATTATCAATGCTTCACTGTATGTTTTTTGATGTGCTGAAAACTGAAAATGAAGCTAATTTTTCTCTATTGCATACAGATTTTTGTACGGGATATACAATTTCTTCATTTTTGGTAATTTCTAGTATGTTTCACTGTATGTTTTTTGATGAGCTGAAAACTGAAAATGAAGCCCATTTTTCTCTATTGCATACAAATTTTTGTACAGGGTATACAAACACAATTTATTCATTTTTGGTAATTTCTAGTATGTTTCACTGTAAGTTTTTTGATGTGCTGAAAACTGAAAATGAAGCCCATTTTTCTCTATTGCATACAGATTTTTGTACTGGGTATACAAACACAATTTCTTCCATTTTGGTAATTTCTAGTATGTTTTCATGGAAACATTCTATAAAAGTTACCATAAAATTATATTGGTGGGAGAGACACGGAAGAAAATATGTCAGTAGACACCCTGTATTGATAAAAATCTATCCAGTATAGATAAAATCTGGTTTCAGTTTCAGTGCACCGAAAAACATAAAGATCAGCCAAAATTATCAAATCAAATTTTTGGATGTAGAGTTGACCTATGCAATTTATTTTATTTATTTCATTTTCTTAAATGTTATTAATCTGTAAGTTCTTTTATTTCAGTTGTCTATATTTCTTAGCAATAGTTACTATAGTAATCATATTTTTAATTTTTGGCCCTTTTAAAATATAATTCTTTCAGTTAAATCTTAAGTTAAAAAATTATGATAACATTTATATTAATTGCATCATTTTCTTAAGTTTGATTCTAAATAATCTGTTCAGCTAGGTAGTTAAAGCCTGGATAATCTATACATATAATAAAATGTGTGTCATTGTGTATGTATGTCTGGAGCATTTTAGGAAAATGGCTGATCACAGAGCTACACAAATTTGCAGGGAGGTTCGTAATGACCTCTCTTGATGCACCTCGAAGCCCGAGTTCAGAATTTTTGATTAGTTTTCTTTTAATTAGAAGATTTTTTTTTTTTTTAATTGATATTTGATTTTGCCATAGTGTTTCCACGTCACGCTAAAAAACAAGGCGTTTCCATTTGAAAGTAAATGTGAGATATTCCTTTTGTTGGTCAATGGCTGAGTCGGTTAAAGTGTCAAGTTGTTATTGCAATGGTCGTGGGTATGATGCTCGGTGGCGAATGTGTTACTTTTTTTTATAGATAATTAATAGGTAAGATGTCAATTGTAAAAGAAAACATTTCATTGTCTACACAGTATCCAAAGAAATTCTGATTAGATTTTTTAAAATTTTTCTCTTAGTTACTAAAATGCACAAAATAAAAATTTAAATGAAAAAAAAAAAAAAAAAAAACTGGAGCCCTAAAATTAATAAAATAAATATTTATTCATGAAGAAGCTATAAAAAAATCAATGTGTCATCAATAAGTAAATTTTAAAGAAAAACATAGATGTTTCACTTTTGCAAGAGATAAATTATTTAAACTAATTAAAATATTTTTAAAACAGTGATTCAATTCTTTTGAAAAATCATTTAAATACAGTGAGCAGCGAAGCGGGCGTAGCCTGCTCTAATAAATAAAATGAACTGACTTTTGTAGAAAACTGTTTTATTCATGACCTTTGGTAGAAAAAAAGTTTATATAGGGTGATATTTGAGAATCAATAAGTAAATAGCATGATAAGTAAATAGTAGATAAAATAAATAAAACTCACGAAAGTGAATGGATTTGATAACAATTAGGCATTTCATAAAGAAAAAATGAGCCATTAGAAAAACCAACAACCAGCAAATGTGTTTTTCTGTGGAAAGCAGCAGATGAAAGTGCTATATAGCCTCCTTTTTTATCTTTAGGTAGATTGTCTTTTAAGAAGTGCCTGCAAAAAAATTTTCAATTAAAAAAAAAGTAAATAAATAAAGGTAACATTTTACATAAACTTAATTTCAAAATGTATTTAGAACAAAGGAAAAAAGAAAAACAATAATCATTTACAGAAACAAGTTTCAATATTTAAGGGGACTTGGCACCTTTGATGGTACTACTAAAGTAGGTTTCATAAAAAAACCTTATATTTATAAATGCATTAGGTTTTAATTTAGAAATTTATTCATTAACCATGAAAATTCATTTCAGAAAATTTTGGAGTGAAAGGCTGATTTTTTATACCAACTATGTGAAAAATACACGAGCCGGGAATTGAACTCGGGCCTTCTGCTTTACGTGCGGATGCTCAAACCATTGAGCTACCCTGGCTGATTACCAGTTAGGTATTTCTCACATAACATTCGTTGGCAAAGTCACCGAGTCTGTAAACACAGCTAAATAAAGTGACATTAATATTCATGGCACAACTCCAACAGACCATGAAATTTTATTTTAATTTAGAAATTTATTCATCAACCATGAAAATTTTTCACATAGTTGGTATAAAAAATCAGCCTTCCACTCCAAAATTTTCTGAAATGAATTTTCATGGTTGATGAATAAATTTCTAAATTAAAATAAAATTTTGTGGTCTATTGGAGTTGTGCCATGAATATTAATGTCACTTGATATAGCTGTTTACAGACTCGGTGACTTTGCCAATGAATGTTATGTGAGAAATAAATACCTAGCTCGTAATCAGCCAGGGTAGCTCAATGGTTTGAGTATCCGCACGTAAAGCTGTAGGCCCGGGTTCGATTCCCGGCTCGGGTATTTTTCACATCGTTGGTATAAAAAATCAGCCTTCCACTCCAAAATTTTCTGAAATGCACTAGGTTTGTTCAATAAAATATATATTCAGGCAACAATTCTTATGCTTTTTGATATATTTTTTACAAATTTGAAATTGCATTTTCTCACAAATTCAATGATCTTAAAAGTTTTACAGATATTTAAGAAAAGACATATTCAGGGGTGATTGTGACTCAAAGGTAAAAACCCTGAAATTTAGAGCCTCAAATTAACCCCCTCCCCCCCAAATATCACATAATACTCAAACTGTTTAGGCCAGAAGCCATCAATCCTTTAACATTTCATTCACATATCACCTGGATAACAAATGAACAACCAATGAAAGCAAAAAATAACTTTATAGGAAATATGAAAGTACAGATGGGTTGAGTAAAAAACCCTGAAATCAGGGGTAAACCCTGAACACAAACACCCCTGCATATTTTTTTGGATGTTTAATGGAACCTACTTAAAAGAATTAAGGATTGGTTTTGAAATTTATTAATTAGTTTAAAAAAAATTCCTATAATTTTACTTTCATTCCTAAAATTTTACTCGAATTTCATTAAATTGTCACCACTGTTGTCATTAAAAAAAATTTCAAGAATGTTTTAATGTTAAAACATGTGTAAATATTATGTAAAAAAGTATTGTTTTAAAATAATGGTGACAATGTAATAAAATGAGCGGAAAATCTTAAGAACACTGTAAGAACTGTTTCTACTACAAAAAATAAGTGCTTAAACTAAAAACAATAGCTATGGAAAAGTAGCTTACCACGACTTTCTCATTTAAAATTAATGAATTGGATGGTAAGTAAACTTCTCATGTCTTTATAACGATATAAAAATCAAATTAATTTTATTTAATAAACTAAATAGATTTCCTTTCTTGAATCAATCTCAATCCCAAAAATATTTTAAAATACAATTAATAGAAATAAATGGCCCTTTAAAGGATTAAGACAAATTTAATTTTATGAATTAGGCAAGAAGAAGAAAAAAATTTTTTTTTTTTTTTTTAAGTTTCTATTTCTTTAGCATGAGTACATCAGCTTTATCAATATATCAATCCACAATTCTTCGACGGTCATTTATTACATAACAATAGATATATCATATCATATAGAAGAATTAAGATTTTCATCAATAAAAATAAATGCAATTCTATGAACAAACTACTATTAGAGAACAGTGGCACACTGAAAAAAAAAAAAAATAAGTACATATGCATGTGTAAGAACATAAGAATTGACAGCAAAGATGCAGCAGTAAAAAAAGACCATGCTAATGAAGGCAAGTTAAAATGAGCAAAAATCAGTTTAATCTTAATGTTAATATGAGTGTATACTTATGTATTTTAAATAATTAAAAAAAAAAAAAAAAAAAAAAAAAAAAGCATTCAGGTATGAGTCACTGAAAACAATAAACAAGTAAATTAATAATAAACAGAAAAATTCTACATACTTTCCAACTCTTTTATAAAAGAATTTTTCATCCTTATTTTCTTCGATTTCTGTAACCTCTAAAAATAAAATACAATAATCAATTAGTTCAGTTGTTTTCTAAAAATACTCTATATAAATAAAGCAAGGAGTTTGCTGATGGAACACAACCAGGTGGACCACTCCTATTTTTGATTGGTCTAGATTTAACTACTTTGGTGATGAAAGCAGTCAGCCATTTTTTTTTAGTAAAAACTGATAAAGTTTTGTAAAAGATACTGCATAGATGTTATACTTTTTTAAAAGAGCTCTAAAAATTGTTTATTTTCTGTGCGTACACTAAATGCATCAAGTTATTAGATTTAAAGATATTATGTTGCAAATTTTTCTTTTAATTAATTAAAATATGAAAATAAATATTAGCTATAATTGTTGCCAAAAAAAAAAAAAAAGAAATACGAGTTCATTTTCTTTCAACAAAAAAATAAATACATTTAATTAAACATGAACGTTAAAAAATTGTAAAAAAATAAATTATGCATGACACAAAAACTGATGTCATTATCACTTTAAAAATGTTCTACACATTGTTAAAGTGCTAATGTAGTTCTATAGCTATAAGATTCAACAGAAAATTTAAAAACATGGCACATAAAAAGGTTTTTTTTTTTTTTTTTTTTTAAATCTTTTACAATTTTGTTGTCATTTCGGCGATGAGTTGATATAGGTATTGCAAATGCGTAAGTAAACAATTTGACGAGAAACGTCTGAGATACTTCAGTGCCAAATTTCAAATTCCGCCAAGGCGTCCAAGCTGTTTCAATGTTTTTGCACAATTTTTCTCAATTTTATTTTAAATTTTTGTAATGCGAGTGGGAAAAAAAAGGAAAAGAATTTTTTTTTTTAAATATACAAAATATCTCCATGTAAAATATTATGCATTTTCCCTTCTGTTTATTATCAAAAAGAAAATGACTTATGCAGTTTTTCCTATATTGTTGACATCTCTATAAATTAAATTAAATTAAATTATCCATGACCAAGATGTTGCGGTGAAAAAGTCTCTGCCGAAGGCATCGAGGGCCCGAAGAGAAGTTTTTAAGCAATTTTAATGTATTTTCTTCTTAGTTTTAATTTGCAGAACAGTATAAAAAATATTGTATTAATTCTTTTTACTTCCTTATACAAAGTATAAGGAAGTATAGTAATCCCGATTTGCGAAATGGATTTTGTGTTTCACATTGCTCGAAAACGAATGATCGCTGAATGTTGCCAATTTATAGATGTGACTGTCATGATGTCTAGTTGTACACCTGCAAGTGTCGTCTTAACACGAGCTCTCGTTTTAGAGATATAAGCGACTTTACATGATTTTTCGTGACGTCTGTATGTATGTGTGTCTGTGAGAGAGTATGTCGCATAACTCAAAAACGGTTGGATGTAGAAAGTTGCAAATTGGTACATAGGTTTGTTATAACATCTAGTTGTGCACCTCCCTTTTTGGACTTTGTATGATTTTCCGTTTTTCAGATATTTAGGAAAATTAGGTTCATAATGACCAAAAATACATAGGTTTTGGCCATAATGTATCAAAAAACGGTAATAACTAAAAAACGGTTTGGACAAATCTTGCAATTTAACTGACTTCCCGACTAGCTAGACATTTGAAACTTTCAGAAAAGCTCAGAACACATTGGCAATGCATTTTTTTAATATTTTTAGCCAACTGTTTCCGATACCTGCTGCCTTCAGTAGTGTTTATGTGATTCAACAGAAAATTTATTTAACTAACTGCCCGACTAGTTAGACATTTTAAGCTTTCAGAATAGATCAGAACACGGTGAAAATGCATTTTTTAAATACTTTTAGTGAACTATTTAGGGTCCCTGCTGCGTTCGGCAGCGTTACAAGTACAAATCTTGCAATCGATTTTTAACTAACTTCCCGACTAGCTAGACATTTAAAACTTCCGGAAAAGCCCAGAACACGGTGACAATGCATTTAAAAAATATTTTTAGCCAATTGTTTTGGATCACTGCTGCCTTCGGCAACATTTATATGATTAAACAGAAAATTTATTTAACTAACTTCCCGACTAGCTAGGCATTTGAAACTTTTAGAATGGTTCAGAACATGGTGAAAATGCGTTTTTTTAATACTTTTAGCCAACTGTTTCAGGTCCCTGCTGCCTTCGTCAGCGTTCATGTGGTTCAACAGAAAATTTATTTAACTAACTTCCCGACTAGCTAGACATTTGAAACTTTAAGAATAGTTCAGAACACGGTGAAAATTCCCTTTTTTTAAACATTTAGCCAATTTTTTCGGGTTCCTGCTGCCTTCGTCAGAGTTACCAGTACAAATCTTGCAATCTGTTTTTAACTAACTTTCAGAAAAGCTCAGAACACTGTGATAATTCTTTTTTTTTAAAATATTTTTAGCCAACTGTTTCGGGTCAAATATCAATGTTTTTTAACATTATGTATATTTCTAAAAGTGTATAAGGAAGTCATGTGGTGCCCACATCAGATTTTTTTAATTCATTTAAATATAGTAACCAGCGAAGCAGGCAAAGCCTGCTAGTTATTAAATAAACATCGCATTAGAACAATCAACTTTACATTTTAACATTTATAGAAGCTCCTCATTTTAGTTTCCCATCATACTATAGGTATGGGGAACTTAGGTAATCGTGAAAATTTTCGACTTCGGTTTTTTTACTTTTCTACACATTTTTAGGTATGAGGAATCCGAAAATGACAAAATTTGTATGGTGTCTGTTAGTGTGTTAGTCCGTTAGTTTGTTAGTCTGTTAACACGATATCTCAAGAACAAATGATCGCAGAGGTCAGATCAGTTTTAAAATATTACTTTCGATACTGGCAAGAACCCTATTCATTTGCAACATTCGAATTAAAAAACTTCGTAAGTTATGAGAAATTTATGATTTTCTTAACATGTGAGAATAGGACAAAAATTCACTTAAACGTGCATTAAATGGAAACTTTTTACTGTAAAAATGTCAGACCAGTTTTAAAATATCAGTTTTGATGCCGGAATGAACATCAGTAACTATAAATATGCTACTTTGAAAATTTCGCAAGTTATTGGAAATTTACGAATTTCTTAACATGGCAGTATAGGGCAAAATTTCACATAAACGTCAATTTTGAGAGATATTTTCATTGTAAAGATGTCAGACTACTTTTGAAATATTATTTAGGATACTGGCATGAATATTAATGACTATGAATTTCAAAATATAAAAATTTCGTAAGTTATTGGAAAATTACGAATTTCTTAACATGGCAGAATAGAGCAAAATTTCACATAAACATCCATCTTGAGGGATATTTTCATCGAAAAAATGTCAAACCACTTTTTAAAAATTATTTTGGATACTGGCATGAATATCATAGACTAGTATTTTTCCAATTTAAAAAATTTGTAAGTTATTTGGAATTTACGATTTACTTAACATGTTAGAAAAAGGCAAAATTGAGCATAAACATGCATTTTGAGGATCATAAATAGATTAGACAACTTCAAAATTATATTTATGATATTTGTTTGAACATGATTGAATACAAATATTCTAATAGGAAAATTTCGCAAATTATTCGTAATTTACGATTTTATCAACATAGCGAAATTGTAAATTTTTCATATAAATATGAATTTTGAGGATTATTGCATTGGAAATAGTAGCATGAAAACTAAACAACGGAATTGATCCTGATAAAATAAATTAATACATTAGAATAAGATAAATATATCGAAGTGAACGGTGGATAGCCTATTAGGCGGGGATTTTATTCTGTCACAGTATCAAGCTTTGGTCAAATTCATTTCTTTTAACATGATTATAATATGTCTCATACTAGAAATTTATGAGAACATAAATATGATGAGGAACTGAGCAGAGTCCACCTATGCCAACTAGTTCATTTAGTTTCATGAGAGAATTTTAATATATTGTATAGTTTTCATTTGCAAATGATAAAAATAAATACATAAAGTATAAAGTTTTCATTATGAAAAGATGTGCAATTATTTTTATTTTAGTATTTTATTTATAAAAGAAAACTGGAGAGATTTTTCTGAGGTCTATTCAATTTCATTTTTTCTTTTCTCTAATATTTTTGCTAAATTGAAGAAAATATTTAGAAGCAGTGTGCAGAATTAAGCTTTATTTTACATATGTTATTTTGAATAAAACAAATACAAACATTAAAACCTATATTTGAAACATTTAAGAGTGGGCAACAAGACAAAACCCAATTTTGCTGACAGCTGAAATCCATGTTATTCTATGGGAAACTTTATTTGTACAATAATAACTCCTTACCTGTTTTTTTTTTTTTTTTTTTTTTTTTTTTAATTTCATTTTCATATTCAGAAAACTCGCAGTTGCTAAATAAAACTAGTTTTTGAAAATTTGACTTTTTTTTATTTTTAATATTGTGTTTTCAAGCTAAAAAATTATGCATTTTATTATTTTTTTAATTCAAAAAAAATATATATATATATATATAAGTACATATAATAAATAAATAAATTTGTAAAAACGAGTACTAATTAAATAGTTGTGAATTTTCGGAATGTGAAAATGGAATTAAATATATATATATATTAGAATAAATAATTGTGAATACAAATTTTCTCATAGAAAAACATGGGCCTTGACTGTCCGCGAGATTAGGTATTATCTGCTCTTAATAACTAGGAAAATATTTCTATGACTCTTCAGTAAAAAGCAATCACAATTATATCTGTTTTGGTATAAAACATATTTATACTAAAACATATTTCTGAAGTTGTTTTGAATTCTAAAATAGGTATATAAATCTAGTGTACATAATAATGGTGATTGAAAAAGACAAAGCATATTTCTAAGACATTTTTTAAATGACAAAGTTTTTGTAAATTTTTATTGATAATAGATGTTGGTGTCTAATAAAATTTTTTTACTAAAATATTTTCTAGGCTACAATTTGACAATAAAACTTATACTGATAAAAAAATCCTGAAATAAGTACCATTTTCTTTGGTAATAATGTCATCTTCTGCATCACAACTTGTTTGAGTATCAACAGTTTTTTCTTCTGCTTCAGGAACTAGGGCATCTAAATCTATACTGCAATCCCAAACACACAATTGACCATTTTTACTGATAGTATACATCTTTAAATAGTTAATTAAACACAACTTTCTTTATTTGTAGTTTTTTATTTATTTCTCATTTCACATGTATAAAATTAATCATTAAGATAAATAAATTGTATAAATGTTACATTTGATTATTTCATCTGAGAAATTTTAAAAGTGAGTATTTGAAAAATCACACACAAAGAGAGAGGACTTTTAATATTATAGAAAAAAAAAAAAAAAAAAAAGAGATTGGCAAGAGATTGAAAGCAGACAGAGAAGTAGAAAGCAGCATTGATTTAGGTTTTCAAGTTCAATATAATTACATTATTATAAATGTAATTTATATTAATGTAAAATTCATGTTGAAGAGGGTAGGGAAGAAATTGTACACTAAATGCCTTGATGCAAATCAGTTATAAAGTTATTTACAAAAAAAAAAAAAAAAAAAAAAAAGCAACTTTTTAGAGCAGTTTACAAAATTTGTGACTGTATTTCCATAATATTAATGATTTTTCAATACTAATAAACAATCTTAGCTTAAAAAATAGATATAAAATTTCAGAAAATATTTATTATTTATTTGTATTTTGAACACCTTCTAATTCTAAAAAATTTATATGTAAAAATTTTCAATATATATATGTTTCTGATTTGCAAGAAAAATTAAATACCTAATGTTACAATGAAATATATAATGACCTGACAACTCCCTGATTTTTTTCATAATGATTTCTCCTACATTTTCCATTGATCTTACACACATAATGTTTGACACAAATTGGTAATTAAGTATATATAATTTGAAAATGCAATTATTAATCAGTATATAATAATAATAATAGAATCACACACACACACATATATATAATATATATACACTTGCAAAATTCAACAAGTATAATGTGCAGTTTCCTTCTTTGTCATGAAAGCAAAATAATAAAAACAGTAAAAAATTAATTAAACTAAAAAAAACTTCTTACATACTTCATGCCTTGGCTGTAACGTGTTTTCACTGGGGTCCCCCAGCTTGCTCACTGGCTCTCACGGTGTTGAAAGCCCTGCACATAAAGTGTTTCACTCTGTTGACATCTTTTTAGAGGATGTGGTGCCACTGTCTGTTGAGCCCTGCTGCATCATTGCCCATTGCAAGAGTTAGTAAAATTAATAATTTCCATAGCTTTGTGATATGCAGCGTACTTATGGTTTTGATAATTTGCAATTTTTATGATGTTATCGAAATGGATGTTTATATTTTCCTGCTGGTTGGCTTTAGTTAACACAGTAGTAATTTTTCCTGTAGCAATATCGTGGCTGTGTTCTTTGATTCTGGCTTTTATTTTCATTTTTGATTTTCCAATATAACATTTACTATTGCCTTTGCTGTCAGTGTATTTTAATCCTACCCACACCCTTTAGAAGCCACTGGTATACATAAAATTCTGTACAAAATCATAAATATTGCCTGTAAAAATAACATTAATATCCCTATCAAACCCAATCCCAACATTTTCCAAATTATCAGAAGTGACTACGCACTAAAACGGGAGGCCATAGAAATAATTACTAACAATCATGCTGTTAACAACCGGGATCACTGCATTATTCCTGCAGTGTGGCAACAGATCCTCAAGAGAAAAGAAAAAAGAAACGAAGTGAAGCGGGACCATGTTTTCCACGACACCACAAAGTAACCACCTCAGAAGAACAGACTTTTCACTTGGCACTGATAATGGGTACGATCCATGGATGGATTGAACTGAATATAACTCAAGCGCCCTTTGAACTTCATGAGAGATCCATCTAGTGATACTGCCGGGGGAGCCGCAAACGTCAACGCCTGCTTCTTAAATTCAGACGATGCACAGTGTTCGGAATTTCAAAAAAGCTGGCCAAAAGTCGAAAAATTTAGGCGCGTTTTTAGACGTAAGTACCACGGAAATACCTTCAGAGGGAGCCACTGAATGAAACTGTGAGGTGGAAAATTTATTCTATCTACATATTTCTAAGTGTAGGCTGGCGGAAAACGTGACAATTTTTTCTTTTAATGCATTTTAACAGTTAAACAAATAGTGTTTCTCGGAAAATTTCGCAACAACAACATTCAACAAAATATGGCCGACAATTGTGGAGGTTAGTAGATAATATTTATGCTGTATTTTTTTTCATCAAGTGATCTCCTGAGCGGCTTTTTGAAGTTAACCTCAATTATAACATAACCAAAAGTTTCAAAGTATGGAAACTTTTTTATCTCGCAAGATCCCGCATTGATTCAAAGTGGAGAGTGTTAAGGGATGTCCATTTTATTCAGCCGTTAAAGAATTGGGTGCCCCCGCCTGCCCCTGTATGTGTAAAAGCGTTTTAACTTTTTAATTTAATTTTTTAATTTTTTGGACTTTGGTCTGCCATATTGGATCCGCCATCTTGTTTTTGAGTGCAAGATCACTTTTTTTATAAAAACTGATATCAAATTTGAATTTAGCGCCCTCAAAAACCCTTAAATGTGAAAATTATCCTTCATCTATCAATTTTTTGATTTTTGATCCGCCATATTGGATCTGCCATCTTGTTTTTGAGTGTAATATCACTTTTTTTATGAAAACTAACGTCAAATTTGAATTCAGTGCCCTCAAAAACCCCTTAATGTAAGAATTATCCATCTTATATTAATTTTTTGTCTGCCATATTGGATCCGCCATCTTGTTTTTGAGTTTGCCTTTGAAGTTTTCAAGAAACCAATGTCAGATTCGGATTCAGCGACCTCGAAAACATATATATACATCACAATTTCACTTGTTTTCTTTAATTTCGACTTTTGGCCAGCTTTTTTGAAATTCCGAACACTGTGCGATGAGTCAGACTCGTCCACCGTAACTTCGCCCAAGTAAGCAGAATGTGTCAAATGTACCCAAAGGGTTAATAACCCTATCAAACCCAATCCCAACATTTTCCAAATTATCAGAAGTGATAAAGATCCTATCCACCTTTTAGATAATGCCGGTAAATATAAAATTCCGTACACTGATAGCAAAGGCATTGATAGTAAAGACCGGTAAATATAACATTGGAAAAATAAAAATATAAACCAGAATCAAAGAACACAGCCACGATATTGCTACAAGAAAAATTACTACTGTGTTAAGAAAAGCCAACCAGGAAGAAAACATAAACATCCATTTCGATAACATCATAAAATCTGCGAATTATCAAAACCATGAGTATGCCGCATATTGCGAAGCTGTAGAAATTATTCATTTTACTAATTCTTGCAATGGCAATGATAAGGCAGGGCTTGACAGACAGTGGTGCCACATCCTCCAAAGTCAACAGAGCGAAACACTACATGTGTAGAGCTGGTGAGCAAGCTGATGGACCCCAGCGAAAACGCGTTACGGCCAAGGCATGAAGTATGTAAGAAGATTTTTTAGTTTAATTAATTTTTTAGTAAAAAGCTTTATGTAAAGAATATTATTTAAAATAAGAACAGTGGTAAAACTATCGAACATTCAAAAACCTTGAAAATTGCTACTTGCATTGCAGAATGAATGGTGGTAGAAAGCTTATCCATGATACATCACATGACTATTATTAAAAACATTTATGTATACCTATAATAAGTAATACTTGGAGAGTTTTAATACATTATAAAGTAAACTTACCAAAAAAGATATTTCTATAAAACAAAATAGTAAAATTTTCAATCTCGTAAGAATTCAATTTATTAACAAACTGCAATTCATAAAATTATGAAAAAACTATTGAATAACTGCTTACATCTACTACTCTAAATCTTTATATATATATTTCTTTTGTGCGTGAGTATATCACTGAACTCCTCCTAAACGACTGGACCGAGTTTAATGAAATTTTTTGTGTCTTTAGGTGGATTCGAGAACGGTTTAGATTTACAATTCAATCCAATTTAAATTGTTTATTTAATTAATTTATCGAAATATATTAAATGAAAACCCCATTTTAACTTTTAAATGATTAAAAAGAAAGAAATATTTGATGCCAAAATAAACAAATAAAATACACGTTTTTTTTTCTTTTTTCCCCTTGGAAATAAAATATTTTTAATTTAGTGTGAAAAATAATAAAAATTAGGGAAAAAATTAGTTACGCCATGAAATTTGGTAATATTTTATCAGGAATTCGCATATCAATAAATATTTTCATAGAGATATTTGGCATTAGCTTGAAATTTTTATTTAATTTTTTTTTTTTTAATTCTTCTACAGTAAAATACAACTGAACAACTGAATATGGCAATTTTTCTTTGGTGCCATTTTGAACGATAACGATGACGTTCTGGATTGTTGTTGATTTTGGAATGTTTCACATTGGATCCGGCAGACTGCGCTACGATCGTAGTATCGAATATTCAATAATACGCAAGTGAAGTGATGACGTCACTGGCCGTCCGTGGATGCAAGAAAAATATTTAATATGTTAATCGGCCATTGGATTTTTTGTAAAAAATTACTAAAAATCGATTTTAATCCCCACTTTCCCGATTTTAATCCCCATATTTGGGTATAGATATGTATTAGTTATCATGTGCATGCGTTAGATTGAGTTGTTTTTGCTGTAAAATTGATAAAATTTGAATTTTTAATCTCAAAACTCTGTCATCTTTGGCGGAAAAAAAAATATCGCCATATCATCTGGCAAACATATTTAATTTCTTTCAAAAATAATGATTATTTCAACAACTTATATTAAGAGAGTAATGAATAATATGAAACAATTTCGTGCAATACATATTCATGCAATACACACGAAAATATACATCTGGCATGTATATTTTCGTATTACGTTTTTGATCGTCAAATACAAAAAATGCCAAGGAAGACAGAGTTTTGAAATTAAAAATTAAAATTTTGTCAATTTGAGAGCAAAATAATTCAATCTAACACATGCATACGATAACTATACCCAAATGTGGGGATTAAAATCGAGAAATAATTTTCCTCGATTTTTAATAATTTTTTATAAAAAATCCAATGGGAGATTAAAGGAAATCTTTTTCTTGCATCCACTGAAGGTCAGTGACTACACACTTCGCTTGCGTATATTCTATTGTAATTCCAGCTTGTCCCGACAGTTGGTGCTGCGATTAAATTCAGGAAAATATTTTGTAACTTCGTGTTATTATTGTTATACAAAAAATTGTGTCCTAATTGAAATATTACATCAAGATGTAATTAGTGTTTGAAGAGTTTTGAAGTGTGCATAAAAAACTATACATTTTGCAAATTTAGTGCAAAATTGGAGTGACTATTTTATATAATTTTCTATCAACTTTACACGTGCATTGATTAACAACCACCCTAACCTACAAATTTATTTGTGTAGCTAATTTATTATATTTTATTTATTTATTTTTTGAATGGAACACCTTTAGTATCGGATCCCTTTGGCAAAATTTGAAATTTGGCACCGAAGTAGCTCGGACGCTTCTCACCAAGATCTTTAGTTCCACAATTGAGATAGCCATTTCAATTCCTCGAAAAAATGGCTTAAAATATTTAAAGTCACCAAAGGGGTCCCATACTTTTGTGCGTGTGCATGTCACTGATATTTTATTTATTTATTTTTTGTATGGAAAATTTGGCACCGAGGTAGCTCGGACGCTTCTCGCCAAGATCTTTAGTTCCACAGTTGAGATAGCCACTTCAATTCATCGCAAAAATGGCTTAAAATATTTAAAGTCACCAATGGGGTCCCATACTTTTGGGCGTGTGTATGTCACTGATATTTTATTTATTAATTTTTTGTATGGAACACCTTTAGTATCGGCAGTGGCGCACCCAGAATTTCCGTCTGGATGGGGCTGAAGAATAATTGCAGAGCTGCCAACCTAATCCGGGAAACTGTTAGTACCGCCCCTTTTTCTACACCACTAAATTTTTAAAGTAATTTTCTTCAAATGTATTTGCGATGAATTACGAAGAAAAAATTCTAAGAAATGATTGGCGTAGAAAAAGGGGCGGTACTAACAGTTTGCCGGATTAGGTTGGCAGCTCTGTAATTGGGCCCTTTAGTATAGAAATAGGTTTATGGGCATGGGCACATACGCGCACATACAGTCAGCAGTAAAAGTATCTGAGCACTAGCAATAATCCCTGTCTAAAAAAAGTACACTTAATACTGCTTTGTTAAATAAATCCTTGTCGAGTCATGTTCTTAGTCAGTCTAAGAACATGATTCGACAAAGATTTATAAAACAAACAGTATTAAGTGTACTTTTATGACATCGGAATTATTGGCTAGTGCTCAGATACTTTTGCTGTCGACTGTACATATAGTAAAGAATCTGCTTTAAACATTTTTTTTTTTTTTTTTTGAAATAAATAAACGAATGAATGAAACTGAATTTATATCAGTATATAAATATGCTAAGTTACAGTAGTTTGGTTAGTTGGGGTTGGCATTAAGCTTACAAACATTAAGCTGTAGGCTCATCTATGATTTAAAAAATAATAAAAAAATGTGTACAATATGACAAGCTGGTGAACATAAAATTCGCCCGAAATGAAATACCCTCCCCCTCCCCTATATTTTCATTGAAAATAAAATTTGATCAAATTTAATGCTCCTCTGTAATGCAGTAACACATAAGCAACTAAGAAATTTTAATAATTATAGCCAAATAAAAGATACAGTTGTGATATGTAGGAATTACAACAAAATTTCAGTGAAAATTTTTACAAGGCTATTTTTATTTAATTATCTGGAGTATGGGGGCGATGCTTCTTCCGGGTTCGGTTAACAGAAACAAGTTGGATGTAGTCTTTGTGGGTGTAGTTAACACAGCAAGCAGGGCGCAGAACCTCTTAATATTCTAAAACATTAATTCTAATATGTAATATATTACTTAGAACTTTATTTTGTTCAGTTAGCAAATATTTCAAGCGTTATCTTTCTGAGTAATATCATTACAAGATATTGTATTCCCGTATATATATATATATATATATGGAATTTGAATTTTTATAACAGGAAAAAATTGCATTGGCTAAAAACGGAGCTTAGATTTCATTAACATCAGAGGCAAAAATGAAATGTTCTACGTACCGTAATAAAAAAATAAAGTGATCCCACCCTCCCAAGCATCTGTAAAATAACTTATCGTTAACGAGGTATTTTTCTATTTTGAACAGTAAACTACGCTTTTTGGCATTCCTCTAAATTGTTAAGTTTTTAGAGAAATAATTTTACGTATTTGTGGTTAAATCAATTAAATTTTATCTTCAGCAATTATTTCGAAATTTCGCTAGCATGTTTATGTGCTAGTGGCATTTACAGAGTTTAACACGAATATGCAAATTCCATTTTCAATTTAAAATATTGTTTTAGAGGAACGACAAAAAGCAGGGCTAATTTTTATTTTATATTAGCGAGAATTTTCATTTGCCAATGGGAATGTGTAAATCTTGCCCAGGGACAAAACAAACTTTCATAAATGTGCTATAAATACTCAGAAATTAAAATACAAAATTGTAGGAGCCTGGTATACCATTTTTCTGACTAATACATCCCTGCTTGTTTCCACATCCGATTGCTCCTTTTGCCTGACTTTTTAGATACTCCCTCGATTTCATGAAAACAGTATATGCTTTAGGACCCTAGAAGCCCTTGCCTAAAAACTGTAGTGGAATGTTTTCAACTAAAAAACAATGAACTAGTTTATTGTTTTTGTGTTTGACAGTAAGAATTTCAAAAATTCCTAATACTTTTTAGTGTATAATTTATGAACTTTTTTTTTGCTTACAATATCTGTGTTTGAATAATATTTTTTTCATGCATGTTTAAAATTTTCTACCATGTCAGCTGGTTCTGGAGGGGGCTTGAGCCCCCTAAGCCCCCTCCGTGGGTGCGCCACTGAGTATCGGATCCCTTTGGCAAAATTTGAAATTTGGCACCGAAGTAGCTCGGACGCTTCTCGCCAAGATCTTTAGTTCCACAATTGAGATAGCCATTTCAATTCATCGCAAAAACGGCTTAAAATATTTAAAGTCACCAATGGGGTCCCAATTTGTGGCTTAGATTTAGAAAATCCGTACTTTTCTCATGGCCAATTATATGTTGCGTGATCCAGAGTTGGAAAACCTTTGAAATTGATTGTGTATACTCCTCAAGGATTAACCAAATATATTGTACATCCAATGGCATTACGATAAATTAAGTTTTTGTAGATTAAAAAAATATACCTGTTATAAAATAAATTGAGTTTCAACCTTTTCACCTTTAATTAAAACGAGTTTAAGTTTTTATTTAATACGAACTCTACATTTCACTTCGCTCTATAGTATGAGTATGTGAGTATGTAGTATACATACTCACATGAATCGATTGATTGAATTGTGATAAATGAACATGTAATGATGTTAGATATTGTAATAACTTTTTGATAAAAATTTTCATCAAATCGGTTCAGATTGTTACAGCTTATTCAAAAAAGACGGAATTTTCATGTGAAATTCATTTGCTATCAGAGATTCTCTCATAAATTGAAATATTTGCCGTATGAAATAAAATTTTGTGCTGTTCGACATTCAGCGGAGGTTTTAAATAACAAGTAGCAAGTACCAAGAAGCAAGTAGCAAAAATTTCGGTAATTATGTCTTTTACGTTATAATCGGAATTCACAGTCACCGTTCACAGCGCTCCACACCTGTTTCACTTATATACCACATCCTTACACACTTACAATAAGTTAGTTATTTTTTTCTAGCAAAATATTCTCTAGAAATAATTTATATGACAAAACAACGTTTGTCGGGTCAGCTAGTATAGATATATATATATTGTAAATTACAAAATAAATAAAGGATACATTTAAGGAATTCTCTTCAAAGAAGCAACCTACTACTGAATCTGTATGACTTCCAAGTGTGTAAACTGATAAATTTTTGAATTTTTTTATAGCATATATCTTTGTAGTCATATCAGCTCCACCAACAGCAACTACACTGACAGAGAGAAAGAAAAAGAGAAATATTTAATTAAACTGAGTAGTTCATTATGTAAAATGCAAAACTTTCTTTAAAAAGAAAAACTGTACACAGTATACACTTTTGTAAATCTGTAAGCATACATAAAAATCGCCTTTCAGTTAATTAAACTGTTTTAGTTAGTGTATTTAAAATAAGTATATTTTTAATTGTAAAAAAATACAATGTTTCTCTACAAAGGAAAACTCTATGCAGTATACACTCTTGTAAATCTGCAGACTCAAAAAGAAATTTTAGTTTTTTTTTTTTTTTTTTTTTTTTTTTAATAACTTAAAACCATTTAAATAGACGACTTTTTATTTATTTTAGGAATAGAATTTCTTTACATAAGGCACATATTTACATTTAAACTTTTCTAATTCACCCATTTTTTTTTTTTTTTTTTTTTAATAAAATAAATAACATGAGAATATAAAAAGTATTTTTCAGTCAGTTAAAATATTATTTTAATTAGTTTAAAATGTCAAGTAAATACAGTAATTATATGTTTTTGAGAAAATACTTATTATTTACAACTATTGTTTCTAAATCTTAACCAATTTAATGAAAAATAAAATAATGTAAAAAACATTGAAAATTACGATAAATTATTAAGAAATAAAAAATTATAAAATATGAATACTAAAATGGAATTAAATATATCTTACGCTGAATCAGATGTCCAGTCAATGCACAAAGTTTTATCATAAGAAAAAGTAAAAACTTTTTCTAGAACAAATGGATTGAACTGCTTCTCACTGCAATTAGGTGCTTGATATATAAATAAATTGTTTTCTTTTGTAACAGCAACATATCTGCAACATTAAAACATTTAATTAAAATACAAAAAACTCTGAGTAAATATAAAGCAACTTTTAACCCGTTAGTAGTTGCTATACACAGCGCCACCTGGTACAGATGTATTTACTGAGTCTAACACTTTTTACATACTAGTCAAATTAGTTCAATCAAAAATCCTCTAAACTTAAATAAGTCTACTGCAGCATTTATCTGCTTAATATAAATTAATTTAAGACAGACCTTAAAGTGTCTATCAGTTAGAGCATCCGCGCGTTAAGCGGAAGGCCCGGGGTTCGATTCCCGGCTCTGGTATTTTTCACATAGTTGGTAAAAATCAGCCTTCTACTCCATTCTATCAAAAATTAATTTCCAGGTTGATGAATTAAATTTCTCAATAGAGGCCAATATATTTCAGCTCCAACTGGAGCCATCATCAGAGCCCGATGACAAAACAAAGAGCTTGGCGGTTCACTCCCTTTTCTTAACTTTGTCGTTCGTCATTTCTTCACTTCGTTTCTCTGTTTCTAAGATCTGTTTCCATTCATGTGGGATGATGCTATGTTCAATATCGTTTATTGCAATAAATGATATTGAACATAGCATCATCCCACATGAATGGAAACAGATCTTAGAAACAGAGAAACGAAGTGAAGAAATGACGAACGATAAAATATTAGCAATAAACGATATTGAACATAGCATCATCCCACAGGAATGGAAACAGATCTTAGAAACAGAGAAACGAAGTGAAGAAATGACGAACGATAAAGTATTAGCAATAAACGATATTGAACATAGCATCATCCCACATGAATGGAAACAGATCTTAGAAACAGAGAAACGAGGTGAAGAAATGACGAACGATAAAATATTACACGAAGTTAAGAAAAGGGAGTGAATCGCCAAGCTCTTTGTTTTGTCATCGGGCTCTGATGATGGCTCCGGTTGGAGCTGAAATATATTGGCCTCTATTTTAAAGGATTTTTATAAGGTAATTTAAAATGTTTTTAATAAAATTGTAATCCTTTGTAAACTTAAATATGTATTATGTGTAAATTCATTTAATGTTTCTTTCAACATGAATTTAAAAAATAATTTACTTAAAAAATAAATAAATAAAATAAACAAGTGAAATTATTTATATAAAATTAACACTTAAAGTCACCAGTTATTACTCTGAAAATTGATTTAAATTTCAGCTATGAAACAGATATAATTGCATTACATAAAAACCTTTAAACTTGCCTCATTATTGGGCCGTAAATTTTTCATCTGGATGCCCAGGCCTCTTCGGCGGCTTCATCTGCTGTGAAGTTCACTTGATACTGAAATCCGTGGGCGGCTCTCTCCATGAGGTGTCACCATGCTCCATTTGGGGGCCATTGCGCCGCTGCGTGGAGAGACCTCAAATGGAGCGTGGAGACACCTCATGGAGAGAGCCGCCCACGGATTTCAGTGTGAAGTGAACTTCACAGCAGATGAAGCCGCCGAAGAGGCCTGGGCGTCCAGGTGAAAAATTTACGGCCCGATAATGAGGCAAGTTTAAAGGTTTTTATGTAATATAATTTATAGTGATGTCTCGTTTAATTTATATAATTTCAGATATAATTGATTAGACAAAAATTTTTGAAAAAAAAATTTTTTTTTTAGTCAAACTTATGAATAATATGTATATATACACAATATGAGAGTTTTATTCATCATTGAAATAAAATTATATAAAGAAAAATAAAAACCGATTAAAAATTCGATTAATCGATTAATGAACTAAGATTAACCCAATTAAAACTCTTAATAGATTCCCACCCCTAATAAAAATATCAAAAAGGGATGCTACATGGGGATGTACAAGCAAAAATTAATTACTAGAATCAGAGAACACATTAATGAAATAAAATGTGAAAAAAGCAGTACAGTGTTTGTTAAACATATCAAAAAGAAACAAAAATTAATTTTAATGAAACTATGCACACTGCCCAGTACAATAACCCAAATTACGCATTTTTTTTGGGGAAACAATTGAAATTATTAATAATTTTGAAGCCTGCAATGACATCAAATCGAAAGTCGGACTAGACTCCGCTACAGTGCCACCTTCTGGAAGAAGAAAGACAGCAACACTAAAAACATCACTTCAATAAGACACCAGACCAAACACCACTGTGCATAGGTGTTGAGGATGAGGGGGGTTCTCCCTATTTAGAAAGTACTTCGCCCAAAATAATGACAATTAAGTGAAGCTGAAATGTAATGTTATTTTAATTGTTTAAAAGTTTATAAAAAATTTCGTTAATAGTGAATTTCAAGCATGATATAAAATATAACATAAATTACCAACTAGAAGTCACTAAAATTCAGATTCTAATATAAGTTGAAAATATATTGAATAATTCGTTTTATTATTATAGGACATTAACATAATTAATTAATTAATTTGTACCTTATACTTTGTCCGTTTTATATTCACATTATGCATTTCGGATGCAAACCACATCCTTCATCAGATGATTCATGACTGTCCTCGCTGTCTGTGTTTATGTTGCTTTCTTCTTGGGTTCCTCTCTTCGTTTCAGTTCGTTTTCCTTGGGTTTTAAAGATTAGATGGTTCCAGTTATTGGGGATAGTAGCATGTTCACGTTCATTGATTGCTGTCGTGTTAGTAAGGATTTCGAGGGATTCTCTTTTTAGGGCGTAGCTGTGATTATTATAGTTAGCGATTTTTTTAGTTGTTATGGTGTTAATATCTATGGGGTTAGAGGAGTGGGTAGAAGCAAGAGCTGTTGAGTGGCGGTTATGTTTTAGGTCGGCTTTATGTTCTTTTTCTCGTTCGTAGATTTTCCGTTTTGTAACTCCGATGTAACATGCTTGTGATTTATTAATGTGTTTGAAGTCTATTTTGTAAATTCCTGCGGTTGATCGGCTATCGATTATGTCTTTTTCGTTGCGGATGTGTTGGAAAATATTACGGTTTGGTTTTATTGGGATATTGATATTATGTTTTTTAGCTTCGTTTTGGATTTTTATACTATTGCCGTTACAGAATGGGATGGATGTAGTAAATTTTTTTCTTTCTTTTTGGGCGCTATCGATTTTATTTAGTTGTTTTATACGCTTATTGTACAATTTGTTTACAATATTTTTTGGGTAGTTTGCTTTATGAACTATGGATTTTATATATTTGAGTTCTTCATTTAGGAGTTTTTTGTTGGAGCATATTAGAATTGCGCGATTAATATAGGAACGGATGGCGGCGTATTTATATGGAAGGGGGGTATTACAGCGGTTATTTATAATTTCAATATTAGAGGTTGGTTTTCTTTATTGGTTGTGTCGATGGAATTGTTTGGGTTTTTTATGATTTTTATATCGAGATAGTTTATTATGTTATTGTTTTCTTCTTCTATTGTAAATTTTATATTTTTGTCAAGGTTATTAAGTTCATTTAAGATATCGGTAACGTTGGTGTTATTTGGAAAAATTGTAAATATGTCGTCTACGTATCTAGTCCAGATTTTGTTGTTTTTCATAATTTTGGTTGCTGAATTTTCAAGAAGTCTCATTTTTAATTCCGCAAGAGTCCCTGATATAGGTGACCCCATAGGCACGCCTTGTTTTTGCCGATAAATTTGGTTATTGAATTGGAAATATGATTCGTTAAGTAGCAGGTTGCTAGTCCTAATTAACGTGTCGCTAATTTTGTTATTTCCGAATGTTTCAATTATTTTTTCGTTAATTATTTTGCTAATTTCTGTAGTGTCTATTGAGGGGTATAGGTCTTTTACATCATAACTAACCATTGTATCGTCGTAGTTGATTTTTGCGTTGATGCAAAAACTCCAAAACGCAAAAATCAACTACGACGATACAATCGTTAGTTATGATGTAAAAGACCTATACCCCTCAATAGACACTACAGAAATTAGCAAAATAATTAACGAAAAAATAATTGAAACATTCGGAAATAACAAAATTAGCGACACGTTAATTAGGACTAGCAACCTGCTACTTAACGAATCATATTTCCAATTCAATAACCAAATTTATCGGCAAAAACAAGGCGTTCTTATTCTTTGGGTCAAAAGGTCAAATATATATATCCAAATAATTTTATTTACATAAGAGAAAAGAGGAATCAATTTACTTATTGGCTAGAATGCTGTAAAAAGAAAAATGCATACAAAAATAATGTTTGTAAGAAAACTAATCTGCTGCATCAAAATTAATCAATTTTATTTTCCAAACCACACTAGTAATTCCAAATTAAGTAGGATATAAAAATTAATGGTTTTTAAAATTTGAATAAGTATTCATATAAACTAATATATATATATATTTATTATTAATAAGTAGGCACTCTCTCTCTAAATGATAAAATGGTCATTATTTTAAAACAGAAGCAAAACAAATCTTTCTCACCCCATGTTCTTCTCTTGAGAGCTGCTGAAACCCAACTAAATTTAAAACTGCCGGAATAACAGAAGGTGGAGTCAGAACCATCACCCTATTGGTTCTCAGCATGGTGTGATATGACATCACCACTAGGAAAGAAGAACCAATTTTTCTCCTGTGTGTGTGTTGCAGTAAAGCAAACACAACAGGGTGAGTTGAGCCAGCTGAGAGAAACAATGCATTTAAGTGCAGAAAACGATCTTATTTAACATTTAAAAAGAAGTGATGTTTTTAACATCACATTACCCCTAACGACCATTAAAAAAATTTGGAAGACTAAAAATGTGAATGGAGAGTGCATACCTACATTTACATGAAGGATTACAATTTTTTTTTTTTTTTTTTTTTTACTTACATGTGAAAAAAAAATATCCATATTGACTACATATTATTGTAGGAACGGCCATTAAAGGCATGAATGTAACAAAGCAAATTTTTAAGCAACTGAAAGGTCTTACAATACTCTTAATAACATGCACTTGATAAAAAAATTTGGAAATTTTGAGAACAATGTACATGTGACACAAAATCTGAACCAAACACAATACAAAATCGATAAGTAAAGCTGAAACAATAAAATTCCGACAAACAACCCAATATCAACGCCTACCCTGGTAGGTGATCAATTCTACCAAAATAGGCGAGGAATACACCATTTCATCAAAAACAATACTATTTCAGCACTGTGGTTACAGACATTCTCAAATAAAAGATTTTATTGATACAAAAGTGGTCAGTGACATATCTAACAATATTTATTAGGATATTGACAACTAATAAAATATATCTATAAATGCAAACAGACACAGCTTTTATCAACAAGTGACATGAGTAAAAAAAATATTGATACCTTTAAAAAAAAATAGTATTATAAACAGAAATATTGAAAATCATACAAAGTGCTGCAAAATTTCTTTCCTATAAATTTGTAAAAATAATTAGTTAGAGCGAATAAAAAAAATGCATGACATGGCAAAAGAATTTTAGTGGATGTACAATTTCAACAAAAATATTTAACCAATAATCTTGATATTAAATACATGCATTATGATAAAACAAAATCAGTTATTGTATTTCAGTATAAAATATTTACAGATGACCTCTTGAAGCATTATTATGAAGGAGAAAAAAAAATCAAAATAAGTATCAATACAAATGTCAAAATAATCTTACAGATAAATATTACATTACGGAAAAGACATTCCAAGTACTCGAGTATAATATTCGAATAAGATTTTTTTTTTTTTTAAATTTTATCATTACCATTATTATTATTATTATTTAAAGAATATACATATTATAAATGGAAATAATAAATGTGAGTGGCTACTGAGGCCACCAAGTTAGATTACTAAACAAAGTCAAAAATGCACTTAATATAAACGTCAAATAATACTCAAATAAACATACTATCAGATATAACCAAAACAAAACTGCAATGTCAATAATCACAATAAACAAAAAATTTTATCAAACATTATACACATTTATATACATATCATGTGTGGATTGTGTATTAATTTGATTGTGTAATAGTGTGGATGTAGTGTATACTTGTGTTGTATAAGTGATGTCTGTGTCTGTGAAAATGGTGTGGAAGCTTCCAGAAATTGTATTTAATAACCCAATATATTTATAAACATGACAATGTGTAGGAATTAATATATGAAAAGAAAGAAGAAAAATTATGTATACACATATAAATATGCAAGTTTCCGATACATATAACACACACATACTGTACATTTTGAGCAGTAAATAATTATAGTATAGTTATCAAATTTAACAAATAAGACAATATATAAAATAAATCAGCATAACAGAAGATTTATATTCATATTAACTACAATACACACTGCACTAAGTTTTTGTAGATATTCAACATTTGCCACAGGAGAAAAAATATATATATATAACTACACAATATATAATAGGACAATATACAAAATACAACTTATCAAATATACCTGTACCAACTCATACTTGTTTACAACAGGCAACTTTGGTGAATGAATTGCTTATCAAGTCCCCTAAAAAAAAAACTTTAAAAAAAAAACATGTTAAAAGAACATTTGTGAAAATGGAAACAAAAAAACAAAAATTAAGTTTTGCATCTTGGTCTGAGATCATAATGAGACTGCGGTTGAACAATCCCAGCTGGTTGACCTGTCAGAATTGTTTGTGGAATGAGATGTTGCTTTCTTTTATGCGCCAGGATGACACGGTCTATGTTAATAGTGAATGGTTCAGCCCCTTCATTTTCGAATTCTCTGACGGAGAGTAACACGTCAGATATTACTTTTTGAACTGAATATGGGCCTATGAATCTTGGTTTAAATGTATCTTTGGTTTTTATAAAGACCATATCATTTTCTTTGAATTTCCGGAGAACTGCTTTTTTATGTTGTCTAGTATTACGTTGGTTTTGGTAAAACTTCATGTTATGATGCACTTGCCTAAAGATCTGTTTCATTGATTCCATGTATTTATGGTATTCATATGGAAATTCCAGTGTTTCTAACTGAGGAGCTTCAAACAAGTCAAAGATGCTTGTTATTGACCTGCCAAAATGCAGAAAGGCTGGAGAATATCCAGTTGAAGAATGAACGGTGGTGTTATACAGGTTCTTGTGTATCATCAAAGCCTGATGAAAATCAAATCCTTCCTTGGTAAGAGTGGAAATTGAGGATTTAATGCTGGTATTAATTCTTTCTGATGAGCCTTGTGTTTGCGGGTGTCCTGATGATGAATGGGAGATTGTAATTTTCAATGTCTGTGCCAAGTTGTTAAAGATGTTTGCTGTGAACTGTGGGCCTAAGTCTGAGAGTATCGCAGAGGGCCGACCAAAGGTAGTAATGTATCCCGTAATGGCTTTAACTACAGCTTGTGCTGTTGCATTTTTTACTGGTACCAATTCAATATGTTTAGAAAAATGATCGAGGAATGTTAACACATGGAAGCCATTGGAGAAAGGACCCAAAAAATCCATGGAAACTAACATACTCGGCGCAGAAGGAACAAACATTTCCTGTAGTGGAGCAGGTGGAATTCTGTGCGGTTTATATTGAATACATAATGTACAGGACAGAACAAAGTTTTTTACATCTTCAAATAATCCTGTCCAATAAAAGTGTTTAAGTATTCTTCTGTATGTATTTCTAATTCCAAAGTGAGGCATGTGACAAATTTTTAATACTTTAGGTTTTAACTTCTGTGGTACTACAATTTTTGTTTTTGGAGAGTTTTCAGGCTGGTGAAACTTTCGTTTGATCATTAACAGACCTGTGTCCGGATGGACAAAATAATTTTTATATTTAGGAGAAGGTTTCTCCGAAGTGATATCGACAATAATTTTTAGCAGAAAGTCATCTTCTCTTTGCTCTTTAAAAAAACATTCTTCCGAGATTTCCATCATAAGATTATCTGCGTCAGAGCTGTTTAAGGAACGACTGAGTGGAGCAGCATCGTTGCTTAACAACTGAGGTAAGGAAGAACGATGAGGCTCTGATGAGGTGAGTGACTTATCAGATTTTTGTGTGACATTGAAATGATGGAGTTCAATTGTTGGAGAAGCTGAAGAAATGGGTAAATTGTTAGCCTCTTTAATTAATTCTGGGTTTGAGTTAAGATCTTGAGTGTATGCAGAAAAGTCTTCTCTTGAAAAATAGTCTGCCAAAACATTTGTTTTACCTTTTACATATCTGAATGTGTATTGATAGTTTGATAATTCAATTAGCCATTTAGTAGTTAGATCAGCAGGAGAGGAAATTTTCTTATAGTGTTCGAGTGGTCTGCTATCGCTGAGAATGGTGAAAGGTCGGTTGAAAAGGAAAAATTTAAATGCACTGACTGACTTAGCTATGGCCATCAGCTCAAGCTTGATGGCTGAATATCGCTGTTCTGATTTAGATAGTGTTTTACTAAAGTAACTAACCGGAAGCAGAATGCCTTCCTTTTCTTGTAGAAGAACCCCTGAAATAGCAATTTTGCTAGCATCTGTATTAAGAAAAAATTGTTTTGACCAATCGGGTAAAGAAAGAAAAGGTTTAGAGAAAAAAACTTTCTGTATTTGTTTAAAGACTTCAGCATGTTCCTCTGTCCATTTAAATGTAGTTTTCGGAGATGTTAATTTTATCAAAGGATCAATTAATCGCGAGTAGCAGGGAATGAGTTTTCTGTAGAATCCACACAATCCTATAAATCTTTTTAGTTGTTTTCTGGTTGCTGGGATAGGAAATTGAGTAATTTTTGTAATGTTGGAAGAAATACGATGTATTTTCTGATTTTGGATGCTGAAACCGAGATATTCAATAGATGACTGATGGAATTTACATTTCTTTGGAGACAATGTCAGATTGTACTTTTGTAGAGTAGCTAAAAGTGTTTGTAATTTTTCTGTTGTTTCCTGGAAAGAGTCACTTCCTATAATAATGTCATCCTGGTAAGCATATATGCCTGAACAATTGCACTCTTGTATAATTGTGTCAATAAGCATTTGGAATGTTGATGCGGCTGATCTCAGCCCAAACATTAATCTTTTAAATGAATAAGTTCCCCATTGTGTAGTAAATGAGAGACGTCGTCTGTATTCTTTAGGTAATGAAATTTGATGATACGCTGAGGGAAAGTCTAATGTTGTAAAATATTTAAATTTTGAGATGTTATTTATTATCGTATCAATTCTTGGAAGAGGATAAGTGGAGCATCGAATCATAGAGTTGATTAACCTTAAATCTAGGGCCAGTCTAAAGGAAGGTTTATCCTCCTTAGACACAGCTTTCTTTTTAACCATAAGCATTGGGCATGCCCATTCAGAGATATTTCTCTCAATGATCCCTGCATCCAGTAATTTGTCAAGTTGATCTTTTGCCTCTTCTTGAATAGCTTGTGGAATAGGAAAAGGGTAAGTTTTTAAGGGAATATCTGAAATGAATTTTATATGTGGAGTGATATGATCGGTGTGTCCAATCGACTTTAGTGAACATGAAAATACAGAGTTAAATTTCTGAAGAATATCTTGCATTATTACCCTTTCTGTAGGTTTTAAATGCTGAATAGAAAAATTATTTACATTAAATTCTTTCTGTCTTAAGGATAAAACTTCTGGTGTAGCCTTAATTAGATTACACATGTGATCAGGTGTATTTGTTGCAAGATCCAAGGAATTTTCTTCTATTTTATCTATCTCTGAAATGTATCCGCAAACGGTATTTTTATTTATATGCAGTTTCTTGCTCGAATTATTATACATAGGAATAAAAAATTGAATTAATTCTTGTTTAGTAGAATTTTCCTTGATATGTTGTACCTCCATAAGAGAAGGATAGGACACAAGTGGACAATGCTTGTTAGACGATGTAAACATTACTAACTGATTTTCTGGAATAAGCGTGGACCGCACAGGCACATATATAGTATCCTGTGGATCAATCATAATCTTCTGGGTAAGCCAACATTTTTGATAAGAGGGTAAGTTCTCTTTATGAACATCAATTTTAGATTTTTTATATCCAGTTTGGGGAAAATCCATATGAGTAGCTATCTTATGTGATGCCCGATTCATATCAGATTCAGATGATAGAAGACTGCAAGAGGGTACAGTGTCTAGAATATCTAAAGCATTTTCATTAATTTGTATTTTGTTATTGTGTAAATTGATAACTACGTGATGGGACTTTAAAAAATCAAAGCCAAGTATACCAATAAATTTAGATTCAGTTGGTATTTCAATAAGAAAAAAGGTGTGTTTGTAAAAAGTTTTCCCTATTTTAAAGGAAATGCAAACACATCCGTCACATTGGACTATAGAGTTTACTGTAAATATCTTGACTCTTGAAGCAATTCTTTTGTAATATAATTTGTTTTGATTTTGTAAGAAGTAATGTTTTGAGAGTAATGACACAGAAGCTCCTGAGTCGAGAAGAAAATTCTCTAATGTTTTGTTTAACAGTAATTGTATGATGGGGAGATTGGGCAGATCATTGTCTGTGTGTAACAAGAATTCCAGTGAATTAACTAATATGCAGTCTCCATTTTCCTCCACACTCGGGGACGTTACCAGTACCGGAGATGTTGTCTGTATCGCAACAGATTTGACTTTGCGTTCTAATGACAAAGGGAACTTTGCCTGTGTGTCTGGAGATCTCAGAATGATTTCATTGTTATTTACAAAAAAATTATTAGGTAGATTAGAATATGTTGAGTTAGTCTGTGAAAAGTTGTTATGGTAATTGACTTTATTCAAACCTGACCTATATGAGGAACTCTTTGTATTTAGGAGTTTAGTGTCACTTCTACCATTCTCCACTTCTAGTCATTGTGAATGACTACTTTTGGTTTGAGGGGAGTTGGATTTAAATGTTTTAGGGGCCCTGGCTCTCCGTGACATGTCTCTATAAGGTCTAGAGAAAGTTTGCCCATTACGATATCTGTGAGAAAACTTATTATTTTGTAATTTTCTGAGTGCAAAGCACCTCTGAGCAGAATGTCCAGGTCTTTCACACCATTGGCATTGAATCGTGTGCGAACCTTTATTTTGTGGAAATTTATTGTATGGCCGCTTGCTATAAGATGAATTGTTAATCTTAGTCAAATTGTTTTCTGAGTTTGTACCTATCACTTCACTATCTATTTTATGATTGAAGTTCTGAATAGTAGCAAAAGATGTTCCTGGTAAGACAGGGTTTACTTGCAAGTTATAAATTTCCTGGAATTTTTCGAGACATTCCACCATCTGATAAAAGGTTGTGGCTTTTTGTGATAGTAGATGAATTCTAAAGTGGGGCGGAATGAGATCATTGAATTTTGCGATTAGTAATTGTTCAAGGGCTTTTTCTTCCATATCAGGAAATCGTTTTCTCACTAAATTTTCAAGCTTATTAGCAAAAATATTAATATTGACATCGGACTCAAACTTAAATTCGTTAAATTGTTGTGCTATTGCAGTTGCCGACTCTACCTTAAAATATTTCTTAAATATATTAAATAATTCTTTTGTATTTTTGGCTTTTTGGCAAGCTGGGGAGGAGACATAAAACTTAAGAGCAGTATCTGCCAATTTTGATTTCACAAAAGCCAAAGCATGGGATTCTTCCCATTTGCTGTTCTCAATTTTAAATTTCACTTGTTCAATAAAAAAATCCAATAAATGAGGGTCTCCAGAAAATGGCGTTACTAAAGTTTTGAATGGTAAACCTCTTGTCAATCCTTTGTTAGAAGCCATTATTTTTTGTATATATATGAAACTATTATATTGGTTTAAAAAAACAACACAGATGTATGAAGCTTGTTATTTAAATTTCTTGATTTTTACATGTGTTGATGGCTATTTGCATATAATAAATTCACGTAGTTGAGGAGAGAGAGAGATACCTACAATTTTTTTTTTTTTTAAAGCCAACAATACAAAGTTCTGTTGACTATTATTTATTTAATCAGTTATTCAAAATATATTGAACCAAAAAAAATTTTTCATTTGTACAAAGTTCCAGCATATCACAATTTTTGAAACAGGGAATTGTCTTATAGGTCACTTGGTATCAATCATATTCAATCACCAAAAAAATGTAATTGGTAATGTATGACTTTAAAAAAATAATTTCAGTAATTCTAGCAATAAAAATAAAATAACTTATTCAAAATAAACAATCTCTACAGTACCATTTATTCTTAAGAACAATAATCAGGTATTCCTTTCCGGCACCAAATGTGGTGTAAATACTTCATTTACCTTTTATGTTTCCATATTTTAAATTAATTTTATTAATATTTTTAATTTTCATAGCAACAGAAGTTACTTAGTGAGGATCAAAGAACCTCATGGCGTACATTGCGTTCTGGCCACTAACCCTTCTTATTCTTTGGGTCAAAAGGTCAAATATATATATCCAAATAATTTTATTTACATAAGAGAAAAGAGGAATCAATTTACTTATTGGCTAGAATGCTGTAAAAAGAAAAATGCATACAAAAATAATGTTTGTAAGAAAACTAATCTGCTGCATCAAAATTAATCAATTTTATTTTCCAAACCACACTAGTAATTCCAAATTAAGTAGGATATAAAAATTAATGGTTTTTAAAATTTGAATAAGTATTCATATAAACTAATATATATATATTTATTATTAATAAGTAGGCACTCTCTCTCTAAATGATAAAATGGTCATTATTTTAAAACAGAAGCAAAACAAATCTTTCTCACCCCATGTTCTTCTCTTGAGAGCTGCTGAAACCCAACTAAATTTAAAACTGCCGGAATAACAGAAGGTGGAGTCAGAACCATCACCCTATTGGTTCTCAGCATGGTGTGATATGACATCACCACTAGGAAAGAAGAACCAATTTTTCTCCTGTGTGTGTGTTGCAGTAAAGCAAACACAACAGGGTGAGTTGAGCCAGCTGAGAGAAACAATGCATTTAAGTGCAGAAAACGATCTTATTTAACATTTAAAAAGAAGTGATGTTTTTAACATCACAGCGTGCCTATGGGGTCACCTATATCAGGGACTCTTGCGGAATTAAAAATGAGACTTCTTGAAAATTCAGCAACCAAAATTATGAAAAACAACAAAATCTGGACTAGATACGTAGACGACATATTTACAATTTTTCCAAATAACACCAACGTTACCGATATCTTAAATGAACTTAATAACCTTGACAAAAATATAAAATTTACAATAGAAGAAGAAAACAATAACATAATAAACTATCTCGATATAAAAATCATAAAAAACCCAAACAATTCCATCGACACAACCATATATAGAAAACCAACCTCTAATATTGAAATTATAAATAACCGCTGTAATACCCCCCTTCCATATAAATACGCCGCCATCCGTTCCTATATTAATCGCGCAATTCTAATATGCTCCAACAAAAAACTCCTAAATGAAGAACTCAAATATATAAAATCCATAGTTCATAAAGCAAACTACCCAAAAAATATTGTAAACAAATTGTACAATAAGCGTATAAAACAACTAAATAAAATCGATAGCGCCCAAAAAGAAAGAAAAAAATTTACTACATCCATCCCATTCTGTAACGGCAATAGTATAAAAATCCAAAACGAAGCTAAAAAACATAATATCAATATCCCAATAAAACCAAACCGTAATATTTTCCAACACATCCGCAACGAAAAAGACATAATCGATAGCCGATCAACCGCAGGAATTTACAAAATAGACTTCAAACACATTAATAAATCACAAGCATGTTACATCGGAGTTACAAAACGGAAAATCTACGAACGAGAAAAAGAACATAAAGCCGACCTAAAACATAACCGCCACTCAACAGCTCTTGCTTCTACCCACTCCTCTAACCCCATAGATATTAACACCATAACAACTAAAAAAAATCGCTAACTATAATAATCACAGCTACGCCCTAAAAAGAGAATCCCTCGAAATCCTTACTAACACGACAGCAATCAATGAACGTGAACATGCTACTATCCCCAATAACTGGAACCATCTAATCTTTAAAACCCAAGGAAAACGAACTGAAACGAAGAGAGGAACCCAAGAAGAAAGCAACATAAACACAGACAGCGAGGACAGTCATGAATCATCTGATGAAGGATGTGGTTTGCATCCGAAATGCATAATGTGAATATAAAACGGACAAAGTATAAGGTACAAATTAATTAATTAAATATATTGAATGTTCAAATATAAGATTTGTAAATTCAGATCATATTAAATCAAAATCTAATAAAGTAAATGAAAAGGAAAAACATACAAAATATACTATTGGGTTGGAAAGAAAGTTCTTTCGGTTTTCAAAAAGAGATAATAATACCAAAAACTTCTTCATTTTGAAAATAAAGATGTATACTTAATTCCACCTTAACAACTTTTTTCCCCATTACGCTTAATCTTTTTCACAAACTCTTGCACACATAAATTACAACATTGACAGAAAAATAACAAAGCAAACACAATGCTGTATCATTTAGGAAACCGAAAAAACTTTCTTACCAACCTAATATATAAAATATTCAATTACCTAAATATTTAAATAATTAGAAGGACGAATTAACTTTAATAAACTTAAGTACCTTTAACGATCCTTCTACTTTAGCAGCTTTTAAATGATATATTTTGACGTGCTATCGCAGTCATCTTCAGATGTTGTTTATGCTGCATTACTGAAAGGTGTCTTCATCTTCCTCCACATCAGTCTCCTTCTCGCTTACGTCATTGTTTCGCCGGTGATTTCTTAGTACTTGTTGCCAATCCTCAGTTATTATGCTGTGCTCTCTCTCATTTACTGCCATGTTAGATGTTAGAATTTCTAAAGCTTCGCGTTTCAGAGCGTAGTTATGTGAGTTGTATGGGGCTATTTTGACGGTTTTTAGGGTATTAGTTATTATTGGGTTAATTTTATGTGTACGTGATAAGGCGGTGGAGCTTCTATTGTATTTTAGATCGTTAATATGTTCTATTTCTCTGTCCTTTATTTTCCGCTTTGTCATTCCGATGTAGGTTGCAGGTTTATTGTTATTTTCAAGATCGAAAGTAATCTTGTATATCCCCGAGGTTTCTTTAGTGTCAATAATATCTTTTTCATTTCGGATTCTTTGAATAATGTTCTTGTTGGGTTTAATGGGTATGTGTATATTGTATTTGGAACCTTCGTTTTTAATTTTGTTTGCTATGCCGTTGCAGAAAGGTATGGAGGTGGTGAACTTGGGTTTTATTTTTTGGGCGTCATTAATTGTGTTATATGTTTTTAAGCGCTTTTTGTAGAGTTTTTGAATCAGAGAATGGCTGTATCCTGCATTTTTCAATGTTCTTTATAAATTTTATTTCAGCGTTAAGAAGTTGTTTATTTGAGCAGATTAAGATGGCGCGATCTATGTAGGAGCGTATGGCGGCGGTTTTGTATTGGAACGGGGTTTTACATTTGTTATGAATGATTTCGTTATTGTTTGTTGGTTTTCTATAGACTGTAGTATCCAGGGTATTATCACGATTTTTAATAATTTTGACGTCTAGGAAATTAATGCTATTGTTAGTTTCAATGTCAAGGGTAAATTTAATATTATCATCAAGGGTGTTTAAGTTAGTTAGAAGGGTTTGTGGGTCGATGTTGTTTGGGATGACGGCGAACACGTCATCCACGTAACGTAACCATATTTTACAGTTTTTTATGATATTGTGAGCGGATATTTCGAAATGTCTGAGTTTAATTTCTGCAATAGCTCCTGATATAGGGGACCCCATGGGCACGCCTTTCGTTTGTTGATAGATATCGTTATTGAAGGTGAAGAATGAGTTGTTTAGTAAAAGATTATTGGCTGAAATTAAAGTTTCGCTTATTTTATTATTGCCGTAGTTGTTAATTATTTGGTTTTGTATTATATCATTAATTTCGTTTAGGTTTATTGAAGGGTACAGGTCTTTTACATCGAAGCTAACGAGTGTGTCATCATAGTTTATATTTATATTTTGGATGGATTTTATAAATGCTTCCGTTGAGTTTAAACTGTGCGTTGAGGGGGGAAGGAGGGTTTCATAGATATTTTTCATATATACTTCAAGATTGTATGTAGGGCCTTCTGATTATCCCCCGTATTTTTGGAAAGTATAAAGATCATAAAACCCCTCCCTCACTTAGACCTATAGTAAACAAATCAGAAGGCCCTACATACAATCTTGAAGTATATATGAAAAATATCTATGAAACCCTCCTTCCCCCCTCAACGCACAGTTTAAACTCAACAGAAGCATTTATAAAATCCATCCAAAATATAAATATAAACTATGATGACACACTCGTTAGCTTCGATGTAAAAGACCTGTACCCTTCAATAAACCTAAACGAAATTAATGATATAATACAAAACCAAATAATTAACAACTACGGCAATAATAAAATAAGCGAAACTTTAATTTCAGCCAATAATCTTTTACTAAACAACTCATTCTTCACCTTCAATAACGATATCTATCAACAAACGAAAGGCGTGCCCATGGGGTCCCCTATATCAGGAGCTATTGCAGAAATTAAACTCAGACATTTCGAAATATCCGCTCACAATATCATAAAAAACTGTAAAATATGGTTACGTTACGTGGATGACGTGTTCGCCGTCATCCCAAACAACATCGACCCACAAACCCTTCTAACTAACTTAAACACCCTTGATGATAATATTAAATTTACCCTTGACATTGAAACTAACAATAGCATTAATTTCCTAGATGTCAAAATTATTAAAAATCGCGATAATACCCTGGATACTACAGTCTATAGAAAACCAACAAACAATAACGAAATCATTCATAACAAATGTAAAACCCCGTTCCAATACAAAACCGCCGCCATACGCTCCTACATAGATCGCGCCATCTTAATCTGCTCAAATAAACAACTTCTTAACGCTGAAATAAAATTTATAAAGAACATTGCTAAAAATGCAGGATACAGCCATTCTCTGATTCAAAAACTCTACAAAAAGCGCTTAAAAACATATAACACAATTAATGACGCCCAAAAAATAAAACCCAAGTTCACCACCTCCATACCTTTCTGCAACGGCATAGCAAACAAAATTAAAAACGAAGGTTCCAAATACAATATACACATACCCATTAAACCCAACAAGAACATTATTCAAAGAATCCGAAATGAAAAAGATATTATTGACCCTAAAGAAACCTCGGGGATATACAAGATTACTTTCGATCTTGAAAATAACAATAAACCTGCAACCTACATCGGAATGACAAAGCGAAAAATAAAGGACAGAGAAATAGAACATATTAACGATCTAAAATACAATAGAAGCTCCACCGCCTTATCACGTACACATAAAATTAACCCAATAATAACTAATACCCTAAAAACCGTCAAAATAGCCCCATACAACTCACATAACTACGCTCTGAAACGCGAAGCTTTAGAAATTCTAACATCTAACATGGCAGTAAATGAGAGAGAGCACAGCATAATAACTGAGGATTGGCAACAAGTACTAAGAAATCACCGGCGAAACAATGACGTAAGCGAGAAGGAGACTGATGTGGAGGAAGATGAAGACACCTTTCAGTAATGCAGCATAAACAACATCTGAAGATGACTGCGATAGCACATCGAAATATATCATTTAAAAGCTGCTAAAGTAGAAGGATCGTTAAAGGTACTTAAGTTTATTAAAGTATTCAATTACCATTTTTTTATACTGTGTACTTGTGCACCTATGTATTTCATCCAGTATTCTGGATGTTTTCAAGGTGAACTGATGTTAGCTGACTATTTTCCTTCTTATTCTTCTGTCTTGCAAATTTTGTTATGTAACACCATCAATTATCAATATAAGTGTGGTATGTTTCATTACATGCTTCAGGTTTGTATATTATTTCAATTATTTCCCCGATATGCATATTTATGGTTATTGTAGCTAGCCAGTTTAAGGGTCTTTAAAATTTGCTTATGATTGCTTCATTAATTGCTATTTTTTTTTTTAGATTGTTTCTTTTTCTGTTATTTTCTATCTTGTACATTTTTTTTTTAAGACCCTTTTTGATAAAAATAGCAAATAACGAAAAAATTAATTATAATTGAATTTAAAAATACCCTTAAATTGGAAAACTACAATTATCATAAATATGCATATCTCATAGAAGTAATTGAAATAAAAAACAAACCTGAAGCATGTAATTAATGATACACAGTATGCTCATATTAACAACAAAAAATTTGCTGATGCAGCACCACATAACAAAAAAGACATTCACAAAACAGAAGAAATAGAGAAAATAGTAATCAGGGTTCACACTAGAAAAAAATATTAAATGGGATTCTCAAACTCTAATAAAAAAAAAATTAAGTGGGAACTTTCAAATTTCTTTTTAGAGAATTACAAATGCAAATTAAACAATTAAAAAAAAAAAAAAATAAAAAATCAAGTAAATGTTAAAAATATAAATTTATTTATTTATTTTCTTTCCTCTTTTGTGGCTAAGGACAGATACTGCCTCAATATTCACAACCTAAATTTACATCAAAAAATGCAGAAGGAATTGCTCAAGTTATTACTTTATCTGTTTCAAAATTTATTTTCAATTTGATTTTGAGTACTGAAAGAGTGACAGAAGTGCAGTAACTGGAATATACTAAATTTGATATATAATTATTGCAATTTTTAGCCTTCACACTCGTAGTTTTTCTTAATAAAATAAACAATTCAAAAATCCTCTTAACAAATATTTTCAATTAAGAAGTATTTTGAAATAATTACATAATGTCCCCCCCCCTTTTTTTTTTAATTCAGAAATTCTAAAGAAGTTAAAAAAAAAAAAAAAAAAAAGATAACTACAGGCTTCAAAGCAATTAATACATTACCTAACTGAACTAAAAAATTGATGAAATACTGAATGAGCAATGTGAAAAAAAAATGGGAGAAAATCTCCCTTATATATTTTTGAGTGGGATTTTTCAAAATATTGCAAGACTCTCGCAATCTCACTCCCTAATACGAACCCTGAGTAATGCAAATACCAGTTCACCACTGAGGACATCCAAGGTACTAGATGAAATAAATACTTGCCAACCATCTCATTATGAACCGTACAATTTTTAGTACCCACCTTTTTTTCCATACCAGTCATTTTTTAAAGTAATCTTATTCTTATTCAATCGTAACAACATTTCAAGAGAATTACTCTTTGGTGTGAAAAAAGGGACATTAACAATTGTACGGTTATTAATGAGATCGTTGGAAATGTATAAGTATACAACTAAACACTATTAGAAAATGACAATAAAATATTTTATATACAACTCATATTCAAAATATTAGAATAACTGAGAAAAAGTAATAAGAAAGAAATTATTTTCCATTTATTTATTTTTGATACTAAGTAAATGCAATGAAATTTCTTATAAATTAAATCTAGAATGTTTAGATAAGATTTTAACATTTACAAAATATAAAATACAATATATTAGGTATATAATAGCTTTTTGAAACACATCAAAATATTAGAATAAAATTTAGATTGGTTCAAAATATTAGAATATTTTATTTTATGCAAAAATATTACCTTATGAATATGAAGTAAGTGGTAGTTAATATTTTGTAGCATCTAGCTGTAATAACAGTGTACAATTGATCTTGCATACTATATACAAGGTGTTTACAGATATTTCTATCAATATTAGCCCAAATAGACTTTATACATGCCACTAACTCAGTTTTACTTGAAGGAGGATTTTCTTGGAGTTTTTTCTTCATTATACCCCATAAGTTTTCGATGGGATTAATGTCTGGTAAGTTTGGTGGCTAAGGAAGTACCTTAATGTTGCATTGACAGAACCAATTCTTAATTGACACCGAGGTATGCGGTGACGCTAAATCTTGTTGAAAGATGAAATCGCCTTCAAATAAATCTTCTGAAGATGGAATCATGTAATATTCCAAAATTTCTTGATGCATCAGTTATTATTATTATTATTTTTTTTTTTTCAATTAATCTTTTTAAAAATGATATTAATTTTAAGATAATAAATAAGTTTAATCAACAATAAGTTCTTAATAAAAATATTGTTTGCATATTTGCATTAAAAGACATTAAATTACCAAATGATATTTTCAATTTGTAAAAAAAAATGTAATTATTCTAATATTTTGAATGAATATGAGCTGTATTATAAGCATTGCTGTTTATAAAATGATTTAATGTACAGAGTATATTTGTTTAAACTGAACTTAAAAAAAAAAAAAAAAAAACTAATTAAATTAAATAGCTAGTGGAAAAAATTTATATAATAAAAAATATCTCACTTTCCATTGGGACTAAATTTAATATCTTCTATAGGTCTTTTGAAGTGAAAATGGTGAATAACTGTTCTATGTGGTATATTGATCATTAATGCTTGACCAGCTATAAAAGAAAAATAAATTTAAAACATAATACTTTTAAAATCTGCAAATATTGTTGATTTTTATAACCAACTATGTGAAAAATGCCAGAGCCACGAATCGTACTCTTGCCCTCTGCTTAATGTGGGGATGCTCTTCCACCGAACCGCCATGGCTGATAACCAGCTTGGCAATTCTCACATGATAACCGTTGGAAAGATCACCATGTCTGCAAAAGCAGATATAACACATGAGAATATTAAACAAGATATAATTCCATAGACCATGACATTTCAATTTAGAAATTTTTATTCATAAATTCATTCGTAAATTCATTGATGAATTTATAAATAAAAATTTTTAAATTGAAATTTCGTGGTCTATGGAGTTGTGTCACATTTAATATTCTCACTTGTTATATCTGCAATTGCAGACACAATTACCTTGCCAATGGTTATTATGTAAGAAATGCCGAACTGGTTATCAACCAGGGTGGCTCAGTGCAAGAGCATCTGCACATTAAACAGAGGGCCCAGATTCCATTCCGAGCTCTGGGGCATTTTTCACATAGTTGGTATAAAAATCAACCTCTTACACTCTAATAATCTAAAATGTATTTTCTGGTTGTTGAATTTATGAATAAAAATTTCTAGGGTTGGCATGATTTTAATCAACTGATTTAAATCAAGATTTAAATTTTTTTTTTTTTTTTTTAATAATTGATTTAAATCAATTTTTTCTTTCTTTTGCATTTCTAAATTCCAAAGGCACTTCTATCTCACCTGACTTAAGAAGAACTGAAAGGCGAGCATGATGGTTGGGCACCTGACTTCACCCATTATATTTTCGTCCCCCTCCTTAAGTAAGGGGAGGGGGGCGAAAATTTCCCTGGTCAGGATAAAGAATTTCCCAGTTACCTTATGGAAATATTTATCACTAGAGTTGGCATGTTTTTATTTATTCGTTATTTGTTTAGGAATGTAACATTCAGATTTTGCAAACTATAACACTGGAAATATAAATAAATCTTTAAACTGATTTTATAAACAGAAAAGTAAATTATATCTATCTCTTTCAAGGCCTTGGCATAAAACGACATATAAACAAATTTATAATAAAGAACTTTCATTCTTACAAATTTATTTTATACGAATCTCATTTTTAAATAATGAACCACTCATAATTAATGAATGGATAAATCTCATTTCAACTAGTCAAACTTAACGTCTTAACCGGAAAGCTTTGTATCAGAATCGGTTTTCATTTTGCTAGTGTGCATGCGTTTTGGTTCGAAAGAATAGTCTTAAACTGATATTCTCTTTTTCCCAATGCACCTGCATAACACTAAATCGAAACGGCACTTCAATCCTCATGATTTAGCTGTCTATGACTGCCCATGCTTTAGACTAAACCGGAATCTTTTTGAATGAATATCTGGCATTATTCCAACTATATTCAATCGGGATTTTCATGATTTAGCTGTCTATGACTGCGCATGCTTTAGACTAAACCAGAATCCCTGTGAATGAATAATGAATACCGTATATTTCCGTGTATAAGCCGAGAATTTTTGGAAATTTTTCGGAAGCTGAATTATAGGGGTCGGCTTATATACGGATCCCCATTTCTTGCAAAAAACGTACTTTAGAAACAATGATTGAATACATATATTTTAAGCTTAAAAACTATATATAAAGTAAAATAGTGATATTAAACCTTATTTTTAAATAATTATCACATATAAAACTCTTAAATTAGCAATTTTAAATTTATTTCACAAAATGCTCGATGTAGTCACGTGTGTTTACATTTCTTTTTGACCTGCCAGTAACTGAAGTCATCGGCAGAGTGCACAAACGGAGTAAATTCTCTGTCTGATTCAGAAACAGTATAAGAGAAACTTGAAAAAACAGGACTCCCGATCATATTTTTAATTTATACAATTAAATTTCAATCATCTCTGTTTAAAATGTTTCTAGGCTTACACTAGCAAAAGTGGCAAATCTTCGTTTTTTTTTTATTATAGAAGTATTTTTTTTTTGTTGTTGTTGAAGATTGCCTTGAAGCACTGATAAAAATACTGAAAATTAGAAACATACAAAATAATTTAAATACGTCATTAAAAAAAATTGATGCAATCAGTCTTTAAACGGCTTATTTGTGTAAACATCCAGCAGCTGCATTGTATCATCGACGTTAGGGTTAGGTCTCCCAGCCCGGTATTACGATAACTACCGTTTTCAGCTGCCGGGACTCAGGGGTGGCGTCAGAAGGGGGGCCGGGGGGGCACAGGCCCCCCCGTCGGGGAGTTCGTGCCCCCCCATCGGGGCAGATTCTCAAAATCTGTCGGGGAAAAAATACCCCTTTTTTCCCTTTTGTTCAGCAACAAAATATTTTTTTCCATTTCATCATTCGGAGTTTGTCTTTCTAGAGAAGTTTTTTTTTTCTTTCCAGAAAAACTAATGGCATGCAACTGCTTTGTTTTGATATACTATGTATTCCTCTTCTATGCCAGTTGGTGGGAACGACAACAGGAAAGTAAAGAAAGCAGCGAGTATTATTACAAGGATTGACCCATTCCTTATCTATTCCTTATCTTCTAAAATCACACTTGCGATGCTTCTGTGAAGAAGTCGCCTTTTTATTGCCTATTATCCAGCTCTCTTTGAAATGGACAAAAAGCATGTAGGCTAGTATGTTTCCATTTCCCTTTTTGTCTGTGAACAGCAACTAGACCACACACACACATAAGCTTTTTTTTTTTTTCTTCCCTGGAAATTTTTAAGAATAAGATATCTTTTTAAAAAGTACATCGGAAAAAACAATCTTAATCCTTAATCCCCCCCCCCCCTTAATGAGAACAAAAAAGAAAGAAATTTCATTCAAATAGATCACGAAAATATAATTTGCATATTGATTTAAGTCACATTTCCTTTAATTCTACTAATTCTTATTTAGGATACTGTTTTCAAATATTTTGTGTCTATGTCGGCTGTAGGTGTAGGGAGGATCCTCCATCCAAAGAAAATATCTAAAAAATAAGATGAAAATGTGTCGCTTTTGCTGAGAACTTAAAGACAGCTTTAACAATGAGAAATGAAATAAGTAAAATAATTGAGACCTTTTAATAAGATTTGTTTTTTGCATTCTATTTCTAAAGAGAAAATTCTTTTAACTATTTTTGAAATTTTATAACGATAATTTGTTTAATATCTGTCAAATTCAAAGCATTAAAATATTTCCGTGTAATTAAGAGTCGTTTTAATAGTTATATGAAATTAAAATTGTTATATTTATTTTACATCGCTACACTCTGCATCACCAACAAATTAAAAACGCATTTCTCTTTTTAAAATTTACTTTTAATTACTTTTTGCTAGAGAGTCAGGGAACAAAAGGGAAGAAAAAAAAAGGCAATCTGGGAACAATACAACTTTTACCGATTTTTAATGCTTGTTTGTATGAAAATCAAAAATTTCGGAAACAGTAAAGAATGTTCTTGCTCTATTTTATCAATTCAGCCGCTCATGAATGTTTATATTTTATTATTATCATAAAAGTCATGTTGCAATTTTTCATTCAGCATTTTTTTTTTTTTTTTTTTTTCATAAAAAAATATTATCCCCTCCGTGGAAGATCAAAATTGTGATGGCATGTTTCCGGGCCATCCTTAAGGATAGGGTGTGTCCCAGACCGTCGCCAATTGTCTATTGAGCAGCACTAGTGCAACGTTAAAACCCAACCAACCAACCAACTATAAAATATATTAATAATGATGAAATAATTCAGCCAACGACTGAAACATCTGTCGGTTCAATTTATAAATGTTAGAATAGTGAAAAACTACCCCAGAACTTGCAGTGCAGAAAGCAGGTTGCAAAATTTAATGATTTTAGGGCTTCACAGTGCAAGATCAAAGAAATTAGATTTAGAAAGAATAGTAACAATATTTGATAAAATCTATCCCAAAAGCCGAATTCAGTTACAATAATACGTAAATGGATTTTATTTTTTTAAATTTAAATTTAATGAGTATGCAGGTGATTCCCAGAAATCCACACAAATTGGAAAAAAATTATGTGTATTTTGGAATTTTGTGAAAATTAGCATTTATGAAACGAGATTTTTGATACTGTAATGCATAAAAAATGTGGCAAAATACAAATAAGTATGCTTGGAAAATAATTAACATAATTAAAAAATTAAAGAAAACATTAAAGAGAATAAGCAACTTAGCAAAAAATATGCATATAATGAAGTTTAATTTAATTTTTTCTTGAATTAAGAAATTAAAATTTATCTAATAAAGTAAGATACAAAATTTTACACAACATGTGATACAATATAAGCTTCTATTACAAGTATATTACCTTTTATTACTTTTTTTTTAAATATAGGCAAAAATAGTTTTTTATTTTATTTATTTCTTGTTATTTATGAACAATTATTATTTCTTGTTTATAGCATTAATGCATTTAAAATTTATCATCAACAGAAAGTAATCTGCATAAAATTGACTTTCTGTGTTTCGTGAGATTCAATTTCTGATGAATCATTGAATCATTGTTAATATCAGTGCTATCTTGAACTTTTCATATTAAAAATTTTGCTGTCGGTTTGATAGTCACATTGTTTACAACATGCGGATTTCTGGAAGTCTACTGCATTTGTTCATGAAGTATTTAACATTATGAAGATTAAATAACGTAATTTTAATATTGATGTTATATGATTATGAAAAAATTATACCTTAAGTGCATATTTAAATCAGCATATTGTAAGTAAAATTTGAACGTTTAAGAGAAATGTAATATGTATATACTTGGTTACAAATGAAATGTATACCATGTTAAGAAGGAAGTTTTATCTGACATTTGTTGGATGTCTTTGACTCTATTTATTTTTTCACAATTATGCTCATGCTCTAATATGCATGATTTACTTTTTTTTTTTTTTTTTTTTTTTTAATATACATAATTACGTATATATTATTTTAGGAGGGTAGGGAATATCTCGATACATCGACGAGATGACACGGCGATTAAGTGAAAAGCTAACTTTATAAAAACAATCTACCTTGATTTTAATACTCTAATTCTTCCATAAAATCTCTAATTTTCAGCTGGAAGAACACTAGCTTATAAATTATGAAATGTGAATGCGGCACTGGTGATGAATTTAATTAAATATAATTTTTCTTTAAAAACTCCAATTTTCAACTGAATTTAGGAGTTTTTTACTGTGAAATCATAATCATTATTTTTAATTTTTGACAAAACCAATTAAAAAATTATTTTTTGTTAAAAACAGAACATTTCTATAATATGATAATAATATAACGTGATTTATCATGTAACATGAATTGGAAGTTAAAAGGTTGGCAGCTTGTAAAATTAATTTAAAATGTCAATGCAAAGTAGTCTGAAAGGAGTAAAAAAAAAAAAATCACATTTTAAAGTATTTTAAAAATATCTTAAAACTCAATAATTTTGAAATGAATTGAAAAAAGTTTGAGTGTAAACTCATATTATTTTTAACCAATTTTTAACTCTTGCCAAAATCGGTTTACAATACAAGATTTTTAAAATACTTGTTTTTCAGCTCCAATGGGAAAAAAAAAAAAAAAAAAAAAAAAAATACGGGATTTATAATCTAACATGATTTAAATTCGGAAGATTGCAAACTCGCATGTCTTAGTCAAATAATATGAAAAAAGAAATACTGCTAGCACGCAAATATTAATATCTTAATGCAAAGTGACCTGAAAAATTACATTTTAATTAATTAATTAAAAAAAAAAAATCTATCAAACAGACTTTTACTAAGAACCATCCCGATTAAATCAGCCTTTATTTATTTTATTATTATTATTTTTTTTTTTTAATAAAGGGAAAATTGCATTAAAGACGGTCTATTCGTTTGGACGTTACAGTGCCTCAAACACACAAAGGCTTCAAACTTATCATAAGCCCCTCCTCCTTCTTATCTTAGTCGGTGTTACAAATAATACGGAAGCACTTAAAAAAAAAAACACAGACAAACAAACAAACAAAAAAAAAAAAAAAAAAAAAAAAAAAAGCCATTGTATGTATATTTGACATAGCGGACAGACACTGACAGAAAGGTGCATGGTGTTAAATATGCCTGTAAAAATGTTTCTACATATAGTGCCCCCCTGTCGGGGAACCGGTGCCCCCGCGTCGGGGAATTTCTGACGCCACCACTGCCGGGACTTGCGTTCGCGTCTGTGTTTGCCTCCCTTCTGATAGGGTTGCCAGAGTTAAAACTATCGCCGTTGCCAAAAACACTGCGATCGTTTTACGTTATAGCTAAGCAAGGTAAGGAATTTTTTTGGATAAGCACGCATTTCGCGCAATTTCATTGGACAGATTATCCTGAAGGTTGTATATATTGGCAATATTTTCGACATTTTGGCGATGTACTCGAACTTTAAAAAGAGTATTTTTTCAATTCGGCTTATACACGGGTTTGCAATTTTGGGCAAATTTCTGCAGGGAAAAATGCACTCTCGGCTTATATACGGATCGGCTTATATTCGGAAATACACGGTAGTTACCTGGCATTATTCCAACTTTATTCATTTGGTTTAGCCTGAAATCATACGTTGACGTGTTCGGATGTTTCTGCATCGATATTTTACGGAAGAAGAAATATTTAAATCGGATAAATGATATTAGCGCTAAATAGATATTTTAATTTACATCAATATAAAGACCAGTCCTAGTTACTGATATTCAGTGTGTATTAAAATAGCAAAAAAACTCCTCCCAAGACCATGAACAATGTTTGAAAAGGCAACTATTTTAGATTTTATTACTATTTATAGAGTCATAACTATTCTATATTGAAACAAACAGCATTTTTGGCAAGCACCATTTACATATTTTTATATTTGATGGTTTTTATTGAGCTTATGTATCTGTGTTTAAGTTAGCAATGTAAGAATTTTACAAAGATAATAAAAAAACAAGCATTTCATAAATTATAAAAAAAAAAAAAAAAAATATTATGAAAAATTGATTTTTTTTTTTTTAAATATGGTTATAAGTTAGGCATAAAAAATGACAACTGGAAATAAATTTATGGTTGCCACAATTAAATTTCTAGATGCAAAATATGCCTAACGACTGCTAATTTTGAGCCCTGCTGGGAAGGATTTCTAAAAATTCCACACCCCTGCCCAAGATATAAACTAATTTCACAACTTTTTTTTTTTTGTTTAAATGTATTTCAAAATTAAATAAATTACTTTACGTATTTCAGTTAATTCTTCAGGGTTTTTATTTTCATAAACTACTGGGGTATTAATAAAAAAAAAAAAACTTGGATTGAACCCTAATAAGTGAATTCATCATTGGATTAATTCAGCTTAACAAATTTTCTAAAAACTCAAAGATTAATAAATCTATTTACTTACGTTCATTAACTGCAATCAACAGTGTCCCATTTGGTGACAAAGCTAATGTTGTAAAATTATAACGGCTTTCAATAGGCAAAGTTTCAGATTTATTGCTAGAGTGAGAAACAAACATTTATAACTAAGATAACATGAATAAATTTTTAATGTTAAGAGTTCAGCTAAAACTAAATTAAAAAAAAAAAAAAAAAATCTGATATGATTTTTACAAAAATATGTCACTTTTATATTTCAATTCGCTGCACCAAATTTTGCAGTTATGGAATGCATTAAAAATATGAATGAAAACTCTGTAAAGTAACACCATAAATTGCAAAAACACACTATTCTAACCTGAAACATATGTTTTTGCAGATTATAGTGTTAGTTTAGAAAGTTTTTTATTTAATACCAGTTTTAGATACATTTTTCTACATTAAAAATATGTTTAAATTTCATTTCTGGTAATGTTTTAATTAGCAACATACAATTATTATGACTTTTGCTTGATTCTTGTTACTTTAGGTGCCATAATTTCTGGAGTACAGGTATAAGTCGCAGGCCAGACCACCATATTTTCCACCAGAAATTTTAACTGGTAAAATATAATATTTTTGTAGACATTAGTAAACTGTACAAACATAATGATAATTATTAGTAAAAATTTCTATTATAAAATTGATTTATTGTCCTGCGACTCATATGCCAGAAATTACGGTCTATAAATCCATTATTTAACTTAATGAACATAATCCATTTATCCACTAGTCAAAAAATAAATAAATAACCATCAATTTTTGCATTTGTAAATAAAATTAATTCTTAAAAGATATGGAATCCTATAACTTCCCCCATTTGAAAGAAGAAACAATTTAATGGAAAAGAACCAAAGTTTAATATCAGATTAAAAATGTAATATTTTAACACTTCAGTCAATAATTTAAATGTAACTTATATATATAACATAAGATTTAATTTAAACAGATTTATAAAAACTAGCCATCAACCAGCAGTCAAAATTCTCTCTCTCTCTCTCTCTTTTTTTTTTTTTTTTAAATAGGCATTTAAACAATAACTGTAGAAATTCAAAATTACCATGTAAACATTGTTCTTGGAAATTACTTTATCCTTCAAAAAAAAAAAAAAAAAAAAAAGAAAGAAAGAAAAGGAGGAAAAATAATAATTATTATTAAAAATTAAAACTAGTATGTTGTGGCCACCACAAGACTTTCTTCTATGTATTCCTATACAAATTCACTAAGTGCAAAAAATTTATTAAAACAATTATTTATTGTAATTATCTAACATGATGAATGCAAATGATTTTCATCTTAAAGAAAACTAACACTAAATATCCAAAGAAAGACAGTTTTATTATGTATAAATAACATCTTAAAAAATGTGTTATTATAATGGTTATCTGGCATATCAAGTTTTGTACAGTTATATGCCATAGAATTTGAGATATAGCCTTCCCGTTATCTAGGAAATTTGCAGTATAACAGCACCACCTATTAGCCATTAAGCACCCAAATTGAATTTCAGCATGTCTCATAATGCCCTGCTCACATATATCAAGTTTTGTTTGATGATACGCAATAGGTCCTGAGATATAGCCTTTCCTTAAATTGCGGAAATTGCTGTGTAGCAGCACCACCTGTTGAGCAGTTGACACCAAATGCACCAGGCACTAATTCAGGTGAAGGAGCATATACATATTAACTTATATGCAATTCTGTGCAGTAGTTCCTGAGATACAGCCTTCCCATAAATTGCAGAAATCGCTGTATAGCAGCGCTACCTGTTGGCCAATAAAAAATTTAAACTGAATCAGCATAATGTCTCATAATGGCCTTCTCACATATCAAGTTTTGTTAATTGTACACAATAGAATCTGAGATATAGCCTTCCCTTAAATTGCAGAAATCGCTGTACAATCAAACCAATTGACACCAAAAGTTGACAGGCACTAATATAGGTCAAGGTGCATCTACATATAAATTTACACACAATTCTGAGCAGTAGTTCCAGAGATGCAGTTGCCACAAAATTTTTGTCACACACACACACACACAGACGGACATTTCCTTAAAATGGTCAAATCATGTTCTAGACCTCTCAAAACATGTAAATCTGTCGAAAACCGAAAGTCGAAAATTCTTACGAATCCAGTACTTTTTTCTAACTATTGAACATAGAAGCAAAAAAAATAAAAAAATTTAAAACTTTAACAAAATTCAAAAACAGCTTATTAATTCTTTTTTTGAATTTTGTTAAAGCTTTGGATTGTTTTTTCATTTTTGAGAGCATGTTGATTTCACCATATTTCTGAAACCTGCTAGAGCTTTCTTATTTTCTATTTTATTAAAAATTGGTTCTTCTGCTACTCCCACCCACTGAAGAGGAAGTAGATGGGTGTTTGCACAGGAAGTGCTGTTTTACAAATGTTTTTTGTTACACTAATTTGTTCTTTTTATACTTATTAACATTTTTAAATTCATTTTGTTAATCATGCCAACTCTTTTTAAATTGTTATGACAAGAACTCCAGGAATTTTTAAAAAACTGGTCGCCAGCAATAATTTCTAATAGCCAGTAAAAAATATCCACTCACTTTTTTTTTTTTTTTTTTTCAATTTATTTGTACATAGAAATTAAAATTCTATGCTTAAAAACCAAATATTTACTAGGCTACAAGGATACATCTGGAAACACCTATTTAACATTATGAAACCGGTTGCATTATTTTCATTAAACAGAAACACCATAATGTATGACAAATTTTGGGTTTGCATATTAATATGCAGATTATATGCTAAAATTACCTTCAATAAAAATTCCCTCCTAAATTAGATTTTATCTTAAATTTAAAATTTTTCTTAGTTTTAATATCAATTAATAGTTTCATACTAAAGCTTAATCAATAAAGTTCCCAATCGAAGTAGAAATGTTAAATTTTCATTTGCGTGGTCACATGCTATTATTCTCTTATAGGAGTGTTGAAGCCTCCTTCAAGGTTTTTTTAGGTAAGGCACTTTCTACTTCATTTTATAAAGTACAATATATGATTTAATTAGAAAGTGTGTTACCTTATATGATTAAATATCATACACAATTTCTATATACTGTAAAAGCACTTATTTTCACGAGCCGAAATTTTCGCGAAAATGAAGATATAGGTGATTTCGCAAGCTGAAAATTTCGGGAACTTTATATGAACAGAACTGAAAAATTCCGAAAGTACCTAAATAAAGAACCCTTTTTGCATAAGGCATTTTAAGAAATTTCTTTTTGTCCGAAAAGTCTCCTTCCCCCCACTCCCCATCGATCTAAAAACAACTTACGCTTACAACGGTCCTTATACATCAACTTTGACCTTGGAATAATTTTGAATGTCTTCAAAGAAGCTGGTATAAACATTGTAAATGAATGAGCTGCATTCTATTAGTTGTATTTTTGTTTTATATTCAAGAAATAGTTTTAGAAAGAAAGTCAAGTTGTAAGAATTAAAGTTGTCATAAAAGAGTTTGTAACTGTGTAATAAATCGTTGAATTTTGATAAGTGAAAAATTTCTGATTTATTATTATTATTTGAGGCGAAAAAAAAAAAAAAAAAAAAAAGTATTTTGCGAGGCTTAATATTTTGCGATTACGATGGGCTCGCGAAAATTAAAGCCCCACAAAAATAAGTGCTTTTACAGTATATTATATTACCCTCCCCCCCCCAAAGATGTTTGACTTCAACAAAAAGAGTTTCCATTGTACATATTGTATTTGATATTATAAAATTTACGATAACAATAAATTTTATGTACGAATACAATGAGGATACTTTATTTAACTATTATTATTATTATTTTATATGAACTTTATTAAGAAGAAAATCATAATTTTATAAGAAATAGAAAAAACTAAAATTAATTTCATATATAAAATACTACTTATAAACAAAATTGAATAAATAAAAACAATTACTTTCTTAAGTCATAAAATGTAATTCTGTTCCCAACAGGACTAATCAAAGTATTTCCATCAGGAGTAAAAAGCAGATTTCCATTGTTGTATACAGTACCAAACAAATTAGAAAACTATAAAACAAGAGGGGAAAACAAAAACTTAATAAAATGAACTATTGCAAGAGATTGCACATAGTATTCATAAAAATAAAATAACTAATTTGCATCTTAGCAATGTCATGTAACATTGTAGTTTAAAATTAAATAAAGAGAAATAAGTGATTGGATATTAAATGAAATAGTAACAAAAAATCTAAATATTCAGTAATGACATTTTGCTTCATGGAGGATTTTAATAACCCTTTTGTTTACTTGTAAGTTAGGTCCTTATTCAATATATTTCATCGACTTTTAGAATAATAAAATCATAAATGTACCCTACATAAATATCAGATTTTTACCTAAATTTGAAAAATGGTCAAGTTCCTCCCCCCCCCCCCCCAAAAAAAAAAAGAAAAAAATAGTAAATACAATGCTATAAGTGAACAGGCATCTAATAAATAAATAAATAAAAAGCATATAACTTCGCAAAAAAAAGCACCAATATTCCAACTTTTTTTTTTTTTTACTTTAGTGCAATCTTTAAACAATTATTGAAACCCCCATATTGGGCATATTGTTTTATACATTCATGAATCACTTTTTGATTGCAAAAATCAGGAGTGCAGAATATGTCCAAAACCCCAAATGAGGTTCGGGGAAATTTTCAATATTTTCTTGAGAAAAAATAAAAATAAGTTTAAAATAATTTACTACTTTGTAATGTTTATAATATAAATTAAAAATTTTATTTTTATGTTACAGTGTATATTTATTCTCTTAAACACTTATTATATAGAATAAATAGCTTTGTATTATAGCAAAATATTTTTGTATTATTGAGAGAAATTTAGATTGTGCTTGGAGGAAATTTTAGAGGTCGAAATTTTATGCATCCTTGGTAAAAATCTGTCAGAGTATCTAAAAGGAAAAAAAAAGCATTACTTTTGGGCAAATAGGGTATGCTTTGGTGGTAAGTAGGGAAAGAAAGACATGTTTTTCAAGATAAAAATATGTGTGCTTTGTTCTTTAAGAGGCGTTTAGGATACTGCTAATTGAATTCTACAGAGCAGGCAGGGTGCAGTGCACTTCTCATAGGCTCTAAGAGGAACACTAAAAATATGTATAAAAGGATATTCTTTAAAAAATAAAATAAAATAAAATAAAAACTTAGTACAAATCCCTTTAGTATGAATTTTCTTGACCATTTTTGTAACTTTTTCCAAATTTTAACTTGTTAAAATTTATTCAAGTCAAGACCTATATAAATTAGACTTCCCATTCACCAATTTTTCCTTACCCATGAAAATATGTTATAGAATAGATGGTTGGTACTACTAAGGCAATTTCATTTTACCTATAAATCTTATATATGACAAATATTTTTTAACATTCTCTATCTTCAGTGGTATGATTTCAGGGTTTAAAAAAATTCAAAACAGGTGGATTTTTCTTTTTTTTTTACATAGAATAACACTACTGAATTTGAATTTTAAAAGAAAACAGCTTTACTTTAAAAAAAAAAAAAACTTATTACAAAATAATAGTAATTAATTAAAACATACACAGGGTTCATACTCAAATATGGGGGAAAAATTCCCTGAGTTCCAAGACAATTTTCAAGAAAATATTAGCGACCTATTACAAGAAACACTCCTCTAGACAGGACAAAATACAGCTACTTTCACTGTATGATGTCATATTACTGCCGCTCGTGATAGAAATCATTATTTACATGCGTATTTTCATTTAAATTTTGATACGAAGCTAAACAAGAAAAACATAACTTGGGAGAAAAAAAAAATATTTGTTTTTCCAGGTTTTATAACTGATTTTTAATGAAATTTTTTATTTTCCCTGACTTTTTTTAACAAATTCCCTGAGGAGTATGAACCCTGATACATGCCTTTCATCTTCTTAATGTTTGATTTGGTCTAAACTGAGGCATCGACGTTAAAATGAACACTTAATTCACTATATATTGAATATTTTTATCACAATTCAGAATTTAGTTCACTTATATTTTTAAATTATTTTAAAAAATTAAACCTAGTGACAAAGACAGAGCATTTTAATCTTTCTATGTATGATTTTAAGGAACAGCTTGTATTACCATCTTTCTTTTTTTTTTAACTGTACCATTCAAAACAAATACTGCAGGTATAGGAAAGCTTTAGTTGAAGTAATATATTACTGGTCAAGAAAGAAGTGATTTTCTTTATGTTTGAACTGATAAAATATTTACATAATATCAAACTGATATATATATTATATATATATTTCTCTAATCTAATATGATACATTATTATAACTGATAAAATATTTACATAATATCAAACTGATATATATATATATATTTCTCTAATCTAATATGATACATTATTATGTTATGTAAGTAGGGTTACATAAATTTAAAGTCAAGTAATTATAAAGGATTTTAAAAATGGGGATCATTTTTATTTCGTTTGAAAAAACCGATCTGGGCCTGAGTTTTTTTTAAGTCGAAAGCCTCTCTCCCTCCCCCCTCAAAAAAAAAAAAAAAAAAAAAAAAAAGTTTTGATTTTCTCTTCAAAGTAAAACTTATGATTTACGTCAACACGATGTTTCTCAGCTGCAGTAAGACTTCGGTGGTACCTTTAACTATTGTAAAACCTATATCAACTAATCTGAGAAAACTGTTCAGCTAAATTTATCCATTTGCATTTACCTTAAAGGAAAATTTCATTTTGATATAGCTGTACAGTCTTTACTTATTCACGACTCAGGACTCAACCTACAATAAAAATGCAAAATGTAAATATAAACAAATTAGCACGTGTAGTGTTCTAAAACAATGCAAAATGTTGCCAAACTGGAAATACTTAACAAGGGGTGGGTTCAGGCTCTCGACCGATCCAGGATCGATCGTGGAACAATGCGTCCAGTCTCATGGACCGGTCTGGATCAAAGTCGTCCAGTGTAATGTGTTCCATGGACCGGTCGTGAATCAAATCACCCAAGAATGGACCATATTCCCACTTTGGGTTCGAGGCTACAAGAATATCAGCTGGTTAGGCAAACAATCCTCAACTCTACCATAGAAAAGCATTGTGGCTTGAAAATTTTTATCTTGCAATATTATTTATAAGAGTTACAGATTATATGAAATTGAAGTAAGAGTGATATCCGCGTTTGTAATGATCGATAGACGGCGCTTTGTGAACACTGCAGTTGTTAGTAAACATTAGCCACGTGTGTTCCAATAGTGTTCTTGTTATTCTACTTAATATTCGTACTATAATTTCTCCGCCATTACATTATGGAAAATTGATTGCTTTTGGAAAAAATACTTCAGTTTATTCAAAGTTCGATTCGGAAGTAGATTTTAAATGAAGTTGAACAAATATTAGTTTCAAATCATCTGATTAATTCTTTACTTCCATTAGCCGAAGCAACTGAAATTTTAAATTCGTCATTTGGAAATAAATGGAAGCTCAATTCTGGATTTCTTGATGCTTTGGATTTACACTGTGGCACACAAAAGTATGTGTTATCTTTTTTACCGTATTTATTCATTTTTATTCAATAAATATATGTGAAACTAAACATCGGCTAGCAATGGCGGCTATATGGAATTCGAATTAAACCATGTTTATTGTAATTTCACCGTAGCCCACCAGAGGGCGAGCATTTCATTACAATCGCGGATAGTGATACCTTTGTATTGTTTTTAATCCAGTTTTAGTAATATACTTTAATATTAATCAACCACGAAGTAATATTAATAGGAGTTGAAGGTCCAATGGGAGAAAGCTACGAAACTGTGATCTAAATTTTTGGTAAATATTGAGGGCGCCACTTGTCATTCCTCCCTACTTCGGCGCGGATATACTGTTGTTTTCAATAGAATTTTGCTGGAGTACATTTAAAATTTTTTATTTTAAGCAATTTAATTTCTTTGTAAGTTCTTAAAACTGCATAATTCAGATGTTTCAAATAAATGCTTCGTTCCTAGTTGTAAAACAAGCTATGATAGTGATAAGAAAAGAAAAAAAAAGGCCGTAGGAGAAAAATAAAGTCCGAGTTCGTGTTTTCTGCACCTAAAGTAAGTTTTTTTTTTTTTTTTCTTTACAAAAAATCATCCATTCTCCTTCCTCCCAATTGTCTGTTTTAGCTAGCTTCGGTCCATAAGGATCGTCATTTTTTAAAAGCTCTCTTTCAAAGTAAAATTAGTATAAAATGGCTCTTAAAAAAAACATGTTTGTTAGAATACTCTATTTAATGAAATTTGCTTTCAATCGAAATTTTTTCAGCTTGATATTATTTAAAAAATAATAATTAAAACGAGACATTTCCCCATTGAATAACATTGCGGAAGCTGGAGAGAAGGAAGGACTGCACGCTGGCGCCATCTGTAAACATTAGAAAACAACATCACAAAATTTCAGCGTTACCTTCTTCTCCTGTCTTATTACTCCGTGTAATCAACATATGTAATATTAAAAGTTGCCATGTGAACTATGGCGATGTTAACAAATTTAAATGGATGTTCCATTTAATAAATTACTTTATTAAAGTGATTGAAATTCTAATTATTTAAGCTTGATGTCTATATATATATGCGTGTCTGTATAAAATGTTCTTATTAATCTTTTATCCATTATATATATATATATATATGTGTGTGTGTGTGTACATAAAATGTTCTGCAATTTTACGATATGGAATAGTCTTAACTTTATCATTCGATTCAGTTGTTTACATTTCTCTTTTGTTCTTGTTTGAACAGATATCTGATTATTAAGTTTCACTGGAGAAATATTTAGGAAAATGTTATGCGTAACAATAAAATAGCATCTTGAATCTAGTTTGTTTACAAAATATCGGCCACGTGTTCGGCGATTTTACCTACTGTGACGTCACAGGAATATTGTCCAATTTGATCCATTCACGGACTTAGATAACAAGGACCGTTTTCCCCAACGGAGGCCGTCCCTCAAAAATGGACCCGAAATGGTCGCTATTATTCGTTCGCCGCTAGGGGTCGTATGTGTTCTCTGACTGTCCACTAACGCCGTAGAATAGCATTGTGAGCAAACAAAATTTTACTTTTATTTTCACTTTTATTTTTTATTTATTTTTAATACTAGATTTTTTTATTATGTCACACTGTTACGCACCGGGTTGCACCTCTGGATATCGAAGTGTTCGAAAAAAAAAAACAAGGAAATAGGTGAAAAGAACCCAAGTTTATTTCGTTCACCTAATGTAAGCTATTGATCTTAATGTTTTATTGAATGATAAAATTGTTGTCTTATAAATATTCTATTACTATACAAAAAAAAAAAAAAAGAAAAAGTCTGATTTAATTGGGATGGTTCTTAGTAAAATTCTGTTTGATAGTTTTTTTTTTAATTAATTAATTAAAATGTAATTTTTCAGGTCACTTTGCATTAAGATTTTAAAATTTGAGTGCTAGCAGTATTCCTTTTTTTTATATTATTCGGCTAAGACATGCGAGCTTTCAATCTTCCGAATTTAAATCATGTTAATTATAAATCACGTATATATTTTTTTTAATTGGAGCTTAAAAACAAGTATTTTAAAAATCTTGAATTGTAAACCGATTTTGGCAACCGGGTTGCACCTCTGGATATCGAAGTGTTCGAAAAAAAAAAAAACAAGGAAATAGGTGAAAAGAACCCAAGTTTATTTCGTTCACCTAATGTAAGCTATTGATCTTAATGTTTTATTGAATGATAAAATTGTTGTCTTATAAATATTCTATTACTATACAAAAAAAAAAAAAAAAAAAGAAAGAAAAAGTCTGATTTAATTGGGATGGTTCTTAGTAAAATTCTGTTTGATAGTTTTTTTTTTAATTAATTAATTAAAATGTAATTTTTCAGGTCACTTTGCATTAAGATTTTAAAATTTGAGTGCTAGCAGTATTCCTTTTTTTTATATTATTCGGCTAAGACATGCGAGCTTTCAATCTTCCGAATTTAAATCATGTTAATTATAAATCACGTATATATTTTTTTTAATTGGAGCTTAAAAACAAGTATTTTAAAAATCTTGAATTGTAAACCGATTTTGGCAAGAGTTAAAAATTGGTTAAAAATTATATGAGTTCACAGTCATACTTTTTTCAATTCATTTCAAAATTACTGAGTTTTAAGATATCTGAAAAGATAATTCACAGAGTCCTATTCATTCGAACGACTTACCTGTTGTCAATAAAAATGCAATCGTTAATCTTTCCAGTATTGATATTTCCAATAGTCAATATTCTGTTCTCAAACTCAATTCAAATTTTGCCATTTCTAAACCTCCTTCTTTTCCTCAGTTAACTGCACCGGTTGAAAAAGCTTTCAAAAATTCTCGACTGACTGACCAACAGAAAGAAAATCTTCGTCATTTAATCCTTAATAATGCCAATTTCAACTCTAAAAATTTTAAATCAAATCTCAGCCCTGCAGAAAAAAACGCCTTGAAAGAATTAAAATCTAATGAAAATATCATCATTACTAAAGCGGATAAAGGTGGTCAGATTGTTATTTTGGATAAAAAACAATACATCGAAAGTGTTACCGAATTAATTAATGATGGCCCATACATTCCTCTGCCACGTGACCCCTCTCCTCAAGAATTAAATAAAATTAAATCTGCTATAAAATCTTGCCCCTTGTTATTGAACTCGACTAAATCCCATCTTATCCCTTCTATTGCTAATTGTGCCAGATTTTATGCTTTACCAAAAGTTCACAAACCCAATATTCCATTTCGTCCAATAGTCTCTAATATCGGTACTGCTTCCTATAATCTAGCTAAATTTCTCACCACAATTTTTGCTCCACTTCTTGCTGCTAATAGTTATACTGTTAAGAATTCCATAAATTTTGCAAAAAAATTTCAAAACTGCCCTCACACTAATCTCACTATGGTTTCTTTTGATGTAAAATCTCTTTTCACTAATGTTCCAATAAGTGGCGCCCTCTGCTGTCTCGAAAATAGATTAAAAGAGTTTCATTTCACCTCTTTCGAAATACAAGAATTAATTTCTCTTACCCGCATTTGTTTATCACAAACCACTTTTTCTTTCCAAAATAAATTCTATCGTCAGTCTGAAGGTTTAGCCATGGGTTCCCCTCTCTCCCCAATTCTCGCAGATATTTACATGCACTATTTCGAAAGCAAGCTTTTTAAGAAAATATCTTTTCCTTTTTGGACCCGTTACGTTGACGACACCTTCACACTTATCGACATATCTCATCACAATATTGACCATGTCTTAGATACCTTAAATTCAATTGACAGTAATATCCAGTTTACATATGAAATAGAAAACAATGGCTCCCTTCCATTTCTTGATACCCTCGTCTCTCGCACTGTAAATGGATTTTCAACCACTGTCTATCGTAAAAATTTTGCAGTTTCCCTTCCTCCCCATGCGCGTTCATGTCACCCACCTAACCAAAAAATGGCTGCTTTCTATACTTTTGTAAACCGTGCCCTTAATATTTGTTCAAATCCTATTTTATTGAAATCTGAAATTAAATACCTGAAGGCCATCGCAATTGACAGAGGTTATGACCCTTCCATTATAGACAAAGCTATCCAAAAATTACAACTCCCTCGTATTTCGTCTACTAAATCAGTCACATCTAATATCAGTATTGTTTTACCCTATTTTTCTAAAACCAGTCAAACCATAGCTAAAATTCTCAAACAATATGATTTTAAAAAAATATTTTCGCCTTCCAATAAACTCACCTTTTCTCAGTTAAAAGATCCTATTGATATGCATAATTCTTGGGGCATTTATAGTATTTCCTGTCAGTGTGGTTTATCATATATTGGCCAAACTAAACGCAGTCTTAAATTTCGTCTAAAAGAACATATGAATTACGTCCACAAACAAGAAACCAATAAATCGGCTATTTCTAAACATTGCTGGGAGGAAAATCATAATTTTAAATTTAATTCAGCTAAAATAATTTGCAGACCTAAATCCATTCATGAACTCGATTTCTTTGAAGCTTTTCATATTTATAAAAATTTTAAAAACCTTGTAAATTGTGATTTCGCTGTTCCCTATTTGTCTGATTGTTGGAAATTCTACATTCAGTCCACATTTCCTTAATTTTTCTACAGTTTACACAGCTACACATTCCTTAATTCCTATTGGCCACACTCCCCAACTCTTCCGTAATCCTATTGGTTGAACTAAATCCGGTCCCTCTCCTATATATATGAGCACTTCTCCAGATTCAGAATTCTTTTTGCACTGATGACGGTACGCTTTAGGCTACCGAAACAGCTGTATGCACCTCAATAATTTTTCTTTGGCGTTTCTGACGTAGTAGTTTATTCCTGTTTTAATAAATGTGTTCATGGTATCAGTAGTTCATACTATCAGTAACTAATCTTCATATTACTAAAGTAATCTTCATTTTTACGGGGATCGTGGAAACAGTTCATGTTAAAAGTAATTCATGGATTGGATTGGATTTCGGAATAAGGCTGATTGACTGCTGTATGTCCAAGGCCTGAGGGGAGTGCCCTCCATGGGGTCTTTCTGAGGGGTCCTAGCTTGTATTTACGCAAGTATCGGAGAAAAACACGGCAAACTCTGAACGGCGAGACCGACGAGCATGACCTGGGATTGAACCCGGCACCTCGCGTCTACCAGCTTTGAGCGCAGAACCGCTCGGCCGCTGTTGGGCAAAAAGTAATGCATGTTAACAGTGTTCACATTAACGAGGTTCAACTGTATTATATTACTTCTTATTCCACTGAGATTCAGATAAATATTTTAAGAATTTAATTAGCTTCAATTTCCACAGAATTTGTAAACTGAAGTTCCACATTTTTTTTTTTTTCACATTTTTATCAACATGCTATTTTTATTGCCATCTTTTTTTATTTCTTTTTTTATTTTAATTCTAATAAATATTACATGCATTATTTCTTAAGCAAGCTATGCTAATATTGATAAATTTTAATAACATCTTATTTTTAACACGTTTGAGTCACATTGCCCATTTATCTATAAAAATTAAGGATTAAAGCATATATCATTCTCCTTGGGACACATTGTATAATACATAGTGGCAAACCTTATATTTCAAAAATTAAGAAATGAAAGAAGAAAGAAATCTCCTAAACAATTTATAAATTGAATCAATTTTTTTTTAAGTAATTTTTATTACCTTTCAGAAATGTCAGGTTCGATTATAGGTCGTGCTCATCGACCAATACGTTAGGAGTTTTCCGTGGTTTTCTCAGAAACTCGCGTAAATGCGGGCTAGAACCCTTAGAAAGACCCCCACGGAGCGCTTTCCACCTATTGGCCTAGGAACTTAGAGTAGGCAATCGGTCTTAAACCCAAACATTACTTTTTAATTATGTTGTTATAACAGGTTTTTTTCCTTCTTTTTTTTTCCCAATTCTTGTTGCACAAGTAGAAAAAAAAATGCATTCTAGAAAGAGAAAAATATTATCTAAGCTTCAATATAATAGTTTTTAATTAAAAATATTACTATAGGAACTTGTATTAAAAAACTGAGAGAATACTTTAGAAATTATGAGTACCAGGCTGCTATAATGTTGTTAAGGAACAGAGTATTATTTTACATGCAAGAAACAGTGGTATCATACTGTTTGTTGCAAAGATGGATGTTCATAGAATTACATTATCCAGTATATTTTTCATAATTCCATTTGCACATTCAGAAATTTCTCGACCATTAAATCTGTTCTAGTTCTTCAAAAATTGACTTCTTGATGCTGGTGGACGTGAAGTGTCGTGTTCGATCCCAAATCGCGCTTATCGGTCTAGCTGTTCGGAGTTTTGCGCGTTTTTTTTCTTTTTACTGAAACTTGCGTAATTGTGGACAAAGGCTCTTTAGAAGGACAGCCACGGTGGGCAGACCCAGGCCTTGGACCCTAATGCATCCAGCTGGCTTTAATCTCCAACACCAACATTGATTTTAAGCTATAAAGTCAGATGAATGACCTAAAAGCAGTTTTCGAATCCTTTAGAAGAAAATATTCAGAATTTAAAAAATTTCCCCATACAGTATTATGGGCTTTGGTTCCAAAAAAAAAAAAAAAAAAAAAAAAAAAAAAAAATAATTAATTAATAAATTAATAAAAAAATGCTCCTTTAGCTTTTTGAAAGGGAATGCTCAAATTATTATGATTGACTCTGCTTTTCATTACATTGATTTTTATATCGCGCATATTTAAATATATATATAAGTTAATTTTATTTTTTAAATAAATTATTTGCTTTAAATGAGTAGCAAATAATGCAGATTGAAAATCTCTTTAAAGTGCAAATTTTAAAATGAAAAATATTGATAAAAATGAAAAAGTGCTGTATTTCGGCTTATGGATTTATTGGATTTGGGAATAAGGTCGATTGACTACTGTAGGTCCTACGTCTGAAGGGGAATGCCCTCCGTGGGGGTCTTTCTAAGGGATTCTAGTACGTATGCACACAATTTTCGGAGAAATACACGGAAAACTCTGAATGACTAAGTAGATAAGCGCGACCTGGAATCGAACCCAGGCACTTCCCGTCACTCAGCTTTGAGCGCAAAACCGCTCGACCACCATTGGAGTCTCGGAAGAGGGAAAAGGACGGCCTTTGTAAAAATATCGTAATGAATTTTTAAAATTTTTCTGTTTTACATACTTTGTATATATATATTTTTTTAATTGGAAATGCTGGCATAAATTGTGATTTTTTAAATACATTTATTGTTTTAAATTATGAAAATTAATATTTTCATATTTATTTTTTAAATATCATATGTTTTCATTATACTATTTCGTCTTTTTTTTTTTCGGGGTGGGGGGGGGAGCGAATTGTTTATATTTATAGATATATTTACATACTAGCAGGCGACGCCCGCTTCGCTGGTCCCTATTTTTAAATGAATCACTATAATTACTGAATTCTCAGAATTGCATTAATTTTTATCACGTGGAAAAAAAAAAAAATCTGATTAGGAAAAATGTCGCACCGGGTTCTCACTGTCTTCGGAAAAAATTCCCAAAATGCTCTAACTCTTATGTCTATTATTTTCCCCCTTCGCCCTCCCTCCCGTCTATCCTAATAGTTTTACAAATTCGAAAATATCCGCAATCGATTTGTAAGTATCAAAAACCTCTATGCACCAGTTTTGAAAGATCTATCTCTATTTTTTTTTTTTTTTTTTTTTTTTGCCCCTCCCAATAATTTAAAAAATTCAAAAATATCCGCAATCTTTTTGTAGGTATCGAAAACCTCTATGTACCAATTTTGAATGATCTAACTCTATTTTATTTTATTTTTGCCCCCCTCCTCTCCCCTTCCCCTTCTCGCCCCTCCTAATAACTTTACACTTTCGAAAATATCCCCATTTGACTTGCAGGCCTCTAAAACCTATCTGTACCAATTTTGAACGGCCTAACTGTATTTCTATTTGTTTTTGCCCATAGCCCCTCCTTCCCGCCTCTCCTAATAATTTTACAAATTCGAAAATATCCCCAATCGATTTGTAATTATCGAAAACCTCTATATACCAATTTTTTCGATCTAACTCTATTTTTATTTATTTGCCCCTCCCGCTCCCCTCCTCCTTCTCGCCCATCCTAATAACTTTACACTTTCGAAAATATCCCCATTCCACTTGCAGGCCTTTAAAACATGTCTGTACCAATTTTGAACGGCCTAACTGTATTTCTATTTCTTTTTGCCTATAGCTTCCCCCTTACCGCCCCTCCTAATAATTTTACAAATTCGAAAATATCCCCAATCGATTTGTAACTATCGAAAACCTCTATATGCCAATTTTGAACGATCTAACTCTATTTTTATTTTTTGCCCCCCCCCCTTTCTCCTTCCCCTACTCGCCCCTCCTAATAACTTTACACTTTCGAAAATATCCCCATTCGAGTTGCAGCCCTCTAAAACCTATCTGTACCAATTTTGAACGGCCTAACTGTATTTTTATTTGTTTTTGCCCCATAGCCCCCCTTACCACCCCACCCCCCTTACCGCCCCTCCTAATAATTTTACAAATTCAAAAATATCCGCAATCGATTTGTAAGCATCGAAAACCTCTATGTACCAATTTTGAACGATCTGACACTATTTTTATTTTTTTGCCCTCCTCCCCTCCCCCCTTCTTGCCCCTCCTAATAACTTTACACAATCGAAAATATCCCCATTCGTCTTGCAGGCCTTTAAAACCTATCTGTACCAATTTTGAACGGCCTAACTGTATTTCTATTTGTTTTTGCTCCATAGTCCCTCCCCCGTTGCTGCCCTACCTTGGGGCTGAATTTCTAAAATTCCAGAAATAGGTTTTTAGATAGTTGCATTAGCTATATTTTAGAGCAAAAATTTCACGTATATCTGTTTTTTTGTTTGAGATATATAGGATCATGTGAAATCACGTTTAACGCATGTGAAATCACGTTTCGCCTCCCCCCCCCTCCTTGGGGACCGAATTTCAAAAATTCCAGAAATCGATATTTAGACATTTGTATTAGCTATATTTTAAAGCAAAAATTTTACGGATATATGTTTCTTTGTTCGAGATATTTAACATTGTTTCCTTTAATTCTCGAGTTAAAGCGCTCTTTAAAGTCTGAAGTGGAAAGGCAGTCGATGCGAGCGCCATCTTCTAAAAGCGACCAAAATGGGGCCATTCTGATAACACAGCGTCGGCGGTCCATAGTGTACGTCCATGGATCCATTTAATGAAACATTGCTGTATAATAGCAGGAGACTTGGCGTTGGAATATTAAAACAGGAATAAACTACTACGTCAGAAACGCCAAAGAAAAATTATTGAGGTGCATACAGCTGTTTCGGTAGCCTAAAGCGTACCGTCATCAGTGCAAAAAAGAATGCACTGATGACGGTACGCTTTAGGCTACCGAAACAGCTGTATGCACCTCAATAATTTTTCTTTGGCGTTTCTGACGTAGTAGTTTATTCCTGTTTTAATAAAACATTGCTGTGATTGGCCGTTGGTTGTTGCTCTGGTTCCACCATCTATCGGTCCTTACAAACGCGAATATGCATACAAGGTTTTTTTTTTTTTTTTTTTGTAAATAACTGTATAATTGTTTTAGAATTATAAATATCCGCGTTTGTAATGATCGATAGATGGCGCTTTTTCAGCTTTTGTTGTTAGTAAACATTATAGCCACGTGTATTCATTATTGTTCTTTTTGTTATTCTACTTAATATTCGTACTGCAATTTCTCCGCCATTACATAATGGAAAATTGATTGCTTTTGGAAAAAAAATATTTCAGTTTATTCAAAGTTCGATCGGAAGTAGATTTTTAACTGAAGATGAACAAATATTAGCTTCAAATCATCTGCTTAATTCTTTACTTCCATTAGCCGAAGCAACTGAAATTTTAAATTTGTCCTTTGGAAATAAATGGAAGCTTAATTCTGGATTTCTTGGTCCGTTGGAGTTACAATGGAGCACACAGCAGTATGTGTTATCTTTTTTACCGGATTTATTCATTTTTATTCAATAAATATATGTGAAACTAAACATCGGCAAGCAATGGCGGCTTATGGAAGCCGAATTAAAGCAAGTTTATTGTAATTTCACCTTAGCCCACCAGAGGGCGAGCATTTCATTACAATCGCGGATATTCATGCAATGGATTGAAATATAATACAATAATGCAAATTAAAATTCATCGAATATTATTTAAATTTAATAAAATGAAATTTTAAAATACTCTCTGCTAACAATTTTTTAATTTTCAGTTTAACAAAATATTTTAAATATGTTTTGTACTGCTTTGTTAATTTATCGATGAGTTAATTTTTATAAAACCTTTTTATGTTTGAATACTAAACATTTGCATTAAATTTTAGCATTCAAACATAAAAGTAATTAACAATATTTAAAAATCAATATTTAATTTGTATTAAAAAAAAAAAAAAAAAAACATAAATATATTAATCATTTAAAATATTATTGATTGAAATCATAATTAATTGAATTTAACAAACAAATCAATGAAGTGATAATTTAAAAAACTGTATTATTATTATTATTATTATTATTATTATTTTGCAATCATTGATTTAAATCAAAATTTAAATTTTATAATTTTTTGGCAATGTGTAATAGTTTCATATTTCTTACCTTAGATCATAATAATAAAACTTGAACCTACTTCTTATTTACATCAAATATTTGAATGCTAAATATTTGCTTTAAATTTCAGTATTCCAACTTAAAAATATTTAACAAAAATTAGCTTGATAATAAATCCATAAAATATCACTTAAAATTGTTTAAAATATATCGTTAAAATACAATAATGCATAATTGAGGGAAATAATTAAAAAAAAAAAATTGCTGGAAAATTTTCTAAAATTAAAATTTTATTTTTATTATAATTTTTTAAATAATTTTCGAAAAAGAATTATATAATTAATATTATTGTATCTCAGTGCATATGTACCCAACTATGCAGAACAGAAAAAAATAGATATGCATCTATCTTTTTTTTATTCATTGTTAAATTACATTTTTAATTAATGAATTAAATTTTTCTTCAACTAATTTAATTCTGTGATATTTTAGAGCTAATTTCAAACTAAGCCTAGAGATGGCAGCACTGATTTTGATCCACTAGAGGGATCGGAGTTGTCCAGCCTCTGCTTTCGACCGGTCGTGGATCAAATGTCTCAGGGCCCAGTTGGATCGGTCGAAGTGTTCCAGAGGCTGGACTCGCCCAAGTTTTGAAAAGTCAAATGCAATGGGTGAGTCCAGCCTCTGGAATACTTCGACCGATCCAACTGGGCCCTGAGTCATTTGATCCAAGACCGGTCGAAAGCATAGATATAGTAATAAGACATAGATTGATCAGCGAGAGGAAAAACGTGATACCTTTTTTTTTCGGGAAAAGTCACTCAAATGGCTGCCTTTTCCCGAGTAGTTCACACACAGGAATACACACGGATAATTCAGTAAATAAAATTTATGAATAATTTATTTACTAAAGGTGAATGAAAAACTACAGATACAGTTTCAAATTCATTTTTCTTTTTATTCTTTTTTTCGATACTCTCTAATGGCTGATTTAAAACTTTTTTTCGGCATCAAAATTTTTTGCTCAATAACATGGGGATGATAGATCTATATATATTACTATATCTATGGTCGAAAGCAGAGGCTGGACAATAGGGCTGGAGTATTTATCAATATATCCCCAAGTATCAATATTTTTTTAATATCGCAATAACGATATTAAAGATCTTGCTCTGCCGATATATCCCTCTAACGATGTTTCTTAGCGCGCACAGAGCGATCGATCGATGCGCCGATAAATAATGTTTAATGCCAGTCTTAAATACCTTCTTCAAATCCTGCTTTCCCCACCACGCACCGAACAAAACGCGCGCCGTATAGCTTATACTAATGCAACCCCTTGTGCGCGCTCCATCAATGTGCCGATAAATAATAACGCCAATCTTAAATACCTTCTTCTAATTCTGCTTTCCCCACTAAGCATGCATCACCACGCGCCGAACAAAAAAAGAGCTGAATAGTGCAACCCTTTTTCTTTTTCCGTCCTATTCTATTGCTCACTGACTAAAATAGAGAAATATAATCCCAACACCAAACGATATTTCTCTTTCATTAAGAAAAAAAGTGTATCTACTTTCTTTATCTTTATTCGTGCTATCTACCAAATCAAAAATATCACTGTCCAAAAATTCTGAATGATATTCATCAAGAAAATTAAATTATCAAAGTATATTGACTTCCCACTCTACATTCATGATTTCCCTGACCCTAAACGATAATATGAAAGAATTTATACTACCGTTAGTATAAGTTCTTTGATAATATTGCACATCACCGCTCCTGGATCATATCGTAGGTGATGAAAACCACAGACAAGCCGATAAAATAAAAAAAAAAAAACGCATATTATGACGAATGAAAACGATATCTTTCGTTTTAGCTCATTTCCTGCTATTGGTTCATTGATATTGGTCTATTTCAAAGTATCGATATTTCCTGGCCAATAAGATGCGCCCTTCAACATGTGTTTAACAAAGATCATCAAAGCCGAACTGATAGCTACTAGAAGAGTTTTTTTTTTTTTTTTGCAAATTTTCTTAGCTAAACGCTAAGAAATTTCTAAAAAACTTCTGAAAATATAGGCAATTATAGAATGTATTTTTTTTTTAATATTATTTTATTATTATTAAATATTTCGATAAAATATTTTGTTTTTATTAAGGCTGTACATCAGTCAGATAGCTCCCTTTCTCCTTTCCCATGTTATCCAATGGGATTTTCGTTGCTTCGTTTTATAAAAATATCTCATTCAAAAATGAAGTTTTTCGAATTCTGTTTTTTTGAATATTACTCTTTGAACGGGTCGCCTATTTGCTTGGTGAACAATTTTTCGAAAAAAAAAAAAAAAAAAAAAATACTAATAATAATTTAAATATTTTATTTCAATAAGTAAATTATGGACTCTAAGTAAAATATTTAAATTTATTTTTTCGAAAAATTGCTCACTAAGCTAAAAGACGACCTGTTCAAAGAGTAATATTCAAAAAACAGAATTCGAAAAAGTTCATTTTTTAATAAAATATTTTTATAAAACGACGCGACAAAAATCCCATTGGATAACATGGGAAGGGAGAAATGGTGCTATCTGACTGATGTAAAATAAAGTTTCATCTTCAGTAATTATACAGTGACAGTTTCTTTATAGAATTATATAATATTGAATAGTTTATTACTTTTTTTATGTAGCATTTATTTTTTCTCTTCCCCCTTTTTTTTTTAAGCCGTACATGTTAAATAAAATTGATTTAAATGCAAAATGAGTTACTTTAAGTAACAAAATGAAACTTTAACATAATTTTGTTTAAATAATATAATTTTTATACTGACAATGTATACATATATATATATATATACCAACACAGCACATACGTCCAACTTTTGTTCAATTCTCGTTTCGTACGTCCAAAACACGTCCCTCCAGAGAACTAACATCCCATTTTTGTCACATGCTCACATAAATTCAACCATCATGTTGAAAGTATGTGTCATGAGTAACCAAATTTGGACATAAATTATTAGAAAATATCTTGGACGGGATGTGTTCCTATGTTGAGCGAATTCATCCCAATGAAGCGTCCTTTTACGTTAAATTCAACAAGCTATGCAGAGCACTTTTTACCAAAATGGGACGAGCAACTGGGCATACGCATTCATGCTAATAACCAACCATTCCACTTTTCCTTACGTCCGTTGCTTCGCTCGCCGCCATGTTATGATTGTAAAATGCGAAAGAATTGTGTTGTTTAATTAATGTTGTGATTGTCACATTACCGTAGATTTCGACGAACCATTCAAGCATGCCTTTATTTTAAGCAGAAATGAAAATATCTGTACAAGTATTTTATTGTAAACTTAATCGGAATTTCCATTGCATTTTAACCATTCGAAATCGTCACATTCGACAACCTTCTGAGATGTGAATTTCTGAAGTGACAACAATTTTACATTCTGTTTCTGTTAGAGATGTGAGCGGGGAAAAAACCTGGGTTCAAACCAGGGAATAAACCCGGTTTTTTCGGGAAGGGAATTTTGAAAGTTAACAAAACAAGGGAATTTTGAAAGTTTTCACAAGTTGCGAATTTATCTTTTTTTTTTTTTCTTGGATTAGAGATGTTCTAAGGCATTTCAAAATGTTACCTCACATTCAGATGTTTTTAATGATCTTTCAATTTTTAAATAGTGCTTTTAACGTCTATAAATTTAAAAAGTACAAGTTTCAAATTTCATTAATTAATAGACTTATTCTCTGTTATTGCCGTATATGTATATTTTAGTTCTGACTGCATACACACTGAGTTCAATATAACACTTTTTTTTTTTTAATCGCAATCGCAAGTTTCAGATGTTTTCCATTTTATTTAAAAAATAAAACAAAAATGCTTCAAAATATTCTGCATTTACTAAAACAATCAATAGTATTACACTGGGAAATATTATTTCAATTAAAATTTCACCAATATTAATAGGCAAAAAATAAATGAAGAAAAAATAACAGCCAAATTATTAATTATTAGCTATTGAATATTTTATGTATTGATTTAATGTGTTAAAAATTATTGCTTGAATTCTTAATAACCGAAGAACTCATGTTCGATTTTGTTCCCCGTGCTCTTTGAGTGATTATAACAAAATTTCATCAACTAATGTGAAATTTTGTTCGATGAATAAAAATAAAATTTAATAATTTTAAAGTATTCTTACCATAATTTAATTTCATTGTATTATTTTTCATAACATATTTTATTATGGTATTCATTAAAAAATGAAAAAAAAAAAAAAAAAATTAAAGTTATTTAAATAGGCAGACTTCATCATTTATTACTGTCATTAATAACAAAACTTCATCATTTATTATTGTCAATAACGTAAACGTTTATTTTTTTTTTGCAATTTTCTGTAAAATAATCACATAATTGTTGATATCACTTTTATTTAAGCAAATCGAATAAAAATGATATTGAAACAAGTTGTTTGGTACACCTAAAAGAGGTGAAATTAAATCTAAACATTGAATTTCTTCCCATCAAAGTTTCCAAAGTTCCCAAAATTCCCGGTTTAAACCCGAAAATTCCCATGTTTATTCCCCAGAAGCAAAATTCCCGGGTTTTTTACATCTCTAGTTTCTGTACAGAATACGATTTGAAAATAATTATCATGTAAGTATCTAAAATCATTTAATTTTATTTTCATTTCTGATATTTGACTTTAGTGTAATAATGCATATTATCCCTGAAAAAGTTTATTTTTTGTAAAATTTAATTTCATGTGTGGTTTTAGTTTTTGTTTGTTGTGTAATCATTTCTTATCCATTGATTTATAGTTCCATAAATATTATTACATGGCCAAATGGACCTTTCTTTTATTTTAAGCAGAAATGAAAATATCTGTACAAGTATTTTATTGTAAACTTTTTTTTCCATTGCATTTTAACCATTCAAGCATGCCTTTATCAGTTGTTTACCTTTAATAAACAATGCAAAAATGTGTTCATAAAAGCTTAAATTTATTTTAAAACTGTTGTAATTTTATTTAGCTCTCTCAAATTATAAAAAAAAAAAAAAAAAAAAAAAAAAAAAAGAGTGATTTTATTAATGAAAGTTGTTATTTAAGTATAAGAAATTCAGTAATTCCGAATTTAACTTATGTGAATAACTACTGTAAAATTTTCTAACGAAGCATAGAAAATGAGAATAAACAAAGTTTCTCATGAACTATATACTTGTACTGGTTTGGATTCTCTTATTTAGAATATGTATACCCTTTAACTTATTTTTCACAAGTAATTTTTTTCCTAAATATTGTAAATATTATATATTTATATATATTAAATATTATATAAGTGCAATTTACAATTAGAAGCCAAACCATTAATTTCTCTTTCTCTGTTTTGAATCTCTTTTCTAGACTATGTGTACTGTTTAATTTATTGAATTTAGTTATGTGTTTCTCAAGAGTAATTTTTTTCCTAGTCCACTGTTACTTATGTGTTAATATCAATAGCAAAAACAGTGCAGCTAACACTGCAGGTTAATTTAACAATCCATAGGTAAATGAGATATGCTTAGTAATTTTTTTCCTAAATGTTGTAAATGTTATATATTTATATATATATTAAATATTATATATATATGTGTGTAATTTACAATTAGAAGAGAAGCCAAACCATTAATTTCTCTTTCTCTCACTTTTTATTTAATGATTTTAAATTGGTATTTTTAGTCTTCTGCTATTTATGCGTTAATACCAATAGCAAAAACAATGAAGCTAACACTGAAGATTAATTTAACAATCTATAAATGAGATACACTTAATAATAATACATAATCAATGACGTAGCTAAAGAGTCATACTTTATCCTTTGTAAATGCAAATTTTGCACATTTTATGAATTATATTATTTCTTTTTATTATACCAGACCTGATCCCAGATTCTCTGATTGCAGAATTTTGTTTTATTTTAGATAGATAAAAAATTCTTCCTGTGCACATGTGTATACGCGTATTTATATAAAGTTTAAAATTACAGTTAACATTACATAAACTATGAAAATTGTAACTTCGTGTTGATGGTATTTTTTGATTAGGCTTAATTTTTGTTTTTAAAAATTAGATTTTTCTTGGAGGTAATTATTAAATAGAAAATATTACTCATGATATGTTTTTTCCCCCCTAAAGTTGGAATGTAAACTTTGAAAAAAAAATTTTCTTCCTGTATACGATATTTATAAGCTATTTTTTTTTTTTTTTTTTAAATTTTGGCCTTTTGTATTTTTCTTCCCAGATTATCCATTTAAGAAGTTAATGAAGAATATGTAAGGAATCTAGATTTGGCCTGCAGTGTCCTAGCAACCCTTCAGTTTTAATTTAGCTTGCAAATTAATAAGTAAAATACCTACTTTCTGCATTATTATAACTCAGTACTATTCTTTTTTAATTCACGATTCTCAGTGTTGTCTTGAAAATGACATTTCGGGCTCTCTTTATATTGGTGGCTAATAACAATACATTATAACTAAACATTTATTTCTTTTATTGATGAATTTCAACAGTCAATGAGATAATGAGCTTTTTACTATATTTATTTAAATGTTATTTTACAACTATATATAATATAAGCTTTTAAATTATATTAATAATGTTTTTGTAATTTAGTATACTGGTTATACAACTACATTGATTTATACAACAGATTCTTTTTTTACATATGTTTAAAATTATTTTAGACATATTTATCAATGTACACGTATGTTGTGTGCATCTATATATATTCATTAATGTTCATCAAAAAATCATATATGTATTTGCTTAAAATCAAAACTGCTTTTGTTAAAGGTTTCATATAAAAATCAAAACAATCTTTCAAGCTATTTCAAAATTTTGTAGTAAGCATGATTAATTAAGATCAAGATTACAAAGTATTGTACTGAATGCTAATAAATTAAATTGTATTGTATACACTTGTGATTTAAGTTATACAGTTATATAAAAAGTTATTTATTCTTAACTGTTAACTTCAATACTTAACTTTAAATCAAAGAAAAGTTCAAATCAAAGTCAACTATTTTATCTTTATTTCATAGTAAAAATAAACTGTAATAACAATAAATGGTTTTATTTATTAAGGATATAATAAAAAACTAAATGCTTAAATTAAAATATATAAGAAAACTGAAATATTTTTTATTCGTAATTGAAATATGAATCAAAGAAAAGTTCCTATCAAAAACATAGTATTTTACCTTTATTTCATAGTAAAAAATAAACTGTAACGATAATAAATGGTTTTATTTATTAAGGATATAATAAAAATATATGGTTGAAATAAAATATATAATAAAATAAGGACAGTAATGCTATATACATTATGCTTTTAAATGTTATAAAGTGTTTTGCCAAGAAGTTTGGATGTAATTTCAAAACAAATAAAAATAGTAAATTAAATATGCTTATTAAAAAAAAAAAAAAAAAAAAAAAATATATATATATATATATATATATAATTAAAATCAGGTTTATGTTAAAAATGATATAATTTGTAGTCCAAATTAATCAATATAGCTATCATTTGGACAAAAAATGTCCTAATCTGTAATTGCCCCGGGGTCGGGGTGTGATCGATATTTACCCGGTTGCTGGGGTAATTACTGATCAATGAATTTTTTCAGTTAAACAAACTTTAAAAACATTTTAATCAAAGTCTATATTTTATTGAATTGACACATGGTAAAGCCTTAACCATGCTGAATTTAGTCAACATCAATTGTGATATTTTTAAAGTTATTTAGGTGTTTGTATTTTTTGATCGAAAATTATCCTCGTCCACCCTAAAATCTTATCCATGCTATGGAACTGATAAAATAATTTTGGAAAAGGGTAATTTAGTAGGGAAAATGACATCATAATTGAAACAATGTATTAAAGGAAACTTTTACTCATACTTCCCAAACAAAATGGAATAAAGATTTAAGAAAAAAAAAAGTAGGATATCCTAAAAAACTTATATTTAGGCTAAACTAATATAATTTGTATTAAAATCACAATCAACTGATTGTGATTTTCACAATCACATTTTAATGAAATTTTATTTTTCCGACTGAGTGAAAATAATGCCTGGACCGGGAGTCGAACCCCTGATCATTGACTTACAAGGTCAAGGCTCTACCAATTGAGCTATCCAGGCCTACAACCGGCCAGCATTACAGGCCTGCCTAAATTTCTGCCTAAAAGTTGTCTGAGTGTGTAATGCTGACCGGTTGTCGGCCTGGATAGCTCAGTTGGTAGAGCCTTGACCTTGTAAGTCAATGGTCCGGGGTTCGACTCCCGGTCAAGGCATTATTTTCACTCAGTCGGAAAAATAAAATTTCATTTAATATAATTTGAATCAAGAAAATTTTTTCACACTATACCCATTAACAAAATTCACATTTTCATTACCAACTTAATACTTTCATTTATTCTTTTAACTTTTCTATATTGAGTCAGGACAATTCATTAAACCAGCAGTGACAGCTGCCTTGAACTGTATATAACTGATTATATGTAATTAAATTAAATGTTTATGGAGTTTTTTTTTAAAAAAATGGAGGCTTCAGCAGGGACTAGGGCTGGATTATTTAGCAATATATCCCCAAGTATCGATATTTTTTTAATATCCCGATAACAATATTTAAGATCTAGCTCCGCCAATATATCCCTTTAACGATATTGCCTAGTGCGCACCCGAGTGAACGAAACTCGAGCGAATGAAACCCGATAAACCAACATACAACAGCTAACGAGACCCGCAGAAAAAAAGCGCCGAATATCTTATTCTAATACTCATTTTCTACTTTCCTCTAATTACTCACTGATAAACTAGAAAAAATAACCCCACGCCAAACGGTCTCTATTGCAATACATATAATAACCTCAAATCTAAACATCACTGCTTTAAAAAGGCCACCGCATAATAAAAAAATAAACCAGTATTTATTGAAAGCCATCTGCTTTGATTATCCCGTGAATAAGCTGACTTCGTTCAAGGTTACGGTTCTACCCCTTCAGAAAAAATTCATCAGACATACTCCAATATCACAATCCATTCACTATTAATACGTATTCATACCTATAATCAGCAGGTGTGTTTACTAGGAAAGAAATTTGATGTTAGTCGAAACGATATATCCCTATCCGAGATATCTGTTATGGGTTCTGATATATTACACTATATTGAATTCCCACTCTACATTCATGCATATCGTAGGTGATGGAAACCACAGAAAAGGCAATATGACGAATGAAAACAATATCTTCTGTTTTAGCTCCTTTCCTGCTATTGGTTCATTGATATCGGTCTATTTCAAAGTGTCGATATAAAATGGCCAATAACATGCTTCAACATGTGTTTAATAAAGATCATCAAAGCCGAACTGATACAGTGATGCCAGATTGGGGATTTTGAGGCTTTTGGGGACAATTTTGGAGACCAAACCAAATGTTTGTGGGGATTTTTTGGGGGAATTCTAAAATTTTTGGGGACAAATCTGGGGCGTTTTTCAACTTTCTGTCAATGTTGGTAACGTAATGATTTATCCCTATGACTAGAGACTTTCAATAGCTTTATTGTTATTTGGGGATTTTTTTCAAAAATTGCCTTCATTTGGGGAAAAATCTGAGCTTAAATCATAGAAAAATCTGCTTGATATTTTTTTTTTTTTTTTGAACAAATTTTTATTTTCCCTTTTTAGTAGAAATCAAGTTGGGGATTTTTTTGAAAAAAAAAAAAAAAAAAAAAAACCGTGATTTGGGGAAATTTGAAGACCTGTTTGGGGAAATAATTTTCGACCATCTGGCATCACTGAACTGATATCTACTAGAAGAGTTTTTTTGCAAATTTTCTTAGCGTTTAATAAAAAACTTCTGAAAATATAAGCAATTATGGAATGTAATTTTTTTAAATATTATTTTATTATTATTAAATATTTCGATAAAATATTTTTTTTTTATTAAGACTGTACATCAGTCAGATCAGTCCCTTTCTCCTTTCCCATGTTATTCAATGGGATTTTCGTTGCTTCGTTTTATAAAATTATCTCATTCAAAAATGAAGTTTTTCAAATTCTGTTTTTTGAATATTACTCTTTGAACGGGTCGCCTTTTAGCTTAGTGAGCAATTTTTCGAAAAATTTAATTTAAATATTTTATTTCAATAAGTAAATTATGGACTCTAAGTGTGGATCTCTAAGTAAAATATTTAATTTTATTTTTTCGAAAAATTGCTCACTAAGCTAAAAGACGACGATATTTTATTATTAAAAAAACAGAATTCGAAAAGTTCATTTTTGAATAAAATATTTTTATAAAACGAAGCGACAAAAATCCCATTGGATAACATGGGAAGGGAGAAAGGGTGCTATCTAACTGATGTAAAATAAAGTTTTGAGTAATTTTACAGTGACAGTTTCTTTATAGAATTATATAATATTGAATAGTTTATTACTTTTTTTATGTAGCATTTATTTTTTCTCTTTCCATTTATTTATTTATTTATTTATTTTATTTTTAAAGCCGTACATGTTAAATAAAATTGGTTTAAATGCAAAATGAGTTACTTTAAGTAACAAAATGAAACTTCAACATAATTTTGTTTAAATAATATAATTTTTATACTGACAATGTATACACACACACACACACACACACACACACACACACATATATATATATATATATATATATATATAATATGTAATTCAAATTTCAATTATTGTGAAACTATTACGAATGTGAATTGAACATATATATTTAAAAGATATTGTAATGATTTGGTAAGAGGATACAAAAATAAAAATGACAAGTAACTGACATTTAGGATGCATATAAGAGTTTTAAGTAAAAAATATTATTCTCTACGACCAAAAAAGGTGTATTCAATGGCAATTCTGAACTATTTATAATGGCAATTCTGAACTATTTAAAATGATTTTCATTTTTATTTAATACCTACATCTTAAGACAATTTTTCTGAAGCTTTATTTTTAGTAGAATTATGAATTTTGATATACTTGGTACAAATAAAACACAGATCACATATTAGCTGTGTTAAAATATGATTTTAAAATAATTAAAGCTTAAAATGGGAAGAATAGAGGATAAACTATACAGAGGTATACTAAAAAGCAATAGTATAAGGTATAAGAAACACAAAACATTAATTCACTTTTTATGATTTTTTTTTTTTTTTTTTTTTTTTTAATGTTAAAGTTATGGTAGTAATATACCAGAAAATACATGGAAAATACTCTATACTTGTATACTTTAAAATTCGTGTGAATATGTCTTTAAAAAATAACAAAAGTCTATTTTTTCCTGCCTTGAAAGAAATATCGCAATATATCACTAATATCGATATTAACTTGGTGATATATCGCGATATTTAATTTCTGATATCGTCCAGCACTAGCAGGGACCGATTTATTCCTGTGGAGGCTCAGGGCACTCATGTTTAATGGGGCCCTCCTTTTCAAATTTTAATATTTATAATCCTATATTCTATTAATCTATACAGAGAAAATATTTTAAAGGCAAATATTTTTTCTGCACATTATTATACAGCTTACCAAATGATTAAACACTGATTATCTATATTTAAATAATTGATAACATACTATCATTTTACGGCAAAGTATCTATTGTTCGAAATAATACAAACAATGATCAATCTTCCATAGCGCACACAATGAAAATATTCACAATTAGTAAAAAAAAAAAAAAAAAAAAAAAGAATTGTATTTTATGTTATAGGATAAAAAATCAATAAACCAAAAAGTGTAACTTATAAGGAAGCGAATGTACTATCTGAAAGCTGATTTATGCACTAAAGTAGACAGCATTGCAAACATGCCAACAGTTTAATTTATTCCAGATAATTGTAAATACCTACCTTTTTAACATCACTTTATTTGTTTGTTTTTTTTTTCAAATGTGGTAGGACAATAGATGTGTGCCTCTTATTTGTCAACTATTGCCATCTGTTGACAAAAAAACAATAATCATCGATCATCATAGAAAATTTTTGAAATTTTTCCTTCTAACTATTTTTTAAAATGTTTGGTGGAATTTCTTGAGCACCCAAGGCACGTGCCCTGAATGCTCTGCCAGAAATCAGGCGCTGGGCTTCAGGGCTTTTTAAACACTACAATGTAAAATATGCCATTATTTTTAAAATATTATGTGAGCCAATATTAAATGATATAAACTAGTATGAGAGCTATAAATAAGCAAGAAAATGTTTTCTTTTCTATATATCTACTGCAAAGCTGGCAGAGATGAACTAGCATATTATATATATGCATATTAATCCTCGCTTTCCCAAGATGGGGTCATTTTGACCCCATTTTCAAGTTGAAATTTAGTTAAGCCCGCCTCATTCAAAAAGTGCGCTAATTCACCAGAGATAGCAAACGTAACTATTGGAATGTTGCAACTTCTAAACGGTACAAAAAGGTGCGGTGCTGGTGATTTTCGCCAAACTTGACAAGCGGCACCTGAAAGCAATTTTTCTGCAGTACTGCCTTGATCTTGGGAAGCGAGGGTTAGTCAATTTATTCTAAACTAACTAAATATTTATAATTCATACATCAGTCATAAGGCTGTGCTTGTATAAATAATTAAAATATATAATTAAATGTATAAATAATTAAGAAAATTAAGGTATAATTTATTTTTGTATTTATCAATGTTGCTTAGTAGAGACGAATCTAAAGTCAAGGTATCCAAATAAATATTAGCTTGTTTAATAATATTTTGTTATATTTTACAAATTATATTTTTAAATTTCTATAAGAAATATTTAAAAACCACATTTTTTAAAAGCTAGATATACAGTTTCATTCCACTAAAGCCATTAACTTTGATATGTAAAAGAAGTGATTTAAATCAGTGATAGTTTTTATTTTTTTACTTTATAAATCAATTGATTTAAATCACTACAACCCTGTTGCAAGATTCTCAATTTATAGCGTTTGCTTACAAAGTTTTTATTCATTAGCTTTACAAGGCAAAATTTGCTCTGGCCACATGGTCAGTTACTACTGAAGAATTAGCCACTAATAAATTTGCTGCGGGTAGCCACCACAATAGCCACTGTTTGACTACCTGCTGCAATTTTCATGCACACACACACACACAAAAATGTTAGATTCCCTCAGTTGATTAATTTTAGCTTTGACTTGTGTATACAGTAGGAAATCCACTCACAGAAATCCATAGCACTTGGGACCAGAGACTGCAAATTTGAAAATTTTATGGATTTTAGTTTTTTTTTTTTTTTTTTTTAACCTTTTCGTAGTACAGACAAATAGTTTTTTTTTTATTCGTTTTATTTTTATTCTTAGAAATTACTTTTTATTTAAGCACAAAAACTTTATTATAAATTTAATTGTTTACTTTGGTTGTAACTTTTTAAAAGTATATAACTTTTTAAAAGTATTTATAATTTTAGTAATACATTTTAGGGTATTTATTTGCATTGTATAATTTTATATTGCTACTATTCAGAAGTTCTTAAAACATTGTTTTTATCATATTAACTAGTATGCTGTGGCCATCACAAGTCTTACTTCTATATATTGGGTTGTTCGGAAAGTCATTTCGTTTTTTTCAGCAGAGGATTTAATTGTATTTTTTTCACACCTTCTTCACATTTAAGTTGCATTGCCATTACATATTGTGACAGCTGTATAGCAAGGCTTGCTTGTGAAAAAGGTCGTTTTATTCTGCTCAATAGTTTTTGATTGGTGCCCTATCAAATAAAGAAAATCAGAAGCCACATTTTCGGCATATTTTGTTTTTGCTATCAAAAATGCGAAAATACTATTCAAACAAGGAAAAAAGTATACGATGTGTGCACAGAAAATTTATTTAAAGAACGCTATTGTCAAAACTGGTTTACCAAATTTTGTTCTGGCAAGTTTAAGTTGAAGATGCATAACGTTCTAGAAAACCAGTTTGTGCTAATGAAGACAAAATAAAGTATTGATTTATGAAAAACTGCCAAATAACAACTCGTCAGATCGCTAAGAAACCGATCAAAGTGGAGAATATATAATTTATTAAAATATTTATACAATATAAGAAAATCGTCTTTCATTTTTGAAGGAAAAAACGAAATTACTTTCCGAACAACCCAATAATCCTGTACAAATTTACACAATATAAATTATTTGTTAAATTATTATTTATTAAAATTATTTTCCATGATGAATGCAGACGATTTTTATCTGAAAGTAGTTTAATATTAAATGCCAAAAGAAAATCAGTGTTGTTCAGACGTGAGAAGAAATGAATTTTCTTCCCATTATTTCATTTATTTATTTTTTCATTAAAAATGTGAAAAATCAATGGATCTATGGTTCTATCATTCATTTTAAAGGTGTTGACGAGCTCTTTCGAAGATACCCATATTGAAAATTAACGAAAGGGGGATGGAGCAGAGCAATGCTCTTACATGCACTTACCTTATTCCCCTAGCTTACTATTACTGTTAGCAATAATTCATCCAAATTTTACAGTCATGCTTAAAATAATTCTCATTATGTTCATTTATACAAAATTCCGTCTTGTATTGCCATGTTAAAAATTTAGAAGGAATAGAATAACAGCACGGCCTGTTGAGTGTTTATCCCCAAATCTAATCATTACCAGTTTAGGTAAGGGTCCAACTAAATACCAAGTTTCGTCAAATTTCGTTCAATGGTTTGTGAGATACAGTACCTACAAAATTTGTAACACGCACACAGACAGACATTTTCTAAAAGCAGTCAAATTGTGATCAGGACATCTCAAAACACGTAAATACATCAAAAACTGTTTAAAAATTTTCACAAAACCAATACTTTCTTCTTACATAGAAGACAGTAAAAATTAGATTTTTTTTTGCTAAGTTTTTTATGGCAAAAATGAAAGAAAAAAAAATCGATAATGTTGTTTTAAATTAACGCAGATCAGTGGTTCAGCCATTTTTTTTTTTTTCTTTCTTTTTCGTATGTATATAAAGGGAAAGTATTGAATTAGTAAAAAGTTTCAAACTCCAGTGTTGATGGATTTACACGTTTCAGGATGTTCTGATCACGATTCAACTGATTTTAGAAAATGTCTGTCTGTCAGTCAGTCTTTCTCTGTGTGTCTGTGTGTATATCACTAATGTAGTAGACACTGCATCTCATTAACCAATAAACGAAATTTTACCAAACTTGGAATTTTGTTGAAACCTGACATAAACTGATGCAGATTAGACTTGGGGATCAATTGTTCAACAGGTCGGGCTGTAATCCCATTTCTTCTAAATTTTTAACGTGAACAAAACAAAATTTCATATAACTCTACAAAATAAGTTATTTAAAAAAAATGTAATTATAAAATTAATTGTTAATTAATAATTGTTAATCAATGATTGTGAAATTAATATAAATTATAGATAATAGTAGTAGTAAATTGGGGGGGGGGGGGTAAATGTGCATCTGAGAACTTCTCTGCCTGTAGTGATGTAACTCTGTCAAATAAAAATCGTCTACATTTATATGGAAAATAATTTAATGAATAAGTTTCTAGTGGATGATTTTGGTGTATAATTAAAATTATACAGAAGAAAGTCTTGTGGTGGCCATATCACACTAAAGGTATTGATAAGCTCTTTTGAAAGATACCCATGGTGAAAACTTGTCCCCTCTGGGCAATAAATCTACAGGAAAATATATTCCATAGCCTGCAGAACTGCTTTTCTTTTTCTGTTTTTTAATAGCTTTTAATATAATTTATATATTTTTTCCATACATTTGGACAGAGATCATGGCACTATGTGATCTGTATAAATCATGTTAAAAAAAATCACCTAGGAAGATCTATAAATAAAGCTTATAAAAGAAAATTTGATTTGTAGAGTTTAGAGTGCTATTCAGTCAAATGTGATATCATTGACAGTTTATTATCCACAATTTGACAGTAAAAATAAAAAAAATAATTAGAAAAAATTAATTATAATAGAACTAACCTTTAAGAGCTATTTGTTTTTAGCATCATGAAGTATATATATTAACGTTTATCAATAATTGTTTCAAAATTTTTAAGTTATAATGATGTTCTATTATAATTATTATTATTATTCACGTTTAATTTAAATATATTTGTCAAAAAAAAAAAAAAAAAAAAAAAAAAAAAAAAGGCTTAAACTTTTTTAACAACAGATTAATATGTTTGTCAACTAATTTAAAGCTAATATAAGGTTATTATTATAATATTTCAATCAATTAAAAAATGATCAAAAATTTGAAAAAATCGGGCTTCGAAATGCACTAGGACATCTAAAAGTAAGCATCTTCGTGTCGAATCACGTGACTGTCTTTATTACCATTTTAGTGCTATGCTGTCTGGAGACACGCATCCAGACACTATCTGTTTTATATATGAAGATTTACTCGTATTATTAAAAAATCTAGTACTGATTGTAGATGAGAAAATTCAAAACTGTTTGGTTTCAATTAAATAATCATACAAAATTGTTTCTTATAAATACCACAACTTGCATATTGTTATTGAATATAATTTTTCGGTTTATGGGAGGACATAACTATCAGTTTTTATTCATTTATTTATTTTTCCTTCTGAAATGTTTTCTCTCTCTCTGCAGGTGCTGCGAGAACTTGTCTATTACAGAGAAAAACATTAGATGTTGAATTAAAAAAGTAATGTGCAATTAGCTTAGCTATGCAAATAAAAAAAAATTATGTAATTTTTTAAATAAAAATGTATAAAAACATATTGTTTCTTTTGATTCTTTTTTGAAATTTGAATCTCAAACCAATACAGGTAGGTTGGAAGTCAGTCCTTCATGGTATCTTGCCAAACAGTCCACAATTTGTAGTAATTAAAACAAATTCAGCATATGGAACAAAGCACAAATAAAATTAATATGTTTAATCAAATAGAAAATACATATATGTATTTAAAAAAAAAGCATATGAGAAAAAAAAAAAAAAAAAAAAAAAAGGTAAACAAATCACTTTTGATAAAAATATGTGTGTTTTTAAGCTATGTAAGTACTTTCTAATTTTTTCTCTTGTTTTTATATTTTATATAATAATTGCACTGAGTTTTATTTTGTTTCTAATTTTGACGTTCACTGACACTTGATTCTTGACTTTTTCTTTTTAGCTGCATTTCATTCATACAACCTGTCGTCCAAAAAAGTTGGATCATATTGATTACAGTGATTTGAATTAGTGATTACCTCTACAGTTTTACATCACAACCACCATTATGCATCACGATGTGAAACCATGGAGGTAATCAGGAATTTAACTGCCTGTAATTAATGGGATCCAATTTTGGTGGATGCCAGGTGGTATGAAATGCTGCTGAAAAAAAAAGGTCAAGAGACAAATACTTTGAGCGTCAAAAGGGGAAGCAACTTACTTGGAACAATGAGAATGAATATGTTCGTAAAGGTAAAATTTATATGGTAGTATTTAAAATATTTGAAAATTGTATATACAGTACACTTATTATGCTGCTATTACACAAAAAGTTTTCACAGAACTTGAACTGATTTTTGCTCTAATTTCTGGAGACTGAAAATAATATTTGGTTCGAAAAGTTCTCCAAAATACTTCAGATCTCAGTGGATGGTGTCACATTCAGTCTATGCCTAAAACCGGTTTGTAGCTGCATCTATAATCAACCAGTTCTGAGACTGAAAGTGGTGCCATTTACGGAGATAAAAAAAAGGAGAGTGACAAAAAATCAGTTTCAGCTGTCAACATCACCTAAAACATGTGCTGAGGAATTCTGGATCTGGAAGGAATGATATACATATAAGCTCTGAATAAAGCTATTAAGTTTTATCTTTAATTGCAGTATAAAAATTTCATGTTTTTTAGTAATAGTAAAATGTGGAATCGATGCATTTTTCTAATTTGGATTCTGTGTCTCCATTTGACATATTTGTGATCCATATTAGTTAAATGTAAATTGGAAGAATGTAATGTTTTTATTATAAGCTTTTAAGACAAGGTTGTAGCAATTCAAAAATCGTGAGAAAAGCTCAAAAAATTTTATTTAAAAAATTGCTCAAAATGATTTACAGGGAATTAGGTGAATAATAATTAATGTTCATTAGTTGTTAATTAAAGAAAACACTTCGATGCACGTTACTGTGTTGACGAACACTGCTCAGAAAGAAAAATTAAGTTTTTCAAATTCATACTGTAAAAAAAATAATTTTTGAAGTTTAACTTTCAACTTTGTTTTTTCTTGTATAATATCACGTTTTGAGGTACCTGATTACGAAAGTCCAATTTTTAGCGATTAATCTCTATATATTTATATACACATCACTTTCTCTTACCCTGCATTTCAATATTATAATGATTGATTGCATATTAAATTTTAAGATCAATAGCATGAGATAATGAAATTCAATGTACTTTTAGAACATTCTAAAATAGTTTTAAAAACAATTTCATTTGATATGTAATTCTCTGCCCCCTCAACCCCCCCCCCTTCCCCGTTTAATTACAATGCATAGAATTATTAAAAAAAAAAAAAATAAAAAAAAATAATCCAGGCTATTATTAATTTACCTTCAAATTTGCCAGTCTTTATAAAATTTTTGCCGGTAACCTAATATGAAATTCAAAATGCTAAATTTGAATTTCCTGCAGTTATTTATTATTAAGTTATGCGATAACAGATACACATACAGATCAACTGCTAAAAATTGGACTTTCGTAATCAGGCCACTTCAAAACGTGATATAATACAAAAAACAAAGTTGAAAATAAACTTCAAAAATTATTTTATTTACAGTATGCATATGAAACATTAATTGTGCAGTGTCCTGCACCATAGTAAAATATACAAACCACTTCTGTAAATTAGATTCAATAGAAAAAAATCATTTTGCTTAATTCTGAGTATCCCTGTATATTGTCTATAATCAATATGCACTATTAAGAATACTTCATATTAAAAATTAGTCGTCTTTGAAAAGCATTTAATGCAAAAGGAATTATGCTTTCTCCAAGTATAGCCCCATCCAAATACTTTAATTGGCCTTGTAAATGAAAGATGAATAATTTCCATACTTCAATCTACACAAAACGTGCTTTTAAGAATTAATATATATATATACTAGCAGGCTTTGCCCGCTTCGCTGAGCACTATACTTAAATGAGTTGTCAAAATTCCATTACATTATTAATAATCTAAGTTAAAGTTTCCTCTATATTCCGCAGAGGTTTTTCCCGCTCGCAACGTGAGGATTCCGGGTCCACACTGCTTCGGCAGTAACTTACCCGCTTCTTACTTCCCCTTCCCCAGCGGCTAAGTTAGAAGTTTTGCGAAATCTCACCAAAGTACATAATCCGTACACCTAATCAACATCCACACACCAAAACGCATCATTCTAAGATAATGTAAAGCGAATTCAATCAGAATAACGTGTTTTTACGAGTGTTTATTGCCGCCCCCCCCGACCCCAAGGGGGTAAGTGGGTGAATTTCGTAACATCTCGTTACAAAAAGTGTCAGATACAGATAAATAATTTGCGCACCAAATTTCGTGACCGCAGATCCCATAGCTTTCCCAAGACAAATTTAGCGCTAAAGGGGGGTGGGGGTGTCTTGAATTTGCAACCCCCCCCCCCTCAAAAACAAAATATAAAAATATAAAAAATCGAAAATCACAAAAAAAAAAAAAAAACGAAAATGTGTTTTTGAAAATATTCTAAAGAAGACACGTGGCTATTTTCAATACCTTTGTAATATCTTTAGTAGAGCTCTACTGAAAAATCCGGAATTTCTTAAATTTCCCCCTCGAAAAACGATTTCCCCCCCCCCTCCTTTAAGAATCAAGAATTCTAAAATCGTACATAATGTTTTATTTATACTCAAGTCCAGTCTCATCATATGCAATTTCTTCACCATGATGTAATTTGGGGCCGAGTTATGCTTACAAACTTTTTTTGCTTCCTGTCCTGCTGGGGGGAAGGGGGTATTTCGACAAATCCCGTTTCTTTAGGTGCCGGTTGCATATAAAAAATCCAAGCACCAAACTTCGTGACCGCAGCTCTCATAAATTTTCCAGGACAAATTTAGCGCTAAAAACGGTGTCTCGAATTTGCCCTTTGCAACACATACCCCCCCCCCCCCCCAAAAAAAAAAAAAAAAAAAAAAAAAAAAAAAAAAAGTGGCAGATCACAAAAAAAAATAAAAATGTGTTTTAGGAAATATCCTAAGAAAGTCGCATAGCCTGTTTTCAACATCTTTATTCCATTTTTGGTAGAGTTCGACTCAAATCAGGAATTTTCAAAATTTCCCGCCAAAAATCGATTTTCTCCATTCCTTCCTTTAAAAATCGAAAATTCCTAAATCGCAGATAATGTTTTATGTGTACTCATGTCTAGTCTCCCCATGTGGAATTTCTTTATTGTGAAGTAATTAGGAGCCAAGTTATACTTACAAACGTGTTTTTGACTTTTTCTCCCGCTGCGAGAAAGGAGGGGGGGGGAATTTCGGAAAACTTGATAGATATAATTTTAAGTTGAGTAAAGACCTAAATTGCTTTCAAGCGCCGTTGAATTCCGTCCAGCAGTTCTCAAGTGATATCCGGACAAACGTATTTTTGTCTTTTGCCCCCCAGGGGGGAGAACTGGGGAAATATCTGAAAAGTTGATTGATATAATTTTAAGTTGCATAAATATCTAAGTTTCTGCCAAGCGCTGTTGAATTCAGTCCAGCCGTTTTCAAGTGATGCCCGGACAAACGTGTTTTTGTCTTTTGCCCCCAGGGGGGAACGGGGGGGGGGAATTTCTGAAAAGTTGATAGATGTAATTTTAAGTTGGATAAAGATCTAAGTTTCTGCCAAGCGCTGTTGAATTCAGTCCAGCCGTTCTCAAGTGATGCCCGGACAAACGTGTTTTTGTCTTTTGCCCCTGGGGGGAACGGGGGGGGGAGAATTTCTGAAAGGTTGATAGATATAATTTTAAGTTGGATAAAGATCTAAGTTTCTGCCAAGCGCTGTTGAATTCAGTCCAGCCGTTCTCAAGTGATGCCCGGACAAACGTGTTTTTGTCTTTTGCCCCTGGGGGGAACGGGGGGGGGGAGAATTTCTGAAAAGTTGATAGATATAATTTTTAGTTGGATAAAGATCTAAGTTTCTGCCAAGCGCTGTTGAATTCAGTCCAGCCGTTCTCAAGTGATGCCCGGACAAACGTGTTTTTGTCTTTTGTCCCCCCCCCCCAGGGGGGAACGGAGGGTAATTTCTGAAAAGTTGATAGATATAATTTTAAGTTGGGTAAAGTTCTAAAATTCTGCCAAGCGCCGTTGAATTCCGTCCAGCCGTTCTCAGGTGATGCCCGGAGAAAAAAAGCGACATATACAGACATGATGACACACACAAACAGGCAAAATTTTCTGAAGCCATTTTCGGCTTTCATGGTGTGTGAAACGTGAAGATATCGCAAAATTTTTCGATTCTGACAAATTTACAGACAAAACTCTGATTTTATTAATATAGATTCGACTTTGGTTAAGTCAGCCTGTAGATGTTACACTGTATTTGCCAGATATTTCCCCTTTGACAATGTATTTGAATTCACTTGGATGTCCCTGTACACAAACCATTTGCTTGATCTCAATCTTAAGACTTACGCAATCTATTTTTATAATATTAAAATGCAGAGAAAGAGAAAGTCGTGTGAGTAATACAACAGATTATTTAAGTACTTTATTGAAGCTTGACATTTATTTTTGTGTTCTTAAATTAATCTGCAGAGCTCTCTGCTATGCGGCACTATTTCACTAGAGCCTGCACTACTTATATCAGATTTTTTTTTTTTTTTTTTTTTTCTTTAAAAAAAAAAAAAAAAAAAAAAAAAATTATAAATTTAACCCGTTAGTAGTCGCTATAGACAGCGCCACCTATTACAGATTGCACATTTTTTATTTAACTGTCACCAATAATTTTAAGAAGTGGTGTGATCGACGTTTCTTCGATTTTATTCGCGTTTTATGTATATCAAATGCCACTTCTAAATATTTTTGGTGGCTATTGAATAAAAAAAAAAAAAAAAAAAAAAAAAAAGTTGCACTCCGGGAGTGCCGACAGAAGTGAAAACTTGAACATTTACGTGTGTATTTCTTGAATCGTCAGGAAATATTTTATTGTGCAGGAAATACTTTTAAATGAAGTGTTTTTTTATTCATTAATATAAACTACTACTACAAAAATTATATTAAAATTTTATTTAATGCGCTAACTGCAATAGAGACAATGTCCGGTGATGAGAGAAGTCGTGTAGAGCCGCTCTAGATTGTAAAAACGTGAGAAAAATGGCAGCTTTTTCCTTTCTCATGGTATTGAGAGGTCTAACTGCAACGTTTCCGGCTGCAATCTTTAAGAGACAGTGGCCGAAGATGAGAGAAGTCGTGTAAAGACGCACCAGATTGTAAAAACGTGAGAAAAAGTGCGGCTTTGGCCTTTCTGACGGTTTGGTGAAGTTTAACTGGAATAGAGACAGTGGCTGGAGATGAGAGAAGCCGTGTAAAGCCGTACCAGATTGTAAAAACGTGAGAAAAATGTCGGCTTTGGACTTTCTCACGGATTTGTGAGGTCTAACTGCAATAGAGACAGTGTCCGGAGATGAGAGAAGTCGTGCAGAGCCGCACCAGATTGTAAAAACGTGAGAAAAATGGCAGCTTTGGACTTTCTCACGGTTTTGTGAGGTCTAACTGCAACGTTTCCGGCTGCAATCTTTAATAGACAGTATCCGGAGATGAGAGAAGTCGTGTAGAGCCGCACCAGATTGTAAACACATGAGAAAAATGGCGGCTTTCGCCTTTCTCACGGTTTTGTGAGGTCTAACTGCAACGTTTCCGGCTGCAATCTTTAATAGACAGTGCCCGGAGATGAGAGAAGTCGTGTAGAGCCGCACCAGATTGTAAAAACGTGAGAAAAATGGCGGCTTTGGGGTTACTCACGGTTTTGTGAGGTCTAACTGCAATAGAGACAGTACCCGGAGATGAGAGAAGTCGTGTAGAGCCACACCAGATTGTAAACACATGAGAAAAATGGCGGCTTTCGCCTTTCTCACGGTTTTGTGAGGTCTAACTGCAACGGTTTCCGGCTGCAATCTTTAATAGACAGTGTCCGGAGATGAGAGAAGTCGTGTAGAGCCGCACCAGATTGCAAAAACGTGAGAAAAATGGCGGCTTTGGGCTTACTCACGGTTTTGTGAGGTCTAACTGCAATAGAGACAGTGCCCGGAGATGAGAGAAGTCGTGCAGAGCCGCACCAGATTGTAAAACAGTATACAGTATATAATCATTAACACTTCACATTAGCAAGTTAATTGTATGATACATTATTTGTATCATACAAGGATGAAAAGCGTCAGCTGACGATGACGGGAGTTCAAAGATTTTTGTTCACCCAAACGTTTTCACTTCAAATGGAAAGCGTCAGCTGACGATGACGCGAATTCAAAGATTTTTGTTCACCCAAAAGTGCTCAACGCGCCTAAAGAAGTTTTCACTTCAAAAATCTTGCAATACTCAAGGATGGGCGGCAAATCGACCAACTAGCGACTACTAACGGGTTAATGTTGCAATTAAACCTTCTGTTATTTCTTTACCTCTGAATTTAGAGATTTCAAGTATTGAATCGTTAAGCATGAATTCATAAGAATTAATTATTGAAGGGAAAACTTCTTTAGGCACGTTGAGCACTTTTGGGTGAACAAAAATCTTTGAACTCCCGTCATCGTCAGCTGACGCTTTCCATTTGAAGTGATAATTTTGGGTGAACAAAAATCTTTGAACTCACGTCATCGTCAGCTGACGCTTTCCATCCTTGTGTGATACAAATAATGTATCATACAATTAACTTGCTAATGTGAAATGTTAATAATTATATACTGTATATTGTTTTAAAATCTGGTGCGGCTCTACACGACTTCTCTCATCTCCGGGCACTGTCTCTATTGCAGTTAGACCTCACAAAACCGGGAGAAAAGCCAAAGCCGCCATTTTTCTCATGTTTTTACAATCTGGTGCGGCTCTACACGACTTCTCTCATCTCCGGACACTGTCTCTTAAAGATTGCAGCCGGAAACGTTGCAGTTAGACCTCACAAAACAGTGAGAAAGACCAAAGCCACCATTTTTCTCACGTTTTTACAATCTGGTGCGGCTCTACACGACTTCTCTCATCTCCGGAAACTGTCTCTTACAGATTGCAGCCGGAAACGTTGCAGTTAGACCTCATTAACAGTGAGAAAGGCCAAAGCCGCCATTTTTCTCACGTTTTTACAATCTGGTGCGGCTCTACATGACTTTTCTCTCATCTCCGGGCACTCTTACAGATTGCAGCCGGAAACGTTGCAGTTAGTGTTAGAACATTATAGACTCCGAAATTCATATTTAATATTAACCTAGAAACCTTTTCATTTAAAGAACTCTAATTTTCAGTATGTGATATGTAGATGTATTAAACTCAATGGGGAAGTTGCACACGGAAGGAAAAACAATTTCTTTTAATTGTAATCGATAAAATCAATGTTGGGAATCCGAAAAATCCAATTAAAATCGTAAAATTATTTCAAATTAACTTTTAATTAACGTTTTAAAATAGCTAAAAACCAAAACAAAACCACGTGACCCGAAAACGCTCCGTGAGGGGATTGACGTCACAGTACACGAAGTGTGAATGTTTACACTCTTTTACCGCTTGCTTTTCTTTTCGTTCGCTCTATTCTAATCTGTATTTTATAGTTTATTCTTAAAATTTTTACCTTTTGTAAGAAATAACTTAAACCTTCCATAACTATACTATATCTTATATCTTATATATATATATATTTCTATTTTTATTTGTATAATGTCGATTTTGGATTTGTAAAAGAGCAATCGGATAATGTTCCGAAAATAGATGCTCTTTCCATATTTTCATTTTTGAGAAGAAACCTCGATTTTATTAGCGCATAAATATAAGAGTAGCTAAAGCTAAACGATCTAGATTTGTTCTGTATTCATATTTTGAAAATTATAAACGTCTTCATAATAGAATTTTAGCATTGCTTTAATATATTAGTAGTATTTTTTTACATTTCTCTAATTTTTTAGATGCTTGTATGTGAGAATATTTCTTTTTTCATAATGTATGCTTAAAGATTTAATTATAATTAAAATATTCATTAAAATTTCATAGTACATAAAAATACATTTTACTGATTATTTATTTTATTATTATTATTTTTTTTTAACCAGACTTTTTTAATTATGTTATTTTATAAATTATATATGATTATTTTATAGAGCAGTCATTAATTATGTATTTAATATTTACTTCATGTTTTTGCAACGAAAAAAAAAAAATGTTATTTTCAAATTGCATTATTTATTTATTATTTTTATTTTATTTTATTAAAAAAAAAAAAAAAAAAGTTTACTTTTTATAATTTTTTAAGTAATTTATATATATATATATATATATATATATATATATATATATCAATTTTATCCATTTATTTTTCCATTTAATTTTCTTAAATTTATTTGAATTATATTGTTCTACGTTGTTTACATTAGCAACGGCTGTTACACAACTATTTATTTATTTAATTAATTCATTTCAAAAGGAAAATATAATTAAATGTTTTTATCGGGAAAATGTTAATATCGCATAAAGGATTAGTCTTATTAAAATTTAAATTTAATAAAAACTTATTTATTATTTATTTAATGCCTTTGAAAAGAAAATCTTTTGTTATTTATTTATTTATTGTACTAATCGAAATGAAATGGTAATATAGCAGAAAAAGTGATTGCAATAAAGTACATGGTGCCAAAATTAAAGTATATTTAATAGATGCTGAGATACAGCTATCCTTAAAATCTTAGTTTTTGAATAATAGCAGCTTTCGCTTCCTGATATGTACACAAATTGAAGTGCCCACGAAAGACATTGCTGCGGGCAATAAGAACCCAGATCCAAAAAAGCAGGGCACACTGGAGGGAAAGAAGTTGCCGCAGGCTGCGAATAACCAAAACGATGTTAAGAGCGATTTCAATGAATTTATTTTTTAATTATCTATTTATTTATTTTTTGTTTATAGAATGATATAAAAGAAATAAAAGTTTTTTTTTTTTTTTGTTAATTTATTAAATTTAGCAACCAGCGAAGCAGGCGAAGACCGTCAATTATAGTATATGCAAGGGTTATTCCAGGTTTACTTTTGGGGCTCATTTTTGTGAAAGACAATTTTTTTTTTTTTTTTTTTTTTTGTGAAAAACAAAATAATTTTGTGAAAATTTATTTCTTCTTGTGATAAAAAGAATTATCACACGAAACCTTTCACTTAAGAAGTTACTCTATCTAATGTTCATTATCAAGTTAACAGCATATTACTGAGCCAAGTATACACACTCATTAAAAATAATATTGTTAACGTAGAAAACTTTTACAAAATCATCATCTTTTTAAAAATAAATCTTGAGAAAGGCCTGTCGTTATGAATCTGAATTTTGTGAAGAGACCCATTTTATGGATTTGTATTTTCTAAAGGGGCCCATTTTAGATATTTGGATTTTGTGAAGGGGAAGCAAATGGGTCCCAGTTTTTACCTGGGTCGACCCCTGATATATTCTAAACTTCTAAACATATTTGGATTTCACATTAAGGCTTCATTGATAAATGAATTTAATATATATATATATATATATATACACTGGTGGACAATTGCTAAGGACGAATGACAATAGCTTAGTTATTGTCATCCGTCCTTAGCAACTGTCCACCAGTGTATATATTGCGTTTGATTGCTGAAATTTACTGCAAATTTTTAATTAATTATTTAATACCATTCATATTTATAACTAGATCATGTATAACTTATAAGGTATTATTACATTTAACATATATTTCATGTGTTTATTTTATTTTAAAGTACTTTATATCTTTCCTATTGCTAAATGTTGTTATTATTATTACTTTCTATTTCTATTAATCTTTTCTTTCTATTTTTAAATTTTTCCAAATAAAAAAGTAATTACATTATAAAAATAACTAAACGCGTTTCTATATATATATATACATATATAAATAATATTAATATTTTTGTACGGAGACCTTCTTTTAATTTTATTTATATATTTAGAATAATAAGCGCATGTAATTTTCCTTAAATACTTTTCAATTTCTCAAACTGCATCACTATAATGTTTTTAATTATTCACAATCTTCAGCTGCTATTTTAATAGAAATATTGTTAAGTTATAATATTGAAATGTATTAAAAAATTATATATATATATATACAGATATACTGGCATCTCATAATTATAAAAGTAATCTAATTTAGGTTAATTTAGCATAAACTATTCTAGATTATTTAAGCAATGAAAATATGCATATTATTCAGTAAAATATTATTACTCAATCCCAATATTTTATTTCTGTACTCAGTCTATAATAATAATAAAATAATAATAAATCTATAAAACATAATAAAATGAAACAAAACAAGTATTTAAAAGATACATCTTTGGCATAGCATACTAAAAACATTCTTTAAGAAAATTCTATTGATCAACTATTATTTCGATTATAGTTTAATTTGGATTAATAACAGCAGGCGAGTACAAAAAAATATCATTGAAACTTGGTATCATTTATAGAATGAAGTGATGTTTAATGAGTTCAAATAGTTTTAATATTTTTTTTTAAAAGAAAGAATACAAAATTTCGCTGAATGCACGATTTTTCTTTACAATACAAGAGGGAGAAATTCAGCCGGCAGTTCATTTCATGGATAGTGACGTCACGATAGGTTTTATCACGTGACGCAGCGTTTTCCCGCCAACATGAGAACTACGTCTTTTAAAGTTAATTTATTAAAGCATCCGGTTTTCAAATATGCATAAAAATGGTATCAAAATGTTTGTATTTTCATGCTCTATCATTTACAAGTCAAAATGAAAAATGTGCAATTTCCCCATTGTTCCGCGTTCTCGTCACACCCTGCGGTTCTTAATGTAGATGTATCTTCTCCTGTACCTTTTTCGCTTCTGTAAAACTGTTGAGTATATGTATGTAAGTGCCTCTCTTAAAAAGGACGAGCTTCGGGCTTGCTCCAAAACACGATATATATTTTAATAAATAGTCAAGATGAAATACAAGATCACAATTCATTCATTACACAATATTAAATCCACAGTGTATAATCTGGAAATATTCTAGATTCTTTTTCAGAATAACCAGTGCCCTATTTCAATGAATGGAAAGATTGTGAGATTAGAGAAATGCCAGAAATGTTCCAGAAATAATAGATAACTTGGAGTATGATAAAAATTCTCTTTATGTAAGAAGATTTACAGGTAAGCGAATTTTACTTACCTATATTATCTACTCTGAAGGTATCATAAAATACTGAATTTTGAAATACATGATATATTTTAAAAAGGATAAATAGTAGGAACGCCATTTACATATATATAAAAGAATATTTTATTTAAATTTAAAAGTTAGATCTCACAAAACAGTGAGAAAGGCCAAACCCGCCATTTTTCTCACGTTTTTACAATCTGGTGCGGCTGTACACGACTTCTATCATCTCTGGACACTGTCTCTATTGCCGTTAGCGCATTAAAAAATTGTAATATAATTTTTGTAGTAGTAGTTTATATTAATGAATAAAAAACACTTCATTTAAAAGTATTTCCTGCATAATAAAATATTTCCTGACGATTCAAGAAAGACACATGTAATTGTTCACGTTTTCACTTCTGTCGGCACTCCCGGAGTGCAAATGCTTTTTTTTTATTGTGATATGACAATTGTAACACCTTAAGAATATTTTGACATTTGATTTTGTAATATATTCATTTTTTTAATATTAAGAATAAACTCTGTTAATTTTTATAGCAGGTAATCTTCAAAAATATCAACAGATTTTCAGAAAATATGTCTAGAAGTTATATTTTAAAAGTGCATGATATTACAAGTCAACAAGAAATAGATCGTTAGGTTTTGCATACAGTCTCCTGTTCCCAAGACATTAATTTCAGATTTTATTCCACCAATACTGATCTTGTACTTCTGCAAAAGAAAAAAACTGATGTGGACACCACATGACTTCCTTATACACCTTTAGAAATATATCCATAATGTTAAAAAACATTATCATTAGACCCGAGACAGTTGGCTAAAAATATTTTTAAAATGCATTGTCAACGTGTTCTGAGCTTTTCTGAAAGTTTCAAATGTCTAACTAATCAGGAAGTCAGTTAAAAATCGATTGCAAGATTTGTACTTGTAACGCTGCCGAAGGCAGCAGGGACCCGAAACAGTTCTCTAAAAGTATTTTAAAAATGCATTTTCACCATGTTCTGAGCTATTCTGAAAGTTTCAAATGTGTAGCTGGTTGAAAAGTTAGTTAAATAAATTTTCTGTTGAATCATATAAACGCTGCTGAAAGCAGCAGGTATCCGAAACAGTTGGCTTGTTGGCTAAAAAAAAAAAAAAAAAAAAAAAAAATAAAAAAAAAAAAATGCATTTTCAACGTGTTCTGAGCTTTTCTGAAAGTTTCAAATGTCTAGCTAGTCGGGAAGTCAGTTAAAAATCAGTTGCAAGATCTGTACTGGTAACGCTGCTGAAGGCATCAGGGATCCAAAACAATTGGCTAAAAGTATTTAAAAAATGCATTTTTGCTGTGTTCTGAACTATTCTGAAAGTCATATTTAATGAAATTTTATTTTTCCCACTGAGTGAAAATAATGCCTGGACCGGGAGTCGAACCCCGGAACTTTGACTTACAAGGTCAAGGCTCTACCAATTGAGCTATCCAGGTCGACAACCGGTCAGCATTACTCACTCAGACAACCTTTAGGTAGAAATATCTGGTCTATCATTTAGATAGCTCGACAGAAAAATACTCCCGGTCCAGGCATTATTTTCACTCAGTAGGAAAAATAAAATTTCATTAAATATGATTTTCTTCCAATCAGTTGATTGTGATTTTAATAAAAATTGTATTTCTTTCTCCCATTGTTTAATGGTGTTTTCCTTTACCTGCGGCTTATTTCTGTCGAGCTATCTAAATGATAGACCAGATATTTCTGCCTAAAGGTTGTCTGAGTGAGTAATGCTCACCGGTTGTCGTCCTGGATAGCTCAATTGGTAGAGCCTTAACCTTGTAAGTCAAAGTTCCGGGGTTTGACTCCTGGTCCAGGCATTATTTTCACTCAGTCGGAAAAATAAAATTTCATTAAATATGATTTTCTTCCAATCAGTTGATTGTGATTTTAATAAAAATTGTATTTCTTTCTCCCATTGTTTAATGGTGTTTTCCTTTACCAGCGGCTTTTTTCTGTCGAGCTATCTAAATGATAGACCAGATATTTCTGCCTAAAGGTTGTCTGAGTGAGTAATGCTCACCGGTTGTCGTCCTGGATAGCTCAATTGGTAGAGCCTTAACCTTGTAAGTCAAAGTTCCGGGGTTTGACTCCTGGTCCAGGCATTATTTTCATTCAGTCGGAAAAATAAAATTTCATTAAATATGATTTTCTTCCAATCAGTTGATTGTGATTTTAATAAAAATTGTATTCTGAAAGTGTCAAATGTCTAGCTAGTCGAGAAGTTAGTTAAATAAATTTTCTGTTGGAACCATATAAACGCTGCCGAGGGCAGCAGTCACCCGGAACTACTTGCTAAAAATATTTATAAAAATGCGTTGTCACCGTGTTCTGAGCTATCTTGAAAGTTTCAAATGTCTAACTAGTGGGGAAGTTAGTTAAAAATCGATTGCAAGATTTGTACAGGTAACGCTGCCTAAGGCAGCAGGTATCTTAAACTGTTGGCTAAAAGTATTTAAAAATGCATTTTCACTGTTTTAAAATTTCCACTGTGTTCGGTAGAGATTTTTCTCGCTCGCACCGTGAGGAGTCCATGTTCCTACTGCTTTCGGCAGCAACTTACTTCCCTTTCCCCAGTGGCTAAGCTCAAAGTTTTGCGAAATCTCACCAAAGTACATAATGCGTACACCTAATCAACATCCACACACAAAAATTCGTCATTCTAAGATAATTTAAGACGAATTCAAACGGGAAAACGTATTTTTACACATGTATGATTATAGCCCCCCCCCAACCTCAAGTGGGTAAGGGGGGGATTTCGGAAAATCCCATTACAATAAGTGTTGGATACATATAAACAATTTACACACCAAATTTCGTGACCGCAGATCCCATATATTTCCCTAAACTAATTTAGCGCTAAAGAGGTTGGGGAGGGGGTGTCTTGAATTTGCAACTCACCCCCCCCCCCCCCCCCCTCAAAAAAAAAAAATCGAAAATCACAAAAAAACGAAAACGTGTTTTTGAAAATATTCTAAAGAAGGCACATGGCTATTTTCAATATCTTTGTAACATCTTTAGTAGAGCTCTACTAAAAAATCCGGAATTTCTGAAATTTCCCCTCGAAAAACGATTTTTCCCCTCTCTCCTTTAAGAATCAAGAATTCCAAAATCGTACATAATGTTTTATTTATACTCAAGCCTATTCTCGTCGTGTGCAATTTCTTCACCGTGAAGTAATTTGGGGCCGAGTTATGCTTACAAACGTTTTTTTGCTTCCTGCCCTGTAGGGATGAAGCGGGGTATTTCGATAAATCCCGTTTCATTAGGTGTCGGATACATATACACAATCCAAGCACCAAACTTCGTGACTGCAGCTCTCATAAATTTCCCAGGAAAAATTTAACGCTAAAAAGTGTGTATTGAATTTTGAATTTGCTCTTTGTAACACATAGCATCACCACCCTCCCCCCCCCCCAAAAAAAAAAAAAAAAAAAAAATGGTTCATCACAAAAAATCAACAGCGTGTTTTGGAAATATCCTAGTCGCTTGGCGGTTTTTAACATCTTTGTTCCATTTTTGGCAAAGTTTTACTCAAAAATCCAGAATTTGCAAAATTTCCCATAAAAAATGGATTTTCACTCTCCCTCCCCATAAATTCGAAATTTCTAAAATCGCAGATATTGTTTTATTTGTACTAATGTGTAGTCCTATGCAATTTCTTCAGTGTAAAGTAATTTGGAACCGAGTTATGCTGTCTTTGCATTCTGTCCCCAGGAGACAAGACATGAGTACAAATAAAACATTATCTGTGATTTAGGAATTTTCTATTTTTAAGGAAAGGGAGGGGGAAAATCAGTTTTTGGTGGGAAATATCGGAAATTCCTGATTTTTGAGTAGAACTCTACCAAAATGGAACAAAGGTATTGAAAAAAGGCTATGTGACTTCCTTAGGATATTTCCAAAAACACATTTTTGTTCTTTTATGGTTTGTGTTTTTTTTGGGGGGGGGAGGAGAGAGGGGGGTTACGAGGGGGTCCATTCTGCATTTTTGAGTAAAACTCTGCCAAAAATGGAACAAAGATGTTAAAAACAGCCATGCGACTTCTTTATAATATTTCTAAAACACGTTTTTGAATTTTTGTTATCTGTCATTTTTTTTTTTTTTTTTTTTTTTTTTGGGGGGGGGGGATGTGTTACAAAGGGCAAATTCGGGACACTTTTTTAACGCTAAATTTGTCCTGGGAAATTTATGAGAGCTACGGTCCCGATGTTTGGTGCTTGGATTGTTTATATGTATCCGACACCTAAAGAAACGGGATTCATCTAAATACCCGCTTCCCCCCTGCAGGGCAGGAAGCAAAAAAACGTTTTTAAGCATAACTCGGCCCCAAATTACTTCACGGTGAAGAAATTGCACATGATGAGAATAGATTTGATTATAAATAAAACATTATGCACGATCTTGGAATTCTTGATTCTTAAAGGAGAGAGGGGGAAAACCGTTTTTCGGGGGAAACTTTTCAGAAATTCCGGATTTTTTAGTAAAACGAGCTAAAGATGTTGCAAAGGTATTTAAAACAGCCATGTTGTGTCTTCTTCAGAATATTTCCAAAAACACATTTTTTTTTTTTTTTTTTTGTGATTTTTTTTTTCGGGGAGGGGGGGAGGGGCGGTTACGAAGTAGCAAATTCAAGACCCCCCCCCTCTTTTAGCGCTAAATTTGTCTTGGGAAATCTATGGGATCTGCTTTCATGCAATTTGGTGCATAAATTGTTCATATGTATCCGACACTTATTATAACGGGATTTTACGAAATTCCTCCCTTACCCCCTTGAGGTCGAGGTGGCTATAAACGCATGTAAAAACATGTTTTCCCATTTTAATTCGCCGTAAATTATCTTAGAATGGCGAACTTTGGTGTGTGGATGTTGATTAGTGTATGCATTGTGTACGTTGGTGAGATTTCGCAAAATTTCGAACTTAGCCACAGGGGAAGGGGAATTAAGTTGCTGCCGAAGGCAGTGGGAACACGGACTCCTCACGTTGCGAGCGAGAAAAATCTCTACCGAACACAGCGGGAACTTTAACTCAGGTTAATTAATAATGATATGGGATTTTGACAACTTATTTAAGTATTGTGTCCAGCGAAGCAGGGAAAGCCTGCTAGTAACAATATAAAATATTACAATGCATATAAGATGATAAATGGTATCTAATCTATATTAATTATCTCATATGATGAGAAATAAAAGAGTTCCTAAAATGAAATACAGAGTTCAAGTAATGGAAACAGGACTCACGATAATATTCCAATTGCTGAAGGAAATGTAAATTGTATGTCCCTGTACAGTTAAATGAAAAATTACCATTTCCTCTAAAATTTAAATAAAAAGAGATGAAGTAATCATAGTGAATAAAGAATTAAAAAAAAAAAAAAAAGAAAAAGAAAAAATTCTCCACTACTAAAATATTACATTTGAGTTTTTATTATTAATTTAATTTAGTTTCAATTTGGAACTTAATTAGCGTTTATGACATACTAAAAATTAATCCTCACACTCTTAAGTTTGAAAATACATAAATATAAGATTGTAGAGCTGTAAGCTTGAAAGAAGTAATTTTGATAAATTACTATTACTTTTTATGGGGATAAAAAACGTTACGTTTGTATTTTGGCAAAAAAAAAAAAAAAAAAAAATAATAATAATAATAATAATAATAATCATAGAAATAAATTCAAAATTTAATATTCAATATATGTATATATTTTTATCATTTTTGAACATACAACTATAATATTATAGGATAGAAAAAAACTGTCAATATGCAGCCTTTAATGTGATTGTAAGTCCGAAAATCATTCTAAAACTGAAGAACGTTTTGATCCGACGACGATCCGTGCTGTTCTCTGCACTGAGCTGAAGAACAACTGGAACAAATGCTTCCATTACCTTTACACAGTGTTCGTATGTGCCAGTTTTTCTGCAATCATTTGCCATACAGAGTCAAACCTTGCATGGCAGGCAACATTTGTCGGGTCGTCTATTATTATTTATACTCTTTAAAGAATTAAAATTTAAAATTGTGATATCATGTTTAGCATATGGTTGTTCGAACAGACAACCTTTACACAATTTTACTTTGAAATATAAATATGTCAAATGCTTTCTGCCGTGCAGTGCTCGGAAGACAAACCTTCCAAAAACGGCACGCAAAAACCGGTCTAGCATTTCCTCCAGTTGTTATTCAGCTCAGTGGTTCTCTCACTATCCTCATGGTCACGCGTACTCGCTATGCCCATTCGTTCACGCCAGTCTGACGCTACCAGCAATCCACAGTGGTCTTTTATAGATGTGTGTCAAATGTGACAAAATTAAAGATCCCACCAATTGTAAGGTTCGTGATGTAATACGTTTTTTAATTGTGAAAAAAAAAAAAAAAAAAATCCACTCTATCAAAATCTACAGATACCTGAAATTTATGATAATGTGATAAATGATGCTTCAGTTCAAAAATGGTGCATCACAGTATACCAAATTCAAATTTTGCCATGTCCCTATGGATAGCTCCAAATGTCTGTACATTGATGATAAAAGTTACTACTTTAGAGCTGAGATTGTCCATAAGGCGTACTTCCATCCTCAGGATATCCTGAGAGTGTCCTGGGAAGAAAGGGTACCTCCAAAAAGTCCATACTTCATCCCTACATGCTGGAGAAAATTCTAAAAAGTCTTTATGCATTGGGACAAATCCTTACAGTTGGCAACACTGGTGCATCATGTTTAATCGTTGGTAAACGAATATTCATGATGAACACTCAGGCTGGTCTCCAATTGTGACTGATGCAAGTAAATTAAGGATTGGGAAAAAAAATCAACAGGATAGACATTTCATTATAGGTGGTCTCAAAGATCGTTTTTTCCACAAAATTCAAGAACTTTCTTTATGAAATTGTTAAGTAATGATTTGGGTTATAGATTTATGGATAACTGAGTATGCAATGGCAGAGAAAAAAATGGTGATAGGCTACTGATTTTTTCTTTCTTTATTTATTTCTATGGCGATTACGTAGAAAAATAACTAATTTAACATAGGATAGGTGTTGTAAAATAAATCTTGTTTCATTATCTTAATCAAAATATCTAGAAACGAACGTTCTTTACTTTAAGAATGACCTCCGTAAAATAACAGACAATTGCTTTAATTGTTACATTTATCACCATGGAATGACTCAATTTGTATTATTTTATTAAAAACACTCTGTTTCAATATTAGAGAGCAGTGATGACAGATTTTTTCGATTCAGATTGAGAAGTGACATAGGTCGTCGATGTTTGTCTAGATGTTCCAGATCGAGTGCAGTTTCGACGAGAGCGACAACGCATGTGTGCTTTCTTTAATGCAATTTGTACCTGTAAAAAATGAAACAATCAATATGAAAAAGTTAAATATTCAAGCCATCATGAAGAATATGAACATAAATTTTGAACATAGTACTATTTTTTCAGGCTAAAAGACTTAATTTCATTTCAGCCCTAGTGGAGTGAAAATAGGTATAAAATTACTTTATAAGAGAAACATCGTATATTTCAGTTTTATGAACAAGAATACATTTTTGCCTTTTCCAGTAAAAATATTAGGTATAAGATTTTAAAGGCATCATCCTCTTAATAATAAAACTCCAAGTTTTCCGAAACTGATGCTCAAAACTGACTTAATTGCTAAAAAAAAAAAAAAAAAAAAAAAAAAAAATCCTGGTTTGGAGGAATGAATAAAATAACAAAAGAAGGAGTATTTAGCAGATAAAACGTCGTCACAATCGAATGATGTATAAAAATTGATGCAAAAGGAAATTTAAAAGAATGATACGTAATGCCCGCCAATTATGGATTTGGCAATTTTCTTTCTCATCCCCCCCCCCTAAAAACAACAAAATTATGATCAAAACATTAAGCTAAATTAGAGGAAAAAGTTAGAGAAAAAAAAAAAAAGGTATTTAAAGCTATTATAATAAATTAAAAAAAATAAAAATAATATTTAGAAATATTGATCACTAGGCGAGCAAATACTCATTTAAGAGCTAGTCATGTAGTCATTCACTGAGTCGTTAAAAATAAAATTAATGGTAGCATTATATAACGAAATCTACTGTAATATAAATATGTAAAGATATGCTGCTTAAGTTATGTGCTAAAAAGTAATTTTTCCTTTTAATTACTTTTCAAAGTTAAAAAGTGTTTCTGACATCTATCTGTCCATCTGAGCTTTATTTTACATAAATATCTATACTTCAATTGTTTTAAAAATTAGTATAGATTATTGAGTAAAAGTTTTAAGAGCTATTTCAGAACATAATATAAGACATTACACTTTTTAAAAAATAAAAAAAATTATAGATACACAACGAAAAATATATCTTCGCCAGTGTTGATAAAAGAGTCAATGTGAAACACCACGTTTGCTATCACAAATATAAATATGGAACATCTACAAAATATGCTGTCACCATTAAAAGAAGAGCTAATTTCACAGATTTACAGCGGTTCGTTCCACAAGTATCCAAGCAATGTCATCCGACATTGATGTATGTCACAGTACAGTGTAATGCTTTTTACGCAAGGAAGGAATGCTGCCATTTCACGTACAAACAGTATAGTGTGTAAATGCTGACGACTACCTTCCGAGGTGGGTATTACTGATTAGAGATGAGACGGGCTCAGCCCGAGCCCGTAAGCCCGAGCCCGATCGGGCTCAAATCTTACGCAAGTCTTCGGGCTCCGGGCGGGCTCGGATTCAATCTAAAAGTTCCGTTTTTTTTTTCTTCACTAACTGGGAAATGTAAAAATATATATATATATATATATATATATATTCATTTTGAGAGCATCTTTAGTAATGCCATAATAGTCATGATAGGTTATAAATCACAAAATAATCTTGTAAACCTTAGTAGCTTTGACTTTCCTTTTTCTAAATGAAACTTTTTTTTTCAACGGGATGCATATTATATACAAGAATTATACTTCTTTGAGATGCAAATCGTCTATTTTCATGATGACAGTAATTTTAATATTTTTTTTTACTACGTGAATTTTTATAAGAAATTTTGTTATACAGTAATCCTTCCTCCTTCCTTATATTAGACCTCAATATATCACTCATTCGGATAAATATTTTGTCCCTCGATAGACGCGTTATAAACAATGGGCTGCGCTATAAATCTATATTATATTAATATATACATGTATACAGAGACACAGACATTATAAATTGTTACAATAACATTTATAGTCATTTAAATTGAGGATTGGTAATAAGAAAATTAATTTGAAAAAGAAAACGGTATTTAATTTTACCATTGTGTATGCGTTGCACAGCGTACCACTTTCAATATCGGGCTCGGGCGGGCTCGGGCTCTGATCACACAAAATTTTTCGGGCTCGGGCGAGCTCAGTTCAAAAATGTTTCGGGCTCGGGCGGGCTCGGATTGCCAAAATAGAGCCCGAACTCACCTCTATTACAGATGAGAACGAACAGTCTATACTTTCCTGCCTTAGAATAATTCACTGATGAAGCCTCGCTTACCAGAGAAAGCATTTAAATTTTCAACACTTGACACAACACTTGTGGGCTGAGAGTAATCTCCACTAAGTGTGGGTATTTTCAACTGCGGTTTTCAGAGTTGCAGACCGAGGACTCACACCAGCGCAACCCGATGTACAAAATGCCAAGGATTCTGACACACAGCTTCATTCTGCAATCACCCTTTAAAGTGTTCTCAATGTGCGGACCCTTACGCAAATAGTATTGTTCCGAATTAACCAAGTGTATCAACTGCACCAGGTCCAATAAAAAAAAGCGCTAACTTCTATACAGACCATTCAACTTACTTAATCGACTGCCTTTCCTACCAGGAAGAATACATAGGACTCAAATAACACCTAGATAACAAATATCCTCCTCCTCAACTATTTCTTCCACCATCACAGATGATTCAGCATCATTTTGATGTCCCACCGAGAATGAGAGCAACGCCTTGTCCCAGGTTTTCACTTGGCTACTATGAATATTCAATGGACACAGACTCCTCCATCTCCTCTAGCCATACCCCCGTCATCCCAAGTGTTAAGGTGTCTCTTCACATATATTGAGTTTTGATTTTTTAAATAATTTGATAATTAAATATCAAAGTTTCAATAAATTTTCTAATAAAATAGATAACAAAATCCTAAATTATCTTTTATATTTAAACATATTTGTCTCTCTATAAATAAATATCTTAATTTTAATAATATTTTATCAGTTAATATATTAAATAAATCATTTGAAAATCAAAAAAGTATTCTTTAAGATTTAATAATTCATTCCTTACGATATCTAAACGTATTATTTATTAAGTAAAATGTTCTTTCAGAATTTCTAAAGCTAGATCGTTTTATAAAAAACTGTTCTTATTTTTTTAGCCGTTGTTTATTCTATAAATTACAATATATGCTTTTAAATTGTGCAAGCTTATTTTAGCAATAAATTTCAGTTGAAACATCATTAACGGTGATTTATATTTCTAAATTACATTATGTCATAATAATTCCAGTCTTTCAGTCTCTTATGAAGCAGACGATTAGTGGAATGAAAATTGGCATTAAAGTTAGCTTAGTTTTTGTAACGGACGCCCTAAATTCAAACTATTTATATAGTTTTATTGGAGAGTCAAAGAAAAACATTTGACTATTAAATTGGCGATATTTTCTGACTCTTGGCGTATTTCTGCCAGTCTGCTGGCGACTGTCAGCGATTTTCGCACACTTCGCCCCAAGACTACTGCCCTCATAATACGTAGTTCAAAGCCCTCTCTCTCACCCCAATTTTCCTATGCAACGCTCTGAATGTTCATCTAAAAGTGTCATAAAATGTTTATTATATTGAATGTGACTCCCTTCAAATAAAATTGATTTACTTCAATATTGCGGACTATTTATTTCATCACGGCTTGTGTTTTTATTGAACCTGGAAGAGTTTCTAATAATAATATTTATAGCAAGAAATCACCTCCACACATAGAATAATCGTTAATTACAACAACAGGACTGCTACTTATACGGTATATAGCTCCCTCAATCTAATTACTCTAACTGCATGCAAAATTAATAACTAACAAAATTAATAAATTATACTAACATAATTATCACTAACTTAGTTTCTGCTGACAATTTGAAATATCCTGCAGATCAACCTCAACAACTGCAGGGCGGCAAGTTTGCGGTTCGGGTGTACATTGAGGCGCACTCCATAGATATCGGCTGCTTCAGGACGCATACTATGTTGTTGAGGGGAATCTGCATGGATTCATTTGATCATGGGCCAAATATTCTTCTCAGAATAAGTCAGCACATATCGTTATCAGATCCACACACTTACCCTTCACTCACCTTTTTACTGAAGATAATTGTGTCTTTGTGACTTGTCCTCAAATGAGGGCAAAATGCTCATTGACAGTGCATATGCAGTTCCATCCGCTGATTTCTATTAGTGTCTGGAGGAATGGTAGCACCTTATCAACTATCAAATTCTATTCATCTGCGGCTGCAACCTAAACGCAAACTTCCCTCTTTGATGCACAAAACCTGAGGATACCAGGGGAAGCTGCCTTATTGAACATATCATAACACACAATATATATCTAGCTAATATAGAAAATCCACAGTCAACATTTGAGAAGAATGGTGCATTGGACTGGCCAGACTTTATGTGGTCAATCCACGGATTAAAAGAGAAGGATGTATTACGTATGTTACGGAAAGGTAGTAATTTTCATCTTACAGATAGAGGGCGACCAAATCTCGAAAATACAATCAGCGCGTTTTACATTTCTGGCTGTTCGTTCGTTGGATGACTGAAGCCGAAGGGGCGGGCTTTCCCTTTCTTCCGATAAGTTTCAAAGATACTACACCAGGCGGCGATCGAATCGCTTTCCTGGACTGGGCTGAATTAATGCGGAAAAGGAAGCTTATGTTCCCACGCTCGCTGCCCTATCTAGTTTTAATTCCTATAGACTCTTCTTCCGTGGGTCAATCCAGAAACTTTGCCTCTATTTTATGACTGGCCAGTCTCCGATGAATTTAATAACACAGATCCCAATTATATTAATTCACTCTTAAAACAGCACTCTAGACCAGGGGTGGCCAACCCATGGTCCCCTGGCCGCATTCAGCCTGCCGTGAAATATTTTGCGGCCAGCGAAAAAATTAACGATATTTAACAGTAGAACCGCGGAGCGGGTCAATTTGACCCAAAACGATGTTTAATTTATGAAAACGCGAAAAGTTTCGATAGAAAAAAAAAATTCCTTTTATGACTTTTAATAATTTAAGGTGAACAACAATTTATCAAATTTAAAAATTCGTAACTTAAATAATTTTCCATTTATTAACAGTTATACCTGGAACCGCGGAGCGGGTCAATTTGACCCATAAGAAATGTAAATGTACAAACGATGGAAAACAGACCCATTTTCTTGGAATTAACTGTAAAATACTTCTTTCCTACCCTCGAATTCCTTAAATGGACTGCACTAGAAGGGGAAATAGTGAAGGTTTTCAGTCAAGGACATTATACACTCATGTCCAAAATTATCTTTACATGCATAAATTCCCGGATTTCTCAGAAACTGTGAACTATGATCTTGTGATTTTTTTTTTTTGGAATGTTATATAACACTATGACAAATAAATAACAAAGCAAAAAAATTAAAGGCATTGCGTATAATATAAAATTGTAGCATGAAACATTAAAAATGGTAATAAAATATGACAAAGAGAGCACAGAAAAAAAGGAATAACGCAGAACAGAATTAAGCCTTGCGAATTTAATATGGAATATGATCTCCCCTGACTTGTACACAGATATCACAACATGTTTTCATGCTGGCAAAAACGTTGTTAACCGCAGTTTGGGGAACTAAGCTCTACTCTTCAAGTAATGCCGTCTTCAGAGCATTTACATTTCTAGGAGGAGGATATCTACGTGCAATTGCTCTTCCAAGGTAGTTCCATAAGTTCTCTATTGGATTAAGATCAGGAGACATTGCTGGCCACGATATTCGCTCAATGCCTTCACTTTCAAGGATTTCGTCAACGAGCTTTGCTCTACTTGGACGAGCATTATCGTCCATAAATAAAAAGTCAGATGCATATGCACCTCTGAAAAGTCTGACATAAGACTCTAGAACCTCATCCCGATACCTCTCGCCGCTCACAGATCCACTGTCGAAAACGTGTAGGGGCGTACGTCCATTTACCATTATTTCACCCCATACCATCACACCTGTACTACCAAAACGGTCATGTTCCATTATGTTTGAGGGATAATTTCGTGTTCCTGACTCCCTCCATATGTAAACACGTTTAGAATCACCTGTAAAACTAAACCTCGACTCATCAGTAAACATAACATGGGACCACTGGTGTTGACTCCAGTTCTGATGTTCTTTGCACCAATTAAAGCGATCCTTCCTCTGTTGTGAAGACAGTGAAACACATACCCTTGGCTTTCTGGCATAAAGGCCTCTTTCATTAAGCCTTCTGTATATCGTTTGCCGTGATACAGCAGTTCCAGTGGCGGCTACAAGCTCCGAAATTAACTGGCGAGCAGTAGATTTCCTGTTACGACGGGCAGTTAGTGCCAAATATCGATCTTCAAAAGCAGTTGTCATTCGTTTAAGACCTTGTCCAGGCCTTCTTACAACAGTTCCATCGTTTCGAAACTGTTTCCACAATGTAGAGACTGTCTGTCTTGAATTATTCAGACATTTGGCTACTTCCGTGATAGGCTGCCCTGCTTCTAAACGGCCGATGAGTCGCAACTTCATAGATTCTTCCAAATGATACTTCGAAGTCATAGCAAACCGATTTGAGTCCTTACACACTGAAACCAAACGCTATATCGCAGATATTTACTAAGTTATTCACTTTGCGCAAAGCGCTTTATTCAGCGTCGGATGACGTAAGCTTAGATTTGCATATCACAGAATCGTTTGATTACTTTTAATTGGATAATGCTAATTAGGCTTGTTTTTCACACATTTTCTGCAAAATGGATCACAGTGATTGGATATTTCATTGAATATCCTTAGTTTTGGATATGTAAAGATAATTCTGGACATTAGTGTATTTGGTTTGATGCGCGAACTACGTTCGAATGCATTGAAATTTTACAGCGAATATTTAGAAGACTTTTTGAAATTGCTTTTTTTCTGTAATTAGTGTATGTATAAAAAAGATGTTACGACGCCGTAATCTCACTGTTCAAGAAGCTTTAGAATATTTAAAACAATTATCTGAAAATGATTCAGAAGGTGATGAAAATGAAGAAAATATTTCGATTTTGAGTAGTGAGGATGAATACCTGCATACTAATGAAGGCAATCTTGATTCGGATGAAGAAAATGAAAGCGAAGATGACTCAGGCAATGCTCTAATAATCGCTAGTCGTTCTCATCGCAATAACGATGATAATTTATCTGATAAACAAGAAGAATCAAACATTCTAAGAAAAGATACACATACGATTAGAAATTTGAAAAAGAAACCAACAATAATATTCAAAGTTGGAAATATTGGAGTTGGCAAAAGATGGGACAGTTTGGAATGTCGCTCCATTAGGAATAAATTAGAGGAAGAAAATCAAAGTATAATATTTTGAAAGAAGTTGGTGGCCCAACACCACATGCTAAACGCAATGTTATCGACAACAGTCCTTCAATTGTTTGGAGACTTTTTATAGATGTATGGATATTGAAGCACATAAAGAAGTGCACTGAAGATGAAGCTCGGCGGAATATTCATGAAAAAGAATGGAATATAACATTAGAAGAAATAGAGGCTTTTATATAAATTTTATATGCTCGTAGTATATATTGTGCAAAAGGACTTGAACTAGATAGTTTGAGGTCAAAGGACTGGGGACCACCATTTTTCAAAATACAATGTCTAGAGACCGATTTCATGAAATAATGAGATTTTTACGCTTCGACATAAAATCAACAAGATCAAAGCGCCTAGAGACAGACAAATTTGCCCTTATTTCGGATATCTGGAATCATTTCATCGAAAATTGCAAGACGAACTATACACCATGTCCTAATATAACTGTAGATGAACAGTTATTTCCTACAAAAGCTAGTTGTAGGTTTACCCAGTACGTGCCAAACAAACAAAATAAGTTTGGAATCAAGTTCTTGTTGGGTGCAGATGTTGACTCAAAATATATGATAAATGGATTCCCGTATCTTGGAAAAGATAACCAAATTCCATCCAACTTGTCTCTTTCTGAACATGCAGTGCTACGACTAATAAGTCATGAAAACAAAGGTAGAAATGACACTACATACAACTTTCTCACAACACTGAAGCCTGCAGAGACGTTGAAATCCAAAAACACCAGCCTTGTAGGAACTGTGAAACGCTCAAGAAGAGTCTCTGTAAAAATGTCAAAATTGACATTACTAACCCATAAAGACATTAGTCTAACTGTTTACCAAGGTAAAAACAGATAAAAATATTTTGTTGCTAAGTAGTCTCCATCCAACCGTAGAAATTGCAGATAACCTCAAAAAACTACCTGATACAATCGCTTTCCACAACGCAACTAAATACGGAGTGGACGTCATTGACCAAATGGCAAGGAAATATACAGTCAAGTCTGCTTCCCGTAGGTGTCCGGTGCAGGTTTTTTATAATATTCTAGACCTTGCTGCAATCAATGCCTGGGTTTTATACAAAGCTGTAACTGGAAAATCTATTAGTAGACGGCGATTCATTCAACACTTGACTGAAGAATTGCGAGAAAAGTTTGTTCTTTCCCGACAAAAAAAGGTGCAAAAAGAGAGTGTGAAACAACCAATGAAAACGACGGACAACCACAAATTAAGCGTAAAGGAATTCCGGTGCCATAGTTCGACATGTGAAAATAAAATTATAGATATCTGTTCAAAATGTAAAGCCCCAATTTGTGGAAAATGTACAAAAGTTATTACTAAGTTTTTGCACAATGCATACAATAAATTGGATTTTATAATCTATAAAACTAGTAAGTAACTGACAAAATTTTTAATTTTTGAAATTATGTCTAAATTTATTCAAAAGAGATACTCTGTTTTTTTATTGAAATTAAGAAATTTATGTCATATTTTCTTAAAGAGACATGTTATTATACTCAAAGGTGTAAAATTTTAAACAATACGATTTTGTAAAAATAAGTTTTTTTTCTTTATTTATGTAAATTATTTAATGCAAATTCTGAGAAATATTGATTATTATTTAAAAAATAAAATGTTTTGGTTACCTAAATTAAGCTCTTTTGAATATTTTATTGATTTACAATCCAGGGTCAAAATGACCCGCTCCGCGGTTCTAGGTATATCGAAAGTCCCGCGGTTCTAGTGTTAAAGTTTGACAACTTAGGTTACCTATTAATAAATCTGTTCTGAATTTTTGAAGTGAAAATATCTTTCAACGATTGCTAAGTAAATAAACAACACACTGTTGTAAAATATATATATATTGATATTATCCTCCAATATTCATTCTTTTTATAATGACTATTGATGTATAAATAATAACAGGAGACTTGGCGTTGGAATATTAAAACTCGGATAAACGACTACGTCAGAAACGCCAAAGAAAAATATTGTAAATGCATACAGCTGTTTCGGCAGCTTTAAGCGTGCCGTCTTCAGTGCAAAAAGGATTCTGAATCTGCAGATGGGCTCGTATATATAGGAGAGGGGCCGGATTTCGTGCAACCAATAGAATTACGGGAAAGGTGGGGAGAGTGGCCAATAGGAATTTATTAAAGTTAGCTGTGTAAACAGTAGAAAAATTAAGAAAATGTGGACTGAATTGTGGACTGACAAGCTTTTTAAGAAAATATCCTTTTCTTTTTGGACCCGTTACGTCGACGACACCTTCACGCTTATCAACATATCTCATAACAATATTGACCACGTCTTAGAAACTTTAAATTCAATTGACAGTAATATCCAGTTTACATATGAAATTGAAAATAATGGCTCCCTTCCATTTCTTGATACGCTCGTCTCTCGCACTGTAAATGGATTTTCAACCACCGTCTACCGAAAAAATTTTGCTGTCTCCCTTCCTCCCCATGCGCGTTCATGTCACCCACCTAACCAAAAAATGGCTGCTTTCTATACTTTTGTAAACCGTGCCCTTAATATTTGTTCAAATCCTAGTTTATTAAAATCTGAAATTAAATACCTGAAAGCCATTGCAATTGACAGAGGTTATGACCCTTCCATTATAGACAAAGCTATTCAAAAATTACAACTCCCTCGTATTTCGTCTACGAATTCAGTCTCTTCTAATATCAGTATTGTCTTACCCTATTTTCCTAAATCCAGTCAAAACATAGCTAAAATTCTCAAACAATATGATTTTAAAATAATATTTTCGCCTTCCAATAAACTCACCTTTTCTCATTTAAAAGATCCCATTGATACGCATAATTCTTGGGGTATTTATAGTATTTCCTGTCAGTGTGGTTTACCATATATTGGCCAAACTAAACGCAGTCTTAAATTTCGTCTAAAAGAACATATGAATTACGTCCGCAAACAAGAAACCAATAAATCGGCTATTTCTAAACATTGCTGGGAGGAAAATCATAATTTTAAATTTAATTCAGCTAAAATAATTTGCAGACCTAAATCCATTCATGAACTCGATTTCTTTGAAGCTTTTCGTATTTATAAAAATTTTAAAAACCTTGTAAATTGCGATTTCGCTATTCCCTTTTTGTCTGACTGTTGGAAATTTTATATTCAGTCCACATTTTCTTAATTTTTCTACTGTTTACACAGCTAACTTAAATAAATTCCTATTGGCCACTCTCTCCACCTTTCCCGTAATTCTATTGGTTGCACGAAATCCGGCCCCTCTCCTATATATACGAGCCCATCTGCAGATTCAGAATCCTTTTTGCACTGAAGACGGCACGCTTAAAGCTGCCGAAACAGCTGTATGCATTTACAATATTTTTCTTTGGCGTTTCTGACGTAGTCGTTTATCCGAGTTTTACTATTGATGTATAGTCATAAATTTTTAACGATTTTATTGTTAATTTATGAATGAAAATAATTTAATATTAATGTAATTTGCTCTAAATTTTAAACTTCTCTTCTTTCAAAAAATATATGATTCGAACACTCACAAACATATACAGTATAACACTTTTAATTCGGACTTCTATAATTCGGAAATATCCATAATCCAGATTTTGAAAGTCAAAATCCTCCATTTTTGTTTTAATGGATGACTACAGATGGCGCCACTAAAAAAAATTAAAAATTCTGTTTTAGAAAATTTTTAAAACAATTGTTAAATTAAATTTTTGTGCACATGAGTTTGGCTATTAAAATGAATAAGAAAATTTGATTGTTCTCACTAACTAAAAATGAAACTGTTGTCTTTTTTAGACATGCTAAAGTAATTTTTATTTACATTTGAAAAATATTTCAATATTTTTTTTTTAATCAATTAATTTAATTTTAATAATTTTCAGTATATTCTTATTTTTTATACAAATTTTGATTTGAATATATATATATATATAAGCATTATTCATTTATATATATTTTTTAACATTAAATCTTTTACACTGCCATTAATTTGTATGATAATAATAATAATAAAATTAATTTACTTGTCATAATCTGTTTAAATAATTTAAATTTTTTTTAATAATGTAGATTTGATTTTCGCGATTTATATTATTTATTCTTTTATTGTATTATTTATAATTATAATTTAAAATCACAAAACTACATAATTTATTCATTAGAAAAGTTATTTCTCCAAAGTAAAGCAAGATGGCACCACCACACAAAAGGAAGCTTTTTTTTTGTGTGATGTTTTACTTTTAATATTTCAAATACATAAAATTGTTAATATTATTTGACTAAAAAAGAATCGATAATTTATTACACGATAATCGATACTTATCGCATTTTTTTAAAACAAACATTCATATGTTATATTTTAGTAACTTAAAGGCATCCATGATCCAAGTTCTAAAACAAAGATGTATAATTCAGAAATTTCCGTAGTTTGGAATCGTCGAGATCCTGACGATTCCGGATTAAAGGTGTTATACTGTATAAACAAACACATACGTACATACAGTGCGGCCCACCTGAATAAAAAAGATTTCCAATGCGGCCCGCCAAGTGTTTTGAGCTGGACAGGCCTGCTCTAGACTTTATCTCGAAAGCGCTTCTCCACAAAAAAAAAAAAAAGAGTAAATCATAAAAAATTAAAAATTTCAGTCCCACATTTTCCCAACAACTTAACAGAATCTCAAACACAGAACAGTTAAACATGTTCACAGAAATCCTGATTTCATCTATATAAGCAGCCACAAATTCCTCCTTTCTATTGAAAAAAGTGAGTTGCCACATTACTCCGTCCTTCTGGCCTCCCCCACCCCACCCCCCTTTCTCTTTAAAGCGCAGTCAGTGAAAGCTGTAACGAGAGCGGAAATTCGAACTGCGCTTCCAGAACTCAACATCAAAAAAGCTCCAAGTCCGGATGGAATAGATTTTATTTTGAAACTAGAGAATTCCTCCCTTCCCCAGATTCTATCACGCTGGTTCAGCTTATGCTTACTTTTTCAGTATTTCTCCCAGTTGCTTTGCCGTGAAGAGGTGGTATATCTTCTAAAGCAAGGGAAATGTCCCTCTGCACTGTAAAAAAAAAAAAAAAAAAAAAAAAAAAAAAGTAAACTCATGATATTTGACCGTATAAATTTTAGGGGAAATGACCGTTTACCTAGCAAAACGGTCGTAGCCCGTAAATTGATGTTTTGAATGAAAGTATAATTTTGGAATTTTTACGAAAAAAAGCCGTTAATCTATGCAGATTGCTCTTATTTCCCACCAAACCGTTTTCTAATTCAAAGAATTTCCATATGACTGAAACTGAATAATTTATGTTAATGAAATTGATTTTCTTTGTGCATTGACACGAAAACATTGCAAAAGAAAGATAAAACCAGACCAGATTTGTAAAACACGACCAGATTTGAAACCAGATTTGTAAAACACGAACTACAACCTAATGGTTATTTTATTCACTAAACGCCTTTTTTTTTTTAACATACAGCTTTCTAACTGCTCTTAACCCTTTAGTTAAGCCTTAGAAAACAGAAAATTTTCATGCTGTTTCCACAATGCAATTTTTACAATATACTAAAATAAAGTTTATTTCAATGTGAGATGAATATGTAATTAGCCATTTGAAGGTAAGTCTTATGATTTTTATGTATGATCGTCACTGTTAAAAAATAAAACTGTTTTGTCTGAATATGACCATTAGGTACTACATGTACATCATATATAACAGGTTCTGCTCTCGAAATACTGCAACCCTTCCTCCATTCAATTTCAGTGGAATACAGGACAAAAAAGAAAATCTTTTGCTATTCTAAAAAGTGCAAATACGCCTAACACTTCATAAACACAGTTTGAAATCGGTCCTATAATGAAAACATGTGTGGATGAATAAGAATTAGACTCTGTTTTTTCTGCTTTGTACCCACTTCAGAAACCATAAAGATCGAAAACCATGAAAAAAATCGTATTAATTGGTGATACAAATTCTCTGTGTCCATGTAAAAGATTTATTATTATTATTCAAAGTTTATTTGGGGTCTTGATTAATTTTCAGAGATCTCACATAGTTTTCAAAAGTTTCATTTTGTTTTTGAAAAAGGGTGAGAAATTCTCACCCATTATTTTCCTCTAATGCGAACCTTGAAATAAGACTACCTCTTTAGTTCTAGTGTTTATGAATAAAAATGATTCCGAAAAATATATTAGATTTTGCTTTCTCAAAAATCAGTATTGTAGTCTTTGTTTAAAAAAAAAACCTTTCGTTTTTCCAATATGAGAATTGACTGACTTCTTAATTTTGTCAAAAATAGCAAATTTAGATTTTAAAATAGTCTTAAAAGAAAATAATTGTTATGATAATTTGAACGTTAACAATATTCAATATTAAAAGTATTTGAGAAACTCGAATTTTAACTTTTAATTTAACGGTCAATACTACTTTTTTTACAGGTTGGTTGTATGTTTCATCCCAAAGTAAAATTACTGGCGATACATCATTCATTGTCTAAATGTTTTTTTAGGGGCTTTGTGTGGAATCTCTGCTGTCGGGCTTTGCCCGTAATTTTACTGCAGCATTTTTAACAGTGTGAACCCAAATCTTATCACCTGATCTGCCTGCTTCCAACGTTGGGAAAATTATTAGAAAAATTAATTTAACCCACCTTAATCACTTCCTCGAATCTAACAGCTTATTCCATGAAAGGCAATTCGGGTTCATAAAGGGCAGATCATATGAAATAGCATTGAATGGCATTCTCTCTCCCTGTGCTACTAGTTACACTTCAGGAAGCTACACCACCCTCGTTTCCTTGGATATACAACGAGCTTTTGACAATATAGACTAGTTTCACATTTTGAACACCCTCCAATCCATCCAATGTCCGAGGAATCCCACAGACTTCCTCATAGACCTTATATAGATAGACCACGCATCCCCCCTCATTATCCGTCTGCGACATGAAGTAGCTTCCCCAGCGAAATTATCACCTGATGCAGACCTGGAGAGAGTGACGAGAATGAATATTATGTGATTTTTCCGCAGGAAAGAAAGTAGTTTTCAGTTTTTTAATTTCTATATTGTACATACACTTTTTATTTAAGCCTTTAGATTTACGCAACGTTGGAAAGCTAAAATGTCATAAATTAATTATAAAAAAATTTCTTTTGTGAGAAACCATTCTGAAGGGGTGAATTTTTTGTTTGAATTTCTACAAAAATAAATGCTTTCTTATGGAAAAATCTCCCTCAACGCTCTGTCACGTGACATACGGCGCTGACCTCAAAGGATGAAGGTTTCAGATTACACCCTCATGTTGAAGACATTCACTATAATGGGAAGTTCTATTGGTGGCGTAGTCTATATATATAAGGTCTATGGACTTCCTTTTCTCGGGGCCACGGGTGGTGGGGACACATGAAAGCACTGGAGTAAAAGTTGCCGTGATCAACGCGAAAGGGCAGAAGACCTAGCGAGAATTGATGTTGTAGCAGACAGGATAAACACAGCATGAGGAAGCTTTTTGAGAGACTGCAATAATCTTTCGTTCGCCAATGTGAATTATGCAGCGCCACAATTGGCTGCCACTTTGAGCACCTACCTTGAGTTTTTTCTGATGCCAATAAATGGTTTTGTAAAAGTTAAGATTTCATTAATTTCTCTGCCTTTTCGCTGTTTATAGCTCAATTCGAACACCTCAGTTTGCTTTTTTTGACAACTCAAAGTGAAATGAATCCCTAAGTTCCATAGTAAAAATTGTTCGTCTGATGAATACGACGAGCCCTCTTATTTTGCAAAAACCTTTTTAAAGAATTCTATATAAAGAGGAAATTTATTTTAGACATGAATATTTTTCATCAGAAACTCAAAAAAGAGGTTTTTTTTTTTTTTTTTTTTTTTTAACTCATTCGAGTCTGTGAAGGAAAATGTTTAAATTCAAATTTAAGAATGGCCTGTAAGAGTAGTTTACGATTTGAAGGCTTTCAGATTTGCATGCAACAAAACAGCGTTTTCATTTTTCGAAATAAAAAAAATATTCCCCAAAATGCTCTAAAAGTAGGAATTTTGCATGGATCTAGGTGAAGTGTGTCCCGAAACGACATTTTAAACTTTCCAATAAGTACACATCCCTAGCACAACATGAGTGATGATTCGAAGATATTTTTTCGTCTTTCAAAGAAAAGGATATCGACATTTTATACAGTAACGAAAAAAATTATTAAATAATGCTATGTTGGTAATATACATGGAACTAACACACTAACATAAATTTTGGTTGAAAATATAATTTATATATTTTTTTTTTTTTTTTTTTTTTATGTTCTTAGATTTCGATGGTGCATCCTCATTAGGAAGAAAGGTGAAAAAAGAGATGTACAATTCTTGCACACGCAGTAGAATACTAAAAAAATCCCTTTTCGGCAAGCTTAAAGGCAAAGGTAGATTCCTTTACGTTAATGTTACAATTGTAAAGAAATTTTACATATGCATTAATACCTAGCCAATGGCTTTGTTCCCACACATTGCATTATTCACGTCGCTATTCTGTTTTCAAGAAATTTAATTTTCAACTACAAAAGGGTTTTATTCATTCTACTTAAAATTTTAGGCTAAATTTATTGTTTTGTAAATGTTTCAATTTTTTAAAATTCAAGCTCAACTTCATTCAACAAATAAAAGCCTTAAAGATATACAATCCCAGCAATGGTGAATCTCGGAGGGGGCTATTGGGCAACACCCCCCTCTTCACCCAAGCTTAATCAAAATTATATTTTTTATTTAAAATCCATATAACTGTTGTTCAATATCTTTCTTTTAAAAGAAAAGTAATAGAAACGTGAAAATGCACTTGTGATCTTACTAGTTCTGGTAAGCCTGGCGTTGTTATGGTCAAGTCAAATACAGATAAGTGGTAGCGGTTTTTGGATAGTTATTTCATTGTAATTTTTATTGAATTATTGAAAGTTTTGTATTGTGTTTTTGTGATTCTTATTGTCAGATGAGTAAAAATTGTAAAGTGAAACTCTTTTGGTTCATATAAGCTGGAACATTAACATTAACATTAGTTAACATTGGACCATTTGGCAGCGCTGAATTTCAATGTTAATTGTTATGAATTTAGTAAATTGTATGATTTGGCGAGATTTTGGTGACAAAACTTGCGACTTAGCAATGAAATTTGTGATTTGGCGGCAAAAGTTGATAGTTGACGACGAAATTTTTGACTTGGCGAGCTTGGAGATGGAGAAAGGCAGCTTTGGCGTCATTATATTTTCTTTCCACGCGAAAATCTCATATCTCTTCACAGACCAATACCTTGTTTCGACAAGATAAAAAGTCAAAATAAGCTGTAACGTATTACTCTCAATCGTAAATTTTAAATTCCTGCCTAAACTGACATACTAAACTATACACCACAATCGATATTTGTATTAAGATTGACGTATTATTTTAATTTTATATTTTTAAATGATTAATTAAAGCGTTTAACAAGGTTTTTAATTAACACGCTTTTATTAACTTGATATGATGCAACTATTAATGTATGTAACGGAATTTTGCAATTCAATTTTCGGCAACTGCTTGTCGTCCGAAGGACCTGAAATTTTGCACACGACTTCATAATCAATGACAATACTAGATACAAGTGTTTCCAGGCACTTTTCCCATCAGGGGCAGGTTCCAAGGGCAAACAAAAAATCTATACTTATACAAAACTATCGTATGTGACACAGGATTTGGATGTATTTGTATAATGTCGTGTGGCAACAATTAATTTTTTTTTAATAAAGATTTAAAAGTATATAATAGTTTTCTAAAACCTTTATTAGTTCACTTTTCAATAAAAGAGTGTTCTTTATTTTTTTTTAAAATGGTCTAATTTCATTTATCAAAATAAGGGAATTCTAGTAATGAAATAATTTAATTTAAATTTAAATTTTCATGAAAATAAACTTCAACGGAAAATTAATTAAAATCGTCCCTAGTTCAATTATTAAACGGATACCTAAATGTCCCCAAATTTATTACCTTTTCTACCATGCCAGTTTAATTCGTTTAGCATCGATTTACAAGATTTTTTTTTTTTTTTTTTTTTTTTTTTTTTTTTAACGATGATACTATCTATGTCATAAAGCTAAGTCTAAATCTGCTTAGCCCTAAGATATGTGGATTTTATTAACTTATTTTTTTATTAACTTTTATTTTATTTGTTTAAAATCACGTATAAAATTTTATTTCATTTTTCTCAGTACATTGTTGTAATTGTGACGTCATATTTTCTGTTAAATTAAACTTTTTTTTTTTTTTAATCAGATTATTATATTGTTTAAAAACATGATTAAAATTTTATTATATTTTCAGTGATCTTTTTTATTATCATTTGCACGTGACATAAGCATCAGATTATAAATTTTTGCAATGAAAGCTATAGAAAATGTCGGCTTCATCACAAGAAAAATCACTTTTTAACTTGTAACTTTTAAGCAATTGAAGTTATCGAAAAAGTTTAAATACAAAAGTTGTTCTTTAGGGTAAGATGGTAATTCGCCTGATTTGAAGTATTTTCCTATTTTCAATATTAAAGAAATTATGGGCAAATGAAAATTTCCACCCCCCACCATTTCCACCCCCCACCATTTCCACCCCCTTTGAGCAGGATACCCCATCTACGAACTCGACCGAGATTTTTACTGTCCTGACAACATATCCCGAGCTGGTTAAATTTAAATAAAAATTACTCCAGTTATCGTGTTCACAACTTAACATGGGAAAAAGCGTTATACATATATATATATATATATATACCTATATATATATATATACTAGCAGACCCGACCACGCGTTGCTGTGGCTATGTTATACGTTGAATTATAATGTAGTAAAATATTCAATATATTAAAATTATTATTTACGAATAAAGACCATCCTTGATAACATCCTTGATCTTAGCAGACTTAGCCCGCTTCGCTGGTCCCTATTTTTAAATGATTCACTATAATTAAAGAATTCTCAAAATTGCATTAATTTTTAACATGTGAAAAAAAAAGAGAAAAAAAAATCTGATCGGGAAAAATGTTCGACACTCATAATGAATCCATATATTATCGAAAGGAAAATGATATAAAATACAAAAAAATCTTCTCTCATTGGTGGAATAATCTGTTCGGACCCCCACTGCCTGCGGCAGTGTATACCTGCGCAAACCATGCGCACCGTTTCTTCATCCACCGTTCCCGCCCTTCTTAATAACTCTATACTTTCGAAAATATCCGCAATCGATTTATCGGGCCTTAAAACTTAATAATACTAATTTTCAAAGTTCTAACTCTTATTTCTATTATTTTGCCCCTTTGCCCTCCCCCCTCCCACTATTCTAAATAATTTTACAAATTCGAAAATATCTACAGTTTATTTGTAGGTGTCAAAAACCTGTATGCACCAATTTGAACGATCTAACTATATTTTTATTTTTTGCCCCTCTGCCCCCCTTCCCGCCCCTCCTAATAAATTTACAAATTCGAAAATATCCGCAATCGATTTGTTGGTATCAAAAATTCTATGCACCAATTTTGAATGATCTAACTCCATTTTTATATTTTGCTCCTCTGCCCCCCCCCTTTCCCGCTCCTCTTAATAATTTTACAAATTCGAAAATATCTGCAATCGATTTGTACGTATCAAAAACTTCTATGTACCAATTTTTAGCGATGTAACTCTATTTTTATTTTTTTGCCCCTCCGCCCCCTTACCCGCCCCTCCTAATAACTTTACACTTTCGAAAATATCCTCATTCGATTTGCAGGCCTCTAAAACCTCTCTATACCAATTTTGAACAGTCTATCTGCATTTCTATTTTTTTTTTTTTTTTTTTTTTGGTTGTTGTTGTTTGTTTGTTTGTTTGTGAAATCACGTTTTGGCCCCTCCCCCCCCTTTTGGGAGGCGAATTTTGCAATAAAAACTATCCTATCTCTCAAGTTGGACCAAATTGCACACAGTGTCCAAATTTCATTAAAATCGGCTCATTAGTTTAGGAGTTCATCGCGGACAAACATAATAAATTTTATATATAAAGATATATATATATATATATTATATTAAATTATAAAGTTTTGATCAATGAAGCACAAATAAGTAAAAAACAGGATTAATTTCACTGTATTATCTTCATTATAATATGAATTCAATTTACACTTCAGTCTAAGTAACACGTGGCCGGCTATGCTAACACCAAAAATTTAAAAAGTGGAAATAATTGAATTATACGAAATTTATTAATAGGTTAAAAAGTTGAAGATTCTTTGTGTAGATGGCAGCACCAAATATATTTCAGCTTTCATTTCAACCCAGTCGAAAGGTATCGACATCTGTTAGAATCATTTGGAGTTAACAGATAATTGTGACTGTCAAATAATAACAGACAAATAATTAGCAATAAATTAAAATTGCGACTATAATTTGAGATTTAAACTATCCTATCTCTCAAGTTGGATCGAACTGCACATGGTGTGCGAATTTTATTATAATCGGTTAAGTGGTTTAGGAGTCCATTAAGGACAAACATTGTGACACGAGATTTATATATATTAAGATATATATATAAACTTTTGAACGGAGGGTGGTTTTGGGTTCTAGGGGTCATGATCGGTGAAGATATGAAGAAATTTTCCAGAAGTCGTGTCATGAGAACCATTGCAATAGGTAGATCTCCTATAAGGAATCTACCTAAAACTTGAGGACTGTGATGTGATGTGAAAAAAACAAAACTTCGTTTTCATGAGATTAAGATGATGCCTGTTTCGTAAATGTCGCCCTCATTAAATCTGTGTCTATAGAGAGTAAGAATTTTTTTTTCTTTTAAAGATTCGTTAAAATGTGACTAAAGTATACTACTGGCCATTAAAATTGGTAACACCAAGAAGGAATAATAATAACGGAATGAAATTTGTTGGACACATACATTATAGTAGGAAGAACAATTGATTAAAATTTCAGGAAATTTGGAGTAATATGTATTGAGAAAACAGTACATAAAGCAGCGACCTCTGTGAGCAATAACAGCACATATCTGCCTAGGCATTGAATCGAACTGCGATTTGATGACATGTACGGGTAGAGCACTTCATGAAGATTTAACACGATGCCACAATTCATCGATTGAAGTTACTGGTGAGTGGTTTGGGGGGGGGGAGTCGCTTTTCAACGGTTAAACAGTCATTTTCATTGGTGCGAGATCAGGAGAACGCGCTGGCCAGAGCAACATTCGAACACATTCTGTATCAAAGAAGGTCCAGACAATATAAACAACTTGCGGTCGTGCATTATCTTGCTTAAATTTTGCGCTATGGAGGCCTCGAATACAGGGCAGAGGGGCGGGCCTTAACTCATCAGAAATTTAATGGCCGCTGTTCAGAGTGCCAGGAATGCGAACATGAAGTAATCGAGACGTGTATCCAATGGGAACCCATAACATCATTTCAAATGATGGACAGTATGATGATGTCGAATCGAATCCCAGCTGGCAATGTGCATTATTCATAAGGCCGTTAAATACGGATAAGGCAATCTTGATGCCGTAAACAGGATTGTGATTTGTCTGAAAAGTGACTTCACGCCATTCCTGCGTCCAGGTTCATCGTTGATCACACATTAATGGCGCCCATATCAGTGATGCAGTTTTGAGGGTAATCAGAATTTTGGTAGCCGCATACTGAGTTACCACCTGGATTGATGGTATGTGGTACCATTGGATACACGTCCCGGTCACCTCTTGTTTTCATTCCCGCCACTCTGAATACCAGCCATTAAATTTCTGATGAGTTAAGGCCCGCCCCTCTGCCCTGTATTCGAGGCATCCATAGCGCAAAATTTAAGCACGATAATGCACGACCGCAAGTTGTTTATATTGTCTGGACCTTATTTGATACAGAGTGTGTTCGACTGTTGCTCTGGCCAGCGTGTTCTCCTGATCTCGCACCAATGAAAATGACTGTTTAATCGTTGAAAAGCTACTGCCTCCCCACCACTCACCACTAACTTCAATCGATGAATTGTGGCATCGTGTTAAAACTTCATGAATTGCTCTACCCGTACATGTCATCCAATCGCTGTTCGATTCAATGCCTAGGCAGATATGTGTTGTTATTGCTCACAGAGGTCGCTGCTTTATGTACTCTTTTCTCAGTACATATTACTCCAAATTTCCTGAAATTTTAATCAATTATTCTTCCTACTATAATGTATGTGTCCAACAAATTTCATTCCGTTATTATTATTCCTTCTTGGTGTAGCAATTTTAATGGCCAGTAGTGTAGTAGTACCTGCAACAATTTAAAAGGATATTTAAAAAATATATTATTTATTCTAATTATTAAAAATCGAATGAAAATGTATATATATATATGATTTTGGAGTCCTAAAATCTGTCGCCTTGGGCCAGCACTCCTTTCGCTCCCGCTTTCTTGTAGTCCTGTAAACAATAATGGTATTCCACGCGTTCTCCAGAACTAAACTTTTAAAATTTTTAGGACGCGACTCGCTTGTCGAAAATATCTTCTAACAAATTAGAATACATTTAAAAAAAAATGCATTTTTATTAACAACATGAAATAAAATTCTATTTGTTGATCATAAAGATAATTATTATCATTTACGTGGTAATGAGTGAAAGTAGAAAGCATTTACTTTCTCTTGCAGGTTTAAAAAAAAAAAAAAAAAAAAAAAGTGTATCTAAAACTGGTGTTGAATGAAAATTTTGTAAACATTCCAAAATTACATGCATCTGCAATTAATACTGTTAGCGTACAAAGTTCTTATTTATTTTCTGTTCAAATTTAACAGACACATTCTGTATATATTTAACGAATGTGGAGAAAAGAGTAATATCGGTAATTGAACAAATGACAATAAATGAATTAAATATATAGATATAAAAAGAAGTAATTTTTTACTTATTCTGAGAACTTCTGATAGGTAACAAAAAACCTGATAAATAAGCTGAAATTTCAGTTTATTAGAAGAGAACAAAACAAATTTATATTTAATACTATTTTAAAAGGGACGCACTGTAACATGGAATTATTTCTATGGATTTTGTACCCACTAAAGGTACAAAAACTGATAAACTAATAAAAACTTTAAGATCAACGAAGCAAAACTATAAAAATAATAGACGAAATATCAAACTAAAACAAAAGGTAGAACAATCATTTTTGGATAAATGCATGAATATGGAGATTATAAATATTATATTATCTTACTTTCATTTGAGTTAATATCATTTAATTTACATCAAAAATCCCTAAGTCTGGCATCCCTTCTGTGAGTTAATTTGCTCCTATTTATGTGCGGCCGAAGTTTGCAACGATTCTAAATAATTTTGTGATAGAATCCAGTGGAAAATTCCAGATAAAGTTAATCTATTGAAGATAAAGCTTCCACAAATTTCGGAAACCCTAAACTGCCATTTCCTGCCTAATTCGTCAGCAAGTCATCAAAATTTTCGCTGAAGCCGACACACACACATATATATGTATATATATATTATATTAATGTAAGTGAATGGATTGTCATTTCTTTCCACTTTGACTGTAAATGCACTTTTACTGCAACAACATATTTGATGCGGAAGAGAGGTTTTATTCCTTGCAACAATATTTATTTTTTGTTTGTGTTGCATCGTCACATTATTCTCATAAAGTAACCAATCTTAAATTTAACAGCTTGTTTGTAACTTTTGTGAAAATTAAGATTTTTCTTCTCTTATTTTTCAAGAAACTGTTGATTCGTATAGAGTATCCCATAAAGAACGCAATTTTTGATTGCATTACAAATGTATTGTTGAAGTTAAGTAATTTACAAATTTTCTCAATACGTGTTACCTGTGATTGTATGTGAAATATGACATTACTCAATAGGTTAAAATCGATGTTCAATGTTGGCAATTTACTAGAACAGAAATAGCGGGCATTATATATACGTAACAGATGTTTCAGTTACATACATATATATATATATGTATAAACATAAACATAAATTTTTAAGAAAATGAGAGTTTTACTTACTTCAGCATTCATGAAGCAGTACAAAACTGAAACGAAAAATCCCTGAAAATAATAATAAAATTAAAATGAAATTTTGTATGTGATAAACCAGTAATTTTTAGAAAAGATATTTTTATTTTTTTTTTCTCGTATAAAACTTGTAAAATAAATCTTATAACTATAAATTATTAATTGGAAACTAACAATAAACTCGAGACAAACTGGCATGTTTTATTTATTTACTTGTGAAGATTTTAGAGTAGCATTGGCGAACATGTAAGTTTCTTCCCAAACACCATCTCCTCCAGGGTTAATACAGAAGAGCAGATGTGGTATTCCCAGAAGTGGAAATAATAAAGCTGTTGCCTTTACTGCTTTCCTGTGTGAAGGAAAAAAAAAAATCTCAATAACTTAATAATTATTATATATATTTCTCTCAAATTTACTAACCATTCGGTTGACATTACATTTATAGAAATCTGATTTACCTAAATTTCAAATCGATTACTCTATAAAAGTTAGCGGATTGTCAGCAATTTTATTTTTTAACGTAAATTAATTTCCTGTTCAAAAATAAACGAAATAAATAATCAAGAATTCTAGATTACGGTAGTAACTGCTACCAACATTAAATTTGCTATAAATACACTTTTTCAAAATAAATTAACCTTATTTTTTTTTTTTTTTTATTATTAATATATTTTATTTCTTCAAACAAAAGGTAAATATAATTATTTCCCAAAATAAATTTAATTTAGTACCCGCTTTTATTTTTGACTCAGATTTTTCCTTTTCATGTATAGGTAAAATATTAAATTCTGTAGTGGACTATTTCTTATTATGCAAAATTCAAGACTATCTGTTACAAATGTTGACGACTCTTTTTTCTGTCTGAAAGAAATAGGAATCTGGTCTTAATAAATGGTATAATCTGTCTTAAAATTCTAAAAACATTTAAATATTGAAAGAGAATTTCAATTTTAAAATTTCTTAAGTAAAATAACTTATTCTTCACTTACCTGAGTTGCTTTGTTTCTGACGTTGTTCTATTACTTGTCATCCGCTTCGAAATCAAAATCCTTATAATATCAATCAGGAATAAACTATTTATCTGTAAAGTAAAACTTCAGTAATTAATAAAAAATTTGATATTTTTTAATGCATCAAAAAGAAACAACGGCAAACTGACTATATGAAAAGTTACAATTAATAGAAAATCCTAAATTTCACCTTCTTTTACCTTTGGAAAATATAAAATTCCCATTTCTACAATCAAAATCGCCAAATAAGCATTCGCTGTTTTATTTTTATTTCATTCCCTTACGGTCTAGTATATATCAATTCTAAACTAGAATTTAATATATATATATATATATATATATATATATATAGAGAGAGAGAGAGACAGACCGTTCAGTAGTAATATAATATTATCAGTGTAAACATTTGAAATTTAAAGATGATTTAGTTTCAGTATTCAAACAATTATTCTGATCAAAAACGAAGATCACCCAAATCAAACCAAAAAAGAAATAAAGTAAAATCTAAATGAATTATATATATATATATATATATATATATACATATATATATATATATACATATATATTATGGGCACCACATAACCTCCATTGTACACCCGGTTTACCCTTTACCTATCGTACACTAACTTTACCAGCAGCCAAATTCCATACGATTTTATTCCCTCTGTGGAGTGGGGGATCAAAATTATGATAAAATGTCTCCAGATCACCTCTAGTAATGAATCCCAGATCGTCACCAGTTGCCATTAGATCATACAGCTCTAATGCGGTGTTAAGTATCCCGTATTATTTTATGGGATTTGTTTATAAAATTATTCATTACCTGATATGTATAGATATGAAATTAAAATCTGAAATACGTTTATGAAAAACAAAAATTTAAAAGGCTTCAAATTTTGTGAAAACAGAATTTTTAAAAATACATTAGGTAGTGAGTTATTTTATAATCAAATTTCCCCTTAGAATAACATGGGATGCGGCTGCCGGATACGTGAAAATTGTAAGAGTTATGTATAGAGGAGCCTCAGACTATATATACTTTTACGAAAACTTTGACGCTTTTATGTATGGTAAGAAGTTCGTAAATAAACAGGCGGTTATAATGGATGAAAGCAATTTATTCTATAAATATTCTCGAAACAATCCGACAAACTTACTCGTATTCGTCCACAGAAATCATGAAAAAGCGTGATATACATTACAGAGAACGAATATCGCTTATTCAGGAACAGTAATCGACAGCTTATTTCACAAGTCTCTTAATGACAAATATACTATTCAGAGCTCAATGGAATACATTTGAGTCAAGATGGCCTCATTTTATACTCTTTGGCAAAAAATTTTAACAAAACATCTGCAGACTATACTAAAAAAGCTAATTAATCCCGTTTCAAATTGAGGTACGACTTCCAGATTTCTGCAACTCAAAACTACTATTTCTAGCCAAACTTGATCGCCTATTGCTAAACGTGGAACGTGGCCTATTTCGTCGCTAAGACCGAGCTATGTTTAAGCCAACAGATATATCTATTTTATTTCTCATGCCGTTACATAAATTTTCACTAACAGTTCCAATAAAAGGAAGGAGTTTATCCTTTTTAACACTGTTACCTGGGTTCTGTTACTAGCTTATGTTAAAAATCTTTAATATGGAAAGTCACACAATGATAAAAAATTTTGAGTTTTCGTGAATATTTCTAAAACAAACGGCCATATAGTGACCAAAAAAGGCAGGGACACAACTAGATGTTTTATAACAACTTTAAAACACAAATTTTATTTTACGTCTAACCGTTTCTGATTTATACTGGAGGTGTTTAAGTAAATTTTGTGACATTCTCAAACATAAATTTGCAACTATCTACGTTCAACCGTTTTTGAGTTGAGACACAACATTTGTTTCATGAATTGGTTTCACAAAATTTTCTGGAAGCTTCTGAATGCCCCTTACTACTTGGCAAAACCCAATTTACGGATTTTGTTCCCTCTTACATGGGGAACATTTACAAGATCACCGCATGTTGACCCTCTAATTTATAGAGGTAGCTAGGGCACAATACTTTCTTTTCACATTCTTTTATTTCAAGTTTAATTCAGTTAAAAAAAAAATATATCAAGTGCAGACAATACTCACGACCCCTTAAAATATATCTATTTTGAAAGTTACAATAAATGCAGCAAAAATCATTACAATAATTGCTGTTCATGGATCGTAATATGTAACTTACAGTCCCTTCTAAAACATCGACGAGAAATCAATGTAATAATCAAACCATCTTTTGATCTACCAGTGACTAAGAGGATATGGTCGCTAAGCTGGTAGACGGAAGGTGCTGGATTCGAATCAGGTCACGTTCGTCGACCTAGTCATTCGAAGTTTTCTGTCGTTTTCTCCGAAACTAGTATAGATAAGGCTAGAATTTTTTAGAAAGATCCCTAGGCAAGTCATTTCACCTTAAGCTGCACGCGTAGAAAGTTGGCCCTAATCCCTATACCCACACTTACTCAAACCACCTGTAACATAAATTATGCTACGTCTAAAACATGCATATATCTACACTTTGAAAAACTTTACAAAAAATTCTATATACTTTATAAATTATAATATAATAATACACAGAGAGAAGATGTGCTTATATTCAGGCAAAATGCCATACATCTAGACTCTAGATCTATATAAATGCAGGCATACATTTATGAATTTATTATGGCTATTAAATGATTTAACGAATATTTAACCTTGTAAGCAAGTTACTATGCTTTCGAGCAGGAAAACTGTATCTCAAGGAACAAGATAATTCCACGTGTTACATTATAGGATTATAATTATACCATAATTACCACTCACCGTCAAGGCTGCCATCATAGGTCCGGTTATAATCCATATTATAGGAATGCGGCCATATCCTGACCAACACCGATTTGAAGTTGTACTCTCATGCAAACGAGACATTAGGGTAAACCATATTCCAGTGCAAATAAAGGGAAATCCTATAATAATAATAAACAAAATAAAAAATCAGCAACATAATAAAGACCCAAAATTTCTAGTTAATTAGTAACATTACTTACTTTTATGATATAAACCTTTCAATTAAATAATGCATGAAGCGAAAAAATATTAAAATGTAATGCAAAAAAATAAAAAAAATAAAAAGGTTTTTGTCTAGAACCGTCACCGTCATTGAAGTCTGATTATAAATAGCCCAGAAATATTTCTTGCGATAACTACCGTTAAAAGCACCCAGTTAAAGTTACATTTAGTTATTACATTTATGAAACGTTCCGAATTAGTTGTGTAATTTTTATTTCAATTTATTCATTCGAAATCTATACAGCAATTGAAAAAATTATTATACTGAGCCATGAAATAATTTGTACCATGAAAAAATGCAGAATTATATAATCATAAAAACACTTCAATATCAATAAATCTGTAATTCAAGTTTTCTATTTCAGTCACAAAGTTTACGCAGGTTGGGAGAGCTTATGTTCTTTATTAGAAATTAAACACACAATAAATGACTATTTGCAGTATACTTTGAAGAATTCACAATTATAAATTAATTCAGTAATTATTCAGGATAACATTGTTTCTCCATAAAAGGAGCCAAGAATCAAGATATGTAAATAATAACTTTTCATGTTCAAGAGAAAAGAAAAATACTTCCTGTTTTAGACAGGCCGAAAACTAAACTAAAAAAAAGTAACATTCTCAAAAGGAGAAAAAAAATCACCTCTCATTTGGCAAAGAGCCAAGTCGGGCGGGATGGAGCAAATCGAAACCAAAATCTACGTTCAAACATGCTCCGCCCCCATGAACGAAGGTTCATAAAAATATCCTAAAAAGTACAATAACAACATTAGTGTTGTTACAGGTTTTCATTTTCTTGGTCTTCAACTGCAAATAGATAAGAAAAAAAAGAGATTAATATACATAATGAAACATTGTAACTAGATGATTAACATAAATGGATTAAAAACAGGAACATAAAAAAAAAAAATAATAATAAATAAAATAAAATAAAATAAAAATAAAATAAAAAGTTCAAAGTTCAAAATGGCAGAGGAGATAGTTTGGCGATCGGACGCTTCAACTCTCCATAAATAGTTTTCAGTAGAACTACACGAATCTTGCCATCTGCTCCAGGAAATAATTGGATTATGCGTCCCAGTTTCCACTTCAAAGGGGGCTGATTATCATCTTTTATTAAAACCAAATCGTCTTTCTTGAAATTTGGTTTATTTATTAACCATTTTGATCGCCTTTGCAAGTCTGATAGGTAATCTGAAGACCATCTGTTCCAGAAACTTTGAAAAAATTTTTGTAGAAGTTTCCATCTTTCTAGCGGGGTTAGGTTAACTGAAGAATAGTCAGGTTCTGGTATTGAAGTCAAGGCAGTGCCTATGATAAAATGTCCTGGAGTTAGAGCATTTAAGTCACTTGGATCATTCGAGAGCGCAACAAGAGGTCTGGAGTTCAAGCACGATTCAATTTGAGTAATTAAAGTAAGGAACTGTTCATAAGTTAATATTTGTTCGCCAATAGTTCTTTTTAAATGACCCTTCATCTGTTTTATTCCAGCCTCCCAAAGTCCTCCAAAATGGGGGGCCGATGGGGGATTGAAATTCCATTTGATTGTTTCTTCGGACAAATATCTGTGGATCTTTTCGTCAGAAGAGATCAAGGACATCATTTTTTTCATTTCGTTGTCGGCACCTACAAAGTTCGTTCCTCTGTCTGAAAACAATTCTTCAGGTTTTCCTCGTCGAGCAACAAACCTCTTCAAGGATGCGAGGAATGTTTCAGAGGTGAGATCACTGAGTATTTCCAAATGAATTGCTTTTGTGGAAAAACAGATATATAAACAAATATAACTTTTATAAGATCTAACACCTCGGCCCTTACGAGGTTTGATGAGAAAGGGGCCTGCAAGATCAACCCCGACTTTCGAAAACACTCGCGATGGCACTACACGAGCAGCTGGAAGATCACCCATCAGTTGAGAGGCTAAGTTCGATGTGGTTCTAAAACACTTCATACAGTTCCGCAGATTCCTTTTCACGGCGTCTCTTGCATTAATTATCCAATATTGTTGTCGCAGGACTGAAATTGTTAACTGAGTTCCACTGTGAAGATGTTTTTCATGAAAGTACTTTATAATTAAATCTGTAATGTGATGCGTTTTAGGAAGTATCATTTGGTGTTTTTGACTCTCAGGTAGGTTTGCGTGTCTTAATCTTCCACCAACACGAAGAATTTCATTTTTGTCTAGAAAAGGGTTTAAAGAAAGGAGTTTGTTACTAGCATTCAGGTTTCTTCCAGATTTTAAAGTCTTTATTTCCTCTCCAAATTCATGTCTTTGAACCAACTTCACAATAATTTTAGTTGCCTCATCAAGTTCTTGTATAGTTAAAAAGCCAGTATTTCGCTCAGATCGACATTTAGTATTTTTTATAAATCTAAGACACCAGGCTGTAACACGTCTTAATTTAGACCAAGATGAAAACTTATATAATAATTCAAATTCATTATTGCCATGAGTTAAAGAGCAAACAGTAGTTTTCCGTTGTTCTCTCAAAATCTCTTCTTCAGGTATTTTGACTTCATTTTCCGGTAGTGGTGTCGGTAAGTGCTCTTCTTTCAACCAGATTGGTCCCTTTAACCATTCTTCATTCTTCAACAATTCAGTTGCTGTGCAACCACGAGATAGCACATCAGCGGGATTTTTAACCCCTGGACAAAATCTCCACTGAGATGGGGCTACTAATCGTTGAATTTCACGCACTCTGTTCTCTACAAAGGGCTTCCAGTTACTAGCACTTCCTTTGACCCAATAAAGGGTAATTTGGGAATCACAGAAGCATAGTATGTTTTTGACGGGAACTGAAAATAGCTGCCCAAGATAATGAGCTAATCGAGCAGCTGTTAAGGCTCCCATCAATGCAAGTCGAGGCAAAGTAAGTTTTTTGAGAGGAGCTACTCTTGTCTTTGACATAATAAATGAAGTTTCACGGGAACAAGGATCACGAAAATAAGCTACTGTACCATATCCCTTCAAACTGGCATCGCAGAAAACACAAATTTGAATAGTTTCAGGAGTTAATTTTTCAAAATTCGTAAAATATTTTCTAGGCACTTCAAAATTTTCTAAATCCTGTATTTCACGATGCCATTTCTTAAATTTTTGTGTTAAAGCATCAGGTAAAGCAGAATCCCAATCAACACCCTGCTCCCATAGTTCTTGCATTAGAAATTTAACTCTTATTATAAAAGGGGAAATAAACCCTACAGGGTCATACACCTTTGCTACAGTTTGTAAAACAATTCTCTTAGTGATAATTTCATTATCAAACCCTTCTAACAGAGATTGAATGTCTATTCTTAACGTGTCATTATTAGTTGACCACATTATTCCCAATACCTTAGAGATATTTCCCTCATTTATTTCTTCATCAACGTTTATTCCATGTTTTTCCCACAATTTGCTTAATTCGTAAGAATTACTTTTACATTTTCTTAATGTCATATTGGCATCTTTAAGTATTTTCACAGCACCAGACGATAAAATAAATGCTTCATTTACAGAATTAGCGCCATGAAAGAGATCATCAACATATAAGGAAGTATCAAGCATATTAACTACTTTCTCAAACAAGTCTTTATATCCTTTTATGTGATGTTTAATGGTAGCTGAGAGCAAAAAGGGTGATGTTGTAACACTAAAAGTTACACGAGTCATGCGGAAAACCTTTAATAGAGGATTTTTACTATTTATATCCTCAAACCATAGAAATCTCAAAAAGTTTCTATCATTTTCTGCAACCTGTATTTGCAGAAAAGCTTTTTCAATGTCACAAACAAAGGCAATTTTATGAAGGCGGAATTTTAAAAATAATATCCAAAATATTAGGATTTAAATTGGGGCCTGCAAATAAACATTCATTTAAAGATTTTGCTTCCTTTTCTTTGGAAGAAGCATCAAACACTATTCTGACCTTTGTAGTGGACTTATCTGTTCTTATCCCGGTCTGTGGGGCATATAATATACACCAGTTTCATTTTTGTTTATTTCACACTCCTCTATTATACCCATTTTCTTTTGTTCCTCAAGAATTTTTTCATATTCATTTTTAAGCCATTCATTTTTAGACAGTTTTGTTCTCAAACCCCAAAGTCTATTTTTGGCTATTTCTATATTCGATTTTAATTCATTTTTATTTTCCTTCCACAAAAATTGAATTTCATATCTTCCCTTAACAAAATTTAAATTTTCATTAAAAGAATTAATAATTTCTATATCTCTCTGTGACATAGAATCATTCTTACTGTCACATATTCCAAGTGATTCTAAATCCCAAAAACGCTGCAAATCAAAACTGTCAAATTTATTTACAGATACAAAATGCGAATTAATTACTTCTGTACTATTATTATTCAATTTCCCCACTACAGTATATCCGAAAATAGTATTAGCAACATATAAATTATCACCGATTTCTTCAATGATACCTCTCTGTATTTTCCAAAAATAATCAGCTCCTAGCAAAATATTAATTTTGGAATCACTTAATGAATTGTCTGCCAATTTCCAGTTTTTATTTTTAATATAACTTTCAATTTCTGGTTCGCCCCTTGGGCTTTTCAAGGGAGTCGCGGTTATTAAGTCTGTAGCTAATACTTCAACATGGATGAGCCGACGAGGATTTATTTTGCTACGCAGTTCAATATTAAAAACCTCGAATTCCTCTTCTTTACCTTTATTTATACCAAAGGCAAAAACAGTTAGCTTTTCTGTTCTTACACGGGTTAATTTTAATTCGTGGGCCAATTCTTTAGTAATAAAACTTTTTTCACTTCCGGAATCCAATAAGAGTCTGACAGTTTTTGATCTAGAATTAGATTGTGCTATGACGCAACATGTTTGCAGTAACGCTGCCTGATTACTGTTTTTCAAATGTGAATTCGATACTATAGTGTTCTCTACTACTTCTGGTTTCAAGTTTTTTGAAAAACAAAATAATTTGTTATGATCTGTTGCTTTACATTTTTCGCAAGGCTGCGATTTCACTCTGCACTGTGATGACAGATGAGATTTTAGAAAACATTTATAACACCTGCCATCCTTCTTTAATTTTAACCTTTTCTCAACATCAGTTAAATTAGTACATTCAAGAGAATGATGATCATAATTCTTGCAAAATATGCATGTATTTTTTACACCTACATTCAATGAATTCATTTTATTTGAAAATTTTCTGTCATTAATTTCGGCTTTATTTTTATTTACAATTACCGAAGCATTTTTATAATTAATCATACTAAGTGATTTTTCACGCGATTCAAGTTCTACTTTAAGAAAATTAATTAAGTCTGTCACATCAGACTCATCCTTCCTTTTATCACTTTGCCTGTAATATTCAACTACTAGATCGTTTGGCAATAATTTTAATAAAATTGGATTCAGTAAATGACCATATTGGCCTTTTGTCACCCCTAAATTAGATAAACTGCGAATATTTACTTCACAAGCGTCATAAAACTTTCGCAAAGCTGTTATATTTGATGAACTTTTTACGCCTTCTAAGTTTATCAATTTATTCATGTGAGCATTAATGATAATATCCTTTTGCCCAAAACGTGACTTCAACATTTCTATGCAATTATCATAATTTTGTTCCGTAAGTGAAAACCCTTCAATAACATTGTACGCTTTGTCAGTTAAAAGCGTTTTCAAGTAAGTGAATTTTTCAATCTTTGTAAGATTTTCATTTAAATGGATTGAATTTTCGAAACAATCGAAAAATTCGTTCCATTTTTCTATTTGTCCACCAAATTTTGGTAAGGACATTTTCGGCAATCTCACTGCCGAACCAGTTTTTGTTTGGGTTTCACTGACAGAACAGTTTGAACTACTTTCATCTTTATTATTACATAATCTTTTTAATCTCAGTTTGATTTTGCATTTGGCAGAAATTATTTGCTCGCCGTATTTATCGCTGGTCGCGATATCTTTTTCATACTCTTTAATATCTACTATTAAATTTTCAATTTCATTATTTAAATTTTTTAATGCAATTTCTCTTTCACCTATCATTTCCTGAATTTCTATAATTTCGTCTGATTTTGTATTTTCTAGATCATCCAATAATAAATTCTCTAATTTATTTATTAATTTAGTTACGTTTGAGCGTTCCGTAGAACGCTTAACTTTTAACTTCTCTATGTTCATAGCGAGCAAATAATCAAACAAAATAATTCAAATAATTAAAATTTCTTATTTCATTTAATCAATGTTATAAATAGTAGTTAAATTTTGCTTACCTGGTTCCATATCCAGGCAGCTATCCAATAACGAATCCGGAATTCCAGTCATTATTATTTTTCAGTTTCGTTTTCACAATAAATTATCCAAGCTTTCAAATCCAAATCCAGATAAATTAATATCTAAAGGTAATTTCACTTTCAAGGGATTTCACTTATCCCGAGTTTCGTTCACCATGAAAAAATTATTATACTGAGCCATGAAATAATTTGTACCATGAAAAAATGCAGAATTATATAATCATAAAAACACTTCAATATCAATAAATCTGTAATTCAAGTTTTCTATTTCAGTCACAAAGTTTACGCAGGTTGGGAGAGCTTATGTTCTTTATTAGAAATTAAACACACAATAAATGACTATTTGCAGTATACTTTGAAGAATTCACAATTATAAATTAATTCAGTAATTATTCAGGATAACATTGTTTCTCCATAAAAGGAGCCAAGAATCAAGATATGTAAATAATAACTTTTCATGTTCAAGAGAAAAGAAAAATACTTCCTGTTTTAGACAGGCCGAAAACTAAACTAAAAAAAAGTAACATTCTCAAAAGGAGAAAAAAAATCACCTCTCATTTGGCAAAGAGCCAAGTCGGGCGGGATGGAGCAAATCGAAACCAAAATCTACGTTCAAACAGCAATATTTTCTAGCCATATTACCTTCCTACAACTAGGACTTGAAACGGCATTAAATTTTATCATTTATTGAAAGGAAATTTACAGCAGTTTATTGTTATGATTAATTAATTCGAATTATTGACGCTAAATTTTACTATGCAAAATGCAAAAATAATCTTAACAATAAAATATTAGCACAGCAGCTAAAAAAGGGTGAAGAAACATTTAATCATCATCATCATCATGTCCAAACGGTTGAAGGCTATAAGCCTGTTCCGGCCTCAATCCATCTTTTACGTGGTCTTCCTCTATCTCTTCTCCCCCTTGGCTTATATTTTAGAGCTGCCTTTGGTATGCGGTCATTTGGCATTCGTTCCAAATGTTCTCTCCACTTATTTCTATAGTTTATTATAGTATGTATTATTGGCTTAATTTTTAGTTCCTTCCTGATGTCATCATTTCTTATTTTATCCATTATAGAACAACCTTTCACACTCCTTAGAAATTTCCACTCTGAAGATTGTATTTCTCTGTCATCACTCTTTCTGAACGTCCATGTCTCGCTTCCATATAGAAGAGTTGGTATCGCTATTGTCTTGAAAAATTTTATTCTGGTATCTTTTCTTGTATTTCTTAATGTTCTTCGTATAGTCCCGCAGATGTATTGGAACTTATTTAGCTTGTTTTGTGTATCATTGTTGTAATTATAAGATATGTCACATCCTAGATAATTAAAATGTGAAATTTGTTCAATTGGTTTATTTTCTAAGATAATGTTTGTTCTTATAGGTTCTTTACCTTCAAAAGCCATCACCTTCGTTTTACTCTTTGAAATCTTTAAGTTATAATCACTTCCAATTTTGTCTAGAGTAAAAACAGCACGTTGCAAATTATCTTCGTTGTCTTGAAACAGACATAAGTCATTAGTCATAAGTCGTCTGCAAATAGTATATTGTTAAAGAAAATTTTTCCGAGACCTATTCCTGTTTTGATTTTGTTTTTCCAGATTCTGATGATATAGTCAATGTAGATGTTAAACAGATGTGACGATAAACTGCATCCCTATCGCACACCTTGATTTATTATCATTTTATCCGAAATTTTAAAACCTAGGTCTAAAACAATGGAAGTGTCTTTATCTAGGCTCTTAATACTTTTAATGAGATGAGGAGGGTATCCCATATAATCCATAATCTTCCACAATTCTCCTCGATCTACTCGGCTAAAGGCTTTTTCAATATCTATGAAAGCAACATGTGTTTCTAAATTAAATTCGCAGCGTTTTTCGAAGAGTTGTTTCAGGGTAAATACACTGTCTATGCAGGATCTTCCCTTTCGAAAACCATTTTGTTCTTCTAATAATAGTGCATGTGAAATGACTTTTAGTATGTTGCCTATAATTCTTGAAAAGATTCTGTATCCAGTGTTCAATAGGCTAATACCTCTGTAGTTATCACATGTATTACGATTTCCTTTTTTAAATAAGGAGGTAATTTTAGAGATTCTCCAGTCATCAGGAATTTCGCATTGTTTCCAGCATAAATTGATTAAATGTAGCAGTCGTGTTTTAAAAGTATAGTCTGCATATTTCAATAATTCAAAATTTATTCCATCTATTCCTGTGGCTTTTCGATTTTTTCCAGCTTTCAGTGCTTCCTCTAGTTCTTTCTCTACTATGGGGTCTACTTCATTAGAACTCCCAATTAGGTTTTCCACTTCGTCTGCTTCTATTTGTTCATTGAACCATAATTTCTTATAATGATCGATCCACTCTTTTTCCTTAATCACATTACTATTTGTTGTACCTCGTTCCTTGCTATTTAAAAACTTCAGTACCTTATAGGCCATGTGAAACATTTAATAAAAATAGAATTCTTTATCAGGGCCCGACTAAAAAATTTTTGTGCCCAGGGCACTTGAAAATTTCCGTGCCCCCTTAGAAGAGCATAAAAGTTCTCCCTCCTCCCCCCCCCCCCCCCAAAAAAAAAAAAAAAAAAAAAAAAACGATTAGCAATATACCACAATCTTTAGCAGGAGAAAAAAGCAGATTAAAAAAAAAAAGATCAAAAATTTAATCTGATTTTGTTTTAGGCCAGGTTTTACAGACAAATAAAATTACTTCCAGTCAGTTTAACAACAGTTTTTATTTTAAAATTTCATTAAATTAAGTGAAACACAGTTGAGTTAAAAAAAGAAAAAAAGAAAGAAAGAAAGAAAAAGGAAAAAGGAAGATTTAGTCCATATATTTTAGCCATTAGTAAAATTTTGTGCCCCTCAGAAATTTCGTCCAGGTGCACGTGCGATAGTTAGGCCTTGTTCTTTATGTATATATAGCATATATGATTCAGACCATGCGATTGAAGTAAAATTTTTTGTAATGGGTGATACGTACTTGCAGAATATAATTTAAAAAGCATTCCTACCTATTACATCAAACAGAAAGCAATGTATTCGTATGCTTTTAAATAGCCCTGTATATAATTTATACTTTGTACACTAAGGGACAAAAAAAAAAAAAAAAAAACCGCTCTTGGATATTTTCCATTTCACTTTCTGCAATCGCCAATTTTATTGTTTTAAAAGTAAATTTGCGAACAGATTTTATTAAACGTTATGTTCCACGTACAATTTAGGATTAAGCCAAGTATTAAAAAACAAGAATGGAAAATCATGCGGTACGCATTGATTATTAACACTTTCCAAATGTACGTAATTGTTGTATTGTGTAACTTTCGATACTCTTTGCCTACGTAATCACACAACAGACAGACAGTGGTTCTGAAAAGCATACAGATAAACTAATTAAATTCCTAATCATTCTTAAACATTGTTAGGAAGTGTTAAAAATGCTTAACACTACAGAAAACGTAGCCATTATATTCTAATTGCAGTCCATAATGTATCTGAATATTTTAGTGTAGCCCTGTAAATCTGAAGGATAACAATATCATATTCTATACAAAATATTATTTTAGTATATTAAAAATCAATGTCAATTTCTTCATGATATTTATAATAGAAAGTTCTTTAAATGTAATCTACAAAAATGTCTGTCCTAAAATGCAATGTATTGGCTTTTTTTTTTTTTTTTTTTTTTTTTTTTTGGTTGTCCCTGTACACAAATATATAATGCATAGATACTTAAATTGAAATCATATTCCCACTTAAAAAGTGTTATATCGCTAAATGTAAACGAAAATGTAATTTCAGCAAATTTGCAATAAAAGCCTTCAATGTAACTGAATATTTTTGTGTGGCCCTGTAAATCTAATGCTAATCATACTACATTCTGCAGAAAGCATTCTTTTGTGCATATGAATAACATATTACGACTTTATTAAGATCTGTTCGAAGTAAAGTTATTAAAATTTGGTTTATAGAAATACCTCTCTTAGAACGAATGCTTTGGAATATTTTTGGGTGACCTGTACACCAACCAAAGGTGGTATTTATTCCATTTCCTATAGGAAACATCCGATAGCGAACTTGAACAACATATTTCAATTTCATTCAAATTTGTGTAAAATAAAGGAATTAAAATTTAGTTCATAAAAACACAATGCTTTGGAATATTTTGGGTGTCCCTGTATACAAGATAGAAGGGATAATCACTCCATTTTCAATAGGAAACAACCGATAGTGAACTTGAATATCATATATCAGTTTCAAGAAATTCCATGAATATTTACGTGAGTTAAAGAGCGGATAGACAGACAGATAGACGTACAGACAGACATACAAATTGAAGTCATTAACACTTTTCAACCTTATTGGAGAGTGATATTAACATTTAGAAAATGATAAAAAAAATTAATATAAACGAAAATGCAGTTTCAGCAAATTTCCAATAACACCAGCTAATGTAACTGAATATTTTGTGTGGCCCTGTAAATCTAATGCTAATCATACTGTATTCTATGGAAAGTATTCTTTTGTGCATATGAATAATATTATTTTATTATTAATATTATAATAATTTTAATTTTATTAAGATTTGTGCAAAGTACAGTCCTTCAAATTTGGTTTATAGAAATACCTCTCATAGAACACAGTGCTTAGAAATAATTTCGAGTATCCCTGTATACAAACAACCAGTGATGGTATATACTCCATTTTCAATGAGAAACATTCGATACTGGACTTGAACAACATATTTCAATTTCATTAAGATTTGTGTAAAGTAACGGTATTAAAATATGGTTTATAGAAATACCGCTCATGTAACAGAATGCTTAGGAATACTTTCGGGTGACCCTGTATAGAAAACCCTGTATACAAACCCGTGATGGTATTTACTCCATTTTATACAGGAAACATTCGATAGTGGACTTGAATAACATATTTCAATTCCATTACGATTTGTGTGAAGTAACGTAGTAATATATAATATGATTTATAGAAATACCTCTCATAGAACACAATGCTTTGGAAAACTTTCGGGTGTTCCTGTACATAAGCCAGTAAAAGTGTTCACTCCATTTTCAATAGGGAACATCCGATAGTAAACTTGAATAATATTTATCAGTTTCAAGAAATTCCATAAATATTTACGGAAGTTAGAGCTCGGACAGACAGACAAACCGAAGTCATAAACACTTTTCAACCTTGTTGGAATGTGTTAAAAAGATGCAATTGTTCGAAAAATTGTAATTTTAGAAAGCATTTCAAAAATGGCAAGAATAAGGCAATTAACGATATCACAAAAATTATTAATTTTAGAGTGAAAATCAAAAACTATTTTAATACGTGGGATGTAAAAATGATTACATTTTAACAAGATATAAAAGATATAAAAGATTTGTAGCAAGATATAAAATTTTTTGGCTGTTTAAACTGAAAATTTGTCTCTAGGCAGCCACGTTGTTCATTCATTGACCGCAAATTAAAAAGCCAGTGGTTAAAAATTCAGTTTGTATTACATTTAGAACATAGACGGGATTCAGAAAAAGTGTTTAGTAGTAACATAATTTCTTTAAATACAGTGCAACAACGATTAAACAAAGCAAGTTTAGGTGCCAAAAAATCTGAAAAAAATCCATTCTTAACGATTAGAATTAGGAAAGCAAGATTTCAGAGGATTAAAAAAATTAAAAAATGATCAGTTAATTATTGGGCTGAGGTGGTTCTCTCTGATGAGTCAAGTTTAACTTATTTTGAGCTGACGGAAACAAGCAAGTCTCATGACGAAAATGTACCGACTTAATGAAAATCGTACTTTTGAAACAGTGACATAGTCTCCGTATTGCATTATGATGCGAAAGTGCATAATTTTTCAATGAGTCGGGCAAATTTTCATGTTCAAAGGATAAACTAACCCGAAATAAAACTCGGCCATTAAAAAATTGATTCTTGATCGACTATTTTGGAGGTATTTCAGACTTTTTCACGATCAGCATTTCAAGATGATAATGCACTTTAATACATGGCACCTGTGGTACGTTTATTTGATTCAAGTTCTTAAAATTACCTGTCCATTCTCATGAGAATCTATAATTTTTTAAGTTATAAAAACTTTTTTTTATTAAAAGTTGAATCCCACAGAGAATATCGTAGAATTTCTTCTTTACTAGACCTGAAAATAGTGTTAATCTCAATCCGCTCGAAAATGTTTAGTCTAAAAAAGAGGGTGAGGATTGTAAATTTGTAGCGTAAAACTTTGCAAGAAGTAGAAAAAATTATTTATGATATTTGGCACAGTCAGATTTCTGAATTTCATGTTAAAATACTGTAAAATACTGTGCCATTGCGCGTTAAAGCAGTAATTCCATATAAGAGTGGAATTATCCAATGCAGAATACGTATTTTTATTAAGTAATTGTTTGGATCTAACAAATAAATAATTTTATTTCATATGTTGAAAATAACGTGTTTATTTCATATATTAAATCTTAATAGAATACAAAGTGTATGTTTATTATATTACGTTTAAAAAGAAAATTTTATGTAGATTTTTATTAAATACTTCTTAGAGTGTAATAAAGCTAATTATTAAATCAAAAATGTACATAGGTATCATATTATGACTTCCGTATTATACAAACATAACAGTTTTATTTGTTTCAATCATTAGTTTTTTAAGTTATTACAAGTGCAAAAGATATAAATCAATTTTTCTGCAGTGCGGCTTTTTTTTTTTTTTTGTCTCTTAGTATATATAGAGCATCCCCATCATACTATAGGTATGGGGAACTTAGGTAATCGTGAAAATTTTCGACCTCGGTTTTTTGACTTTTCTACACGTTTTCAGGTGTGACGAATCCGAAAATGACAAAATTTCTATGGTGTCTGTCTGTAGGGTGTCTGTTAGTGTGTCAGTGTGTCAGTGTGTCAGTCCGTTAGTGTGTTAGTCCGTTAGTTTGTTAGTCTGTTAACACGATATCTCACGAACAAATGATCGCAGAGAGGTCAGATCAGTTTTAAAATATTACTTTCGACACTGGCAAGAACCCTATTCATTTGCAACATTCGAATTTAAAAACTTCGTAAGTTATTAGAAATTTACGATTTTCTTAACATGGGAGAATAGGACAAAAATTCACTTAAACGTGCATTTAATGGAAACGTTTTACTGTAAAAATGTCAGACCAGTTTTAAAATATCAGTTTTGATGCCGGAATGAACATCAGTAACTATAAATATGCTACTTTGGAAATTTCGCAAGTTATTGCAAATTTACGAATTTTTTAACATGGCAGTATAGAGCGAAATTTCACATAAACGTCAATTTTGAGAGATATTTTCATCGTAAAGATGTCAGACTACTTTTGAAATATTATTTAGGACACTGGCATGATTATTAATGACTATGAATTCTCCAATACAAAGATTTCGTAAGTTATTGGAAATTTACGAATTTCTTAACTTGGCTGAATAGAGCAAAATTTCAAATAAACGTCAATCTTGAGGGATATTTTTATCGTAAAGATGTCAAACCACTTTCGAAATATTATTTAGGATACTGGCATGAATATCATAGACTACGATTTTTCCAATTTAAAAAATTCGTAAGTTATTTGGAATTTACGATTTACTTAACATGTCAGAATAAGACAAAATTGAGCATAAATTTCCATTTTGAGGATCGTAAATACATTAGACAACTTCAAAATTACATTTATGATATTTGTTTGAACATGATTGAATACAAATATTCTAACAGGAAAATTTCGTAAATCATTCGTAATTTACGATTTTATCAACATAGCGAAATTGTAAATTTTCCATATAAATCTGAATTTTGAGGATTATTGCATTGGAAATAGTAGCATGCAAACTAAACAACGGAATCGACCCTGATAAAATAAATTAATAGATTAGAATGAGATAATTATATCGAAGTGAACGGTGGATAGCGTATTAGGCGGGGATTTCATTCTGTCACTGTATCAAGCTTTGGTCAAATTCATTTCTTTTAACATGATTATAATATGTCTCGCACTAGAAATTTATGGAACATAAATATGATGGGGAACTGAGCAGAGTCCACCTATGCCAACTAGTTTTAAGTTATTACAAGTGCAAAAGATATAAATCAATTTTTCTGCAGTGCGGCTTTTTTTTTTTTTTTTTTTTCTTTTTGTCTCTTAGTATATATAGAGCATAGCGTGCAGAAACATATGTAAATAAATAATAATTAAAAAAAAAAGATAACACAACACAAAATGAATTTTTTATTATTTCCATTGAAAGCCTGTAATGTACATGAATTCTTTTTCCTTCTTTTTTTTCTCTACATTCCTGCACACGAAATATTAATATTTCTAGACTTGGAGACCTTCTTTTGAACCTCAGTTAGAGATTTGGTTGCGTGAAAAAGTAGCAATTAACGGATTTTGTTACATAAATAAACATGGAGTTAATACGCAAAAAACTATTTTAACAAAGCTTCATATGAATTCACTCTGAAGGAAGAAATGAAGCATTTTGCCTAGAGAAGTTGTGAGGTTGAGACGTCAGAACGTCGCCACAGTTGTTTTAATTAAGCTGGATCCAGCAAAGTAGGAAGTGGGGACGGTTAAAATCACTCCGTCGCCAGTGGCTCGGTGAAGGTTGAGGTCGAGATAGTTTTGTGTCGGCAGGGTGCTGCATTAAAAGACTTAGATTTTGAATATTAGTTAAATTAGAAGTGATTTTTAAAAGTACGGATTGAAATGTAGTGAAAGGAGGGTGTAGGAAGAAGTATAAAAATAGAGATGGTTTTAGTAGATGGTGTGGATGTTGGAGGATCGTATAGTGGATGTTGGAGGATATTATAGTGGTTGTGATGAATCTTAGTTTGACAGATATTGAAAAGTAGAGTAGAGGAGATTTAGTTGTGTGAAGCAAGTAGTGTTGAGTGTTGGTGGGTGTCTACTAGTTTTCGAAAGTTCAAGCTGGGTCAGAAGGGAATCCTCTGTCCCACAGTGAAGCCGTAGTATTGGAGTACGAGTGTGACCGTCTCTACACCTTTCGACTATCTGCTGGGGTGAGATATTTAAGACAATTAAATTGTTGATTTATATATTTTTGATTTAGTAATACGCTGACTGAGCTAAGATCTATTTTCCAGGCCGCCCTCCCATTAATCTGGTTCAAATAAACTTTTATTTGTTGTTCAATTCACGTCTCTGGCTTTCTTAGTAATCTAAGTATTTAAGTTAAGATGGCGTTTGCAGAAACGCAAACGCCACAAAGTTTCACTTGAATAATTGTTACAACTGCATTATGCTTTTAGACAAATTCTTTAAGTAATGAATTTAATGTATACTAGAAAACCCATGCGAAAATTTCGCATTTATTTTCTTTTTTTATATACCTTTAAAATTTGAAATTCATAAATGTTATACCAGTTTCACCACCCAATTTAAATTTTAATTCATCAAAAGGCAAATTATTATTAGAACCTGTTGGTTTAAATGGGTCCACAGAGTGAAAAGCAGAGTCTTTTAAACAATCACAACATTTAATAATATAGAAAAGAAGAATAACATAATGCTGGCATTTCTTGCCGCACGCTTAGCAAAGCTTTCTCGTACAGACTCATATAAACCTCTCTCTCTCAGAGAAGCGAAGATGCGCTGTTGATTACGTAATACAGTTACGTCATATCTGACGTCATGACAGGTGTGCGCTAGTTAACAGATGATATGAGGAAACATGCATTGAAATCCTACATTTCCCCCTTATTCAATAAATGTTTCGAAAATAAAACATATTTATGCATTATAATAGCATATTAAAAATTACAGAAAATTATTTTTATGCAAAAGTTACTTAAAATGAGAAAAGTGTTAGTAAAGAAATATAATTATAAGCAAATAATTATGGTTAATATAATAAAATAAAATACGTAAAATATAAGCAGTTAATTTCTTAATGAAAACACAGTTTAAATATATATATTTTTTAAGTTCATCAGTCCTGAGTATTAAGTCCTATCATATCACAACATTTTTCATGTTTAAAAGGAGGATTGTTTTTGTCAATCCCTTCCTCTTGTTTACATTTACCGTCAGCACTCTCCTCCCCTCCACTCACATCTTCCACGTTCCCCCCTTCAGAAAGAGAGTCGCTCGCTTCCCCCCTTTCCAAAAAGAGAAACTTTCTCTGTTGAACTCAGGGGGATGGGAAATCGATCCGCTGTTTCCCCCCCTGTGGATGTTTTTGCTTTCAGTAGGAAAAAGAGTTTCATTTTTAATATTACAATCATTGCATTTATTCTCAGACGGAAAAATTAATTCTAATTGATCAGTAGTAGCTGAATCATTTGTTTGAAACTCGTCTATAAATCGAACATCACGACTTATGACAATTTTTCTGGTATCCTTATTCCATAATCTGTAAGCGCGTGATTCATTTGAATAGCCAACGAATATATGTTCGTGTGACCTAGCTTCAAACTTCCCTTTTGATTTTTTATTTAGAACAAAACATTTCTGTCCGAAAATTTTAAAATAGTTAACAGTTGGTTTATAACCGAAAAACAATTCGAAAGGGGTTTTATTTTCTTTAATTCCTTTAGTGGGACACCTGTTTCTAATATATGCAGCGCAATTTACTGCTTCAGCCCAGAATGTATTTGGAAGGTTTGATTGCATTAATAAACACCTCGCCATTTCGCATAATGTACGATTTTGTCTTTCAATTCTAGAATTTTGCTGAGGCGTCATTGGAGATGAATATTCGCGTTTGATACCGCATTCTTCAATATATTTATTGAATTCCTCGCCGCAATATTCCAAACCATTATCAGTATGCAGTATTTTAATTTTTTTTCCTAATCGATTTTCGACTGCCGCTTTATATCTCCGGAACGCGTACTTAGCTTCATCTTTTGTTTTTAGAAAATTTACTTCAATGTAACGAGATTTATCATCCAAAAAAGTAATAAAGTAAAGTGATCCGCCATGGGATTTAACATTTATAGGGCCACATAAATCAGAATAAACTACTTCTAATAATTCCTTACTATGAAATTTGTTTTCTTTACAAAATGGTTTCACAGTTTGTTTAGACTGGATGCATACTTTACAATCTTTTAAAGAATCTTTTTCATTAAAATTTAAATCTCTCAACATATTTTCAGATTTTAATAATTTTAAATCTTTTTCATTTAAATGTCCTAATTTTAAATGCCATTTATGAAAGTTGCTTACCTGAGTTGATGCAGCGATATCCACCTGCGGCTGAAAAAAATATAAATCACCTTTTCTCGTAGCACTTATAATCTGAGAGCCGTCCTGCTCTGTAATTTTCGCACCTTTTTCGGTAAATACAACTCGGCAGTTGTTTGCTGTAGCTTTTGATATAGAAATTAAATTGCATTTTAATTTTGGAACGCACAAAACATTTGTTAACTTTAAAATGTTTACACCGTGATTACCGGGAAATTTTAATTTGACTGTTCCAACACCTGTGATCTCCGCTGTTTCATCTACAGCTAATTTTATAGATAAGCCACTTCTTGGTTCGAATTGTGTAAACAAATTCCTGTCATGAGCCATATGTGATGTCGATCCACTGTCGAGACACCATTCGGAATGTTCTTGGAAAGAGTTACTGGCTGCCATCGTGAACTCTGTACTATCTTCAACCATAAAAGATCTTTCTTTGTATTTATTCGATGAAGTGAATTTTCTGTCTGAGATCTTCTTTCGGCATTCTGAGGCTTTATGCCCTACTTTTGAACAGTAATTGCATTTGAAGATTGCGTAATTTCTCTCGCCATACGTGTTCTTGTTCTGAACAGGCTTTAAGATTTCTCTTTTGTTCTTTTCAGGAAGATTTTTCTTGTGAGTCGTAAACTACGCATTTGACGATTCTTGATGCTTTTTATTTTTTCTTGATTCATATTCTTCCATCATTTTAATTTTTAGAGCTTCAGGCTGCGGCAATTCATCTCTTGCTTCAATAGCGCAACGAAAATTTTCGTAGCTGTCAGGAATACTGTATAAGATCAAAATTGATAATAGATCTTCGGCTACTTGAATGTCCATTTCTTTTAGCTTGTCCACTATATCAAAGAAAATATTGAGGTGATCGGACATATTTTCACTATCGTTCATTTTCTTAAAGAGTAGCTGCTTCAATAGGGTGGCTTTCTTCGCCGGTCCTGTCGATTCGTAAACTTCTTTTAATTTATTCCATACTTCATTTGAGGTGGTACAATGTTTAATGTGACACAACTCACTTGGGGTAATTGCTAGGATTAAATCGGCTCTTGCTTTAAGGTCATTTTCGAGCCATTTTTCTTCGCCTTCGGCGCCTTCATCGGGCTTAATTTTCGTTCCGTTAGCATAACTCCAGTGATCATTCTTGATTAAAACAGCTTCTATCTGCAGCTTCCATGTGTCAAAATTATTTTTTGATAACTTTTCTATATTTAATACTTGCGACATATTTAATCAGCTATAATAGCTTCGTTATAAAAATAGAATCGAAAATACTTTCGATTTCAGCCCTTAGGCTTAACTGTAAGTCGCACTTTCGTTTTAGCGAATGTTAATTTAAATTTTTAAAAAGTCCGCAGTAAGATGCGTGTCTCTGGGCCCATAACCATTGTTTGTTTAAATGGGTCCACAGAGTGAAAAGCAGAGTCTTTTAAACAATCACAACATTTAATAATATAGAAAAGAAGAATAACATAATGCTGGCATTTCTTGCCGCACGCTTAGCAAAGCTTTCTCGTACAGACTCATATAAACCTCTCTCTCTCAGAGAAGCGAAGATGCGCTGTTGATTACGTAATACAGTTACGTCATATCTGACGTCATGACAGGTGTGCGCTAGTTAACAGATGATATGAGGAAACATGCATTGAAATCCTACATTTCCCCCTTATTCAATAAATGTTTCGAAAATAAAACATATTTATGCATTATAATAGCATATTAAAAATTACAGAAAATTATTTTTATGCAAAAGTTACTTAAAATGAGAAAAGTGTTAGTAAAGAAATATAATTATAAGCAAATAATTATGGTTAATATAATAAAATAAAATACGTAAAATATAAGCAGTTAATTTCTTAATGAAAACACAGTTTAAATATATATATTTTTTAAGTTCATCAGTCCTGAGTATTAAGTCCTATCATATCACAACATTTTTCATGTTTAAAAGGAGGATTGTTTTTGTCAATCCCTTCCTCTTGTTTACATTTACCGTCAGCACTCTCCTCCCCTCCACTCACATCTTCCACGTTCCCCCCTTCAGAAAGAGAGTCGCTCGCTTCCCCCCTTTCCAAAAAGAGAAACTTTCTCTGTTGAACTCAGGGGGATGGGAAATCGATCCGCTGTTTCCCCCCCTGTGGATGTTTTTGCTTTCAGTAGGAAAAAGAGTTTCATTTTTAATATTACAATCATTGCATTTATTCTCAGACGGAAAAATTAATTCTAATTGATCAGTAGTAGCTGAATCATTTGTTTGAAACTCGTCTATAAATCGAACATCACGACTTATGACAATTTTTCTGGTATCCTTATTCCATAATCTGTAAGCGCGTGATTCATTTGAATAGCCAACGAATATATGTTCGTGTGACCTAGCTTCAAACTTCCCTTTCGATTTTTTATTTAGAACAAAACATTTCTGTCCGAAAATTTTAAAATAGTTAACAGTTGGTTTATAACCGAAAAACAATTCGATAGGGGTTTTATTTTCTTTAATTCCTTTAGTGGGACACCTGTTTCTAATATATGCAGCGCAATTTACTGCTTCAGCCCAGAATGTATTTGGAAGGTTTGATTGCATTAATAAACACCTCGCCATTTCGCATAATGTACGATTTTGTCTTTCAATTCTAGAATTTTGCTGAGGCGTCATTGGAGATGAATATTCGCGTTTGATACCGCATTCTTCAATATATTTATTGAATTCCTCGCCGCAATATTCCAAACCATTATCAGTATGCAGTATTTTAATTTTTTTTCCTAATCGATTTTCGACTGCCGCTTTATATCTCCGGAACGCGTACTTAGCTTCATCTTTTGTTTTTAGAAAATTTACTTCAATGTAACGAGATTTATCATCCAAAAAAGTAATAAAGTAAAGTGATCCGCCATGGGATTTAACATTTATAGGGCCACATAAATCAGAATAAACTACTTCTAATAATTCCTTACTATGAAATTTGTTTTCTTTACAAAATGGTTTCACAGTTTGTTTAGACTGGATGCATACTTTACAATCTTTTAAAGAATCTTTTTCATTAAAATTTAAATCTCTCAACATATTTTCAGATTTTAATAATTTTAAATCTTTTTCATTTAAATGTCCTAATTTTAAATGCCATTTATGAAAGTTGCTTACCTGAGTTGATGCAGCGATATCCACCTGCGGCTGAAAAAAATATAAATCACCTTTTCTCGTAGCACTTATAATCTGAGAGCCGTCCTGCTCTGTAATTTTCGCACCTTTTTCGGTAAATACAACTCGGCAGTTGTTTGCTGTAGCTTTTGATATAGAAATTAAATTGCATTTTAATTTTGGAACGCACAAAACATTTGTTAACTTTAAAATGTTTACACCGTGATTACCGGGAAATTTTAATTTGACTGTTCCAACACCTGTGATCTCCGCTGTTTCATCTACAGCTAATTTTATAGATAAGCCACTTCTTGGTTCGAATTGTGTAAACAAATTCCTGTCATGAGCCATATGTGATGTCGATCCACTGTCGAGACACCATTCGGAATGTTCTTGGAAAGAGTTACTGGCTGCCATCGTGAACTCTGTACTATCTTCAACCATAAAAGATCTTTCTTTGTATTTATTCGATGAAGTGAATTTTCTGTCTGAGATCTTCTTTCGGCATTCTGAGGCTTTATGCCCTACTTTTGAACAGTAATTGCATTTGAAGATTGCATAATTTCTCTCGCCATACGTGTTCTTGTTCTGAACAGGCTTTAAGATTTCTCTTTTGTTCTTTTCAGGAAGATTTTTCTTGTGAGTCGTAAACTACGCATTTGACGATTCTTGATGCTTTTTATTTTTTCTTGATTCATATTCTTCCATCATTTTAATTTTTAGAGCTTCAGGCTGCGGCAATTCATCTCTTGCTTCAATAGCGCAACGAAAATTTTCGTAGCTGTCAGGAATACTGTATAAGATCAAAATTGATAATAGATCTTCGGCTACTTGAATGTCCATTTCTTTTAGCTTGTCCACTATATCAAAGAAAATATTGAGGTGATCGGACATATTTTCACTATCGTTCATTTTCTTAAAGACTAGCTGCTTCAATAGGGTGGCTTTCTTCGCCGGTCCTGTCGATTCGTAAACTTCTTTTAATTTATTCCATACTTCATTTGAGGTGGTACAATGTTTAATGTGACACAACTCACTTGGGGTAATTGCTAGGATTAAATCGGCTCTTGCTTTAAGGTCATTTTCGAGCCATTTTTCTTCGCCTTCGGCGCCTTCATCGGGCTTAATTTTCGTTCCGTTAGCATAACTCCAGTGATCATTCTTGATTAAAACAGCTTCTATCTGCAGCTTCCATGTGTCAAAATTATTTTTTGATAACTTTTCTATATTTAATACTTGCGACATATTTAATCAGCTATAATAGCTTCGTTATAAAAATAGAATCGAAAATACTTTCGATTTCAGCCCTTAGGCTTAACTGTAAGTCGCACTTTCGTTTTAGCGAATGTTAATTTAAATTTTTAAAAAGTCCGCAGTAAGATGCGTGTCTCTGGGCCCATAACCATTGTTGGTTTAAATGGGTCCACAGAGTGAAAAGCAGAGTCTTTTAAACAATCACAACATTTAATAATATAGAAAAGAAGAATAACATAATGCTGGCATTTCTTGCCGCACGCTTAGCAAAGCTTTCTCGTACAGACTCATATAAACCTCTCTCTCTCAGAGAAGCGAATATGCGCTGTTGATTACGTAATACAGTTACGTCACATCTGACGTCATGACAGGTGTGCGCTAGTTAACAGATGATATGAGGAAACATGCATTGAAATCCTACAGAACCAAATTAATATTGTGCGATAATGAAACGAAAATCATTTAAAGAAAGGTTTCAAAATAAAATTCATGTCTGATGACCTGGTTTTCATACTTCCCCAGTCAGTATACAGCATTAGTTTAGAACACCCATCGCAACTTTAAAATTTTTGACGTCACGTTGACGATTTACTTATTGGCATGCCTTTATTTATTATTTGACATGCCTTTTTATTATTTATTTATTTAACGTAATTTTCTGTTTAAAAAAAACCTAGCACCTATTTTGATTACACTTTTTACTATTGCGTTTTTCAGTCTTTAAAGTATTTCTATAGGAATACTTTAAAATGACGCATGCAAAGATTGTAAATATGCAATTTTTAAAACTATACACTTTTTTTTTTCTCTATAAAGTGATCTCATCAGATAAATGTCGTCATTTTTCTGATTAGATCATTGAACTGAATCCGCAAATGTATAAATATATTTTTCATCCTCGCGTATTTCATTAATTACTTTACTATCGTATCGTTTTAACAAAATTTAATCGTAACTGGACCACCTAAGAGAAATATTATATAGATGTTACTACTTGTCTACTAATAATTAAATCAAATCCTTTTAAGTTATGTTCGGTTGTGCAAGTTTAATTTTTGACAAAGTTTTATTTTAATTTTCTTCGTTTATTCTTGGGCAAATAAATATATGTAATTTCTTTTGTTGAAAAATAAATAAATGGAAAATAAATTAATGGAATTCCCATTTATGGGTTTTATATCATAAATAAACCCGATACTAAAGTTTAAACTATTTTAGCCTATAATCAAGTGATTTCATTCTGAAGGAAGGAATGTATATAGTGAGCCTAAAGAAGTTTATACACACACACACAAAAAAAAATAATAATAATAATAATAATAAATAAATAAATAAATAAACAACAGAATACATTTTTGCTGTTAAATATCGGAAGCACCGGTCATATGTCAGCCGTATAGTTCATTTGGTAAAGTATTGACGTGTAATGCGAAGTACCCAGGTTCTATCCAGGGTTGATAACTTTCTGCCTTTGTTAAGTTTTATTCGTCTTTTCCCCTTCGAAGATATATTACTGACCATAGTGCAGCCAAATATTTTATCAAACTAATAACATTTTTGTTTATTGTAATAAAAAAAAAAAAATCTGGAGTGACTCCACTCGACTTTCTGAACATTGAGTAATTAACAGTTTTGTAGATAAAGTAAAGAAAGAGGAGTTGTTAAACAAACAAAATAGAGAAAACCATAATAGAGTGTTTGAGTATTTTTTCCCTATATTACACGATGTTTTATTTAACGCTACTGAACTTTGAGCCCATAGATCATAATGAAAAATAATTTTTCGTTGTGTCCCTGTAAAAACCTATAAAAGCTAGATTCACCAAAATGCGTATACTTAGTGCAACAGTGATTTATAATATTCATATAAATTTCATATAATGTTTTTTTAAAAATTATCAAGATAAATTATATACGGTAGGCGTTATAAAAATATGTTTTGTCCTTTTTTATTTTAAATATATATATATATATATATATATATATACTACTGGCCATTAAAATTGCTACACCAAGAAGGAATGATAACAATGGAATGAAATTTGTTGGACAAATACATTATAGTAGGAAGAACAATTGATTAAAATTTCAGGAAATTTGGAGTAATATGTACTAAGAAAACAGTACATAAAGCAGCGACCTCTGTCAGCAATAACAGCACTTATCTGCCTAGGCATTGAATCGAAAAGCGATTGGATGACATGTACGGGTAGAGCACTTCATGAAGTTTTAACACGATGCCACAATTCATCGATCGAAGTTATTGATGAGTGGTGGGGGGCCAGTCGCTTTTCAACGATTAAACAGTCATTTTCATTGGTGCGAGATCAGAAGAACGCGCTGGCCAGAGCAACAGTCGAACACATTCTGTATCAAAGAAGGCCCGGAAAATAAAAACAACTTGCGGTCGTGCATTATCTTGCTTAAATTTTGCGCTAAGGAGGCCTCGAATACAGGGCAGAGGGGCGGGCCTTAACTGAACAGAAATTTAATGACAGCTGTTCAGAGTGCCAGGAATACGAACAAGATGTAATCTAGACGTGTATCCAATGGGAACCCATAACATCATTGCAAATGATGGGCAGTATGATGATGTCGAATCCCAGCTGGTAATGTGCATTATTCATAATACTGTTAAATACGGATAAGGCAATCTTGATGCTGTAAACAGGATTGTGATTTTTGTCTGAAAAGTGACTTCACGCCATTCCTGCGTCCAGGTTCATCGTTGATCACACATTAATGGCGCCCATATCAGTGATGCAGTTTGAGGGTAATCAGAATTTTGGAAGCCGCATACTGAGTCACCACCTGGATTGATGGTATGTGGTACCATTGGATACACGTCCCGATCACCTCTTGTTTTCATTCCCGCCACTCTGAATACCAGCCATTACATTTCTGACGAGATAAGGTCCATCGCTCTGCCCTGTATTAGAGGCCTCCGTAGCGCAAAATTTAAGCAAGATAATGCACGAATGCAAGTTTTTTGTATTGTCCGGACCTTCTTTGATACAGAATGTCTTCGACTGTTGCTCTGGCCAGCGCGTTTTCCTGATCTCGCACCAATGAAAATGACTGTTTAATCGTTGAAAAGCGACTGGCCCCCCACCACTCACCAGTAACTTCGATCGATGAATTGTGGCATCGTGCAGTGGCGGATTTAAGGGGGGGGGGCTAGGGGGCTGAAGCCCCCCCCCCAAAACATTGACCTTCACTATTGAATATTGGAATTGTAAATTTTTTATCGGTCTAGAATAACACTTTGAAAAATCTTAGCTCCCCCCAAAAGTCACGTTCTGGATCCGCCACTGGCATCGTGTTAAAACTTTGTGAAGTGCTCTACCCGTACATGTCATCCAATCGCTGTTCGATTCAATGCCTAGGCAGATAAGTGCTGTTATTGCTCACAGAGGTCGCTGCTTTATGTATTGTTTTCTCAGTACATATTACTCCAAATTTCTTGAATGTTTAATCAGTTGTTCTTCCTACTATAATGTATTTGTCCAACAAATTTCATTCCGTTATTATCATTCCTTCTTGGTGTAGCAATTTTAATGGCGAGTAGTGTATAATAAGGAAGCTTTATTTCAAACAGAAACATACATAACAAAATTTAAACTTTTGACTATTTTCCACATAGTTTCCAAAGACATTGATAAATTTGCCGAACTGTAAAATTAATTTAAATTAATCATCTTGGTAAAAATTGTTAGACAGAAATTCAAGGGAAGTTCTTCACAGCTTGCTGTACCTTTTCGTTGCTTCGAAAGTGACCCCATTCTGCCTCAATAACAAGGAAGCATTCCAATTCATCCTTAATAAAGATGTTCAGTCCAGAAGGAAGGTCATGTTGACAGTATTCTTGGACGCGAACGGTATTACTTGATTTCTGGTTATCGCCATATTTTACCCAAATTGAATTACACCACTCAGCACAAGAGACTAAAGATCTTGAATTCACGTTTTTTTTTTTTTTTTTTTTTTTTTTTTTTTCCTGGGCAATCATGCAAAACTCCATACAGCAATTAGTACCAAAAATACATTTGTTGTCTGTGATGAAAGTGAATCAACCGATCTTCAGCCTATACGCCTCATCCTATTTTCACTTGAAGCATCACGTTTTAATCAACGAAGAAGTGCAATAGTCTGGCCCGATTTTTATCAGGATGGCTTCTTTAAATTCATTTCACGGGATAATAAATGTATCAATGTTGGTGATGATTTTGCAGAAAAACTAACCAAAGTTTGAATTTTGTTATGCTATTGAATGCTTCTGCTTGTAATAAAACTGTTTTCCGAAAAAGCATTCTGAAACTTATTTTCGGAACCTTTCTCGTAGGAAAGTCAATTTTTTTTTTTTTTTTTTTAAATCTTTTTATTTTCAATTACGGATTTCCTCTTACCCCATCCCAGTATGTGGTAAGCAGCAAGAGGAGCCTCTTTTTGAAACACCCTGGAAGTTAATCTCGAATGCAGATGTAAGCCTTCGATAAACATCCAATTAGTAGAAGAAAGACCCGAATACATCTGAAGAAACACCAAAAACAAGCAAAGCCATGCCTATATTAAAGTGAAAAATAAATTTTAAACATATGGTTAAATACTTAAAATAAACAACAGTTGAAAGTAACATTATTTATATTATATTTTATAATTTATTGTTTGCAATGAAATAAAAGAGGTATAAATATAGTGTTTTCAGGCAATTTGTTTTATTTTAAAAAACAGTTAAAAAAAAAATGTTCTCGATGTTTCTCCAAAAATTAGAATAAATTTCAAATAATATGCTTTCAGTCGTTACGTCAGTAATAAGGTTTTGATTGCTTGGAGAACGAACTGATTCTTAACAAAATCAGCTACTTTAAATTACATTTAACAGATTTTTTAGATAGAAAGGATAAAACACAAATAACACTACGAATTTCAAACCATTGCATTTTCTTCATCAAGTACAACAACAACAACAACAACAAAAAAAAAAAAAAAAAAAAAAATCTGGTGTGTCACTCACACGACTTTCTCTTACCCTGAAATTTAATACTATAAATACAGGTTGCAGATTAAGAGGTAAGATAACGAGAACTGTCATGTAAACCTATGCTAAACAATTCAAATTAGGCTTCAGAAGAGTTTTATACGATAATTAGTTCTGTGTGAGGGGGGCTACCGCCCCCCTCAACCCCCCGTTTCATTAATGCACCTACATTTATATAGAATTTAATTAGGTTATTAAAAAATAATTCTGTTTTTTAAAAATAATTTATTAAAATTATTATTTAAAAACATTATTTTTTATGATAATGCAGATGATTTCCATATTAGAGAGGTAGTGTAACGCTAAATATCCAAAAAAAGTCCATTTTACTCTCAATATTTAAAAAAAAAAAAAAAAAAAAAAAAAAAAAACGATTTTTTTTTCTAAGTTTTTTTTTCGTTAAAAGTAAAAAAAAAAAATCTATAACTTTGTTTTAAATTATCACAGATTTATAGTTCAACCATTCGTTTTAAAGGTATTCGCAAGCTTTTTTGAATGATACCCATCATGAAAATTTACTCCCCTCGAGGGGGGACTTCCCCCCCAGGGGGGGAGGCGAGGCTCCTACATACACAAAAATTTTTTCCCAGTTAACTATCTCTATTACAAAAAATATATGTTCGTTTCATTTGGTTTAGTGCAGTCTATAGACGTTAAACTCTACTTACCTGCAATTTCCCCCATAGACGTAATGTATTAGAATTCTCTTGATTGTCCCTGTACACGAACCATTTGCTTAATCTTAAGGAAAAGCTTACTGTAGCATCCCTATATGATACACATTTAGAATACCAAGTTTGAACTTTCTGCCATAATTTGTTTTTGAGATATGCTGATAACAGACAGACACACACAGAGACACACAGACACACACACAGACACATAGACATACACACAGACCATTTGCTAAAAAAATGATTTTCGTATTCAGGGGACCTCAAAACGTGTAAATATAACAAAATCTCGCGTTCGAAAATTTGACCCAAAAACAATACTTTCTCTACCTTATGGGTAAGAGAAAGTAAAAACGTATCTATAGACCATATCATTACAAAAACAGAAGTCCGACTGAAAGGAAAAGGCAAAAAAAGGAAGAGGAAAGCATAACTAAAAGGAAGAAAAAATAGACAACCAATAAGAAAAGTGGATGATCAAGCAATAGAAAAGTGAATTAGTGTTAACTATTAGAAAATAAAATGAAACGAAAAAGAATGAATACAAATTATAAAGCAGATAATTGTACACATTACATAAGTGAGGGAAGGGGTAAATATAAACATGAAAATTAAAAAAAAAAAAAAAAAAAAAAAAAAAAAAAAACATTTTTTGTAAAAGTAAATATGATTAATAACAGAATTAAAACAGTTAAAATAGATTTAAAAAAATATACTAAGTAAACTTTAACAAGCATTGGAGAGCAAAATAGAACAATACCTTCTATTCTAGCACGGATTGGAAAAACAGTTACATTTTCTTATTAAATAAAATGCGAGTACATTATGTTGATGCGATTTATGCGGACAGTAGCGTAATCTCATGTTATTCTACGGTGAAATTTGTTTTATAAATTACTCATGTTTTTTTTTTTTTTTTTTTTTTTTTTTTTTTTCCGTTTTCACATTTAGAAAGTTCCCAACTGTTAAAATGTTTCTTATAACCCTTTTTTTTTTTTGTTTTTAATTTAATTTTAAAGCTGTAAAGGGAAAAAAATGCCCTTAATTAAATTTTTGTATTTTACAGCTTTAATTCAAAATATTTCAAATTAAAAAAAATTAATTGTTGGAAAACGAGAAACATTTTAATGGCTGTGAATTTTCTAAATATGTAAATGAAATTAAAAAAATGAAATATATATATATAATACATAATGAGTAATTTATAAAACAAATTTCTCCATAGAATAACAAGGGGTTAGACTGCCGCCAAATTAGAGGTAGTATCCCTTTAATAGAGAGACTAAGTTTCTTTTTTGTATTCCATAATTTCTTCTAATATTTCTCTATTTATTTTCTTATTAGAAATTCTGAAATATAAGTTTTTCAAAGTAATATTTAACTTGTCGAAGAATGCAGAAGAATAGCATAATAGGTTGTTGTACAGTAACATCTGTGATAAGTTATGAAATATTTAAGAACGATACAATTTGCATTAAATGGATGAAAATACTACGTTAAATATGTTTATCTGGCTTAATATAAATAACAATACGCACGTATATCATAGCTACAAGTTCTTGTTGGATGATACGTTTTCATAGATCATCAGTATCGTGTGGTGATAAGTTTGATCTGTTTATATATTTAGTGCATTTAGATTTAAATTTGCGTTGTATTTGGTGTACAAATTAAATTATTTCATTTGGATAATTAAAACAAAATAATCTGATGTGGGCATCACATGACTTCCTTATACACCTTTAGAAATATATAACATAATGTTAAAAAGCATTGTCATTCGACCCGAGACAGTTGGCTAAAGATATTTAAAAAATGCATTATCACCGTGTTCTGAGCTTTTCTGAAAGTTTCAAATGTCTAGCCAGTCGGAAAGTTAAATAAATTTTTTGTTGAATCTTATAAACGCTGATGAAGGCAGCAGGTATCCGAGACAGTTGGCTAAAAATATTTTAAAAATGCATTGTCAACGTGTTCTGTGCAATCCTGAAAGTTTCAAATTTCTAGCTAGTCGGGAAGTTAGTTAAAAATCGATTGCAAGGTTTGTACTGGTAACGTTGCCGAAGGCAGCAGGGACCCGAAGCAGTTGGCTAAAAGTATTAAAAAATTGCATTTTAACCGTGTTCTGAACTATTCTGAAAGTGTCAAATGTCTAGCTAGTCGAGAAGTTAGTTAAATAAATTTTCTGTTGAATCATATAAACGCTGCTGAAGGCAACAGATATCCGAAACAGTTGGCTAAAAATATTTAAAAAATGCATTGTCAACGTGTTATGAATCTGAAAGTTTCAAATATCTAGCTAGTCGGGATGTTAGATAAAAATTGATTGCAAGATTTGTCCAACCAGTTTTGAATTATTATCGTTTTTTGCTACTTTATGGCAAAAACCTTTGTATTTTTGGTCATTATGAACCTAATTTTCCTAAATATCTCAAAACGGAAATATAAAAACAGAAAATCATACAAAGTCCAAAAAGGGAGGTGCACAACTAGATGTTATAACAAACCTATGTACCAATTCGCAACTTTCTACGTCCAAGCGTTTTCGAGTTATGTGACATACACACACACATCCGCACATACATACAGACGTCACATAAAATCGTGTAAAGTCGCTTATATCTCTAAAACAAGAGCTCGTGTTAAGACGACACTTGCAGGTGTACAACTAGACATCATGACAGTCACAGGTATAAATTAGCAAGATTCAGCCATCATTTTGTCACAAATAATGGTATGAATAAGCAGCTGGTGCCAATTGATTGGTAATAACATCTAGTTTATAACTTTATAGTTAGATTTTGTCTAGAAGTCGTCTATAATTAAAACTAGCATCAACTTTTTATTTTCAATACCAACCCCTATTTTTGATCATTTTTTAAATTATTTAGTTCAAATTTTCCTGGAAAATAATACAGCTTATATATTTCTTTCAATTTTTCATGGAGTTATAAGCTGTGAAAATCCGAGGATGCTAATGTTAAATAAATATGACAGACTTTAATTCATATCTTCCTAAAACCTCATTAAATTCAGCTTTCTTTATTTTAAGCGTTAGAAGGAATTGACTCAAACATATTCCATGTATATTTTTGATTTGAAAGCATAATTTTAATTGTGAAAAATTTTAATAAATTCATATTCAATAAAATTGCGAATTATGGGATATGTTAATTTTTGCACGAATAGAAAAAATATAATCAGAAAGATGGGTTTTCAAGTTCACAGCTCATTCCTATCCTGTTTTTCAAGTTATAGCGATGTTTCTTTTCCTATTGACTTTAGGGGGCATTACATGTTATCATCTATACGTGTTGTTGTTGTTGTCGTATGCCACTCGGAAATTCCGAGTCCCGGTAGTGGAACTACCTGATTTATTTAAAGGCATGAGGGGTGCATCTTCCGTTATTAGGAGCGCCTCATAGGGAGGAAGTACGACTTCTAGCTCCAGAAGCTGGTGAAAGATGGCAGCACCAGCCAAACAACAGAAACTCGAATTTTGATCCGGATCAGAGCGAGTTAAACCCATGTTCCGGTATCCCCAGAGGTATAATTTTTGATGGGAACTTGGAGGACTTTGCGACCACGACGGAATTTAACGTGCACCAGTCGCCATTAGCGTACACGACGGTCTTCGGCCGGCTCGAGGACCGAACCCGCAATCTTTCGATCACGAACTCGCTGCTCTTACCGACCAGGCAACCGCGGCCTACAAAAAAATACCCATTCGTAGTCGGTAGGATAGTCTATACGTAAATATCTGTATATAATCTGGCAGGAAAGTTCTTCAGTTTACTTTTATGTGATTCTTATTGTTTTCTAAGCAACGTTCCGATGTAGAGTCCTGGATCGGATAGTGCACCGGATCGGATAACTGCCGATTACCCGGATTGCAGGTCAGATTTGCCTTAATATTTTACCGTGGTTAAAATCTGCTGTTCTACCCGCAGAAAAAGAAAAAAAAATGTGTTCTTCGAAGAATCTTTTACACTATTTTTTATAAATATAACCTTTTGAATGCAGAGAGATGGGATTTCTTCTATAATAGTTTAAAGTAACTTGTCTCATAACAGAACAGTTGCAATTACGTAAATATTAATACTTAACCTATGCAAAAATTATTTGTCTTTCCAAGTAAATATGCTTCCTTATTTTACTTTTTATTTTTTGCTTCAAATACTGTCAAAATATGTAGAACCGTAAATATTTTAAAAGTAAAGTTTATATATTTGAAATTTTGTTATATTGTTCACTGAAATTTTGTACACAATTAGACATATATCTATATACACACTAAGCGATCCTCCCCCCCCCCCCCCCCCCAAAAAAAAAAAAAAAGACGCACTGGAATATTTTCCTTTTTTCTTTCACAACCGCGAATTTTATCGTTAAAAATGTAAATTTTTCAAAAAGTTTTATTACGTCATTCTTCACGTAAAACTTGAAAACAAGTGATAATTGTTCAAAAAGTTGTAATTTTGAGAAGTATTTTGAAGATGGAGAAGATAAAGCAATTAACTTTTCAACAAAAAGTATTACTTTTAGAATGGAAAGCAAATATGTAGTATTTCAAGACGCATGATAGCAAAAAAGTTAAAGGTTAACGAATCGTCCGTGAGATGGTTTTTAGCAAGTTTAAATATAGGAGATTTGGCTCTGGGCGGCCACGTTGCACATCCAGACGAGATGATCGCAATTTAAAAAGACTGTGCTTGAAAAATCGATTTATAACATGCTCGGAACTTAGAAGAGATTTGGAAAAAGTGTCTAACAAAAGCCTTTCTACAAGAACAGTGGAAAGACGACTAAACGAAGCAGGTTTAAGGCTAGAAGATCTGTAAAAAAAGCCTTTATTAACGAAGAAAATTAAGAAAACTTAAGTGGCCAAAAAACTTTAAAAAAATGGACAGTTAATGTTTGGGCTCATGTGGTTTTCTCTGATGAGTCGAAATTCAATTTATTTGGATCTGATGGAATCAAGCTTGTTAGACGGAGAACAGGCGAACGACTTAATGAAAACTGCACTCTTAGAAGAGTGAAACATTCTCCTTATATTATGGTTTAAGGGTGCATATCTTTTCTAGGAGTTGGGCAAATTTTAATGCTAAAAGGATCAATTAACTCTAAAAAATACATAAAAATTATAAAAGATGGTGCCTACCCAACTATTTTGGAGTTATCTTAGACGTTTTCCCAACCAATATTTCAAGATGATATAATACTCCTTGTGATACGGCATCTGCAGTAAGTGTATTTGATTCTAGTTGTTAAATTTACTTATTTGTACACATAATAACTCATTATCCTATAAGCAATGGCAATTTTTTTAACTTTAGGTACAGCGTCTAGAATAAACAGTGTGGAAAGCGGCGAATAAAATTGTACTAAAAAAATTAAGCCTGTCACCAGATGTCATTGTAATCGAAGCTAGTGTCACGACAACAAAACCGAGACTCCCTATTGGTTAATTATATGCTTAGATCACGTGATTAAACTGACGAAACTGGGAAAAGCCAATCAGGTCTTCAATTTGAGCAATAGCTTCGATCACAGCAACATCTGGGTAAGCTTAATTTTTGTAGCATCATTTTAACATCACGGTTATAGGCGATTGCCACACTGTTTATTCTAGACGCTGTACTTTAGGTTAAATCCTATAAAGAATATCTGGGAATTTCTTCGTTACCATGGCCAGGAAATAGTCCTGATTTAAATCCAATTGAAGATGTTTGGTCTCTAATGGGGAAAAAAATCAAAATTTAAAGCCTTCAACATTACAAGAGCTAGAAAACATTATTTACAATGTTTGGCACAATGAAATTTCTGAAGATTATGTTAAAAAATTATATAATAGGCATTAAAGCGGTAATTGCAAATTAAGACGGAATAACGCACTGCTAAATATTTTTTTGTTATTCAATACTGTTTTATACCCGACAAAAATATAGTTCTTATTCATATATTAAAATATTACATGTTTATTTCACGTTTAAAATCATAATTAAATACAAATAAAAGTTTATTACATTATGTTTGAAAAGAAAATTTTATGAAGGTTTTTGGTTAAATATTTTGTAAAGAGTAATAAAGGTAATTATTGAACTGCAAATGTACATAAGTATTATTTCATTTCTTTGGTATCATGCAAGCATCGATATTTCACTCTTTTAAATATTTATTTTTTAGTTAATGCAAATTAAAAATGTATAACTTACTTTTTTCGGAGTACGGCTTTTTTTTTTTTTTTTTTTTTTTTTTTTTTTTTTGTCGCTTAGTGTATATGTGTGTGTAAAATTTAATTTTTTGAAAGATCTGTTGAATAATATATTTTCTGTAGTAGAATTCAAATTCACTGTGTTCTGATATAAATTTAACCCTCTCGCTGCTCATCCCGCGATTTCCACGGGCAACTCAAATGTAGCAAAATTTGCTCATCCGGCGATTTCCGCGGACATGTGTTTTTCTTCCTTTAATGAGGAGTACGTCCCACTTTTTCACAGTTTAACAAGTGAAATAAATTATATACATTATTAGACGTTTAATTTAGGTTTTGACCAACACAGGTTGATAGTCGTCCACTAAATTGTGGCATTTGAAGGTACTTTATAATTACCGCTCCAACTTCACTATGTTTGCCGCCTTTTTCTAATCAAAAATGACTGGTAGAAAAAGTTCGGCGATTGGCAGAGTATATATTCCTGATGATTTATCAGATTCTGAAAGTGATTTTAGTTTTGATAGTGATAAAGATTTTTCGAACTGCTCCTCAGATAGAGAACTGCTCCTCAGATAGCGATGAATCTGATCAGAATTCATTATATTTTCATTAATTTTCATTATATTTCCTTAAGTTTTATGCATTTTACTTTTTTATATTATGTAATAAATAGAAATTAATTGTAATTAAATTAAAATTTATTAAAAAACATTTTTTTTTTTTTTTTTTTGTGGTAACATCTGAAATTGGTTTTTCTGACAGCTTAGTTTTTCATGATAAAAATCTATATAAAAAATCTTTTCTAGAAAGAAAAAATGCATATTTCAATTCTCCAATATATATAGACTTAAAATATGCAAGAATAAAAGACACAATTTTTGAAGCGATTTCGGTCCACAAATTGAGCCGTCAGAGGGTTAAGATTATTTTATTGAATAATGAGCTCCTGAGCCTGGGTGGGTCAGAAGCTGCGGGTGCGGTTCGGGTTGCGAGTCGGATGCCATCTTGCAGGTCAAGTTTACTTGATCCACGCATGATTCATAATTCGATGTGTATTATAAAAATGAAGTTATTCGTTGTAAAATTAACGCACTGCAGACAAGAGATTGTGAAAGAATTCTGAAAGAAAACAAGGCTGCTTCTTATATCTCAGAAATATGTTTAAAAAAAAAAGGGGGGGGGGTTGCAATTTTGCATTTGGTTCTATATGTGACATGAACGCTAATTGCATTTATCTCATCGATTAATGAATACAATATTTAAATAATTTAATCACGAATATGTTAAATCATTTTGCTTTTAAATGTAAAGTTTTTGGGTGAAAAAAGAAAAAAGAAACGTAAAGACGAGGCTTACATTACAAATCAGGAGTGTATCTGACGTGGACACGTCCATTTCTTTTTCTTAAATATTAAATATTTTTTACTAGTTTTTTACAGCTAAATTTTTGTTTTAAGCTTGTTGTCCATATTATTGAATTTGGATATTGTAGGGTTTGTACACCTCAAGTTAAATGTAGCGTTTCAGAAAACGCGGTAAACTGTTACAAACAGCGATATACGTTCAATAATCGATTAATAGTTTTTTTCTTTAATATTTAATAACTATTATAATTTTTTTTTCTTTTTCTGCGAATTTTCTGTGCGAATTTTGTTGTCCATTTTTTATATTTGATTGGTGAACAAGTTTTTTAGTTTCAAGTTACTTAAAATTCATCGTTTACAGTAACATAATGAAACATTTAATTTTAATTTAATTTTTTTTTTTTTTTTTTTTTGTATTGAATCAAATGTTGGACATTTGTTGTTTTAAGTTCTTTAGCGCACAAAAACTATTATCGAAAGAAAAGGTGCGATATCATTTACATCCGATTAATTCCAATCACGGCGCAAAATTCACATTTATTATAGAAAACTATTTAAAAACAAATATGACAACAGTTTTAAAGATTTAGATAATTATCTTGCACTTTGCATATTTTGGAATTCAAGTAAGTTTAGATACAAACACGCTATTTTTAGTAATTTAACTTCATTTTACACTACCTTTCCATAAATGACCGGACACTTTCGATTTCAGACGTTTTTTGAAATATCTCAAAAAGTACATGACAAATCATCTTGAAACTTCAGTAGCGAAAAGATCATGTTATACCTCATGTATTTCATTGGAAGTTTTGCACCGAAAGTAAAAGAGGAGCCAGTAAAAAATTAAAGAAAAATGAAAGTGTTTGGCTTCACCCTGTAAAAAGTAATGTTTGAAACGCAATCTGGATGTAGCATCTGATTATAGAGCTCTTTCTTATTATCTGTATAAATTTTTATGTCGCTACCACGTGTAATCTGGAAAATATAAAGGATTCTTTAAAAAATTGCAAAAAAAAAAGTTATCACCTTTTTCAGTTCTAATATGCAAGGTATTAAACCCAGTGCAAAGCTATTTTCAGGAAACTTGACTTGTAATATTAGACAGCATATTGCAGTCAGAATGAAAAAATATTAAATACCTAATAAAATATGAGTATTTTTTCGAAATAATTTCTAACTGCGCACGCGTAAGATTCAGCGAAATTTTACTCGCATAATTTAATAGCCAAATGTATTGAGCTATTTATATAAAACCCGCAAGATGTATCGTGTAATGTAAACTCAAAAAGTTGTACACGATAGAATGAACTGCTATTCAATTTCTCTCGAAAAAAAGCTAAACTATAAGCGGTTTTACTCACTTTTTATTTTGATTCAATGAATGGTAATACAGTTTTCGATGACTGGAAATATGTATTAAGGAAACCACCTTATTATTTTCTTAAATCTGGGAACAGCTGAAATTCAGTTCATTCTATCACGTACTAACTTGTTGGGTTTACACGATACTTGTTTGAAGTTTTATATAAGTATATACTATATAGTATTAGTATAGTATAAGTATATAGTATTTTTATATAGTAAATTTTACATAAGAAATTTCACGAAATCTTTCGCATGCGTAGTTAAAAATTATTTAGTAAAAATGGTCGTATTTCAATAGATATTAAAAATTTTTTCATTTTGATTGCAGTATACTGTTTCTAAAATTGTATGTCAAGTTTCCGGAAAATAACTTTGCACTGGGTTTAATACCTTGTGTATTATAGCTAAAAATGTGTTTTTTTTTTTTTTGTTTTTTTTTAAGAAACCGTTATAACTTCCTGATCACATGCGGTGGAGGCATGAAATTTATACAGATAATAAAAAAGAGCCCCATATGCTACAGCCAGATTGCATTTCAAGTATTAATTTTTACAGGGTGATGCCAAACACTTTCATTTTTCTTTAATTTTTTACTGATCCTCCTTTTACTTTCAGCGCAAAATTTTCACTGAAATATATAAGGTATAACATGTTTTTTCCACTCCTGAAGTTTCAAGATGGTTTGTTTAGTGCTTTTCGAGATTTTTCATAAAACATCTGAAATCGAAAGTGTCCGGTCTTTTCCCTAACAACACAGTTAGACTTAACTTATCCACAGTACATCTTAAGGACGTTTCTGGGATGAATTTTCATCCAGAAGACATCTTGAAGATATCCTGGGGAGACGATGTGCTGTCTGGGTTATGGAAAGGTAGGGTATTTTACATTTAAAATTTTCATACTCATTTTTTTTTTTTTTTTTTTCCGGTTAGAATCTTAATGAATAATTTATTTGTATGCGAGATCATGATTTATTTTTTTCGCAACATATGGTCGAATCCCATGACTCTTTAATGCATTTTCGCTTGTAACTCTATCCAGAATTAATTTAAAGTATATAAATAGGACTATTTTCCGATCTGTCTTCATTTCAGAAATTTGAATACGGAGTCAATTATGGGTGTAACTTTTGGCAGACCCTCTGATAATATATACTGATATACATACACTATATATATATAGAGAGAGATTACATGATTGCAATATGTCGATTTCTACAGAAATCAGTCTGAAAATCTCAAAAAAGAATCAAAGTTTAAATTGCGGCATGTTATGGTGGAAGATATCTCTTCAGCATAAATCCGTAAAAAAATCAGAAAAATTAAAGTCTTACAAAATTTTCATAATAATAATAATAATAATAATAATAATAATAATAAAGGCTTGATACATTTTCTAATTTCTGTTCTAATTCCTGGAATTACTTCCAGGAATTTGAATAGCGAAATTAGAACCTTTCATTTTGTAAACTCGCTTCGTTTTGGGAATAATTTGATTGGATATTTAAATTCAAAGCCTCAAATCTACCGGAATCATATAAAGGAAAAAGAATGGTTTAAACATTTTCAGTTATTCAGTATGATTCGTTATGGATTTGCTAGTTAAAATAATTTATTTCCATAATATTCAATCATTATTCTGTCTATACTTAGAACACATAAAGAGCATGCAAATAAACATACTGGTTGTGAATACTGTGGTAAAAGCATTGGTGCTGTTGCTATGGACATGGAGGTTCCTTGAAGTATCAGAGCAGCGAATAGCTGTACATGTATACGAAGTGAAGGACTGCAGCGAAGACTCCTAAAATAATAATAATGATGTATATCTTTATGCTGTAAATTTTTTATAAGGACACAAATATCTAAAAATTGTAATATTTCGCTTTTATATACATACATTTCAAATAAATGTAAATGCATAGTTATCAAAAGTAAATAAATCATAATTTAGAGACGTAATAAACCGTTATCATTGGATCATATTCTGATATGTTGTTTAATTTACGCTCAACTGCTGAAAGTCCTAATATTTGCCTTTCTTATAATACGACCTTTTGCTATCCTTGGATAGAGATATTAAACAAAGACTGCACTGCTAAATACATGTGGATATAATCAACAATCATTTCTTTCGAGCATAGAAAGCCTACCCTGCACAGTTCCCAGGTTCCCCAAATATATATATTTTAAAAATTCATAATGATTCGTTATCTTTATGTACATTTATATGAAATTTTGTCCTATACTGTCATGTTAAAAAAATTATAATAATAATGGGATAGTAGCGCTACCTATAAAACAATTGATCCCTAAAAATATTCAGCATCAGTTTAAATCAAAAGTCAACAAAATACCAAGTTTAGTAAAATTTTGTTTATTAGTTCGTGAGATAAAGCGTCCACAAAATTTATTTTTTACACACACATAGAAAGAGACAGACATTTTCTAAAAAAGATCAAATAGTGTTCAGGACATCTTAAAAAGTGTAACTACATCGAAAAACGGAGGTCAAAATATTTCGCGAATCAAATATTTTTTTCTCATGTAATACAGAAGAAAGTAACAATACTATTATTATCTAAAAATAAAGGGTCAATTATCTAAAAAAATTGACAGTTTAATGACAATGAAAGTACACCAAAATTGGAAAACTTTATATACGAGTATATTGATTTTGCGGAGGCGTTAAAATAACAAGTATTGCTTAAACTAATAGCTCCCGTGACAAAGCATATATTTTTAATGGCATTTGTCAAAGTAAACCTTTTATTTAGAGAAAAAGATTTTCGTTTTGTTAATTGACAGCGGTCAATACCGCAAGTTCGTTAGCTTTTAGTGCATTATTAATCCATTCCTATTCAGGATTATTGTGTTAAGGTAACATATCAAAACAATTTGTTAGCCTGTTTGTATATTAATCAATGAACCAGTTTATTATTCATATTTCAAATCGGATTGGAAGAAAATTCAAGAGAAGTTCCTTATTTAGCATAAAGATTGATAATTTTATCGCTTGTATTACTTGCAACAGTAAATAAATTGTTTATCTCATAACATATTAAAAAGTTTTATTTATTTATTTTTACTTTCTTTTACCCATAGAGTCGAGAAAGTATTGTTTTAGGGTCAAATTTTCGAACGTAAGTTTTTGTTATATTTACATGTTCTGAGGTCCCCTAAATATGAAAATCATGTTTTCAGCGAATGGTCTGTGTGTGTTATCAGCATATCTCAAGAACAAATAGTAGAAGAAATTCCAAACTCGGTATGCTAAATGTGTATCATATAGGGATGCTACACTGAGCTTTTCGTTGAGATGAAGCAAATGGTTCGTGTACAGGGACACTCAAAAGTATTCAAATACATTACGTCTATGGGGGAAATTGCAGGTAAGTAGAGTTTAACATCTGTAGACTGCACTAAACAAAATGAAACGAATATATATTTTTTGTAATAGAGATAGACAACTGGGAAAAAAAATTTGCGTAAGTAGGGGCATCGCCTCCCCCTTGGGGGAAGTCCCCCCTCGAGGGGAGTAAATTTTCATGATGGGTATCTTTCAAAAGAGATGGCCAATACCTTTAAAAAGAATGGTTGAACCATCGATCTGCGATAATTTAAAATTAAGTTATCGATTTTTTTAATATAATATTGAGAATAATTTTTTTTTTTTTATTTTATTTTATTTTTTTTCTTTTGATATTTAGTGTTATACTACTTCTCTAATATGGAAATCGTCTGCATTATCATGGAAGATAATTTTTTTAAATAATAATTTTAATAAATTATTTTTACTGAGTGAATTTGTATAGGAAAATATAGAAGAAAGTCGTGTGGTAGCCACAACACACTAGTTATTTGTTGTTAGCGGATGTGCTTTACTAATAATATTTTACCATTTCCAGGAAAGCTGTTTCGGAATTGAAATAAATTCCTCATAGAGATATGGTAAATAATGTATGTTTTAAGCTAAATATTCATCGCTTGCTTTTTGTATATTTACACGTTTACAGGTTTCCTGATTACCGTAGTCAAGTTTTTTAACGTTTGATCCTTGTCTGTGTCTCTTAGAGTAACTTAAAAACGAATAATTTTAGGAGATCCAAATGTTGCATTTTGAAGTTAATATAAGTTTCAATTCTGAAATTTAATTCATTAACCTGGAAATTAATTTTTGATAGAATGGAGTAGAATGCTGATTTTTACCAACTATGTGAAAAATACCAGATCCGAGAATCGAACTCCGGGCCTTCCGCTTAACGCGCGGATGCTCAACCACTGAGCTTATGTGAGAAGTGCCGAGCTGGTTATCAGCCGGGGTAGCTCAGTGGTTTGAGCATCCGCGCGTTAAGCGGAAGGCCCGGAGTTCGATTCTCCGATCTGGTATTTTTCACATAGTTGGTAAAAATCAGCCTTCTACTCCATTCTATCAAAAATTAATATAAGTTTGTTGCTGGAAAAGTTTGATGAAGATTGATAAGTTTCAATGAATGTTGCGTGTGAAAATTGTCTATAATTTTAATTAAACTTTAAATGTTAATAACAGAATTAAATTCTATATAAATGTAGGTGCATTAATGAAACGGAAGGTTGAGGGGGGCGGTAGCCCCCCTCACACAGAACTAATTATCATATAAAACTCTTCCGAAGCCTAATTTGAAATGTTTAATATAGGTTTACATAAAAGTACTCGTTATCTTACCTCTTAATCTCCAACGTGTATTTATAGTATTACATTTCTGGGTAAGAGAAAGTCGTGTGAGTGTCATACCAGATTATTTTAATTTATTTATAAAACTTTTAAATATACTCCTCACTTACGCCTTTTCTGTTTTTCTAGATGTTAATGTCTTTTTTTTTTCTTTTATTATTTCGAAAAAGTGTCTTAAATGTAAAATAATTTTTCCAATTTTTTTTTTATTATTCTTCTGAATTAAAACTCGCACTCTCATGAATAAATAAATAAATAAATAAATAAAATATTTTATTAAATTTATCATGCCATTTATGTGAAGACGTCATCAGAAGATTTGGAAACGGTCATTATGAGAAGTGGAGTGCAAGGGAGAGTATATAGCACTAGTAGAGTATTTTAAAGTATATATAGATGAAGATAATACGAAATGTATTTTCCTAGCTTCATGTAAGCTAGAACCACAAAATTCTAATCTCGTAGCGTAGAAAATGTATTGCTCAATACCCTTAAAAAAAAAAAAAAAAAAAAAAAAAAAAGATTTAATGAGGAAGATTTCGGATCAAATTGGTTTGTTAATTGCTATTCACTGTGCAATTGTGGTGACAAGAAGGTATATATCTGGAGTAGTAACTCGATTACGAGAAAAATAGCCAAAACCGTTTGCAGGGCATTGCTTTAATCATATGTTAGAATTATTCTGCAAATGATTCAAGTAAAAATGTTCGTGAACTAAATCATCTTAAGTTGTCCATAAACAAATTGTATAGTATAAGTAGTCAATCTTTTTTTTTTTTTTTTTTTTTTTAATATATATAAATATTGTCAAGCTCTGGCGAAATTTTCTCATGAATTGTACTTACAGTTCATAGAAATAAATTTGCTTCAATGTTTATTCATGCAAAAAATTTAATATGGTCGCTAGATTTTATTCTAACTGAGTTAATGCCTAAACCCCTACCAACTATCATTTGGCTCACATAATACCCAGCCCAAAAGAAAGAAAGAAAGAAGGAAAAGAAAAAAAGTAGAGGAGAGGAGAAGAAGAAGAAGAGTTATCACATAAATTACATAGACACTCACAGAAATTATTCTGGAGGCATTTTTTTTTTTTTTTTTTTTTTTATGTTTGGACAATAAAAGTGTTCGCAAAAGTTTTCTAACCTTTGCAACTTACTGATAGTCCAAGCAGCGGCTGCAAAAAATTGACTTGAGAAGGTATGAAGCTAATTATTTTTCTATAGATAGAATTCATTGTTACAATGAAAATCTGATAGGGTTGCCTGGTCAAAGCCGTCAAGTTTAAGAGAAACAACCTCACTTCCGGTCACAATTTAAACGATTTTCGGACCCCAAAAGGTATGAAGATGAAACCGGTGCTAAAATGTAGAGATTAATATGCTCTTTAAAATGGCATAGGGTTGCCTGGTCAAAACCGTCAAGTTTCAGAGGTTGCCTGGATAATAGGGGTCAAATTTAAGCGATTTTCGGACCCCAAAAGGTATGAAGATGAAACCGGTGCTAAAATGTAGAGATTAATATGCTCTTTAAAATGGCATAGGGTTGCCTGGTCAAAGCCGTCAAGTTTCAGAGGTTGCCACGAAAATAGGGAACGTATTTTACGATTTATTTACCCAAGTAAAAAATGATTTACCCAAATGTAAAGATGAAACCGGTGCTAAAATGTAGAGATTAATATGCTCTTTAAAATGGCATAGGGTTGCCTGGTCAAAGCCGTCAATTTTCAGAGGTTGCCACGAACATAGGGGACGTATTTTACGATTTATTTACCCAAGTAAAAAATGATTTACCCAAATGTAAAGATGAAACCGGTGCTAAAATGTAGAGAATAATATGGTCTTTAAAATGGCATAGGGTTGCCTGGTCAAAACTGCCAAGAAAAGAGGTTGCCACGAAAAGTGTGTGTGTGGTGAGGGCGAATTTTAGCGGTCTTTTTACCCTAACATATTTAAAAATGAAACCGTTTATAAAATATAGAGAATAATATTCTCTTTAGAGTATCATAGGGTTGCCAGGTAAAAATCTCGAGAAATAGTGGTTGTCTCGAAAAAAAAAAAAAAATAATAAATAAATAAATAAAAAAGCTAATTTTGAAGGGTTTTTTATCGAATGTGAAGAAAAAATATAAAAAGTATTTAAAAAAATAAAAAAAATAAATAAATAATCTGTAATGAAACTGTTCTAAAATTTCCCATAAAAACAACGAATTAATAGTAAAAATTAAAAATGAAGCATGCGATACAGATAAGAAAATACGCCCGCAAAAGTTAACAGAAATTAATATAATAATGCCCAAGAAACTCATAATAAAAAATTGTGTTAGTATACACAATAAATAATTAAACAATATGAAAAAAAAAACCTCTTATTTCAGATTTGCAGCAAGATTTACAAATTTCAATTTCATAAATTAATTCATGATTATTAAGAAACGCGAAAAATTTATCAATTTTTTTAAAATGTTTTTCGCTTTATTTGTACCCATAATTAATTTTCAGAAGGCATTATTGATTATTTTTAATTCGATATAAAAAAAATTATTGAGAAAATTTTCTAAAATTGACAAATTTTTAATATAACAAAATCGGCACAAACCAAAATATTCGTATAAAATTCTACAAAGCAGCCGCATACATTTCTTCAGGGAATTTATCTTCTCAATATTTTGACACAATTTGAATATTTTAAGTATTGAAAAATGCGGAAAAAACGAGCTCGTGAGCTGAAATTAGTTTTATACAGATTAGAAAAAGAATGGTCACGCATAATAATTTAATTTTCTTTATACTTTAAAATCTCTTATATCATTAAACAAATAAAATAAACGAATACTGGAATTCGCTTCCTTTTCTAAGCTGTCCGCTCTACCTTGACAGGTTTGAAGCACAATCGTAAGCAAATTGAAAAGTGTTGTATATTCTACATTTAGCTCGCAATTTCATCTTTTAAATATTAATCATTTCGTATTTAACCTTTTTTAAATAGTCTTCATGTGTGTTTCACTTTGTGTTAAACACCTTTAATATCCGTTAGCTTTTTGGAGACTGACCGCTATTTCTTTACGAATTTTACCTGGCAAATATATGCCATTTTAAAATAACTCCTACGCTGTACATTCTGGAACCAGCTACACCTTTCAAATATTCATATAATTTCATCCTTATTCATTTTATTTGTTAATGCTATTCGTATTTTTTTACACTTCGTTAAGAAATCTTCAAAACTCGCCAATTTTTTTGTGGTTCACTGCTTTCCTTGACAGATTTGACCTATTTTCGAGGCAACCTCCGGGTCTTGACGGTTTTGACCAGGCAACCCTATGCCATTTTAAAGACCATATTATTCTCTACATTTTAGCACCGGTTTCATCTTTACATTTGGGTAAATCATTTTTTACTTGGGTAAATAAATCGTAAAATACGTCCCCTATGTTCGTGGCAACCTCTGAAAATTGACGGCTTTGACCAGGCAACCCTATGCCATTTTAAAGAGCATATTAATCTCTACATTTTAGCACCGGTTTCATCTTTACATTTGGGTAAATCATTTTTTACTTGAGTAAATAAATCGTAAAATACGTCCCCTATTTTCGTGGCAACCTCTGAAACTTGACGGCTTTGACCAGGCAACCCTATGCCATTTTAAAGAGCATATTAATCTCTACATTTTAGCACCGGTTTCATCTTCATACCTTTTGGGGTCCGAAAATCGCTTAAATTTGACCCTTATTATCCAGGCAACCTCTGAAACTTGACGGTTTTGACCAGGCAACCCTATGTCATTTTAAAGAGCATATTAATCTCTACATTTTAGCACCGGTTTCATCTTCATACCTTTTGGGGTCCGAAAATCGTTTAAATTGTGACCGGAAGTGAGGTTGTTTCTTATAAACTTGACGGCTTTGACCAGGCAACCCTATCAGATTTTCAGTGTAACAATGAATTCTATCTATAGAAAAATAATTAGCTTCATACCTTCTCAAGTCAATTTTTTGCAGCCGCCGCTTGGACTATGACAGAGGATTTTCTTTATTGACGTAGATGAATACGTTTATGAAAATAATACTATATAAGACGTCAAAAATATGCCGATACTACTTATAATACTGACAAGTTGTCACTTTCCTTAAAGCTATACAGTATTCAAGATAACAGTTGGTCGCATCCTACGGGATTTACGTCACTATGTCTGAATCCATCAAAATTAGAAATATTAGTTTGAATTTTTTAAATATAAAATGTTAAACTTATAACCGATTTAGAGTCGATGCTTCAAAAAGTTTCACTGAAGTTTTATAAGCTCATTTACATGTAAGCTTATGATCATTTATCTTAAATGACAATTTGTCGAAATTTGTTTTTATTTCATCTACAACTAAACTAGTAGAACTGATCTGGTTTTAGAAAATTTTTGACAGTATATTTTATATCTTTTTAAACGCTGAAAGGATTCTTTAATTAAACTAGTATGCTGTGGGCAAAACAAGAGCTTTATTTTATTATTATTATTATTATTATTTTATATTTATTATTATTATTATTATTTTATTATTATTTAATTCTTTATCATTATGGCCAAGGGACCAAAATCTTAAAAGTGCGATAGCATCTAAACGCCTTATTCAATTGAGCAAAATCTTTATGCACATATTATAGGTCACAGATACTCAATCTGTATAGATTTTGGAGAATCTAGCACTTATAGTTTTTTTACAGGGACACAAAGAAAAATTCGTTGCCAAATTTTTAAAAGTGTGATAGCGTCTAAACGCCTTATTAATCTCAGCAAAGAATTTGTACACATGTTATAGGTCACATTTGAAGCAACTGTATAGATTTTGGTGAATCTAGCACTTACAGTTTTTTACAGGGACACAAAGAAAAATTCTTTATCTTTATGGCCTATGAGACCAGCGATAGCATCTAAACGCCTTATTCAATTGAGCTGAAAATTTGTATGAATATTATAAATCACTGTTGCACTAACTATAAGCATTTTGGTGAATCTAGCATTTATAGATTTTTGCAGGGACACAACGAAAAATTCTTTATCCTTATGATCTAAGGGCTCAAAGTTCAGTAGCGTTAAATAGAACCTCGTGTGATATATGGAGAAAAATACTCAAACACTCTGTTATGGTTTTCTCTTTTTTGTTTGTTTAGCAACACCTCTTTCTTTATTTTATCTACAAAACTGTTAGTTACTCAATGTTCGGAAAGTCGAGTGGAGTCACTCCAGATTTTTAATTATTACTGTCATAAATGCGTTTTTTAAATTTGAAAATTGAAAAGTTAAAAATAATTCACATTATGTACATTTATACGAAATTTCGTCGTATTAAAATTTATGAAAAAAGGAGATGATAGCGCCACTTGTTGAGTGATTGATCCTCAAATAGAATCAGCACCAATTTAGTTTAAAGACTAACTATATATCAAGTTTAGTTAAATCTCGTTCATTGGTTCTAAAGATACAACATCTACAAAATTTGTAATACACACAGAACAGATATTTTCTAAAAATGGTCAAATCGTGTTCAGGACGTCTCAAAACATGTAAATTTATCAGAAACCGGAGGTTGAAAATTTTCACGTATCCAATACCTTCTTCTTATGTATACTGAAGAAAGTAAAAAAGCTGTAGTTTATTTCACAACCATTATTCAAACAACTTCTTATACGTACACATAACTGCCAACTTTTACGCTTTTTTTTTTTTTTTCTGACGAAAAAATTTAAAAGAATTTTTTTTATATATTTATGTAACAGTTTACATCAATTGAATTATTTAAAATTTTCCGGTAGAAAAAAGCGTAAAAGTTGGCAGTTATGTATATATAGATAGATATTTATGATAAATATGAAATAAAAATTTAACATATTAAATGCAAGTATTTCTAAAAATTTCTATGCATTCTAATTCAAACAATAAAGAAAATCTTTCAAATATTTACCATAAATGCTCAAAATGTGTATAAAATATTTTTCTTTTAATATTATATTTTAATCAAGTTTATTATTTTAAGAAACTGTTTCAATAATTAAATTCAATATAATCTCCTGTAATAAGTTTCTCGATAATATCTGAAATAAGTCACTAAAAAAAGCATTATAGTACAGAAATGTACGTTTTTATCATTTACTTTTCTTGTAAAAACAGATTCTTAAAACTTTTCTTTCCTATAGTTTGTTATTTTAGTACTTCTATACTTTCTTATAAAAACTCAATTCCGTATGTCAGAACGGAATACAAAAACTCTCTAGTTTATGAACAAGTTATAAATTGTACTCAAAAGCATCGCTGCCCTTCTTTCTCAAGCAACGTGAAATTTATTGCTTCTAACGTGAATTTTTATATTCGTTTTCCAAAACCAATAATATTTTCTCTTGTTTCTTTCAACTTCAATAAAATTGGCCTTTTGATAAAATTTCATAGAGGGGCACTTTACTGCGTATGTAAAATTAAATTCAATGGATGATGTACTCTTTTATTGCTACGTTTATGAAACATCTAAAGAAAACAAAGTTAGACTTTGCACATGTTACTTATTTGGGAAAAAAATAATAACACACATTATTATTAAAGTCCTAGAACATCTTACTATATTTTAGTACATATTGTTTAGTTTTATATTTTCTCCTTAATTTCTTTCTCTGACCCATATATGGTAGAGAGAGTATTGTTTTGAATAAAATTTTCGAAATTGAGTTCTTGATATATTTACATGTTTTGAGGTTCTCTGAATCCGAAAATATGGTTTATAACGGTTAGTCGGTGTATCTGGATGTCCATTATCAATATAACTCAAGGAAAAATATAAGCAAATCCAAACTCTGTATTCTAAATCTGTATCTGATAGGGATGCCATTTAAAACTTCCTGTTGAAATCGGATAAATAGTTTGTGTACAGTAACATCCAACAGAATTCAAATATATTCAGCCTATGAGAAAACTTTTCTGGTAAGTGCAGTTTATTACTTCTGGATTGCACTAAACAAAATGAAGTATATATTTTTTATATGTACAAACACATGTTTAATATAGGATATGATACGAAATCATTCGTTTACAAGGGCCACTCAAACAATTCCGATATATTAAGACTACACATAGAAATTGCTCGAAGTATATTTTAAGGTATATTGAGCTTTTTTTGTACTGCGATAAATTTAAGTACAATGTGTTGGAATTTATAGGCAATAGGGTTACACAATATTAAGTGAATACATTTTTCTGTATTTAATATAATTAATGGAAGTGCTTTACAAAATCCAGGCAAATTCTTAAAAAAAGGATAATTACTTTTGCATGCCAATATGGTCCATACGGTAAACAAAATACTAGTTTAGATTATAAATACCAAATCTGATTTTTTTTTTCTTTTTACAAATACGCATTTTAATGTTCCTTGAATTGAAGCTGCTGATCTATGTATATGCCTGTTATCAGCACCATTTAAAAAATAACTGCAAAAAATTTTAATTGACTATTTTGAAGATTATATGAGGTTGCTATTTGAAAACTTTCAAGTAATGGTGAGGGTAACATTTGTCTGAATAATTTGGAATAAATTTTATTTAACAACGGCCTTAATTTTTTTTAGGAATGTAAGAACCATGATTAAACAGAGTGATGAGATGGGTCCCTCATGCAGAAATATATCTTAAATAAAACTAATTTAAAACTATTTTCAATTGTTATTAAGTACGTTTACATACAGTAATTATTAACTTAATACCTTAATCTGCGCTACTTTTTCCATAAATGAAGGACACTTCCGGTTTCAGATGTTTTGTAAAATATCTAAAAAAAGTTGTCCAAGAATTATCCTGAAACTTAGGCATATAACGAATATGTTATAGATCATCATATTTCAGCAAATATTTTGTCCCGAAGGCAAATAGTGGACTAAATAAATTAAAGAAAAAACAACATGTTTACGATCGCCTGTAAAAAGGAATGCTTGAAATGTGTTGTGGCTGTAGCTTGTAATTACGAGGTTCCTTTTAATTATCTTTATTTATTTACAAGGGACTGACACAGATATTTATGAAAATATAAAGATTTCTTAAATAATAATATTTTTGATTGTAACTTTCAAAGTATTAAATCGAATGCAATACCATTAGGAAAGTTCACCTATTACATTAGACACAACATACTAGGGTAAGTGCACCAGTGATTGACACTTTTAGAGCAATCTCTGATGTTTTTATTTTTAATGTTCTAGTCATGAGAAAATATTTTTAGAAATCTTAAGTTAGTACATATGGCATGAAAGACATTCAGAACCACATATATGTTAAAATATATACATTTGATAACAATTATTTTTTTTTATGAATTTTTATTTGACGCCCACTCAATGTTCCAGTAATTGACACTGCCAGTTTTTCCTTTTATCTATAATTGGCACCTTATGCTTCAGTGTTTGACATAAAATGTTTAAATTCTTATATGTAAAATATATGATTTTATTATTTTTCTTACTTATTAATTATTTCGGGATAGATGTCAATTACTGGAGCATGCCAATCATTGGAGCACCTACCCTATCATAATATAAAACTATTAACTAGCTAATGAAATATCAGTATTTTTACTAAATAATTTTTAACTGCGCATATGCCAAATTTCCTAAAAATTTCATTGCATTGGGTTTAATGCCTTGTATATAATAATAATTTTAAAAATGTAATATTGTTTTCTGCATTTTTTTTTTTTTTTTTTTTGGACTGGGGACTATTAGTCTCAATCTGGGATTTTTACGGTGTCATTTTTCGATAGTTGGATATTTATCGAAATCATTTTTCGATAGTTGGACGTTTATCGAAATCTAAGATTTATCGAAAATATAATTGAATAATTTTAAAGCAATGTTACAATTTGAAAAAAAAAAAAAAAAAAAAAAAAAACTAATAGTCCTCCGTCCTAAACTAAATTCTACTTTTGTCAAAATTTCATCAAAATATTTTTTTTTTTTTTTTTTTTTTTTTTTTTTTTTTAATAAAAAGAAAATAAAATTAATAATAATCAGTATCGAAACAAACGCTATCGAAAAAAAAATTTTTTTTTAATAATTTTGAATTAGGAAATAAAAAGTGCGCGTACAAAATGAAGTAAAAATAAGAAAAAAATGAATTTAATGATTTTTATATAAAACATGATCGAGTGCTATCTTAAAAAGTAGATGTAAAATTTAAAGTTTATGTGGTGCGTGTGACATCTGTAAAAATTGTTTCAAGAAATAGAATAGAATAAAGAACAACGATGTGTATTGCATTTTGTTATATAATTTGAATTTTTGAATTTTATAGAAGTAATATCTACCGTAGAAATAATTTCTTATGTTAAAACTATAGGGAATTGTTATGCGAGCACAAGCGATGCTACTTTATTTATTTATTTATTTATTTTAATGAAACTTTTATGTGCATCCATGAAAGTATGCGCCAGGCCAAGTCCAACATAAATTATTACAGATAATGAAGAAGTGATGAATACAGATAAATAAAGAAGCCCCATAATCACATTCTATAGCTAAAATACATTCCAAGTAATATTTTTTATAATGATTCCAAATATTTGTTTTTCCTTTAGAATTTAATGGATCCCAATTTGCATTTGGGGAAAATCTTTTGCTAAAATTTATGAAGTACAACATGTTCTTTAGATGCACAAAGTTTCAGGATAATTCGCCAACAATTTTTCTAGATATTTAATAAAAAATCTAAAATTTAAAATATCTGTTCATTTATAGAAAAATAGTGTATCTGTTTTTATAAAATTAAAATGCAGGATAAGAGAAAAAATCCTATGAGTATTACACCAGATTACATTTTAATACAGTAAAACTAGACTTAACCCAAACGAGAACTCCATGCAGTGTCGAACGAGGTTCAGGGCAATTTCATTGAAATTTTTATTAGTTTTTATCTATAAAGTGATATAAAAAATTCAAATTGATCCAATGATTTTGAAAATTCTTTTAAATAAAGGGTGCCCCAGAAGTCTGTAGACAATTTAAAAATTCATAACTATTGAATGAATTGATAGAATTGAGCGCGGTTTGTAAAAAAATCATTCTCGTGAAGGGGGAATTATTTATTTATTTATTTTTTTATTTATTTATTCATTTATTGGTAAACAAGAAAATATAGCTAAATTTTTTGTCGATAATGGTTAGACAAATAGTTAAATTTTTCGCACGGATGTGAAAGAAAAATATGCAAATGAAAGTCCTATAAGTTGCACAATTTCGCGATTAGAACAGTTTATCTCTTTTTTTGCCTCCTACTTGTGCATACATGAAGTTTTAATTGCGATGCTGACTTGGTGGATAAAGCGTTATTGGTGAAGATGTTTTCCCGCAGGTAAGAACTTCCGACTGAATCTGCAGTTAGCAGTATTATAACTCGTTTGCAAACTGTAATTTGGGGTGATGACGGACACATAGAATAGGATTTATATGCATGTAAATATTTGTATGCGAATAAATACAGTTTTTCATGAAAATATGTGATCCGGTCACGCACAACGCCCTCTAACGAAAAATAGCTTAATTATTATTTTTTCTTTATTAAAAAAAATCCCCCTTCACGAGAATGATTTTTTCGCAAACTGCGTTCAATTCTATCAATTCATTCAATAGTTATGGATTTTTAAAATGTCTGCAGACTTATGGGACACCCTGTATAGTGACCATCGAAATAGAAAAAGCCTGCTAGTATATTATAGATTATTTCACAGTTAGTTTCAAGCGGTCACAAATGTATAAAGACACAGTTAAACATACTCTAAGGAGATTGTAATGAAACTTATTGCAGTAAAATAATTACATATAAAATATGTTTTACAATCTTTCGTGATATTTGCTATATACTTCAAATAAATTGCAAACTATTATATATTTATGTACACATATCCATATGCAGGTTAAAACTTTAATCAACTGAATTCAAATAATATATTAAATTTAGAAATAGGAAAATTAGATTATTCTACATAAATTATTAATGTTAGATACCGAGTTTCAAAGGAAAATCGTACATTATTAATCTTTCCATTATTTCAATCATGGTTAAATTTTATAGATTAATTTTACAGATGAATACTTGAGAACGTGATAGGAAATTTTCACTATAAAACACTAGTTCATATTCATCCCATGAATGAGTTCACTTATCTTAATTTTAATGAAGACATGTTATTTTCTTTTAATTTTTAGTTATTGTAATTGAATTTATATTATTTTTATTTCAATAAAAAATAATATATTTGAATTTTAGCAAGGTATATTCAAAAGATTATATAAATGTAAATGCATATAATCAGCTTTATACCCTGTTCAGTTTCTATCGTTTATTATTTTGTATCTTTTATTTATTTTATTTTTTTTTAATCTTTATATGTTAATTATTCACAATTTCTGATTTTTATTTAATTAAAAGAATTTATGCTTTTATAAAAATAAGTATTTTTAACCTACTCATTTTTTTATTTTTTATTTTTTCCATTTTATTACTTTCTCTTTTGGAAATGATAATCGGTTTTTTGTTTACTTTGATTTATATGGATGAACACAATTTCATTATACCGGATTTAAAATTGCTTTCGAATATCGGATTCCGATTTCTAAAGCATGTTTCTTATTAAAAATGGTATATATAAATATATTTATTAAATGGTTGATGGGAACTCGCAGAATAATTCGGATGTATTACGGTCTAATAGATGTACTTCTTCATATTTAAGCATATTAAAAAAAAAAAAAAAAGAAATTGAACAGCAGAAAACATATACTAAAAAAATTCTTTTAAAAAGCAGAAAACTTTTGTTTTATAAAACTATAAAAATTAACTATAAAGTTATATCCCAATCTGTCAAAAGACATATTTTTTTCTGTAACCGGATAAAACTTGTAACCTTTATTACAGATTTTATTTGATACCTGCATATTTTTTCGGTTTTGTATACAGAAAAGTTGGTATCAAATCAAGAGTGGGAAGTGCTAAGTAACAATGCGAAACGTGATATCGTGTCTTTGATGTAAAGTCTTTGCCTACTATTCGGAGTACTCTGGTTTGATTCTGTCGAGTCGAATGTGGAAATTTTATTTAGTGTGAGTTATTTTTTACAATGTGCACTACGGAAAAATCTTTTTGTATGAATATTTTCTGCATTGTTTGGTTATGGAAAATTTCTATTAAACATTTTTCCCGTACCATACAGATATTTTCTGGCAACTTTTGCTGCCAGCAATTTTCTGTAATATAATAATAGGTTATTTTTTCAGTGAAACAAGATTCAAATTACATAATTCAGATGCACAAAAGCAAATTCCCTGTAGAATGTGATACGATTATCATAATGAATATTTTACAGAACGAAACAAAATATTTCTATACATTATCATGGAATGTAAATAGAAACTACTCGAAATGCAGTTTCATTTGTGTTTGGGGATTTATTTTTTTCTTACAACATTAAATTTTCAGTGTACTGTACGGTGGATATGCAATATTTGGACAATATATAGAGATAGATAAATAAATTTCTCTTATGCTATCTTTTTATAATAAGTTAAGCTATAAATAAAGTGCTTATGAAATTTCTTCCTTTAATAATTGTAATAATAATAATAATAATGTGTTATCAAAGAAGTAAGATGCATTTCAATTTAAATGATGCAACAAAAAAGTATAATTGGAAAATGTTTTGTAATCTACATCGATATGCTCAAATTAATTACGTAACGCAGGAATCAGCGTAAAAATGAAACTAAGCAACAGATCAGACTAGTCAGAAGAACGCCACGGTGATGGTGAGTCTTTTTGAGAAATGGGTCGAATTCCATTCATAATATTTTTAATACGAGGCTTATAGATCACTAAATCAGTAAATCACTTGCAAAGAGAGGGGGTGATGCAAAAAGGGTAACAGTTTCAAAAAAATTGAAAGCTTGTATTAAAAAAAACTTGACAGTTCACCCCTTTTTTTCGGGCTGTTAAAATCCTTTAAAATGTTTATTTTATTTTATTTTTTTTTTCTTTTAACAATTTCTACTTTCTAGAGAAATCGCAAGCAAATTATTGTACGTCCGATACCGTGGCCAGAAGGCTGTACAAACGTAGTCTGTTTGTAGAGATCTTATCTGGATCCTATCATCGGTGAAGTGTAGTTACCACAATATCCACAACAAATGTACATCGATGTGAATTTCTTCTAGAGTAGCATTTGAGTAAACCTTACTCAAATTCAAGATTTGCTAGAGTCTAGGATTGTCCTGGACTGACGTCTTCCGAATCATGCGGAAAATAATACTTTTTTTTTTTTTTCCTAAAAAATGCACTTGATCTTTTTTACTGTTAATTGATTTGTTTATGATATAGCACTATTATATTAAAACTTGACTTGACGCTCAACAGAAATATCAAAGTAAATTTTCATCAACATTAAAAACGTCAAATTACCGTCCTCAGTGCAGAATGAGAAGACAGATTACACTGCTCGGCAGAAGAAATTTCGAGATCTGATACTATTCTTGCAGATTCTTATGTAAAAGGACCTTTTGAATCCGAATATGACCACCATTTTGCCCAATCACCCACCGTTTTCTAGATACACCCCCTCTCTCATTTTTATCATTGTTTGGTAATTTTATACCCATCAGTTTGATTTTGAGAGGAACGATGATTATTTTAACCGTTAAATATGTTCTGACCTGAGGAGCTACAGAGGTAGAAAGTTCTAAAACGCGAACATTTGTAGTAGAGAGGAAATTTGAGGGGATTTGTGTCCAGAAAACAAAAGAAAATCAGTAAAAACAATCAGTTTCTGTTTCTTTTCGCAATATTTCTCTCTTTTTTTTTTTTTTACATATTCCAGCTTCCAGTTTGCCATATTCTTACCAAAACACCCCAAATAATAAAAATTATACAGTGAACATTTTTTTTCAAACTGTTGGTAAAGTCTTAAAGCCCTCGCAAGAAATTCTGACTGATTCACTGTACGACGTTTGTTTTCAATAACTCCCACGTTAAATGTTTTGGGCAGTAAAACATGAACAGTAAAATATCCTACTTTGACGCGTGTTAAAGGTCATTGCTCTTATCGTCAGTCGTTATCTACCTTTAGTACTCGTTTTGCGATAAGAGAGTGAACTTTATGGTGTTCTCGACGGTGGTGATCTTGTGTGGTGATCTTTAACACGTGTCAAAGGAGGATATTTTACTGTTCATGTTTTACTGCCCAAAACATTTAACGTGGGAGTTATTGAAAGCAAACATCATACAGTGAATCAGTTAAACTTTCTTGCGAGGGCTTTGAGATTTTACCAACATTTTGAAAAAAATTCCACTGTATAATTTTTATTGTTTGGGGTGTTTTGGTAAGAAAATGGCAAACTCGAAGCTGGAATATGTAAAAAATAAAAGAGAGATATTGCGAAAAAAAAAAAAAAAAAAAAAAAAAAGAAAAGAAAAGAAATAGAAACTGATTGTTTTTATTGATTTTCTTTTCTTTTCTGAGCACAAATCCCCTCATATTTTCTCCTTACTACAAATGTTCGTATTTTAGAACTTTCTACATCTGTAGCTCATCAGATCAGAAGACATTTAACGGTTAATAATCATCGTTCCTCTCCAAATCAAACTGATGAGTATAAAATTACCAAACAATGATAAAAATGAGGTAGGGGGTGTATCTAGAAAACGGTGGGTGATTGGACAAATTGGTAGTCATATTCGGATTCAGGAAGTCATTTTACATAAGAATATGCTGAAATGGTGTCAGAGGCAATTTTCATGCCGCGCAGTGTTTTTGCTGTTATACACAATATAAATAGGATTCTAGGACCGAATTACCATCCAATAGAATTGGGGATTCTGGAGGTATTAATCAATAAAATGTTGGGATATACAAAGTTTGGAAATGGATTTGTATTGATTGATTTTCTTGAATTTTTATCTACCGTTTCTATAATTACATGTACACCAATTTTCTATTTGTTAATACTTCTTTGAAAAATTCGCCCGAATTGTTTTATGTTTTACATTTGTTTTTAATTGACCAATAATAATCATTCTTAGACCTCGTTTATTGCGAGACAAGAGACAAGGCATCATTGAATAACATACTACAGATAGAGTGACCGAATTAATTTTACCAAGTTCAAAATGTGACCAACTGAGGGAAGAAAAAAGTCCTTGACATAGTACGCCAACGTTCTATCAACTGCGCTATTCCGTCTACACTTGACCAGTACTGTTCGCTCACTCAGTATTTGACCATATTCATTTGAATATTTGAAATATCTTGCAAACAACGATATAATCTGATTGCAACATACTAAGTCGTTATTCGCAGAAGTGAATCCATACATTTATCAATTAATAAATAGTATGGATTAGATGTCTCTCGAGAAGCTCAATTGATTTTCGTTTTATGTCAAAAATTCAGATTCGATTCCACATCCAGTCCCTTATTAATTCTGTCTTTCCATCTGTAATTCTTACTTACATGCATCGAAATTATAAATCCTAAAAATGCATCATTATTCCGTTGAAATTTACAGAATTTTGCTAGATGAAAAATGTGGAAAATCACTATCCTAAAACAGTGAATATCAAGTTATATATAGATATTTTGTGACATTTACCTGAAGTACAAGAAAATGAATAGTGAGACAGATAGCGTTATTATAGAGATGAAGGAGCCAATTAACAACATCATTGCCACTGCCAGAGGGGCCCATGATATGCTGCCATTTTCCTGTTCAAAGTAAGAGAAAGTATTAATGATTTAGAGGTGAATGATTCACAAGAATTATTTAGGATAATATTATCTAATTGAATAGACAAAAGTAATTAAATAGTATTATAAAATCCCACTATATTTAATTATAATTATATATATGTATTCATATAAATATTTAATATATATTAAATATTTTTAATAAACTAGACCTAAGGAAATAAATAATATTCAGGTTAAAATACCTGTTTGTATGTGTCCTTGAGTATGTATAAAAATTTTTATGCTTCATGAAAAAATAGTGAGTCATGGATACGTTTAGAGCCAGCTTACGCCATTAGTAGGTAGAGCTTGTGAGGTGATGACCAAAAGCGAAATTTAGACTTTTTGTATAACTTTAGAACTTTAATATAAAACTAAGTCCAAGAAATTATTCATCTTCATACACTGAGAAAATATTCTGTAACTGACATCTAGAATATAAATTGTGGCTCTAGACAAAATAGTTCCATGTCATCCGTATAAATTCTAGTCCCCCTTTGAAAGCGAGTTCCAGAGACCCCTATTAGAGTTCCAGAGCGTTTGCCAATATTATAGAGAGCAAAGTTATTTAAAAACCTTTGCAAATAAATGCGAATACAAGAGGTGGGTTTCAGAAACTATAATCTTGGTTTATTACCCAATTCTAGAAAATCAAGCGAGAATTTCTCGCTATATAAAAGATTCAGAATGTTCAGAATATTTAGAATATTGTTTCATCATTTAGAAATGTGTAGACTAGAAATTCTCGATCGTTTCGTCTATTCAATTTGTTGGCGTGCCTTATGCGCACAGCTCTGAAATCTATATTTCTAGTTTAGGGATTTAGAAAATGACCACTTATTCATTCTAGATGAAAGCGGTATATATTTTTTTTCTCAGTGTGATTTTTTTTTTTTTTTTTTTTTTTTTTGTGCCCTATTTATTTACTAAAATTGATTTTCTTAGGTCACTTTTATTTAAAAATGTTAAATTTTAAAGGAATGATTGCCATCAAGAAGTTCTAAATAAAATAAAAATAATTCTGTGTTTTAAAATTTGTCCAGTAATGTATAATGCTAATTATGATATAATTTTATCTTCATCTTTTGGCTTAAATGCTGCCTTATTGTAGAAGCAACCAAATAGAGAAGTACGCAGGCCTCGATTACCCAATAGGGACGAGACGCGTGTGCTTCTCTTAAAAAAACGTGAGAGGGTTCCGATATTGTATACTCTTTTTTTATCTAACTACATTCTGAGATTAACAAGAGTTACTCTACAGCCATTTTTATAATAACCACTTCTGCGTTATAAGACGCGGACGTCGATTAATAAAGTGTGTACAATATACATACATTTATCATACAATAAGATAATTTCATTTAATATACAAAGTACAGCCCTTTAACAAGTTTGTACTTTGAGGTCAATGTTATGAAAAAATTCTTGTATAAATTTTTCTCATTATAATATTCTCAATATATTATGGCACATTATAATATTCTCAATATATTATAACATAAACATATTTGTATTATAATATTAAGTTTTGTGTTTATGACAGTAAACTTTAGTTTCCATTAATTTATCTATAATTCTCTGAATTTAGAGCTCTCAGTGGCCAATTGGCTATGTCGCTGTTGTGCTAATTGCTTGCGGACATAGAAGAGTGGGTCTGATTATCGCAATAACCTTAGGTATCTTTCTATTTCTTCGTGTTGTAATTCTATCATGTGCTATATGTTTGTTATCATCTCGACGAAGATTTACAAGTGGATCTCGAGTCAAGCATACAAGTCTTATGTATATCTTAACAATAAACAAACTCATTCTGCATTATCTTTAGATCTAGCAGTCATCTGGGACTCTCAAATTTGTTTGTGCTTTCCTTCACCTGAAAAGTTAATCAAGTCATAGAGGAACGAGGAGTAGTTTATATTTCACGAGCTCTCACTCCAACAGAAATTCGATACTCACTGATGAAGAAGCCTTATCAGCTACTTCTGCTGCTGAACGTCTCGAATAATTTATTATTGGTCTTATTTCGTTTTAGAGACTGACCATAAACCACTTTTGTCTCTATTAGGTAAAATTATCAGAATCCAAAGATTTAGAATTCGACTAATCAGATTTAATTAGGAAATTGCTTATGTAGCCTTAGCCAAAATAGGGACAGGTGACATATTCTTAAGGTCACCTGAAAAGCAATAAATAAAAATCTAACTAAAACCATGTAGTACAAGATGATTATAAAAAACACTATCCCGATATATGAGACCATAGCTATCATACCGTTCACAGTAACTGAATAAAAATTTGGTGGAAGGTATTTTGAGGTATGCGCTCAAGAACCATATAAAAAACGACAGTTAAACTCTAACAGTTACGGTTACAGTGACAAAATTTCAAATGGCAACATCTACTTTTTTTTTAATTGAAAAAGAATCTCCATAGCAAAAAACCATAAATAGCGTTGGAACGATACCTGTAGTTTGTAGCACGAAAATCGCCAGCTTTAGACAGGCTAAGAAGAGAAGAAAAAACAACTATGATGTGCGCACCAGAGCACGACTTTCATTTTTTAATGGCGTCACATTTCACTGAGTCTTTGGTTCTGATTAAAGTCTGCTGATTCATCTTCGAAACGAGAAGAAGATACAATGGTATTCTTAATTTCGTGTAAGGCTACTGAATAAAGGTTCTATTTTCGTGGTCAGTCGTAAGGCACCGACATGACTGACGTCATCGCATTGGGAGAAAAATAAGGCATTGTGAAGTGCATGATGTGTATCTTGCTTTATCTCTCTGTGAACAATATGCCGCTTCCAGGGAAACAAAGTGAAAAAATTGTAAAGATTTATTACCTGAACGGACAAATGGCGTAGAGACATTGCGTCTTTGGATGTGTATCGCAGACCCCATCGACAACACTGAAGCCCGTGGACTGTAAAAGCTGTACGGGACTTGATACATAAATTTCAAGAAATAGGTTGCACATGCGATCAATCTCGACCTGAACGACCTTCCATTCCTGTCGAGACTATTGCAGAAATCCAGTCCATCAGACTATAAGCGAAATTCCCTGTGCAAGTGCACACGATATTACATACCTTCTGCAGCTGCCGAATTCTACAATACGCAAGATTCTGTGCTCTGCTCTCTAAATGTTTCCATATCGGTTCCAACGTGTCCAAAAGTTGCAAGCGGTGACGACCAACTATGGATAGATTTTGCGAATGAATTATTATCCGGTATGACTAAAATAACAGTTGACCTCCACGCATTCTGTGGTCGGACAAGGCTCACTTTTTGTTAACTGGAAACGTGAATTCGAAATTAAGCATACCTTGGTCTCTTCTTCTCGTTTCGAAACAGAATCAGTAAGCTTTAGTCAGTTTCGAAGACTCAGTGTTAAATGTGACGTCAGTAAAAGATGAAAGTCGTGCTCTGGTAGGTATATCGCAGTTGTTTTTTTCTTCTCTTCTTAACCTGCCTAGTGCTGGCGATTTTCGTGCTACAGGTACCGTTCCAACGCTATTTATGGTTTTTTTGCTATGGAGATCCCATTTCAATAAAAAAAAGTAGGTGTTGCCATTTGAAATTTTTGAAATTTTGTCACTGTAACTGTAACTGTTACAGCTTAACTGTTCTTTTGCATAAGATTCTTGAGCGCATACCTCAAAATACCTTGCACAAAACTTTTATTCAGTTTCTGTGAACGGTATGATAGCTACTGTCTCATATATCGGGCTAGATTTGTTTTATAATCACCCTGTATTATATATCATGAAAATTATTCTTTAATCTTTGAATCGGTTCAATTCAATTAGAGAAGAGTTATAAAAGAATATTTCTCCTTCTTTAGTTATAGAATTTTGAAAACCAGGCTGGAAACAATATAAAAAGTTTCCACCTGAAATAGGTCCTATTTGAAGCATAAAGATGAACTATGTCAAATAAATTCAGGTGGATCTACTGGGAAGATCCCTGAAGCCCTTCGAAAAAATATATTATTCAGAATATATGATCGATATTTATCATAAATAAATGCAGAGAAATAGCCAGAGAATCGATTTGGGAGCTATAAAAATATTTTTTCAATTTAAATAAATGGTAACCTGTTGTTTAAGCTGCATTATGATTAGAAACTATAAACCAGAGTGGCTGATTCCCTCAATTCCTACATCTCTCTCATGTGAAAAAGTTGCAATAGATATTTTTGAGATAAAACGCATTAAATGTCTGCTAGTCACAAATTACTGTTCTATGTATCCAAAAGTCTATCCTTTACAGTATGTTACTTCTTCTACTATATTTGAGAAATTTAAAATAATTTTCAGTCGTAATGGGATCCTAGAAGTTTTCATCAGCGATAATGGTTCCCAATATGCCTTTTTAGAATTTAAAAAAAAATTGAAAATGTTTATGATTTTCATCATACGGCAAAGTATTCAAGGTATTCTCTAAGTAATAGGAAATCGAAAAGAGTAGAAAAAACGATAAAAAACTTGATGGTACCTTTCCAAGCTATTATACATTTAGTTTTATTATTATACTGAAATATTCCAGGATATACCGGAACAGATGGGAAAAGGACTTCGATACAGAATTCCAAGGTACTTATTACAACTAACACCAAAACAGTCAAACCTTAGCATCTCGTTGAGGACAAGAAAAATAAATTTCGACAGAAGGAAATATTTGATAAGAAATATTCTTCTCATTACCTTAAAAGCTCCAAGTATTATGCTGCTATTACACATAAAAACCTATCACGCAATTTTATTTAAGCGAATTTTTGCTGCAATTTCTGGAGGTCGAAATCGGAAAGAGGGTTGCAAAAGTTGAGTCAAAGATCGTCCAAAAAACAGATTTTCACGGTGTCTAGTACATGTCAGGCGCTCCTTTTCCGAGGCCTATACGAAGTCTTCGTGGTAGTAAGAAGGAAACAAAGAATGACTTCACGCCGCCAGTACAGTTTTTTCTCGGTGCGTATAACGAGATTTCTTCTGATTGGCTTATCATCGTAGGAGAAATTGTCCGCACAAACAACTTTTTATGACTCGCCAGAAAAAAATGTCCATACTCCCAACTCCTATTACAGTGGGTATTGAAGCGATTATGATCCAACATAATTGGCTCATAAGTTGCGTGAAAAATTGCCGTGTGTAATAGATTCATGGGTGCGAGGTATGAATACTCCAACAATCATTAAAGCGAAAGTTGACGCACCAACGTCTTACATAGCAGAAGCTCACACAAGAAAAAACATTAGACGAAGTCGTCGTTATTTGATTCCAGTGAAGGAGAGAGTAACTTATAATGAAATATTTTTAAAAATCCCATAGATGGTCCTGAGTAACCTCCATTATCACCAACAAAACAATAAAAATGTAGATACATGTGTTACACAAATACTCCGTCTTTAGAGTTTATGATTTTATTAAAAGAGGAAGTTGTAATTTAAATTATTCCAAGTTAAATGTATTCTTATCAATAATGTAGTAAGATATTTAAATTACTAACATTATTAAAAAGTATTTGAGTTATCTAATCTTTTTAATGTATTATTTTAATCCACTAAAATATCATCTTTAATATTTAATGTATATTAAAAATATTACTATAATAAATAATCCTTTCAAGTATTTTAATCTATTATTTGCTGTCAAATAGGCCATTTTTGTTGTAAGAATTTCTTTAATGGTCTTCCACCTAAATATCAGCTAAGATGAAAGAAGTGTCATATGCCTGTTACCTTTAAAAAGAACTCAATCGATTCTATGCGAGTAAATTATGTGGGCTAAATAAAAGCGGATTTCTTGAAAAATAAAACTTTTTTCTGCCACTGTCAAAACGAATTGTTTTTATAAGACATCTCATTTATAATTATTAATGGCATTAAAGTAGCAACGCTTCAGTGACAAGCGTAGGAATTAAGAGGAATTAAGAAAAAAAAAAAAGAAAAGAAAACTTGTTAAAAGATGTACGTATTTCTATCCGTGACGCTTTTCTTTTCTTTTCTTTTTTTTTTTTTTTTTTTTTTTTTTTTTTACATGTATATATCAGAATAAAAAATTTTAATTAAGAAAGCATTCTTTCATTAGTATTTAATGAAAGAATGGTTAAATACTAACTAGTATTTCATTAATATCTAATGAATCTATGATGAAATAATGAAAATATCATGAAAAGGGGATTGCCTTTTCTTGTTAATTTTTACATTTCGAACATAATAATATGTAAGAAAATATTGTGATAATGAAAAATTTCGACAGTGAGATTTTAAAGTATTTATAAGTTTTTCGGTCTACTTAATTCATTTTTAACACACAAAATAGTAGTGTGTATGGGAGCACGATAACCATGGAACTCAAACACAATTAATTAATGCTGTTTTAAAATGCCGCGGGTACGTGGATTACTGGAATTAAACGATTTTACTCGAAAAGACATTGTTGCGAATTTGAAGGTGATAAATGTCAGTGCTACATTAAACGTGCCTTTGTCAGTTATTAATCGTATAATTATGCAGTTCAAAAAAGATTTAAAGAAAGATGTTTCACCAAAATCAGGAAGACCTGGAGCTGGACCATCTAACAAACAAAGGAGTGTGTTAGTTCGAGGAGTCATAAGGAATCCCAAAAAATCTGTGAACGATGTGGCTATATCTTTGTCACGTCGAACTGTTCAAAGATTTCTTCCGGTGTTAGCCGTTTTTTTTTTCCCACTACGCATTTAACATTTTATTTGTGAGTTTTTTTTCCTTCTGGTCTCCTGCTTTTTTCTGTAGATTTTTAGTCTTCACTGAGAAAAAAAAATATACCGCCTTCATCTTGAATGTATAAGTGGTCATTTTCTAAATCCCTCAATCAAGTTTTTTAACGTTTGATCTTTGCCTGTGTCTGTTAATTTCAAAACGAATAAATTTAGGAGATCCAAATGTTGTATTTTGAAATTAATATAAGTTTTTTGCTGGAAAATTTTGATCAAGATTGATAAGTTTCAAGGAATGTTGCGTGTGAAAATTGTCTGAATAATTTTAAGTGAACTTTTAATTTTAACAACAGATTTAAATTCTATATAAATGTAGAAGCAGTAATGAAACGGGGGTTTCAGGGGGGCTCCCACACACACACAGATCTAATTATCATGTACAACTCTTCCGAAACCTAATTTGAATTGTCTTAACATAGGTTTTCATAACAGAACTCGTTATCTTAACCCTTTAATCTCCAACCTGTATTTATAGTATTAAATTTCATGGTAAGAGAAAGTCGTGTGAGTGACACACCAGATTATTTTTTTTCTAATACCCTGTCAACTGACTTTTGACACAGTAATTTATTTTCTATTGCATATTTACCATTTATAGCTTTTTAACAGTGGCGCACAAAAAAAAAAAAAAAAAAAAAAATTAAAAATAAATAAATAAATAAAATAAGTTAAATAAGTAAAAAAAAATAATAATAAATTTTCATACAAAAGTATCCATTGGACAAAACATAAAACTTGAGAGAAAATACTCAAAGGTTCTATTATGATTTTCTCTTTTGTTTATTTTCTGTCATATTTCTGATTGAAATCTATTTAAATAACTGTTTATTATTAAATCTTCGCAAAGTTCATTCATATCACTCCAGATTCTTTTAAAGGCCTGTAAATAGCTGTTGTAAGTAAAACAATACAAAATATTAAATGTATTAAAAAAAAAAAATTCCCATTAAAAAAAAGTGCCTAACAATATTGGGTTTTTTAGTAAACTTTTATCTGTGTGTGTTTGTATCTGCGTGATTTTCTTTTATTAAAATATCCATTTCAATGATTATGATATATATATATATATATATATATATATTGTAATTGCAACATATATAAAAATTAGTGTTTCTTTCTTTCTTTTTTCAAATAAATAAGTTTTTGTATAAGATCGTACATATTTTTATGGGTTTTTAAATCCTCAAATTACCCCCCCCCCCAAAAGAAAAAGGACAAATTTTAATGCTTTTTTAAAAGTTATTATTTTAATTAGAACACTCGTCTAATTAAGATGGTTGTTATGTATTTTTATGAAAATTTGTTTGACATACATATATATATATAAATTAATTAGATTGTAGTTTTTAAGGCGCAATTTGCTATGACATTTTAAAATTTTAGAGGTGATGAGCTTCCAGATTTTGAAATTGCGAATTTCCAACCAATTTCAAGAAAAATTAAAAATTCTTCATAAAGAGTGATTGTAAAATTAACAACATTCCAAAAGGATCTTAATTTGGTTGAAAGTTACAGATTTTGATGAAAAATAATATTTAATTAAATTCAAGGTTATGAATTAAATTAAATGAATTTAATTAAAATTGTGTTTTAATCCAAGTTACTTCATATCTATATTTGGTGTTATTGTTTTCATTAGTCAGATTTTTTTTTCTTTAAGCATATTTAATTTACACTTGATTAGATATACTTTTGTAATTTGCACGGTTAACGATTCTAATACTGAATTTATTTAAAAACTGAAAAATTGTAACAAAATTGGTGAATTGCAAAAAATTCTCAAATTTTTTAAGTATTCGAGATATACAGTGATGTGCGATTTTCGTATGCATTATAATACTTCTCATTTTGATTTGATGGTATCTTCGTATATATTAAGCATTATCTTAAACTTAGCAGCGAAAATATATGTGCCTGACACTTAAATTTATGTGTATGAAAAATCCTGCATATCTAAAATTTTCTAACAAAATAAATAATTAAAGAATATCCCTACATTTACAAAATACTTGAGTTTTAGCATAACATCTGAGTATTATTAGAATAGAGGCTTTTATCATTTATCCACACCTTTGGTTTTCCATCTTTCTTGTTAATCCGCAAGCTAAAACTTTTCCCAGCTTTATGTGAAATCTCGTATATAATTAATCATCGCTGAGCTCCTGAACTGACAACTTAGATTTTATATTCGGCGACAAGTATGCTTCAATTCTGAATGTATGCTGTTTAGTTTATTTTAATTAATAATGAAAAAAAGAAAATTCAGATAGTTAAATCGTCTGTATTTCCATTTTAAAATTATAAATTTATAGTTAAATTATGTATTAAAAATATGTACTGATACCCTATCTAACAATATAATTATTTGGACACTGTTGAATTTAGACGTTTTGTCAAATATCTAGAAAAGTTCTTTAGGAATCATATTGAAACTTTGATAGTGTAAAGAACATGTTGTACCTCATAAAATATTATAGGGGTTATACCTTATATAACTAAACTATAAGGGGTTTTACTCACATTTTTATTTTGATTCGATCAGTGCCCAATGGTAATAGAGTGTTCGTTGATTGTAAATAAATATTGATAAAAGACCCTATCGTCTTCATTTTTTTTTTTTTTTTTTTTTTTTTTTTTTAAGTTATAAAAAATTTACCAGTTGTGAATTTTCTGAATGTAAAAACAGAATATAAAAATATGTAATAGTTAACGAGTTATAAAGGGGCAAATTTTCCCATAGGGGCTTTGGTTTCCGGCGACAGTAAGTGGAGAGTCTTCTTAAATTCTGTTCATTCTATCTCGTATAACTTTTTGAATTTATACGATATCTGTTTGAGGTTTTCATAAAGTTGCTCAATACATTTTGTAATTATGCAAATGAAATTTTTCTAAAAGCTAGCGCATGCGTAGTTAAAAATTACTAACGAAAAATCATCGTATATCATAAGATATTTAATATTTTTGCATTCTGATTGCATTATGCTGTATCTAATGTGGTATGCCAAATTTTCTACAAATAGCTTTGCACTGGATCTAATACCCTACGTGTTATAATTTTAAAAGTGGAAATTTATTTTGCGCTTAAATAAATATATATATATATATATATATATATATATATATATATATATAATATATATATATATAATTCAATATATATATATATAAAATTCAATTCAATATAAATGACAAAAATTAATTTGTATAAAAAAGGCGCTCAAAGCAGCACAAAATTGTATACAAAAACAATAATATATTTAAATAATGATAAATGATGACATGAAAGTGAAATGTAACAGACAACAAGAAAACTTATTAAACAATGTTAATAAGCAAGAAAATAAGTTAAAGTTAAACTCTATTTAAGCCAGAAAATTAAATTAATGCTGAGCCAATCTCCTCAGCAGGTGGGAACACAGCTATTAATAACTATGTAGTACTAGCAGGTTTCAAAAGATATGTAGGCTAGCATACATCAGATATATTTCAAAATGAATGGTAATGAAAAACTTAAAATTGTAAAACAGTATTTCTATTTCTTAAAAATTAAATATTGAAATTTGAAAATCATAAAATTGTAAAAAAGTATTTCTATTTATTGAAATTGAATATTGAAATTTGAAAATCATATGTTACAGCCAACTAAAACCAAAGAGCATTTTATAATAAAGCTTATTTATATAGATTTTTATATGAAAATGCTAGCCAAACATACCCTCACCCGAACCTGCCGGAAAAAGAAGAAAAACTCACCATCTGTAAGAAACAACAACTGCAAAATCGATCCTAGCTCAAAAACCTTTTAAACATTGAAATTCTCACTCCATATCCATAGATGTTCAAAAAAATTTCCAGGTCTGGCGAAACAAAATAACTTCGAACATCAACATGTATGCTAGCCTACATATCTTTTGAAACCTGCTAGTACTACATAGTTATTAATAGCTGTGTTCCCACCTGCTGAGGAAATTGGTACAGCATAATTTAATTTTCTGGCTTAAATAGAGTTTAACTTTAACTTATTTTCTTGTTTATTGAACATTGTTTAATAAGTTTTCTTGTTGTTTGTTACATTTCACTTTCATGTCATCATTTATCATTATTTAAATATATTATATGTAGTATATATAGATATATATATCCAAGAATATATGCGGTAGCCTCATAAAAATTTATACAGATAATGAAAAAATTCCTTATTATCACACGTGACAGCCAAAATGCATTTCAAGCATTACTTTTTACAAGGTGATGCAAAACGTTTTGACTTTTCCAAAACTAAATTCAAAACTCTTGTACAATCAATATTTAAACTTTAAAACTTCTTCACACACCATAAAATTTAAGCCAGCGCAACCGGTTTCGAAAGGGCGACGTCTTTCTTGATCAGGTGCAAAAAACTCGTGCTATTGCCTTGGAGGCAAAAGCAAGACTTTCGTTTAATTTTTTACTGGTCCTTTTTTCCTCTTCAGGACACAACTTTTGCTGAAATATATGAGGTATAACATGTTCCTTACGTTACCAAAAGTTCAAGATGATTCCTAAAACACTTTTTTGGATATTTGATAAAATGTCTAAATTCGAAAGTGTCCAAATACTTATTGGTATATTAATCAAATTGAATAACTTTTAATACTTTGATACTTTTGTATATTATAAAAACTTTTAACACCACCGATTTGAATAAATTTTATGTGTTATAAGGCGTGGTGGAGTATTAAAGAAACAGTAAGAAGATATTTCTAGCCCTTGAAATTCATAATTAGGCTTACATTTTGGAAATTGAAAGCTCGTAGCCTGTTTAAGCCGAAAATTTTAATGCGAGTAGTAAAACTTACGGCAAATATAACCAATAATGTACAAATTTTATGGCTTAAGTTTGACAGCGAGGTTTCAATTTTTCGCAAAGTACTCACAAAATGTAACACCTAAAAACGTAAGGAGTTCCAATAGGGAAAAAAAAACTTTTGTAGATGAATGTTTCTATTTACCAATATTATCTTATATGTTTAAAATCATATCTCTTATTGGCGTTAATAAGAACTTCAATAATGAAAAAACAATTTCACAGCATTGTGAAATATTAATTAAAGGTGAACAGTTAATTATTTTTCAGAAACTATATTATTATTACCTGTAAGTATTGTAGACATTCACTGAAGTCAGTTCGATTTTCCACCCATTCTCCTTTTTCATTACAAGTACGTGATGCAAATACACCTAAAAACATCAAGATATTTATCATCATTGCATCATTCTAGACATTGTGTTTCACTATAAATTATTTTTAATACTAACAATTATTCAAAAATTATACATTTCTTTTTCTGGTGTTTATACACATTTTCCATCTGTTTTATTCTCTCACATTTACTTTGTTTACAGAAATTTATATTTTATACTTTAAGTAACAAAAATCCCTGCAAATTTCTACTACATAACACTACTTAATCAAACAAGAACCGTTCAAATATTTTTACTAATAAGAGAGAGTCAGTGGGTTTTGCTTCCCACTAGTGCTACACTGTGGGCAATTGGTGACGGTCTGGGACACACTCCTAACGGTGGTCTGGAGGTGTGCCATCACAATTTTCATCTTCAACAAGGGGAATGGCTCTACTGCTTTGGTGGCCTCCTGTGTATAATGGGGATGGAAACAGAGAACATCGTGGTCACGACTGATATTACATGTAGCAGCCACCATTAATATACACATCGGCCGGCTCGAGTATCGAACCCGCAGTCTTCCAATTACGTGCTCGGTGCTCTACCCACTAGGCTACCGCAACCCCGTTTACAAATAAAATAATGTATGTATACAATTATAATGCAGAAATATTTAAGGTATGTATCTAATAAAAACAACTCCGTTTAAATGTTTTCGCTGTTCAATAAATTTAAGAACAACAGTATATGACAATTCATTTCAATAGTTATAAATGTCATAAAGTGAGGTACAATATATGAAAGCTACTTTACGATTTGCAAAGTGATGTATAGAGTGTTTATCTTTGTCTAAGTTTAGTTGCTTATTTTATTCACGATGTAAAGGATGTATTAACCTTGTTTTCTAAAAAAAGAAACAAACTATTTTATTATGTTGCACTGGTTGAGAGAACGTTCGATTCATCTGCTACTAGCTGTAAACAACCGTAATGATTGGTAAGAATTATTCACTGCTTTTCTCAATCGAAAGCTCAAAGGATCAGAAGCATCTGCTCGAGAAAATAAGCTTCGCCTGTCGATTAAAGATCATCGAAGAGAAATTTCCTATTTTGTCCAAGCATTGCTTATATTCAAACAATATTTAGATTGCAATTATTAAAACACTTTTTTTTTTCTTTTTTTTTTTAGGGTTAATAGCATCGTCAACTTTATCGTGTGCGAAAAGTAGTTTGTAAAAGAATAGTTAACTTCTTGTCAACGAATACACTATATACAAAGATTAATTTCAAAACAATCCAATAAAACAATATCACAGAACAAGAATTTTTCCGATTCAGCAACTACAACCGCTCAGCTCGAAGCCTGAACAAAACTGAACTCTTCCGAAGTAACTCTACAGTTTTTATATTCTTGGGAGTGTTTTTCGTTGCCATGTTAATATTTATTTATATTAAAAATTGATATTATTGTCAATTATCATTTCACTGTAACTTCTAAATGTATGCGAGTGCTTTCAAACAGTTTCCCCAAGTTTCCATTTTCTTCGAATTTTCTGAATATTGCTTTTATTTTTTCGTCGACATCAATATATATATATACATATATATTTCTTTTAGTCCGTATCCACCCACTTCTGCGGATTTTATTATGAAATCTGTAGGTTCAGCATCCTTTTTAAGCTTATTTATTAGCAACTAAGTATTAAGTGTTTTCATTTTCAATGCACTGTTTAACTTGGAATGCCAACTTTTTAAAAGATTATTAGTGCGATGTCTTTGTCCATATATGTTCCATAAGTCTAGAGAAATTCTAACATTGTCCAACAACTATCTAATGTAGTAGTCGTAAGATATGAATAATTTTTGATTTTCTGGAGAATTAACAATTTTATTATCAGCTTTCTGACTTACGCTAAGGGCACGGCCTCTTCTATTTCTCCTGCCTCCCTTCTACTGCCTTACTCTAAGAGCACCTTACGCTAAAAGCACTTATGCTAAAGGCACGCCACCACCACCCAAGGAAAAAAATAAGGATGGTAAGATAAGAAAGAAGTTTATCATTCAAGATTTAAAAAATCCACATTTCATCTCAGTTTTAATTGACCAACAACTTAAGCTAATATAATTTTAATTATTGCCTTATAAAGATCTTTTACACATTAAAAATTAAAAATTAACTCATTAGGTGCCAAAGCTTCCGCTGTGGGAACATGTGTTTAAGAATTTTTTACTATACAAGTAATTAAAGTAAATATATATACTCGTTGGTAATTTTTTCAAAAAGTTTGAAATGTAAACTCATTATTATTATTATTATTCAAACAAAACTGTCCGTTTATACTGCATAAGGAGAAAAAAATAAAACACACCAAAAATAACTCATTTGAGTGATGGTGTTTAAAACAATGGATAAAAAAAAAAAAAAAACTAATTTAAAAGGGCTTTGTAGTTTATCAACATCTATGATGTGCCAAGTCTCCTATTTTGGAACCATATCATATCTTCTAACAACATATATTTTCAGTGAGATTCATTTAGCGGCGTTAACGGCCCTCTTCTCTTACCGTCGCCGGAAGCTCGAGCCAATGTTATTCTATGGGGAAATTTTCTTTACAAATAACTTATTAACTAATACATATTTTTAAATTCTGTTTTCATATTCAGAAAATTCCCAACTATTAAATTGACGGGCTTTTTTAAAAATGTACTTTTTTAATTTTTAATATTTTATTTTGATATTGCAAAATGAAAAAAAAATCACATATCGAAAATTCGTATTTTGCAGCTTCAAAATAAAATATAAAAAATTTAAAAAATAATTTTTTAAAAAAGGTCCGTCAACTTAACAGCTGGGAATTTTCAGAATGTGAAAACAGAATTTAAAAATATGTATTAGTTAATAAGTTATTTGTAAAGAAAAATTTCCCATAGAATAGCATTAGCTTCGACTTCCGGTGGCGGTGAGTGAAGCGGGCCCTTAATGGGTTTAATTATTTTCTTAGTAAAAGCTGCAAAATACAAAATTCTAAATGTATGCACTTCAATATTGTTTTAGAATACCAAAAAAAGTGAAGAATAGATTTAAAGTATCACTATTTAACTTACCGATAATGTCTTGCTCTTGACGATAGCTTGGACAAGGTTTATAAACTGTTTTTCCAGCTAGCGTCGGTGGCCAGCATAAAAGAGAATCCCAAATGAAAGGACAAAATACAGAATCTAAAAAACAGTATTTACAATTAATTTTGTTTTTGACGCATACAGAAAAATTTGATGCACGTTGACAAAAATATAAGTGTATTACCATTAACTTAATGTAGCAATAATAATTTGCTACACATGATATTTAACATATGATATTTAATAAATAGCACACAAATAAATAAATAAATATTTTACAAGATATTTTTAAATCCATCATAAATGATTTATGAATAAATTGCAAACAATGCACAGCAATACAAGTGTTGAATAGTGATTAATACAAAACTATGTAAGCAAACACTGTAAATTGTAATTTAATGTGTTTGTTTAGAAAATGTTTTATTCATCAATATATGATTAAAGTTTGAGAAATAATCTCTGAAATACGTAAATACGCGTATTGTTCAGAAGTTATTTGTATAAATATTTGTGTTACCCGACAATATCCAATTTTATACATATGCATGTAATTTCTTTGAAACAGGGAGTAATTAAAAATATGTAAACACAGGAATTTCCATATAAAACTCATTTGTGATTAATAAAAAATATGATGGAGTTTTTCACAAGTGTAAATAAAGAAATAAATAAGAATTTCATAAAAATTGAGGCACTAGTGCGACGTGAAACTCAACCAACCAACCAACCATAAAAATTGATAGATTTCTGTCACAAAAATCTGAACGTAGAATTAAGTTCATTTTGTTCAAAATTTAAAATTTAGGCTGAAAAAAAAAAAAAAAAAAAAAACTGTGTTTTGTGGGATACATTACAAATATTATAAGAAGAGATAATTATGTGTGCTACCACGAACGCATCGAACTTTTTCGATAGTCAAATATGACATTATGTTGATGTAACATTTTGAAAAAAAAATAATAATAAGGTTTTAATCATTTGGTGCTCTGGAAAATATTACAACAGTAAACAAATCAAACTCTTTAGATCTGGAATTGTGAGCGAAACTAATGTTGCGATAGCTTCAAATTTATAATTTCTGAAAACATATTTTTACCTCACTATTCGACGATCGAAATGGTTCGATATGTTCCTGGTAGCAATCTATATGTTTTATGGATTTTACATTTTTGTATTTCACTTCGTTACTTTTATTCCAGTTTCATAATTTAAATCAAATGTATGGATTAAACATATAAATTACGTATTGCGATTTTAAATGCAGTTTTTACTTTAAGAAGTTTCAAGGTGTCAAGTACTAACTTCAATTTGTTAAAGAAGATTTGTTGCATATAAAAAGTTACAAATGCTTAATTATATAGAAATTTAAATATAAGATCAGGTATCGATAAGTAACGCACATAACTTTAACCTTCCAGCGGACGCGCGTATGTGAGAGATACACTAGCGGTGAATCCTATCGTATATCAAAGTCAGAGAGCATTTAGAACACTTTGGCATTTGGAACACAGTATATATTGATCTATTTTTTGTTATCTTTTGAACCTCGAGACAACGATATGAAGCTGTATATTTGCTATTTGTATTTGAAAAATACGCGCGACCGTTCATGTAATGTTTTGTTAGATTTGATTTTTTTTTTTTTTTTTTTTTTCGCTGTTTAAAATGATTCTTTGTTGTTTTTGTTTTAAACTTTATTATTTTAAATATTTTTAAAATTTATTAACTTTTAACTTTACACTTTTTATTAAAAATGACAAAACATCAACTATATTCTTTATTTTATTTTCAAATAATTCCGATTTTTCTTTGATTACTTTATATTGATTTCGTGCTTTCAGTTTCCTTCTTTCAGTTTTTTTTTAATGAATAAAAGTTCCAATTGAATGTTCTTATTAATCTTCAAATGGTTATAGTATAATTAAAATATTCAGATACTTTAAAATACGTATTTTAAAGTAGTGTATGTGAAAAATACGCGCGACCTTTCATGTTCGTATAAGCAGCGCGCCCGCTCTAATCTTAAACACGCAGGAATAAAAAATGCATTGAATGATAATGATAGTAGAAAGCGGAAATGAAAGCAGTACCAATTTATTAGTTACTTTTCGAAGCAATTACTATTCATGTTTAAGCACTTGTCCCAGAGCGGGATTCCAGTCTCAAAATCCAGTTTACCCAGAACGTCATCTGCTGCGTGTAGAGCCATTGTCGTAAGGTCCGTTTGAGGTCGGTAGCCAATCGCAGCACTAGTGCGACGTTAAATCAAACCCAACCAAACCCGTTTGAGGTCGCGTCAGAGTCAAATTTCTGATTGCCGAAGATCCTCTTCATGGATGCAAACAGATGAAAATTTAAAAGTATCAGATCTGGGCTGTATGGTAGACACTCCAAATTTTCCTAACTCAATTCTTACGTTTTTGAACAAATTTGGCGTGTCACATGCGGATGAGTCGTGTAGCAATCGAATAGTTCCATACGTCGTACTTCGCTTCTGGTGAATAACATGTCTTAATTTAATCAGCGTTGAACAGTAAATTTCTCAGCAGCACACCATTCATGTTCCAAAGATTGTGAAAATCAATTTTTTAGCCGAAGGTGAAGATTTAAATTTATTTTAGATAGGTCTCATCTCCCGTGATAATGTTTTCCCCAAAGATTCATCACTCTTGTTGTTGAAGCACTGCAAATGTATCAAATGTATAGAATCAGATTGTAAGCCATTCTGCATATAATTTTGAGAATTGTTTCGGGACACAGTAGGATCAAATTTTCGTGTACCCTAAGCTTACCATGAACAATGTCCCAGGCAGCCCCATAAGAAATGTTGATATGTTCCTTTATATTATTCAACGTCGTCTGACACTTCTCTCGTATGACACTGTAAGCTGCATGAACATTTTCACAGGTTGGCGAAGACACTGTTTTTATAGATCTGGCTTCATCAACCAAAGACTTTTACCCCCGCCTCCCCCTTTAACCATTTTAAAGGCAGGAAGATATATTGCAATTACATAATTTTAATTCCAAACTCCAAGAATTCAACACAGAATTTTTTGGCAGAATTTTACTTTTATAACTTACTGGAAAAAATTCATGTATATATTTTTCTAATTTTGCTCGTAATTTCTAGTGGATTTTGAGCGTAATTCATTTGTTCATAAAAGGGTTAAAACCTGACACAATCTCCCCACATTGACAGTCAATACAGTCTAGTTAGTAAATGTCCACGATTTCCGGATGGATTTCCCTAACATTTTTACATTTGCCGATATGTATCAAAAATAACTCAACATTCTTTTTCAACATGGCTAGCTCATATACCAAGTTTAGAAAACTTATACGTTATAGAAGTTGAGATATAGCCTTCCCATAATTTAGAGAAGCTGCAGTTTAACAATGTTACCTCTCGATCGATATACACCCAAGTTGAATTAGTATAGTGTTTCATAATGGCTCTCTCACGTAAGTTTTGTGCAGTTATGCTAAATAGAAACTAAGATATAACTTTCTTTTAAATAGTAGTAAATGAAGCATAGCAGAGCCACTTGCAGAAGATTTGCACAAAAATTTTATAGGCTCCAGTTTCTGCCAAGCTGCAACTAAATATAATCACGTTTGATAATTCTGTGTATTAGTTCTTCTACTATAGCTGCCACATAACCTTTGTCACAAACAGACAATTTCTAAAAATAGTTCCAGCAAAATAGCAAAATCCTGTTCAGAACATCTCAAAACGTGTAAATACATCGAGCATGGTAAAGTCGAAAACTTTTACGAATGCAATACATTCTTCTTTTAATATAGACGTAATCTGGTGTGTCACTCACACTACTTTCTCTTAGCCTGAAATCTAATACTATAAATAGATTGGAGATACATAACGAGTACTGTTATACAAGCACATGTCAAAACAATTCAAATTAAGCTTCGGAACAACTTTATTTGACAAATAATTCCATGTGAGGGGGCCTACCACCCCTTCCCCTCCATCCTCCATCCTCCATTTCATTATCGTACCTACATTTATATAAAATTCAAATCTGTTATTAAATTCAAAAGTTCATTTAAAATTATTCTGACAACTTTCACACGCAACATTCCTCGAAACTTATCAATCTTGATCAAACTTTTCTAGTAACAAACATATTAACTTCAAAATACAACATTTGTATCACATGAAATTATTTGTCTTTAATTTATTCTAAGGCACGTAGACAAAGATCAAACGTTAAAAACTTGACTTCGGTATTCAGGAAACCTCAAAAAGTGTAAATATACAAAAAAACAAGTGATTTGTATTTAGCTTAAAAAAAAATACATTTTTTACGGATATGGCTATGAGAAATTAATTTCAATTTATGAGCAGCGTTCCTGGACATAGTAAAATATTATAGTAAAGCACTTCCATTAACAATAAAAAAGAATATTATGGTTTAAATATAGGCAGCCTTGTATATCTTCTGAAGGCTATGCACACACCACATTGTGCTAATAAATGTAAACCTATATTAATAACACACGGCACAACCTGAAATACACATCCATGAATTTCCATGTATTGTCGCACCATAATCCAGTTCTTTTGTGTAGCGAATACTGTTATAAACGAACAATGAATGATTTCAATACCATATTCTTCATGAAACATGTTTTTACTCATATATATATATATTTATATTAAATTTGGTTTAGTGTAGTCTATAGATGTTTAAATTCTATTTACCTGCAATTTCCCCCATAGACGTAATTTGTTTGAATTCTCTTGGGTGTCCCTGTACATGAACTATTTGCTTGATCTCAACGAAAAATTTAGTATAGCATCCCTATGTAATACACATTTAGAATACCAATTTTCGGCTTTCTGCTATTATTTGTTCTTGGGATATTCTGATAACACACACACACACAGAGCGACACACAGAGCGACACACAGACCAACCGCTAAAAACATGATTTTTGGATTCAGGGCACCTCAAAACGTGTAAATATAACAAAAACTCAATTTCGAAAATTTCATCCAAAAACAATACTTTTTTTTGCCATATATATGGGTAAGGGAAAGTGAAAAGTGAAAGAAAATTATTTATTCAGTTTTCCAAAATCAGTGTCTGAAAAATTTCTTTTTTCAAATATTAAAGCCAATGATTAATTTTAGTATTTGGAATATTGTTTAACAACTGGTTATTGATTTTTAGATCGTAATCGTTATTTTCTAAAGAAAGATATTGAAAATAGATAATGGTATTAGACAAACAACGAAATTATCTAATAGGAAAAGATGAGACTGTTAAGTAGGAGAAAGGAGGGAGAGTTATCCTCCGTAAATATAACATAAATATTTGCAGAGAATATTATTATCGATTTCATATACTTATATCACTCTTTAATAAAATAACAGTGAATAATTTATACTTTAAATATTATGTTGGTAAATTTTCTACGGTTATTGGAGTTCTGCGTGGAATGCTTCCATTTACTATAACGTTTATTTAAAACAACAGGTTATATTATTGCATGTTTATGTGTATTGGAATTTCGCCCATCGTAAAAGGAATAAAACTGCGGGAGATAACGCATTTAATAATTTATATATCAACAGCGATCTTTATTAGTCTGTGCTTCCGTTAGGATAACAATGCTTCTCCATTTATAAAAGCAATAATACGCACATATATATGAATTAATTCTACAAATAAATATAGTATTATGTGTTATAACTCATCCTTAACGTGCTACCTATTGAATAAAATATTATCTCAGTAATACAATTTTTACTTATTTCCTTAAATAATCACTATACATACCTGTATAATGCAAGCAAACGTATTGTTTTGGGGTCAAATTTTCGAAGTTGCATATTTGCTATATTTACTCATTTTGAGGTCTCCCGAATATAAAAATCAGATTTTGAGCAGTTGATCCATTTGTGCCTGTCTGTGAGTTTGTTATAAGTCTAATTCAAGAACAAATATTTGCAATAAGTCCAAACTCTGTTTCTCAATCTATATCATATGGTGATGCTACTCGAAACTGTTTATTAAAATCGCACAAATGATTCGAATACAGGGACATCCAAGATAATTCAAATACATTAAGTCTACGAGCGAAATTTCTGGTAGGTACAGTTTGACATCTTTAGACTTCAGTAAACAAAATAAAATAAACGTATAATTTTATATGCTTAAAATCTCGTGTCACATAGAATGTAGTATTGAAACACTTTACTATATGTTTTGCAGACCACACAAAAGAATTCGAATATATTAGGTCTATACATGGAAATTGTTAGAAGTGCATTTCAAGTATTGATATGTATTTTCAGTCGTGCGATAAATTTAAATACATTATGTGATGTATATATAATTTATAGACAATATACAAGGATACCCAAAATTAAGGAAGTACAGTCTTTTTTATTTAATGATTGATGAAAATGCTTTACTAAATTTAAGAAAACTGCTTAGAAATGGTAATTACTTCCTCATGCCCATATGATAGACAAAGTATTGTTTGATGTCCTATTTTAGACATGGAATTTTGGCTATAATTACGTATTTTGAGGTCCCCTGAATACGAAAATAAAATTTTTAGCAGTTGGTCTGTGTGTCTGTCTGCTATCAGCATAACTGTTGGAAATTTAAATTTAGTATTTTGAACAACATATGAAGTTGCCGTTAGAAATTTTACCCAAAACGTTAAATTTCAAGAGTGACGTGAGCGAAAGTTGTTTGAATAATTTTGAAAAAATTTTAATTTTAATTGCAGCCTGAATTATTTTTATTTAATAGGCACTAGTTTAAGTCAAGGTGCAACTATATATAAATTTATATGAAATTTTGAGCATTAGTTCTTGAGCTACAGTTGTCACACACACACAGACAGACATTTTCTAAAAACGTCAAATCATGTTCTGGAACTTTAAAAACGTATAAATTCATCGAAAACCGGAAGTTGAAATTTTTTTTATAATTTCGTTTAATGAATATAAAAGAAAGTAAAAATTAAGGCTGACCTCTTATATGTTAAATATAAATTAAAAATGCACCGCATATTTTACTTCAATTTGACGCAGGGAAAAAAAAAATCATTAAAATTTGAAAATACACTGCACGATATTTCTAGCCATTGCCCAAAAGTTTCAGAAATATTTTGTGTGGCAGAAATATTTTTTGATAAACGATTTTCTTGTTATATTCCATGTAAAGCATGGTTTTGTGTTTGTGCATTTGTGTGTATATATATGTTCACAAACTTCTGTATTCTACAAATGACATCATTAACTTTGCTTTGCTCACTAATGCATGTGTTTCGTTCACTTTCTGTCTCTTCGAGTGTATCCTAACATGCATTTCTCCACGCTTCTCTGTTTGGAGCTTCTGTATAGATTTACACGTTAATATCTAAGTTTATTAAATAACTTAATACAGACAAAATACACTGGTCATTTTTTTTCCTTAAACAAACTGAGAGGTCACTTTTTAATATAGAGGTATTTCTTCCGGATGTTCTCCATGCCAGTTAAATCTGTTAATTTCTTCCATGATGTTTTCGTTTATCGTAACTTGTTGAAGGACTTGTTCCAGGTAAGTATAACTGCATACCGTTTCTAATTCACTTATATCAATAATGACCTTCATTGAAGAAATAAAGGAATTTGACATAATTTTTTTCTTACTTGTTCAGTCCAACTAGCTGGCTTTCTTTGTTTGGTTCTTCTTGCATTTTTTGCAAATCCTCGAACGAGGAAGCAAGCAGCCCAATGGCATCCTAAAATCTCAAATTATTTACAAATTCTAAATCCAATTTTATGCCTTTCTCTTCTTAATTTGGTTTCTTAAAAATTTCTTGAAGTATTGCATTGAACTGTTTAAGGGAATGGTGGGCTTTGAAAATCGTAAAAATCAACGGAAATCATCGATTTTTCGTTTTGTTATATTTATTTTCAATAACTAATTCTGAGCAATATGCAACAAACCGCATGCTTCTAAGTTGATATTTTCAAAAATTACAAGGGTTTCAAAAAAATAATGATCTGATTAAATGTCCTTTAAAATGTAAAAAAAAAAAAAAAAAAAAAAAAAAAAAAAAAAAAAACAAGCGGTATAGTCGGCGGAGATTGATCATATATATTTTTAACTTTTAAAATACTTTAATTTTGTTAAAACAATGTTAAAAAACATACAGTTTAAAATATATAGCCTTCTAAAATGTTTGACTGATAAATAATGATAACTGTTGAAATTCAATTTAAATGCTGTTTTCTCTTAATGTGATTTTTAATGATTTTCCCTTCTTTCAAATGTCTCTCGTGTCACAATTTTGGCTTAAAATTAATAAAAATTGCTTTAATATGTTTTATGTTACATTTAAGTGAAATCTGGGTATCCGTTTTAAATTTCGCCTATATTTAGATTTTTAAGACTCTGTTTTATTATGCGCGAGATTGAAATTGTCATAAAAAAATCAGTATATTTCACAAAAATTATTCTTAAAACTAAACTTCTGAACAAATAGAAAATCCGATACTCAAATTTATTTAAAATATATAAATGAATAATAATCAAGCAAAATAATAAAAAAAAAATAGCAAAAATATAAACGCGAGAGACATTTTAAATAAAAAAAAAATAATTTTTTAAATAAAAAAATTAAATAATTTTTATTTTTATTTTTTATGTTATTAATATTGTAATACTTCAGTGCCTATATATACAAAAAATTAAAACTTTTGCTGTAAAATTAAAAATATTTATTATAATGCCCACCGTCCCCTTAAGTGAATTTGTATCGCCTTGTCTTACATCTTTTCTGGTTTTGGATGCATTACTTGTTTTGTGGAGTTTTGGTTTGGCTGTTGCTTCTTTAAGAATGTTTACAATAAGGGGAATAGATCCTGAGTTAACAACAATATTCCGTAATGCATTCATAACTACTAGGGATATAACAGAATCAAAGGCCTTTTCATAGTCCAAAGGCTACACAAAGAGGAAGATTGTATTCATTATTTCTTTCAATAATTTCTCTAATTGTATGAACATGGTCGATGGTACTAAAATCACTTCAAAATCCTGCTTGTTGTTTAGGTTATGCTGCATCTAATTGTTTGTTTAAATGATTTGTTAAAACTTTCATCAGAATTTTGTACAAGATTAAGAGCAGATTATTGAACGATGGTTTCTAATACCTTCTTAAATAAGTAAGATTATGTTAGCATTTTTCCAGTTTCTTTGTTTCTTTGGAACAACACATAATATTATACATTTGTTGAATACTTCAGTAAGAAGTTTAATAGCTTCATTTCCTGCTTCTTTTAGAATATCTGCAGTCATTTTGTCTTTTCCTGAATCTTTTCCCTTTTTAATTACTTCTATCACCATTAGCTAATTCTTCGTCCAATATCTCTGTTATACCGTCGTTTGTATTTTATGGGATAGGTGAACTAGAGAGTTTTTCTGACGAAGTGTACAGTTCTGAATAAAAATTTGCTGCCTCCTTTAGAAATTGCGCTTTATTCCCAGTGAAATATCCTCTTTTTGTCTTCAAAGCTAGAATTATTTTCCTACGAAGTATCAAATTTCTTTTTGCAGTCTTCAAATCTTTATTTTCTTCAATGGCCTGTTGGATCATATTACAATTAAATTTCCTGGTGTCTTCTGCAATCTTTTTCCTCAGAGTTTTACATAATTTTGAAAATTTAGCCTTCGCAATAATTTCATTTTTCTTCTTATTTCTATAAGCTGTCGTATCTCTTTCTAGATTTTCTTAATTGGTGTATTTTCTTCCAAACCAACAACATTTTTTATTGATTCGAGAACAATATTGACAAAGTTCACTGTGAATTCATTGACGTCTTCAATATTCTTAAGCAATTGAAATCTTTTTAATTCAAGCTGGAACTCTTGTTTTTTTTTTTTTGGCATTTAGAAGTTGTGGTTAAATTCACTTTTTCGAATTTGCACCAACTTCTGTCTTTTCAATGCAACCTGTAACTTATAATGTACCAGTTTGTTGAGTTGGGAACCTTCCAAATGATGAAACGATGATAGATGGACCAGCAAAGTTCTATTTTGGATACAGAGAGATAAGAAAAGACGTTGGAAGTAAATACAGTGTCGTTGGCGAGATAAGAATGTAGAGTTTAGAGAAGAAAATGGAGAGAATTGCAGAAAACAGAGCACCTTGCAACGTATCAGCTTGTTAGTCTGGGCACCTTGCAGAAGAAACGATGATAGATTACCAAAGTCCTATTTTGGATACCGAAAGGTAAGAAAAGACCGAGGAAGAGATCACAGTGACATTGGCGAGATGACTGACGTGTTTGGAGGAGTAAACGAAAAAAAAAAAACCTTCAGAAAATATGGATTTACCTAGGAGAGGCCTTCATCTTGCAGTGGACTGATAAAGGCTGAAATTGGTGATGATATATATATATATATATGCGTTGATTTCATTTTGCATAGTGCAGTCTAAAGACTTTAAACTATTCCGATAACAGGATGTAAAATATTAGAACACTTTTGTATGTCCCTGTGCAAAAACCATTTGTTAAATCATAATAAACGTTTTAAGTAACACTACCATGTAATACAGATTTAAAGTTCTAACAGCTTCTCTTTGCTATGCAGAAGAATAAAATATTTATCTGTAACTTACTAAAGTCTCCTTATTTTTTATTTGAAGTTAAGATTATTATTTCTTACTATAACTATTCTGCCACTAGTAAATAAACCCCCCACATTATCATAGTAAAACATGACAGTTTTTTTATGAAAGTGCATGTTTCCCATATCGAATGATTTCTAAGAAATGACGTTATTTTCAAAGACGATAATACAAAGACGATAATACGACAGATTTTCTGAAAGTGACATCATTCTAACATGTTATAAAAAATATTTTGATTTTAATTTTATTAAGACACAACGTCATTTTGATGTATTTACAGTAAAATACTTAAATTGCATGCATGAAATTTTGACAAAAGTGTAATTTATAATGTTTATTTATTTATTTATTTTTTTAATCATTTAACCGCATTTTAATTTTGTATTTTTGAAGACTATTTATAGAGAATGTATACATTAAAAGTTGCTTATATTTCAAATTTGAAGTTTCTATTTGCAGAAATACTGTAGAAATCACGCAAAAATGTGATTTTTCGAGAGTATTTTTCCTTACTCTCTACCATTGTGCATGTGCTAGAGATGTCAAATTTCCACGGCACTTCAGCCCTGGTAAATATGCAGTAACTCTGTCAAGTTATGTTGGAATCTGTTCATTGGTTTGGAAGGAGATGTAAGACATAAATACCCACTTACATACATAAAAAGACACTTATATAAAGATTGAAATCTTTATGCACTAATAGATTCTTCTTTTAAAATGTAGCCTATAACCAACTTAATAAAGAATAAAAACATTTATAATACATATTGTTTAAATGTTTAGAAAATAATTATTACGAAGTTCATTACAGATTTTATTTAAGTAAACTAATTTTTCAAGAACGAAATCTGCATATTGTTTATTCACAAGCGAAATTATAATTGCACATTAATAATGAATACCTCAGTTATTTTTATTTATTTTTTTTTCCTCTTAGTACGTAATTTTTAAGCTTTTCTCATTACTTTTTCTTGACATTACAGTTTTTATTTATATTCGAAAAATAATACAAGTTCATCATTTTTCCGAAATTTGATGCTGTAATAGCTCCAGATAAATGATAGTGAAAAAGCTTTCAAAAGCTAAGTAATTCGTTTAGAAAATATTAAACGCTATTTTTACTTTAGCACAAACTATATTATCATTTTACCCAAACTAAATACACGGGAAAAAGCTAATGTCAACATGTTTTGTTATATAAAAAGGAAACAATTAGGGTTAACTATACGATGTTGATTTTTGTGCTTTTTCTAAGTGAAAATCAAAGTATTGTTTATTTGCCTATAAGATTTATATATATATATATATATATATATATATATATAGATATATATATACATATATATATTAATGTAATGAAATATGTGTTTTATTATATATTTTACATACATATATAAAATAGCAGAATCTAAAATCAGTAATTTCTTGCTAAACTAAATTTATAAGAATATTAAATTAAGTATGTTATAGGGCATACCTATAATTTTACACGAACGGTGGTGGCAGTGCTCCAGCTTTCACATTATTTCCTATATTCATTTGATATTTACTAAGATATGTGTTTTTGAATTTACTTTTTTTTTTTTTTTTTTTTTTTTTTTATTATTATAGAAAAAATACAATTTATCTCATTTAATTAATGTTTTTCAGAGATGTCTTTAAATTTTATAAAGAATCGTAATGAGGTTTATTTATATGTTACAGTAAGTTAAAATATTTGTGTTACTTTCGTAGCTATCTTTAATGTTCAGCTCATCTTCGTAAACTGCCAAAAGCAACTCTCCTAAAGTAAAATGAATGCAACATATATGTGGTTTAGATTTTTTTCCAATATAGCTCTGTTTTTTGTAATTTTATAATTTTCATTATTCTTTGAATTGTGAATTTTATTTTGCAAATGTGTTTGTTTTTCCATGCTAGATTAGTCGCGCCCTATAATATTTTGCTTAAAACAGCTAAGACAAAATGAAGTCTTACATTTTGATGCTCACTGAAGAGATAAGCGACCTTGATTGTTTAGTCTTTCAGCTTGAGCGATCTTTTAATTGTTTTAATTTATAGTAATAAGTTTTTATTGTTCATTTTTGTTAAAATCTGATATGGTTGGACACTATTGTTTTTTGCGAATATGTAATTTCTCACTCTATTTTTAAATCATATCCTTATGGATGGACATTCTTATTTGTTTAACGGGTTTCGGGGAATCCAGTGAGGGTTTTTTTTTTCCATATCTTTATTAAAATTATTACTGGTTACTTTTATTTTAATTATTTTTATTTTATTTTATTTATTTATGTATTGCTTTTGCGGATAATAGATAGCATTTCATCATCTGTTTTCCTGCTTCCTATAACTTTGTTACAAGATACAGTGTGATTCATAAAGAAGTACACACTTTCCAAATGCTGTAAAACAGTAACAGTCAAAGATACGCATCACTTCAGCAAACCATAAGGTAGATGTACTTTTAAAATTTACATATCACCCCTGACGGAAGTGATGTAGCTTGCGTGTCATGTAACTAGTCAGTAATGGCGGCGTCTGCAGTTGAGAAAGGTTTTTGTGTTCTTGAATTTAACAAAACGAAATTCACAACTGTTGTGCAACGGTACTTTCGATCACGATTCGGAAAAGAAGCTCCAACTAGAAAAATCTGTCTTTCAATAGAATGAAAAATTTTTAACTACGGGCTGTTTGTGCAACGATAAAAGTCTTGGACTGCCGATTGTATCGAAAGAAGTCGACAATAAAATTTGCACCTATCAACGAAGTCCGAGAAAATCAACGTGGAGGGTGAGTCGTGAAGTGCAGATTTCTCAGCTCATTGCCTGGAAATTTTTGAGAAAGAAACTGAAAATGATTCCTTGCAAAAGTGCAGATGGGGCAAAATCTGAGTGACTTTGACGAACAAAAGCGCTTTGAATTTTGTACAGATATGCAGCTTCGTTTTAAAAGCGACGATTTTGCCGATCGCATAGTTTTCACTGATGAAGCAACATTCCACGTCAGTGGGAAGGTACACAAGCAAAATGTTCGCTTTTGGGGACAGAGAATCCCAGATTCACAGTGCAACACGTGAAAGATTCCCCAAAGGTAAATGTGTTGTGTCCAGAAAGAAAGTGTACAGCCCCTTCTTTTTTCATGAGCAAACTGTTACGGGAGCCACTTTTTTGAATATGTTAACTATTTGGTTGATGCCACAGTTGCAGGACGATTTAGACTACTTCATTTTCCAATTAGATCGTGCATCACACACTGGTCGGCCTACACCATGGCACTTACCCAATATTCAATGGACACCCAGAAGTCCTGACCTAACACCTTGTGATTTCTTCCGGTAGGAGTACGTAAAGGACAAGATATTCGTCCTTCCCTTTCCTATTGATCTAGTGGAGCTGAAACAGCGTATCACAGCCACTATCGATGGACTAGATTCATTTACCTTCACATGCGTTTGGGCGGAAGTGGATTACCGACTCGATGTGTGTCGTGTGACTAAAACACACATCGAACACAAAAAACATCTGTGACTGTCTCTAACAAAACTTAAAATAATCTTATACAAATCTGTTACAGGTCTGACACCTTTACGATGAAAATATCCCTCAACATTGACGCTTGTGTGAAATTTTGCCCTATACTGCCATGTTAAGAAATTCGTAAATTTCCAATAACTTGTGAAATTTTCAAAGTAGCATATTTATATTTACTGATGTTCATTCCAGCATCAAAACTGATATTTTAAAACTGGTCTGACATATTTACAGTAAAAAGTTTCCTTAATGCACGGTTAAGTGAAATTTTGTCCTATTCTCCCATGTTAAGAAAATCGTAAATTTCTAATAACTTACGAAGTTTGTGAGGTCGAGCTATGGACCGTCACTAAAAGTTGGGACGGTTAAATTACTTCGTCTCCAGTAGCTCGGCGAAGGTCTTGGTCGAGATTGTTTTATGTCAGCATTGTGCAGCAGTAAAATAATTAGGATCGCGGTGTTAGATGAGTAGAAGAGATGTTTAAAGGTTTTGATTGAAATGAAATGAAAGGGAGTTGTTGAATGGAGTATAAAATGAAAGATAGTGAATTGATAGATATGGATATAGATATAGGATGTGGTGTAGTGGAATGGTGATGAAGGGGTAGCCGATTAGTGTGGAGTTAAGAGAAATGTTGTTGGTGATAGTTTTATGCGAATGATGGTAGAGAGGTGTAGTTTTGTGAAGTAAAGAAATAAAAGAGGCTGTCGTGTTCGGGAATCCGCTCGACGCTCTAAAGTGAGGAAAGTGATAAGAAGCCGTGAGCAGTCGTCAAAAGGATGAGCGTGGGTGAGATAAAGCAACTTCCTATTTTTTATCTTGTTTAAAGTTAGTTCCTGAAGTCATTTATTTACTCGAGTTAGCTCAAGTAAACTTTGACCTCCTTGAAATTGAGAACTAATAAACTGTGTTATTTTGTATTTAAACTTTGTCTCGAGCTCTCCTTATTAAGTGATTAAGTATTCGAGTTTATATTTGAGTTTTAGTAAAATTTACATTAGAGAATCATGGCCCACCTTGATTCTCTACAAGTTTTGTAATTCGAATGTTGTAAATGAATAGGGTTCTTGTCAGTATCGAAAGTAATATTTTAAAACTGGTCTGACCTCTCTGCGATTCTTTGTTCGTGAGATGTCGTGTAAACAGACTAACAAACTAACGGACTAACACACTAACAGACACCCTACAGACAGACACCATAGAAATTTTGTCATTTTCGGATTCCTCACACACCTGAAAACGTATAAAAAAAGTCAAAAAACCGATCACTATGACATCACTATATGATAAATATTTAGAACACCGAGTTTTGACTTTCTGCTAATATTTGTTCTTGATATATGCTGATAAAAGACACAGACCAACCGCTAAAAACGTGATTTTCAGATTTAGGGGACCTCAAGCATAACAAAATCTCAATTTCGGAAATTTGACCCTAAAACAATCCTTTCTCGTATATATGGGTAAAAGACAGTAAAAAGAGACAATAAATAACTATTTTGTTAAGTTATTAGAAAAATTTTTACTGTTTTCAAAACATAAAATTTGTTTTATTAGGTAAAGTAGTGTATAGAATGAAGTTCAAGAAGAAGAAAAAGGTATTAAATAAAGCTTCTTGCTGGAAATATATTTTAAGCATTTTTCATGAAAATAATTTACTATTACAAAACACTTCATGCTTGATGCTTACTTAGTAGATGATCCGATCACAAAAAAATTAATTAATCTGTTTATTTTTTCATCTAAACTTTTTCAAAATATTTTATTATCACAAAAGTAACGATGAATAAATTATTTTAATACATTTTCTTTCTTTCCTACATTTTAAAATACTGTTGAAAATAGCAACTAAATAAAGAGATAAAAATAGCAATAAAATTAATAGCGAACATATGTACAAAAGTGCATAGAAAATATATAGACCCTGTAGAGTTTTTCACGTAAATATTGACGAAATTTCAAACTATTTAATTGGAATAATTTAAGGCATTAATTTAAATGTTTTAACGTTTAAAACAATTATCTGAATGCTAAGATTATAATTTCTTGCAGTCACTTTAATTTACAATTCCTTAAGTTGCATACTTAGCACAAAATAAAAATATTTGTTATTTGTATGTACTGGGTGGACAAAATGTCCGTAAATACTTTAAAAATTCCTAAAACCCGAAAAAATAACCGAAATAAAAAACGGTTTGCAGGTTTAGCATTGATTGGTTACGGGATTTTTTTTTTTTTTTTTTTTTTTTTTTTTTTTTTTTTAATAAGAAAAAAAATAATTTAAAAAACAGCCGACAGATGACGCTGATATGAACGATTCAGTTGGAAATATGCAAATGAGACAGGCGACTATGAATACTTTTGGCTATGGGGATATTTTAAATCCCTGGAGTATCGATCCCGTCCATCCAACCTGTCGGAAATGAAAATTGAAATCCGCCGAGAGCTCTCATGTATACTGCCGGACATGCTGTACTCTGCTGTTGCTGCATTTGTGGCACATCTGCAATGTGTTATCACCTATGGTGGTGGACATGTGAAAGACATATTGCTATAATAAATGATTTGGTAACATTATTTTTGTTATTTACATGTCTTTTCTTTCACTTACGTACGAAACGCCCCCTATCGGCTGTTTTTCGAGCTATATTTTTTTTCTTATCTTAAAAAAAATCCTGTTACTTATCGATGCTAAACCTGCAAACCGCTTTTTATTTTGGTTATTTTTCGGGTTTTATGATTTTTTAAACTATTTACGAACTTTTTGCCCACCCTGAATATATATTGCCACAAAGTCAGCTATCTGTACAGCCGCCGTGGCGTAGAGCTATGTCTCTGGACTGTCACCCAGACGGCCTCAGTTCGATTCCAGCCGGGGGCAAGTAAATTTAAAGACTAAAAATTATTTCTAAATTCTTATAATTATCTTTGCATATTTAATTTCCTATTCTAGTAGTTTCTAGAATATTCTAATTTATGTTAAACTTGTATTCTGGAATATTCGAATATTGTATATAAGCGACTTGTTCCTCAGTTTGTGTATGTTCCCAGCCGAGTGTAGCTATGTCACAAGTTTGTTCTACTAATAAACTACGTTTGTTTCTTAACTTCGAGTGTTCACTTTGACTCTTCACGACATCTGTGTGACAATATATATATATATATATATATACATATATTGAATAATTTAATACCATTATAATACTCAGCAATCAAACGATAAATGAAAATACCAACATTACAAAATTAAAAGAGATTGTAGTTCATTTTAAATGTTATCACAGATTTTTTATAATTTAATTACAATACCAAATAATAGTTAAATCATTTAAAATTACTCACGCTGAAGTGAACTTCTATAACCATACTAAGCCTATCGATAAAGGAAATGTTTGCATATTCCATTAAAGTTATACTTAAACTACCAACGTTATGAAAAAAGTAATCGACAATGAGAAAAGGATGAAAAGATATCAAATCAAAAAAGGAATTCTTGAATTGATAATTGAAATAATAAATGCTGAAAAATAGAAATTTTGGCTCGTCAGGAAACTTGCATTTCTATGAGCAAGATTTCGAAAACCTATATAGCTAATTCAAGCTAAAAATACAGTTCAAGTTTCTATCTTGAGACAAAACCAAATGAAAAAATAATGAGATAAATCACCAACACAAACCTGCATTGAATCAAGTAAAAAGTATTTTTAAAAAACCCACATGTCAAATGTAACCAAATTGAGATAGTAAAAATTATTTTAATTTTTACTATCTCAGTAAAAATTAATAACTTAATTTGGTTGCCATCCGAACAGTATTAATAAGTAAAATATTAACTAGTAAAGTAACGATTAATCGATAAAGGTTTTACATAATAGATATATATATATATATCTGTATATATGTGTGTGTGTGTGTGTATACGAGGGTGGATCAAAAAGTAATGCCTCCTGTGTCATAAAAACTGTATTAAGGAACATATAACAGCAGAAGTTATTACAGATTATAGCGTGAACTGTCCTCTACACCAGCCCTGTCCAATCCAAAACATTTGGTGGGCCGCACTGGATTTCTATTTTACTCATTCGGGCCGCATCTTATGTATCTTTCACGGCTAATTTCGCCGTGAATCAGTGTAGGAGATTTGCGGCTGGTGCCGATCGATTAGTAATAAGGCCTAGCTTAGAACGGTTTAGTTAGATTTTGCTCAAAGGGTGTACATATTAAAACTGATATCAACTTCATTTTTTTGTTCCAATTTCTTCAAGCTTTTTGGATCATTTGCTTCCAATCAGCCCAGAAAATTGTATAGTTTATATGTTTCTCTCAATTTTTCACAGAGTTATAATTTGTCACAATTTGGAGATGTTAATGTTAAATGGATGTAATAAACATTAATTCATGTCTTCCCAAATAATTAATATATTAAAATTTCTCTCTCTCTCTCTTTTTTTTTTTTTTTTTTTTTTTTTTAAGTTAGAATGGAGTAACCCAAATATATTCCATGCATATTTTTGATTAAAAAACATTTTTTGAATTATGAAAATTTTTAATAAATGCATATTTTAAGAAATTATGAGTTACGACCTATATTAATTTTTGCGCGAAAATAATGGGCATCATCAAAAATATGGGTTTCTAAATTTATGGTTCATTCTTATCATTATTTTTCGAATTATAGTGATATTTAAATATTTATTTATCTTAGGGGGCTGTCTCTTGTTATAATATGTGGCATATATTACTTTGCTTGCGCATGATTTAAAATAGTTATTGAAGTAAGTTTAGACGCACACATAATCTCTTAATTAGCATTATTTTATTTTATAATTAAAATTGTTTTATTTATTTTTCGATTATAATCTGAATGGATATAATACTTTGTGTGATATCTGAATTTAATTTTTTTAAATATAGAGATTTACCCCTGATCAATTTTTGCTTGTAACTCTATGAAGACTTGATATAAAGAATATAAACTATACCTTTTTCCGAACCGCCTTTACCTCAGAAATTCGAATATGTAGTCAAAAATAGGTGCTGCAATTAAAATAGTCGGGGAAGGAAATTATCATTATTATTAAATGACGACTGTACATATGCATCTGTGCATATGTGTTTGTGAGATTATGATTCATGTATGTATATACTTTTTTCGGGGAAGGGTAGGGTGAAAATTCGGAGCAGAATCATTAATTTAAATTATTTTCATTCATAAATTAACAATAGAATCGTGAAAATTTTATGACTATATATTAAAACTATAATAAAGAGAATAAATAATGCATCTAATAATATTTCATTACAACAGCTCTTTAGCTACCATAATCGTTTAAAAGTATTTTCACTTTGAAAAGTCAGTATGAATTTACTAATTTTTGATCCGTTAACCAAAATTGTCAAACTTTAAATATCGTTAGTCTCCTCGAGGGCCGCAAGAAACTACGCGGTGGGCCGCGTGCGGCCCGCGAGCCACGAGTTGGCCACCCCTGCTCTACACAAAACTACTGTTCAATTTGCACACATTTGCGCCATCGGTTAACCCAGGCATCAAACCATTTTGGAAAAATTCAGGGTTTTGCTTCTTGAGCCATGATTTTAACGCTGTTTTAACGTCATCTAAGTCAATGAATGTGATACTGCGTAAGTTGTCTTTCATACACTGCAAAACAGAAACTGTTAAAAGTACAAGAAAAAACCTGGCAGCTGGGGTGCCAGTATTTCTCTGTCAAATGTACAGTTTAAAACCGTAAAATTGTATCACTGACATATATTTTACACGGGAATCCCGTAAATTAAACAGGTTTTCTGTTAAAAATACAGTTTTGTCCTGTATATTTGACGGAGAAATACTGGCACCCCAGCTGCCAGATTTTTCCTGTACTTTTAACAGTTTTTTTTTTTTTTTTTTTTTTTTTTTTACAGTGTAGGTCTAAACAGGTTATGGCAACAATGTTTCGCGATATACAGGCTGTTATTCTTGTTTAGTTTATGTGACCACAATCAACAGCGAAACCTATGTAACCACACGTAAGAAACTGAAGGGGGCAATAAGAATGAAGAGACTTATAAAAGACGTTCATTCCATCAGTCTTCATCATGATAATGCACGCTCTCACACACCATTTTCCACAACCCAGGCGATTGCAAAAATGGGCTGGTGAGTAGTGCTTCACCCACCCTACAGCCCTGATTTGGCGCCTTCTGACTTTTACCTGTTTGGACCTATGAAAGACAACTTACGCGGTATCAGATTCAATAACTTAGATGACGTTAAAACAATGTTAAAATCATGGCTCAAGAAGTAAAACCCTGAATTTTTCCAAAATGGTTTTGATGCCTGGGTTAACCGATGGCGCAAATGTGTGCAAACTAATGGTGACTATATTGAAGGGTAGTTTTGTGTAGAGGACAGTTCACGCTATAATCTGTAATAACTTCTGCTGTTATATGTTCATTAATAAAGTGTTTATGACACAGGAGGCATTACTTTTTGATCCATCATCGTATTTATATATACACATATAAAAGAAATTAAAATTATTTTAAGTTTTTGACTGTCTAGCTAGAAGTAATAACTTTAAAAAATGTTTAATCTGAGAGAAGAGAAGGTAAAAAAGATAAACATTTTGGCTATATTTTCCTAAATTTACAAGTTTCCCTCGACTTGCCTCGCTGAGGTGAACAGGAGATTGTCAATTTTGAAATTACCGGATAGCTTTGTGAAAAATATTTAATACCTATTTTTTTTTATATGTATATAAATCCAAGATGTATTTCTGTTCTCGAAATATTTAATCTGTGTCATCTTTTTGTAACAGCCTGTATATATGAATATATAGAACGTACAGTGCATTTGAGTTCGTGGAAGACATACTACTAATTATGCATGCAACATAAATGTATTCATTATGTCCAATATATTTATTTTAACACTTTATATACATGCATATTAAAAATTTGCAATATTTAACCCTTTGAATACTATTAGACCGACATACCTTTCCTTTATAGAGAGTAATATAATATAAGTAAAATATAGCTATTTATTTCCTAAGAATTTTAAGTAAATTTTAGGATTCAAATTTCAAACCAAGCCAAAACAATAGTCAAAAAGTTTCGTATTATTTAAAATAATAACTGAAATCTTTCACTAACTATTTGGGGAATAATAAAATATTTTAAATAAAATTCAGTTCATGAATAAAATTATTACGTAACTGAAAATATATACAAAGATTTTCAAAATGTAACATAACTTCTTTAGTTTATACAAAATAGAGTTGCGTGTATTCCTTTGAGAAAATGTCAGCTGTGAAACCTGCTCTTTCCAGAGGAAATCTGCCAAAGCCATTCAGTAAACGAAAACGCTTTGTGAGTATTTCTTCATGATTCTGAGATAAATAAAGAAAAGGAAAACTGGCAGCTTTTGAAGAATAACAGAAAATGTGTAGTCAACGACAAAGATTGAACATAATTAATTAGTTTCATTATATCATGTATGTGTTCATGTTGCATACTAAACTGTTATAAAATACAGCAAGCAATAAAATCAATTAAAAATATTCTTCTAGCTAAACCAAAACAAACCTTCAAAATGAAGTTAATCAGCTATAAAATTTCTGTTTATAAACTTCCTTACGAAGATATGTTTCTCAAATTTGATAAAATTGACATAATCAGTTATTTATTAATATAGAAAATATTAATTAAAGGATGTGTTTCTCGAATACATATTTTTAAAAATTGAAATCAAGCACACATTATCACATAGAAATCAATTGCATACGTAAGAAAAATTTTTAATAATAGTAAAAAATCATAGTCTCTAATCAATAATTTATAAATTAGAAATAACTAAATCTGAATCTGCAGTCACAGTAAGTAAGAACTTGGCAACTAACACTAAGTACTAAGGTGCCATAAGAAGCAGAAAAAAAAAAAAAAATATATATATATATATATATCATGCAGAATTAAAAAATATATATATGTATATTTAAATAGCACGGCTGAAAAACTTCTTAAGTGAAACGTATAATATGATTTAAAAGTCATTCCTATCATTATCATTTAAATCTCACAGAAAGCAGTGGATTCCCAGCTTTTAAGTAGGTCTGTACGTTGCTTATTTATTGTATTTGCACTAAATAATGTATTAAATTTTCGTAAATAAAAAAAGATGATATGGACACAACTGAGAACGCATTTTCAAACACTTCTATGATAGCCAGTAATGTATCTGAATTCTTTTTGGACCCTGCACATAAAATAATAATGCTGTTTTTACTATTTTCGGTATAAGACATGTTTTTGTACACCTGAAAAAAGAATATTACTTTCATTACACTGCTAAAAATAATAGTTCAATATTTCATAAAAGATGAGGTGATAATTGGCAAATTTAGCTTCAGCTTGTTAATTACTATGTTTTTATTAACTCTCTTTCTTTTTTGTTTGTTTGTTTATCCAGTAGAAATCTTGTAATCGATTTTTAAGTAACTTCCCGACTATCTAGACATTTGAAACTTTTATAATAGCTCAGAACACGATAACAACGCAATACCTCGAAGCCCGATTTTCGAATTTTTGATTAATTTTCTTTTAATTAATTAAAATCTGAAAATAATGACCTCCTAATAGCTTTAAAATTAGCCATTTAAATATTAGCTATAATTTAATTGTTGCCAAAAAAATTTTACGAGTTCAATTTCTTTCGACATAAAAATAAATACATTTAATTAAACGTGAACATAAAAAAATTATAAAAAGTTAAATTAGGCATCCCACAAAAAATGACGTCATTATAACTTAAAAAAATTTCTACACTTTGATAAAGTGCTAATGTAGTTTATGATGCTAGCATATATTGTCCTAAAATGATTAATATTTTATTTTTAAAACCAACGTTTCTTTACCATGTTTTTATTTATAATTTATTTCTTGCCAAAATATTTACGAGTTAATTTTTTTTAGACAGGAAAATAAATACATTTATTTAAGCGTGAACAATAAAAAATTGTAAATATTAAATTATGCATTTCACAAAAATCGACGACATTATCACTTTAAAAAATTTATTCACATTGATAAAGTGCTAATATAGTTCTATAGCTAAAACTTCTCGACTAGCTAGACATTTGAAACTTTTAGAATAGCACAGAACACGATGACAATGCATTCTTTTAATACTTTTATTCAGATAATAAATGTTTGAAAATTTCTTATAATTTCTCTCTTTATAAAATTTTGATCACTTTCTTTCAAGTTGATGGGATAATTCTTCAAAAAAATTTATTAATACATGTAATTGTCAAGTTTATATGATTCAACAGAAAATTTAAAAACATGGTATACAAAAAGTTTTTTTTTTTTTTTTTAAACCTTATAATTATTTTTCTCTATTTTAGTGGTGCTTATACTACTCATATAAGCGTTACTTAAATGGTAAAACATAGCTCATGAAATTTCTAAAAATATTGGTTGCTGATAAATTGGAACTACCAAAGATGTAAATGTCCCTTTTGATAATTTCATCCATTAGTTTACAAGGTATTGCATTTTTTTTTTTTATCCACCCTGTACACTAATTATTAGTCTGATACATACCATTTTCAATATAATTTATAATGAAGAATAATCCCTAGCCCTCCCAAAGTTGATTTAAAATAACTATCTTTCTAGATTTGGGAAATTTTCTTTTGAATCTCAGATAGAGACTTGTGTGCTTAGAAAACAGCCAGTTCACGGGTTATATTGCCTAAATAAAAGTGAAACTTGTAAAATTATTTCAGGAACGGATTAAATGAATTTGATCTAAAATAATAAATGAGCAACGCGGCTACAGAAGTTTTCATTTCAGTAATTGTTACAAATGCCTTGTTCTTTTAGAAAAATTATTTAAGCCTTGTAACATATGTCAATAATTGTTTTTTAACAATTAATTAAAATTCTTATAAAGCTATTTGTGTAGAAAAAAAAAAAAAAAAAAAAAAAAAAAAGGTACAGAACAGGCTGCGATTTTCAAAGATTGAAAGTTCTTATATTTTTAGTATACCTAAAACTATAAAAAATCCTGTTTTCAAATAGTATTTTATTTTAATAATTTTCTAATATAAAACGAGCCAAAGATTATTATAGTCATTTTATGCCATTCAAGACTTATCAATCTTTAAGCAGGGAACCTGAACGTCCCCTGTGGCCGCGGTAGCCTAGTTGGTAGATTGGAAGATTGCGGGTTCATTGCTTGCGCTAACCAAAGACTGTCGTGTACATTAGTGGTTGCCCCATTTACTTATAGGAAAAATCTATTATTTTCGGAGATTTGGACTGGATCTCCTTTTTAATGTGTTTGAAAAATAACAAAGAACATAAGCAACTTTACAGTTTCATTTACATTTTTAAAGCATGCCCGTTTATTTCCTTTCTCTCCCTCTCTCTCTCTTTTATTTATTTGTTTAACAGCTACTTGTCATAACTAAATAGCTAATTTATTTTCCGTTTTTTTTTTTTTTTTTTTTTTCTTTTCAATAGCGCAGTTTCTTTTTCATATCTTCCTCACCTTTATCCCCTTCCGTGGAGGATCAAAATTGTGATAGCATGTCTCCGGACTACCTCTAGGGGTGTGTCAAAGACCGTCGCCAATTGCCCATCTGCGCAGCACTAGTGCGACGTAAAGCCCAACCATCAATCATCAACCTCATGTTTATATTTTGAATGCCATTCTATACAAAAAAAAAAAAAAAAAAATCTCTTCATTCAATACTAATTACAAGTTAGAAACAATTCACTTTAAAATTTTGTAAATTTTATATGTAGTTTTATCGTTCGGAAACAAGAACGAAAATCCATGCGGACATTGATAATTTAACACTATCCAACTGTACGTAATTATTGTGTCGTATAAGTTTCAATGTTCTTTGCTTACGTTATAACACAACGGACAGGCAGTTGTTTGGAAAGACATATAGATAGACTAATTGAATTTATAATCATTCTTAAAAATTGTTAGAAAGTGTTAAAAAGACTTAACACAAAAGAAAACTTAGCCCTAAGATTCTAACTGCAGCCCTTAATGTATCTGAATATCTTAGTGTAGCCCTGTAAATCTGAAGGTTAACCATATCATATTGTATACAAAACATTATTTAACAATATTAACAATAAATGTCTATTTCTTTATGATATTTGCACTTGAAAGTTATTTAAATGTGATTTATAAAAATGTCTGTCCTAAAAAACAATGCATCGGCATTCTTTGGGTGTCCCTGTATAGTGTACACAAACCAGTTGTACAGAACCTATTAATGCCATTTTAAATAGGGAATATTTCATAGTGAAATTGAATGACATGTATCATTTTTTTTAAATTCTGAAAATATTTACGGACACTTGGGGTGGGCAGAAGGCTAGATAGAAAAATGGACAGTCGGACAGAGAGATACCCAAAACGAAATCATATTCACACTTAAAAATTGTTAAAAAGTATGAAATCGCAATACAATTTCTGCTAATTTCAAATAAAAGCACTCAATGTAACTGAATATTTTTGTGTAGCACTGTAAATCTTAATACTAATCACACTATATTCTATAGAAAGCAGTTTTTTGTGCATATGAATAACATATTTCAATTTCATTAAGATTTGTGCAAAGTAAAGTCATAAAAATTTGGTTTATAAAAATACCTCTCATAGAAAGCAGCGCTTTGGAATGCTTTCAGGTGACCCTGTACACGGTGATATTTACTTCATTTCATAAAGAAAACATCTGATTCTGAACTTGAATAACATATTTCAATTTCATTAAAAATTGTGTAAAATAAAGGTATTAAAGTATAGTTTATAGAAATAGAACACAATGCTTTGGAATACTTTCGGGTGTCCCTGTATACAAACTAGTATGAGGTATTCACTCCATTTTCTGTAAGGAACATCCGGTAGTAAACTTGAGTAACATATATCAGTTTGGAGAAATTCCATGAATATTTACGGGAATTAGATCGCGGACAGACAGACAAACCAAAGTCATTAACACTTTTGAACCTTGTTGGAAAGTGTTAAAAAAACTGTAATGTATTCTTTTTCAATTGTGTGAGGTGTTTCAGAATTTTATTAGCTCTTTTCATTTCCGCATATGACTCGTTTAATTCAATATGATTTATTTGTCAGTTTGATATAGTTCTCTTATAAAAAATTAGATGTATTGACCATGATTTGCTTAATGATAGTCCACTAATTAAGTCTGGCATGATAATACTTTCATCTTGTTTATCTATTTTAGGTCTTTTCTTTAAAAAACAAAATCATCATTAAGTAAAATTGAACATGAAAAAACTTAGATTTAAATTTATAAATTAATTTACCTCTAATACTTAAATTATAATAATTAAATTAAAAAAAAACTTAATTTAAAGTGATTATTTAGATTTCGCATGATAGTAATGTGAGCGGACAGGAAAAGCACATATAACAGTGCAAAATAAATTAGCTATTGAAGTAGCTAAATTATCGAAAACTGTGATTATTATCTGTAGTATTATCTTTTCAAATTCATACATCTAAATTTTGTGCAAAATTTTTGTACACGTAGGAGCATCACTGCGAACTCCCCACATCCGAGTATGAAGTTTCTCTCAGGGGGGTGTAAGTTTTCATTATGAATGCTCTTCAAAAGAGCTCCCAAATACATTTAAAACAAATAGCTAAACGAAAGATTTGTGATAATTTAAAACAAAGTTATTAATATTTTCAGTTTTTACAAAAAAAAAAAAAAAAAAAAAAAAGAAAGAAAGAAAGAGGGGAGAAAAAGAAAAAGTAAAAATTGCATATTTTCTCCAATGTTATTTATGGAGAACAAAATTGACTTTTTTTCAACGTTGAGGAAAAACGTAGAAAATACTTCCGTGGAGGATCAAAATTGCGGTGGCATGTCTCCGGACCACTTCTAGGGGTGAGTCCCAGACCGTCGCCAATTGTCCAGCTGCGCAGTACTAGTGCGACGTAAAACCCAACCAACCAACCAACCATAGAAAATAATTTTAATAAATAATTTGTACTGCCTGAATTTGTACAGGAAAATATGGAAGAAAGTTTTTGTAATGGCCACAATACACTAGTTTTACTTTTTTTTTTTTTTTTTTTCGTGTTATATATTTATTATATTATATTTACAGCGTAGTTTTTTTTTTTTTTTTTTTTAAATCTTTATTTATAGAAAGATGTAGAAAAACAATTCTTACAAACACATAAATTTTGAAATTACATTTAAAAATACATTTGGGGAAAAAAAAAAAGTTTAAAATAAGGGATTACCTCTATTCTGTTGTCTTATATTTTTAAAATATTTGTAAAATAATACCTGCGTCATTTAAAAGCTATAATGTAAGATACTTTTGGGATTTGAAATTGAATGCTTTCAGAAAAATAGTTTCACATTTTTGTATTTGAACTGGAAAAAAAGATTATACGGGAAAGAAGAGTCCAGGCCCTTAATCACTAAAAAGTATCAAAATTCACTTTAGGAATGACTATTATCCTAGGAGAAACATTTTATCTGAATTATTTTGATCTCTTCTCTTGTAAAACTTAAAATATGCCATTCTTGTGAAAAAATAATTCTTGCTAGCGATTTCTTCGTGAATGATATATTTTAAAAATTCTTTTTTTTCATGGACCTTCAACACTTTCTTTCTTTTCTTTTCTTTTTTTTTTTTTTTTTTTTCAAATGTAATTTAAAACTCTTCTGTATTCAGCAGAAAAGAGCATTAGGTTCATAAATATTTCCAAATTCCGGTTTTCAATAGACTTAGACGTTTTAAGATAATTTGAACAAGATTGGACCATTTTTACAAAATGTCTGCCTGTGTGTGCGTGGCGATAAGATTTGTAGACTCCTCCTCGAGAGCTAATTGTCGAAATTTTAAAAAAATTGAATTAAATTGAATTTAAATTTATCCTCAACAACTTTAAATGCACGTCGCTTAATAGATAACACTGTCGTTTCATTTTATCGTAATTTGTAATGTGGCAACATAAGACAGAATTTCGTATAAATGTACACACTGAGGATTATTTTTAAGCAATCATTGTGAAATTATGATATATATATACAGTAACTGTTCAAATTATTAGATTTTTTTTTTTTGACATTTTTTCGATTATCTAAAAAGTACTCGACGAACTGGCATGAAACTTCATACATGCAAAGAGCATTTAAAAACGCATATTTTCCTTTATTGGATTAGTACTGAATGCAATTAGGGGACCAATCACAAATTGAAGAAGAGCGAAAATACTTTGGACCACCCTGTATTACAAAAAGCTACAAATGATTTGTAACTTTAATATATTGTTGCACATACTATCTGAACAATATTTTTGTGTGTTTTGGTGTTGGAATTGCAAAATTAGTTAGGCAGATATATATATATATATATATATATATATATATATATATATATATATTCCAAAAATTACAACTTTTTTTTTTTTTTTTTTTTTTTTTTGACAAGTTTTTTGCTTATAACTAGAACGGATTCCCATGACATTTTACGAAATTTGTTGAAAAATTGACAAAATATTAAAGAAACATTATTCTGAAACATAAAATTCCCACGTGTAATATTCGTTGAGATATGAGCATTTTTAGTAAAAATTATTTTACTGCGCATGCACGAAAGATAGAAAACATTTTATTGCATATATTGAAAGGCAGATATATTGAGCAATTTTTGTCAAAAGTTCATTTGAATAGAGTAAAAATTAAGTAAATTGTCGACAAAAGAATGAGCTAGATTTCAGCTATTTTCCACAGTTGAAATTTCATAAGTCATTTGTAGCTTTTTGTAATACAGGATGATACAAAGTATTTTCGCTTTTCTTCAATTTGTGTTTGGTCCCGTAATTGCACTCTGGACTAAATCGATAGTGAAAAATATGTGTTTTTAATGTTGTTTACATATATGAAGTTTCAGGCCAGTTCGTCTAGTATTTTTTTAGATGATCGAAAAAATGTCAAATAATAATAATAATGATAATAATAATACTTTGAACACCCTCTGTACACATATTTACAGTGTTATATATTATTAATAATTAATCGAGATTTTTTTTTTTTTTAATGTAAAAGAATTACTTTCTCCCAAACTCGTCAATACTTTTAAAACGAAAGGCAGAATTGTGCATCTTTGATAATTTGCAACAATCTTTAATAATTTATGATGAAAATACTGCATGAATTTGCTAGAAAATACAGAAGAAAGTTCTGTGATGGCCACAACATACTAGTTTTTAAAAGAATTAATTTGAATTTTTCTCAATAGAGATATTTTTTCTTCTTTTTCAGTTTTTTCTACAAATTGCAAAAGTTATAAAAATAAAATTTCAATTAAAATTTTCACAATTAATTTTAATATTGGTTTAAATTTGATAAAATATGAAGCAAGCAGACTTATATATATATATATGTGTGTGTGTGTGTGAAAATTTTATATCGCCTGTAAAGTATTCCAATAATTTTCAAACGTATTAATTTGTGCTTGATAAAAGGAAAACTAGATTGTTGTAGCCTTCAAAAAGCTTTTTTTTTTTTTTTCTTTCTTTCTTTTTTATACGAATCCACGCAGTACAAGTTACTTATTAAGAATATTATTTATCAAAATCCTTTTTCATAGTGAGTTCAGATGTTTTTCATCTCAGTAAAGAACAAAGCTAAATATAGAAAAGAATTCAATTTCGTACCCTACAAACAATATCTTAAAAAATGCATATTCCCAAGATTTTTTTTTTGTTGTTGTTGTTGTTGTTTGTTTGTTTGTTGTTAAAAGTGAAAAAATGGATAACTTGTTTTAAATTATCACAGATACATGATTCAACTAATCGTTTTAAAAATAACTCTTTCGAAAAATACTCATTTTGAAAATCAAACTTCTAGTGGGAAAGCCCCATTTAGAACTTTCGTAACAAATTTCATGATGTTCTATTATTAAAACGAGCTTCTTATTAAAATATTTAAATTGGACCGATACAAACAAGCCGTCTTCTCAAAAGAGAAATTATTTTCCAAAGAGTCCGATATTATTCAACAAAAAGACCGGATTATTGTCACAAACATATCTAATAAAAGTAGTTGGATTGTTGAAAGGAGCAATCTGTCTAAAATCACTATCAGTGGTAGTTTCGAAAACAGCGACTGCTGATGATAAGAGCTATCTCGTTTTCATTGACCAGAAAGTCAAACCAAACATCAATTCATATTTGTAAGAGATTTTCAAAAAAAAAAAAAAAATATATATATATATATATATATATATCTATCTATAATAATAAAAGGAAAGGTTTGTCTGTCTGTCTGTCTGTCTATCTGTCTGTCTGTCTATCTGTCTGTCTGTCTGTCTGTCTGTTCTTTTATACGTTCAGCCCCTATTGAACGCAGAAGTACAAAAATTGACATACGGATGCTCTGGAGCCTTTCCGATGTTTTCCTCGAAACAGAATTTAAAAATTTTAATTAGTTGTGGAGAT